>QXEO01000048.1:48649-738472 GCA_007115705.1 Dactylis glomerata
CGAGGACGAGCAGAGTTAAGCTTGGGGATGCTTGAATACTCTCAAACGTATTATATTTTTGATGCTTCATACTTGTTTAGTACAACCATTTGTCTTTGTGTTTTGTTACACTTCGTGGCGTTTATGCATTTTCGGAACTAACCTACTAACAAGGATGTCATATTCGTGGTCAGTTCGCTATTTGTCTTTCTTCTGCATTTTTGTGTTCAGAAGCTACTACAGGAAATTATTCTCAGAATTGGACTATGGACGAAATAAAAGCCAAATAGTGCTATTTTTAGCAGAATCATTCGCGAAGACCGAGAGGATGAGAAAATGGAGGGGGGCATAGGCCACAGGCTCACCCTAGGGTGGTGCGGCCTGCCCTTGGCCCACGCCACCCAGGGGGTGAGGCCATGCTGGCCCACCTCCTGACGCTGCCCTGTCCGCCTATAAATCCCCTCGACCCGGAAAAACTAAAGGACGGATCCCTTTTCCTCAAAACATACTGCAAGCCGCCGCTGAAAGATCATATCGAGCCCCATGTGTGGTTTTGGTAATTAATGACAATCCCTATGGACTAATGGTTGCATTGAGTTATATGTGTAGGACTTGTCCATAGACAATGCTTAAACCATTTGTTGGAGTCAAGATTGTAAGAAGAAGATTATGTGTTGACCAAGGTGTTATTCAAGGAGTGATCCAAAGATTGGTCTTAAGGGAGTTGAGCTTATGTCAAGTGTGTCTTGAAGAATAAGATTGAGTGAGCTCTCATGTGTATCCTCAAGACACCATCATTACGGAGAAAGAAGAATTGGTTCGAGGATTGATCAAGTCAAAGCGCAAGTTCAAGATGAGCAACTAGAAGAGAACATATGCTTGAAGCTTGCCATCTATATTGTGATCATGCATATGTGAAGATATGCTTAAAGAGAGTATCTTCCATAGTAGAGTATGGGGGAGCAATCCGCAAGACTTCACCAAGCAAGCTCAATCAAGAAAGGTGGTCCAACTTGAGAAGATCAAGATCGTCATTATCCACCTCAAGTGGAATGCTCAAGGCAAAGGTATGATAGTGCTAGGGTTATTTCTTACCGGTCTCATGGTGTTTGTTGTGAGACGGGTTATAGGATCGGTAGCCGTACTATCAAGAGGGGCTCTCGAGTGAGTAACTTAATTGTATCGTTCGGAGAGAGCTCAAACCTTTGCATACTTGGCATCATCTTTCTTGGTTCTTATTTGGGTTTTATCCATGTGAGGTTTTAGAGCTTGTAGTTATTTCCATGACAATCTCTAGCTCATCAAAAACGGATTTTGCATGAAACTCTTATTGCGTTTTTGATGTTTGGAGGTTTTACCGATTTGTCTTCAAAGAGAAGTCAAACCTTTTATCATTTGGTTTCATCCTCCTTTTTAGGACTATGATGTTTCTATGGATGAAGTTGTAGAGCTCTTTGTGGTGATTCCAACGAGCCCAAGATCATCAAAAACGGAGTCCGGATGAAAAAGTTATCACCATTTTCATATTGCAATTTCTGCAAGCTCGAATTTCTGCTAAGGACTTAGCTCGGCGTCACCCAGATACGGGGCCGGATATTCCGGCCAGGGGGCCGGATAATCCGCCCCCCCCCTCGAAGATTTCGGAATTTCTACTAAGGACTTTGCTCGGCGTCACCCAGTTATGGGGCCGGATAATCCGGCCAGGGGGCCGGATAATCCGGCCATACTTTGGCCGGATAATCCGCCCCTCCAAATCCTGCAACGGCCATATTTCATGGGGGGGGGTATAAATACCCCTTCTTCCTCCTTGGGCTGAGCATGTTTTTGGGCTTCTCTCTCCTCCATTGTTGACTTTGCAAGCTTGCCCTTCCTCCTCCATTCCTCCCATGATTCTTGCATATTTTTTAGGGAAAAGAAAGAGGAGATCTAGATCTATCTTTCCACCAATCAAAATCTCCTCTTAGTGAGGGGAACCTCTTGTGGATTTAGATCTTGGAGTTCTTTGTGGATTTCCTTTGTTCTTCCTCTCATATCTCTCCATAGCATTAGTTGCTTTGGTAGGATTTGAGTGAGAAGGATTTGAGCACCTTGTGTGCTCTTGCCATTGCATAAGTTGCATCGGTTTGAGTTCTCCCTGGAGATTCGAGTAAGTGAAAGTTTGTGAGCTTATTACTCTTGGGTTCTTGGAACCCTAGACGGCTTTGTGGCTTTGTGGTGCCTTTGTGGCTATTCTTGGGAGCCTCCAATTAAGTTGTGGATGCGTGCCCCAAGCTTTGTGTAAAGGCCCGGTTCCGCCTTGAGGAACCCCTTAGTGGAAGAGTGAGCTAGGCCTTTGTGGCGCAAGCTCACACCGGAGAATAGGGTGAGGCCTTTGTGGCATTGGTTAGGCCTTTGTGGCGATACCACACCCCTCCAACGAGATGTACTCCCTTTCAAGGGAGGAACTCGGGAATACATCATCGTCTCCCCGTGCCTCGGTTATTTCTATACCCGAGCTCTTTACTTATGCACTTTACATTGTGATAGCCTTCGTGCTTGAAGTTATATATCTTTCTATCACCTTGTTACTTGTATTGCTTAGCATAAGTTGTTGGTGCACATAGGTGAGCCTAGTTTATTTATGTTTTGTGTGCTTGACAAAATAAACGCTAGTTTAATTCCGCTTTTGTTCAAGCCATTCGTAAAATTTGATATCGCCTATTCACCCCCCCTCTAGGCGACATCTGTGTCCTTTCAATTGGTATCAGAGCCTGGTCTCTCATTTTAGGCTTCACCGCCTTGAGAGCAAAGATGTCGGCTAGGGGATTAGTGCACAATAACACTTCTATATTTGATGGCACAAATTATGATACTTGGAAAATTCACATGCTTAATTATTTTCGGGTCATGGACCCATCTATGGAGCAAATTGTAGATGCGGGTTTTTCTCCTCCAAAGGATACTCAAAATCTATCTTTAGAGGATGAGAAAAACTCGTATCTCAATGCTCAAGCTACTCATGTGATTGTTAATGCTTTGAGCGATGTAGTTACCTTCTCCATCACGCCTTTTCGGAGCGCTCATGAGATATGGACAAAGCTTCAAGAAAAATATGGTGTGTCCAAAATTATTGAGGATGATTGTATTCCTTCCACTTCCGGCCGCAATGAACTTTCATCCACTTCACCAAAGTGTGGCAAGACACAAGGTAATGATATGGTGAGTGGTGATGAAACTTGCAATGGTGATAGTATGCTTACTTTTGATGATCCTTCATCTCTATCTCATTGCAATGCTTCATCTTTGGACTTAAACACTTGTAGCCCCATAAATGTTTTACATGCTTGTGTTGATAGTCCTTGCATATCATGTGTAAATTTCTTGAATAAATCTCATGATGATATGCTTGCTTTGTCTTGTTGCCATGATACAAATGCTTCTATTTCCTCTAGTATCTGTGATGCTAACCATATAGAGGAAACCGAAGAGTCTTTGGGCCAAGACAAGGTCTTGAATGGAGCTTCAAGTATTTCTTCATCTTCTTCTTCTCACGGTTCCAACATATGCCTTATGGCTAGGTCTTCAAATCATAATGATGTTGAGGACAATGGTGAGGATGAGGAAAATGAAGAAGACTATATTGAGTATTTAAACAAGAAGGGTAAGGTGGTCTTTGATGCTTTGCATAACCATAAAAATGTTTTGCCCAACTTCTTTGAAATCATGAGTTGTGCTATTGAGAGCACGAAACTCATTGAGATGAAGGAAGAACAAATTGATAAAATGTTTTCTCTTGAGCGTGAGTATGCCAATGATATCCATGATTTAAAATGTGCTCTAGAGGAAGAGCAAGAGCTTCGGGTTTCTCTTGAGGAGAAGCTTGAATCCATTGAGGAGTCATGTAATGAAATTATTTCTAAACTCACTAAAGAATGTGACCTCGCTCTTGCCAAGTTGTCTTATCCTATTGGTAATGATAATGATGCATGTGCTACTAACTCTACTTCTTGTGAAGCATCTATTTTGAAGGAGAATGTTGAGCTAAGGGCTCAACTTGAGTTGCTAACTAGCAACTATGGGAAATTGGAAGAAAGTCATGAAAAGCTATCTAGCTCTAATGAGGATCTTCTAGTGTCCCATGCTCGCCTAAAGTTAGCTCATGAGGCTATATCTATAAAGGTAACATCTTGTGAGCCTCATGTGGACACTAGCACTATTTCTCAAAATGCTATATTGACATGTGCTAGTCCTAGTAATTCATCCACTCATACTATTGCTACATCTAGTGATGAATTACCCTCCTTGCCTTGTTGCTCTAACAATGTAGCCTCTACTTCCACTAGTACTTGTGTTGTCACTAACCATGTAGAGGAAATCAAAGAGCTCAAGGCCCAAGTTACTTCATTGAAGAAAGACTTGGAAAAACATCATGAAGGGAAGTCCACACTCAACAAGATCTTGAGTGTGCAAAAATCCCCCAATGACAAGAGTGGACTTGGATTTATCTCTAACAACAACAAGAAGTCCAAAATATACAAGAAGAAGAAGGGCCAAGAACAAGTCAAGAATTTGGCCAAGATTGTTTGCTTCAAGTGCAAAATTGAAGGGCACCATGTTAGATCTTGCCCTTTGAAGAAAAAGGCACTTAGTGAGAAGCAACAAGGGAAGCGGCCTCAAGTTCAAGCCCTTGCTCAACCTCAAGTTGAAGAAAGGTCACTTCCCAAGAAAAATCAAGCTAATGCTCCCCTTGTGGAGAAATCAAGTGAGAAGAAGGTGAAGAAAAGAACTTGCTACATATGCCATAAGAAGGGTCACCTATCTTCTTCATGCACTAGTGGTAACTCATCCAACCCTATCATAATTGAAGATGTTTATTCACTTTGCAAGGATAAGGTTGGCAATGTGTTTGCCAAATTTGTTGGTGCTCAAAGTGGTGTCAAGAAAAGAACCATTTGGGTTGCCAAACCTATTGTTACTAACTTCTTAGGACCCAACTTGGTTGGGGACCAACAAGCCATTACTTGAACAATAGGTGTTGTTGGAGGGCATTGGAGACTTGGCTATATCATGAAGAATTAAGGGATCTTCATCAATTATATTTTCTCAAGTCAACTCATTTGGATTATCTTATTTCTATCATATATCCAATGTTCCTCCTTGCGGTAATATGTATTCAACTTATCTACCTTGAAAGTTACTCGCCCCTTTGCATGTGTTGGGTTTTGTATCATGCATGTGTTTGTATATGTTGTGCTTCCTACTTGCTTCATTTTGAGTAATCAAGTATGTGCATGTTGGTTTGCACACCATGTACGGTTGTTCTTGTTGAGCCTTTTGCATCTCGTTTTATCTTACTTGGCTCTCGTGAGAGATTATTGGACCATCCCATTTTGGGAGAGTGATATGCTTTGCACCTCACAATCCTAAAAATGTGTGTACATGAGGAATACCACTTAGTGTTGATATTTAAAGATTATCTAGTCTCTATGTGGCATGTCATTCTCATGAGAAATTCAAATTCTATAATGTCCATTAATCATCTTGTTGGATTTTATTTGTCTCTTGTGAAAATAAATGTTTTATCACATTATGGGGGAGTAATATGCTTTGTGCATATTACAAACCAATATAATGTGTATATTTGAGGTTGTGTCACATAGTGTTGATATTGTAAATTATTTTGCATCTATGTGGCATGTTTGCTCAAACAAATTCCAATTTGCCAAATTGTTTTATTGCTCTTGTTTTGGATCTTGTTTGTGAGATACTTTCTTGATAGGGTTTTCCTAAAATGTGGAATGCTACATCAAAGTTGGAAAACCATTTGCTTCAAGTTATCTTAATCATTGCTTTGCGTGATTGTTTAACTATTTGAGTCTATCAAGAATATCTTCTTTAGCATGATGATTAATTCTTATCCTTCTCCGTATGCTTCTTTGTTGTGAAGATGATCTTGGATTTATATGTAAACTACCACCGGGAAATAAATCCAAATACCTCTTGTTCTTGGACAATTGGTACTCTATCATGTGGCACATATATATTGATCATCTTTACATTGGCTATTGCTTTTAATTGCCTTATCTCTAGCCAAAAATGTATTTGTTTTAGCTCCCATTGTTTTCTGTGACTTTTGTTATTCCATTTGATTTTGTTGAACTTGTTTTGTGTTATTTCTATGTAGGTAGATGTGATGATCCCACTTGTGTGCATTTTGTATTCAAATGCAAAATCATAAATAATGCACTAATCTTGGGGGAGCTCTCCTATATTTGTTATAACACACTCTTTGTGCTTATTTCAATTGGTATTGGTTTTTGTTGGAAGACAAATCTTTTCTTTTTGGTACTTAGTGTGCCATCATAAAAAGTGTGGAGAGTTTGGCTTGTTTGTTTGAACCTTGCTCTCTTTGGGAGTTGGTGATCTCATTCCTTATTATTTATTCCTTACTCTTAAAATGAGATATGTCTTTGAGCATGTGTGTTTTAGTTATGCTTTATGCTCATTGGCTTTTGCTTGGTTCACTAGTTGAAATTTAGAGTCAATCTTGTGTTGATTTGATTCTTTGATATAATTTGGACAACCCTTTGTAGCTTCACAATTTTGTGTGCTCGCTTGTCCTTCTTGGTGTTTTGTCCAAATTGTATCTCCTTTGGCTCTTGAAAGTCTTGTGCATGCATATTTACTAAATGTATATTGTATGGCATGCTTTTGCTTTCTTTGACCAAATATATAGGAGAAGCTCCATCAAATCCTAAATCGGCTAAGATGTGCATGAAATTCAATTTCATATATATATATGCACATATTTATGTGGAGTTTGTCCTATATGTTGTAGTCTCTAACTACTTTGGACCCAATGAGTTTGGGGACCATCTTGTACTTGAACTTTTTTTTAGGTACATGGAGATATTTTGGTGCTTGTCTCAATAATAAGGATGAAGTGGTGACTAAATAATAATTTGAGGCAAGCTAGGATTATTGAAAAACTCCAATCTACTACATCCTACCATTATATCTCGGTAACAAGTATCTTCTTCATGCATACTTCTCTAGTATCCAACCTTGTGTAGGTTGTTTTATGGCATTGAAAATCTTTATTTGAAAATCATGTGGTTCTTGCAAGGATTCTAATAAAACCTCTTTATTGCAAATGTGAGCAAGTTGAGATGAGGACATATTATTGGGAACATATAAAAATCATGCTCATGATTCTCCTATCCCATATATGTCAACTTAGCAATCTTTTTGCATATCAATTCCTCAATAAGCTCACATGTGCAATATTGATGAAATTGCAAATTTATTTCTTCCGTTTGGTATCCCTCGTTATGATACTTGTTGTTTTTATCAAAGCATCCCAACTATCTTCTTTCCCTTGTTGATATTTGTGATGTCTTTGACATGTTGGTGGTTGAAGTTTGTCAATATACAATAAGATAAATTGAGCCTTTGGCCATGCTTTAAAAGCAAAATCTCATTGGTATATTGCATGACTTCATTTTGGATATCATGTTCTATTCTTAGTATCTATTTTGTGTGTACATGTTTCTTTGTGATAATTATCTTTGTGATATATTGTCTACTTAGAAGCTTATACACATGAGAGATGATATCTCATTATTTGATATCTTATTTGAACCTTATGTGTTGGGATGGAATGCTAAGCAATATCATTCATTGAAGACTATGTGGATGCTCTATGCTTATCCTTGTGTTAGTCTTATAATATTCTTTGTCATTCCTATCACACATTCCTTCGGTTGAGCCTTTTAATATATTGTCCCTTGCTTGTTGCCCAACTATTTGTTTGATGCAAGTGTAAGCTTAATTTCTTCTGTATGATCTCTTGCAAATGGTTGCGTTTTAAATGTTATTGAGGGAGTGAGGATTCCATATTGTGCAAATTGTATTCAAATACAAACATTCTAATTTTTGCACGTACCTTGGGGAGCTTCCTCATTTCATCTAAAGCACCATTTTGCGGTTAGCATAGTATTTAATTTCACTTGGTATCATTTTGTTTTGAATAATATTGAGGGAGTGATGATTCCATGTGTGTGCACCTTATACTTCAACTCAAATAGAATATTTTGTGCACACACCTTGGGGAGCTTCCTCATATTATTTGGAGCACCTTTTCGATCTTATCATAATATCTTTATTCAATTTGCTCTTTGGATTGTTTGATTGCTCTCTTCATTTGTTGAAGTTTATCCATCGTGTTATCTTATTTTTTTTGCAATCTTTGATCCTCAATATAGTTTGGTTTCCTTCATATATTTGTCTTTGTATATGTGCATGTGTCTTCACTTATTTCTTTTGGATATGCACACCGTTTTGGAGGAACTCACACTATATTGGCCTTCTAAGTTTTTCGCCCATTTTGGCAATGGATGCCAATGGGGGAGAAGTTTCGAGGGTTTAAAGGGAATTGGCTTTTATGCTTTGGTTTGTTCTTAAGCATTTGGCTTGCATGCTTTGCATGGTTGAGTATATAGTGGAAACTCCACCAACAACCTTGGTTGGCAATATATGCAATGAAATCAAGATCATTCACACGTGCATAGATTGTGGGGGAGTTTGCTCTATATATGGTGGTTTTACTAGCATCACATACGTTTATAGTATTTGATGTTAGTACAACCATTTTGGTTCTTTGAATTCATTATATAAACCCTCTTAAAGAGATTGTCATCAATTACCAAAATGGGGGAGATTGAAAGATCATATCGAGCCCCATGTGTGGTTTTGGTAATTAATGACAATCCCTATGGACTAATAGTTGCATTGAGTTATATGTGTAGGACTTGTCCATAGACAATGCTTAAACCATTTGTTGGAGTCAAGATTGTAAGAAGAAGATTATGTGTTGACCAAGGTGTTATTCAAGGAGTGATCCAAAGATTGGTCTTAAGGGAGTTGAGCTTATGTCAAGTGTGTCTTGAAGAATAAGATTGAGTGAGCTCTGATACATCTCCAACGTATCTATAATTTTTGATGCTCCATACTTGTTTTTACACCATTTGCCTATTGTTTCGTTACACTTCGTGGCACTTTTATGCATTTTCCGGAACAAACCTACTAACGAGTTGCCACAGTGCCAGTTCCCTATTTTCTGCTGTTTTTGTGTTTCAGAAATGATACACAGGAAATATTCTCGGAATTGGACGAAACAAGTTCCTGAAGTCTTATTTTACCCGGAAGCTTCCAGAGATCCGAAGGAGAGAAGGAGAGGGGCCACCAGGGGCCCACACGCCAGGGTGGCGCGGCCAGCCCCTGGCCCACGCCACCATGGTGTGAGGGCACCTGGGCCCTCCTCTGACATCGCCCCTTCGCCTATAAAGACCCCCCGATGGAAAAAACCTAAGTACCCGATCACTTTTCCAGAACACATCGCGATCCGCCGCCGCCGTCGACCCGAAGATCGGGAGGGTCCAGAAGCTCTTCCCGGCACCCTGCCGGAGAGGGGAATCGCCACCGGAGGTCTTCTTCATCGCCATGCTTGCCTCCGGAGCGATGAGTGAGTAGTCTACCTTGGACTATGGGTCCATAGCAGTAGCTAGATGGTTGTCTTCTCCACCATGTGCTTCATCTTTAGATCTCATGAGCTGCCCTACATGATTGAGATCACCGTTATGTAATTCTACATGTTTGGTTTGTTGGGATCCGATGAATATTGGTGTTTATGATTGAGTTGTTGTACTGAATATTATCTTATGTTATCTCTATGTTGTTTATGATCTTGCATGCTCTCCGTTGTTAGTAGCTATCTTGGCCGAGTAGTTGCTAGTGACTCCAAGAGGGGGTATTTATGCTCGATAGTGGGTTCATGCCTCTATTTAACCTGGGGGAGTGACAGAAACCTCTAAGGTTGTAGATGTGTTGTTGCTACTAGGGAGAAAACAACATTCATATGCTCAAGGGCATATGCTTTGTTTACATTACACACTTTGCTTAATGCAATTATCTGTTGTTCGCAACTTAATACTCATGGGGTGTTCGGATTGATATCCCCGGGAGTGGATTATTAGTCATAGATGCAGTTGGATGGCGGTCTATGTATTTTGTTGTAATGCCCAGAGTAAATCTCATAGTGATATTCTTGACATATCACGTTTATCTTTATTCTATCAATTGCCCAACTGTAATTTGTTTACCCAGCATGTGTTATTTATCTTATGGAGAGACACCACTAGTGAACTGTGGACCTCGGTCCTATTTCCATCATATTGCTATTACCTGTTTACTTTACTCGCACTGTTTACTTTATTCGCATACTCTACTGTTTTCCACTCGATACGCTCATAACCTTTGTTTCAAGCAAACCGGTGAGATTGACAACCTCATCGCAAGTTGGGAACAAAGTACTTGGTTGTGTGTGTGCAGGTTCCGCGTTGCAGCTAGCAAGCAAAGCTTGGATGAGGTGCCATATATAAATTGTCCGAAGCTGTCGCAAACTAGCAAGCATCACCTTCAGTCGTCATTGTCTGCTTTTCTCCTGAATGATAAACCTTGGTTTCTTAACTGAGGGAAAACAAGCTGCTATACTCATCATACCTTCCTCTTGGGATTCCCAATGGGCTGGTCATTCACCATGCACAAGGACCTCTGATCTCCCACATCAACTTGGAGTATCAGCCTCTTTTCTGGCGCCGTTGCCGGGGAAGAGTGGAAGACTTCGGAGAGGGGAGTTTTCGCACGCACATCCTTTACTTTGTTTTATTGTTTTGCTTTACTTTATTTATTTTACCTGCATTGCTTTATATCAAAAACCCAAAAAAATTAGAATCCTTGGTAGTTGTTTTTACTTGTTTACTTTCGTTTTGCTGAAATGGCCAATCCTGAAAACACCAAGTTGTGTGACTTTACTAGCACGAACAATAGTGATTTTATCTGCACTCCTATTAAGCCACTTGTTCCTACTGCAAACTTTTATGAGATTAAGCCTGCTTTGTTGAACCTTGTTATGAAAGAGCAATTTTCTGGTGCTAGTACTGAAGATGCTGCAGCTCATCTCAACAATTTTGTTGAGCTATGTGAGATGCAGAAATATAAGGATGTTGATAGTGATATTATTAAGCTCAAGTTGTTTCCTTTTTCTTTGAGAGGAAAAGCTAAAGATTGGTTGCTGTCTTTGACTAAGAATAGTATTGATTCATGGGCTAAGTGTAAGGATGCTTTTATTGGTAGATACTATCCTCCTGCTAAGATTATATCTCTGCATAGCAATATTATGAAGTTTACTCAGTTTGATAATGAACATGTTGCTCAAGCTTGGGAAAGAATGAAATCTATGATAAAGAATTGCCCAACTCATGGACTGACTACTTGGATGATTATCCAAGCTTTTTATGCAGGAATGAATTTTTCTTCGAGGAACCTACTTGATTCAGCTGCTGGAGGCACTTTTATGTCCCTTACCTTGGGCGCCGCAACAAAGCTACTTGACAACATGATGGTAAATTATTCTGAATGGCATACCGAGAGAGTTCAACAAGGTAAGAAGGTAAATTCTGTTGAGGAAACCTCTTCCTTGAGTGATAAGATTGATACCATTATGGCTATGCTTGCTATTGATAGGACTCATGTTGATCCTAATAATGTTCCTTTGGCCTCTTTGGTTGCTCAAGAAGAGCATGTTGATGTGAATTTCATTAGAAGCAATAATTTTAACAACAATGCTTATAGGAACAATTTTGCTAGTAACAATTATAGGCCGTATCCTTCTACCAATGGTAATGGTTATGGTAACTCTTATGGTAATTCCTACAACAACACTAGGGCCGCGCCCTCCGAGCTTGAGGTAATGCTCAAGGACTTCATCGGTAAGCCAACTGCTTTTAACAAGTCTGTTGAGGAAAAATTAGGCAAAATTGATATTCTTGCTTCTAAAGTTGATAGCCTTGCTCATGATGTTGAAATTCTGAAATTAAAAGTGTTGCCTAATGATGTGAAAGAGAACAATGTTTTTGCTACCGCTAATGCTATTCAAGTTGGAATTGATGAAAATATTAGATTGTTAGCGGAATTGCATGCCAGGTGGGAAAGAGAAGATGAGATGGCTAGAGAGATGAAGGTATGTACCATTACTACCTCTAATGATGTTGCTCCTAATGCTAGCAATCCTCTTACTTTGATTGGTGTAGAGAAAACTCCCACTCATTGTGTTAAAAAGCCTAAAACTGCCAAAACTTTTTCTCAAAAGAGTGCTGAAATTTTTCGGAGTGTGGGAGATGATAGCTCTATTTCCTTTAATAATTTTGATGTTGATGGCTGCAATATATCTGAAGTTATTTTGTTCTTGCAAAATCTTGCTTTGACTCCCAATGCTAGTTCTTTAAATATTGCTTTTACTAAGCATATTACCAATGCTCTCATGAAAATTAGGGATGAAAAGTTGAAGCAAAAAGCTTCCGTTCCCAAGAAGTTAGAAGATGGTTGGAACCCATCATTGATATGCATGTTAATGGTTATGATTGCCATGCTTTATGTGATCTAGGTGCTAGTATTTCTATCATGCCTAGAAAAATTTATGACATGCTTGATTTACCACCGCTTGAAAAATGTTATTTTGATGTTCCTATTGCTGATGTTGCTAAGAAGAAACCTTTGGGAAGGATTAATGATGTTCTTATTGTGGTTAATAATAACCTTGTTCCCATTGATTTTCTTATTTTGGACGTTGAATGCCATGCTTCATGTCCTATTATTTTGGGAAGACCCTTTCTTCGAACTGTAGGTGCCATCATTGATATGAGGGAAGGCACTATCAAATATCAATTCCCACTCAAGAAAGGTATGGAACACTTCCCTAGGAAAAGAAATAAATTACTTTTTGACTCTATTCTTAGAGCAAATTATGAGCTTGATGCTTCATCACTTGATGTTACTTGATTCGCAATTTTCTGCGCCTAGCTCAAAGGCGTTAAAGAAAAGCACTCTTGGGAGATAACCCAATGTTTCTTTTCAGTACTTTTTCTTTTATTTGAGTCTTGGAAGTCATTACTACTGTAATGACCGCTCCTTATCCTTTTTTATTTTGTTTTTGTGCCAAGAGAAGCCTCTAATTCGAGCGAGGTAAAGATTTGGGGATGTTGCTGTCCTGAAACTGTTTTCGGTGCTGCACCGTAAAAAATCGTATAAATTCTCTGTATATCTTTTGGACCTGCGATTTCTTGTGCATATGCCCCAGGTTATATCCAAACTTTTGTTAGTTGAACACTTTTTTATTTGAGCAACAGAAAACCCCTAAAAAATTCGGCCTTTGTCAGCTGTTCAGTTTTGACAGATTTCTACCAATATTTGTGTTTGCCACTTTATCGCTTTCTTTTGAGTTATTTTGATCATGGAACTTTTGGGGAGGTTGCTACAGTAGCATTTGCTATATATGTGGTGGTTTTGGGTTGAAACCTGAAGCAAAAAGAGGTTGATTATATGTTATGCCTACACTAATGTTGCTAATAGAATTGTGTTTACTTTTGTATGAAGGAAGTTTTCAAGTGTAGGGATTGGAGAATGATGAGATGAGTTGAAGAATGGACAAAAGCTCAAGCTTGGGGATGCCCATGCATCACCCCAAGAAATATCCAAGAAGTACAAGCGTCAAAGCTTGGGGATGCCCCCGAGGCACCCCTTCTTCATCGGCAAAAATCAGGTCACCTTTCAAAACACTATATTTTTATTGCTTCATGCACTATGTGTTTTTCTTGGAGCGTCAGTTGTTTTAGTTTTCTTAGTTGGTTTAGTTTGTTTGCTGCAATAAATGGTTGGACCCCAACAAATTTCCTTTGGAGGAGATGTACTCGTTTTCATTTGCCAAGAACGCTCTAGTTTTCACTCTTATTAAAAATCGAGTGTTCTTCTTTTTCTGCTACTGCTTTTGGTTTTCGTTTTCGCCTTGATTTGCGTTCAGACCTTGTCATATCTTTTCATCAAGGTGTATTTTTGCCTCTGATCTTTATTGGTTTTCATCAAAAGAGGTGTTTATAAAAATTTCAAATGGTGTTGGAAAAGAGAAAAAGCTTTGTGCAAAATAGTGGTACAAGAAGGAGCTTGTGTAGACTGCGGCTTAGGCTTTTTTATGTCATGCTTGATGTCTTTTTGATAGTATGCTTAGTAGTTTTTCTGTAGCATGACTTGTCTCAAATAACTGAGATTGCTTAATGAGCCTTTGAAAAAATCATGCGTTGTTTTTATTGTATGGAAGCATTATTTTGGTTTTCTCCTTGATGCTTTATTTGGGTTGACTTGGCGCATGCTCACACATGTTAGACTCTTACAAAGTCGCCAATAGCCTCTATGATCATTTAGTTTTTGACTTTTGATGCCATCTTATGCTTCTTTTAATGTCGCTTTGTCGCTTTGCATGATTATGGCCATTATTGCTCTCTTAGTTGGTCGCTCCCAGTCTTTTGCTAGCCCTCGCCTTGTACTGAGTATGAGCTCTACTCGCGCATCCAACTCCTAAAAGCCAAAGTTTTCCAAAGTGTCCACCATACATACCTACTAGCAATTTGCTATTCCAAGTAAATTTGACTTGCTTTTATTTTCTCTTCAAATTAAACTCTTACCAGTGTTATGCAAAATTCGGTCAGTAAAGCTCTCACGAACCGGAAGGCACACTTTACTTTTTCCTATTCTTAAAAATTTGACATTGTGGTCTCTTATGTTGAGTTGTTATGCTTGCAAGTTGTAAGTTGGATTCTAGCCCAGCCATGCCGTCATAGGCAAGCTTTCAACATTGCACTTCTTAATTGAGTTGATATCGTGATCTTTTGTTTATGGATGCCCGCGGTGTGAAATGAATTGGGAATCTTGTGGGGATCATGGAGTTTGTATATGTGTTAGGGAAACGTCGGGCCGCTAATCTAAGCCATGCATAATTCATGGTGGAAATTTGCAGCATACCCACGGTGAACATACGACGACGCATCTCACAATAAAAAGCTAAACAAAAGGCAAATAAAAGAGATGTCGAGGTGTTCATTGTCTGCTTGTCCTGTCATTTTGGTGTGGGCTTGTTCCATGTCATCGGGCACGGAGGTACCCCATTGGCGGTTCTCAACGATATGCATATACTTACAATGACAAGAGCCTTGCTTGGGACTCTAAGTAAAGTAGCATGAGGTTTGGGTACTCGTATTCACGGGACACGAGGTTTTCAACTTATGATTTGTCAAGCATATGCATCATAATTGTTCTCGCATTAACTTTAACCATTCAAGATGCTTATGATGGGGGCAATGAGAGCTCAAAGCCGGTAAGTACCATAATTTTTGAAGGTTATAAAACTTGCAATCACTGCTTCCCTCTGCGAAGGGCCTTTCTTCTACTTTTATGTTGAGTCACCACCTTCTTTCTTTATGCACCATTAAGAGAGCATAGTTGTCATTCTTAGTATAATGTGCATTGTCCCAAAGTTTTCATTGATTGACTCATATTGTTGGTTTCAGTTGTTCTCAAATTATTTGTATCTAGTCGCCCTCTTAAACTTGAAGGTGTCCTATGCATTTATGTTTTGCTCTCTTTGAAGGACAAGCTGAAAACCATTTGTATGTTTTTCCTTATGATTTGAATACACGTTTGACTTTCATTGTTTCATTTTCATGATCTTTTGTTTGTGTTCATTTGCATGTTTACAACATGGTTGCTAAGTTCTTATTGTCAAGATTATATCTTTCATGCCCATGTTTTAAGTTCTTATGATCCCAGCACTCAATGCTTACATAGATGATCAAGATTGTGTAGGTGCATGTCACCTCAAAAATTATTCTTTTGTTATCACTTACCTTCGAGGACGAGCAGGAGTTAAGCTTGGGGATGCTTGATACGTCTCCAACGTATCTATAATTTTTGATGCTCCATGCTTGTTTTTACACCATTTGCCTATTGTTTCGTTACACTTTGTGGCACTTTTATGCATTTTCTGGAACTAACCTACTAACGAGTTGCCACAGTGCCAGTTCCCTATTTTCTGCTGTTTTTGTGTTTCAGAAGTGATACACAGCAAATATTCTCGGAATTGGACAAAACAAGTTCCTGAAGTCTTATTTTACCCGGAAGCTTCCAGAGATCCGAAGGAGAGAAGGAGAGGGGCCACCAGGGGCCCACACGCCAGGGTGGCGCGGCCAGCCCCTGGCTCGCGCCACCATGGTGTGAGGCCACCTGGGCCCTCCTCTGACATCGCCCCTTCGCCTATAAAGACCCCCCGGCGGAAAAAACCTAAGTACCCGATCACTTTTCCAGAACACATCGCGATCCGCCGCCGTCGTCGACCCGAAGATCGGGAGGGTCCAGAAGCTCTTCCCGTCACCCTGCCGGAGAGGGGAATCGCCACCGGAGGTCTTCTTCATCGCCATGCTTGCCTCCGGAGCGATGAGTGAGTAGTCTACCTTGGACTATGGGTCCATAGCAGTAGCTAGATGGTTGTCTTCTCCACCATGTGCTTCATGTTTAGATCTCATGAGCTGCCCTACATGATTGAGATCACCGTTATGTAATTCTACATGTTTGGTTTGTTGGGATCCGATGAATATTGGTGTTTATGATTGAGTTGCTGTACTGAATATTATCTTATGTTATCTCTATGTTGTTTATGATCTTGCATGCTCTCCGTTGTTAGTAGCTATCTTGGCCGAGTAGTTGCTAGTGACTCCAAGAGGGGGTATTTATGCTCGATAGTGGGTTCATGTCTCTATTTAACCGGGGAAGTGACATAAACCTCTAAGGTTGTAGATGTGCTGTTGCTACTAGGGAGAAAACAACATTCATATGCTCAAGGGCATATGCTTTGTTTACATTACACACTTTGCTTAATGCAATTATCTGTTGTTCGCAACTTAATACTCATGGGGTGTTCGGATTGATATCCCCGGGAGTGGATTATTAGTCATAGATGCAGTTGGATGGCGGTCTATGTATTTTGTTGTAATGCCCAGAGTAAATCTCATAGTGATCTTCTTGACATATCACGTTTATCTTTATTCTATCAATTGCCCAACTGTAATTTGTTTACCCAGCATGTGTTATTTATCTTATGGAGAGACACCACTAGTGAACTGTGGACCCCGGTCCTATTTCCATCATATTGCTATTACCTGTTTACTTTACTCGCACTGTTTACTTTATTCGCATACTCTACTGTTTTCCACTCGATACGCTCATAACCTTTGTTTCAAGCAAACCGGTGAGATTGACAACCTCATCGCAAGTTGGGAACAAAGTACTTGGTTGTGTGTGTGCAGGTTCCGCGTTGCAGCTAGCAAGCAAAGCTTGGACGAGGCGCCATATATAAATTGTCCGAAGCTGTCGCAAACTAGCAAGCATCACCTTCAGTCGTCATTGTCTGCTTTTCTCCTGAACGATAAACCTTGGTTTCTTAACTAAGGGAAAACAAGCTGCTATACTCCTCATACCTTCCTCTTGGGGTTCCCAACGGGCTGGTCATTCACCACGCACAAGGACCTCTGATCTCCCACATCAACTTGGAGTATCAAGCTCTCATGTGTATCCTCAAGACACCATCATTACGGAGAAAGAAGAATTGATTCGAGGATTGATCAAGTCAAAGCGCAAGTTCAAGATGAGCAACTAGAAGAGAACATATGCTTGAAGCTTGCCATCTATATTGTGATCATGCATATGTGAAGATATGCTTAAAGAGAGTCTCTTCCATAGTAGAGTATGGGGGAGCAATCCGCAAGACTTCACCAAGCAAGCTCAATCAAGAAAGGTGGTCCAACTAGAGAAGATCAAGATCGTCATTATCCACCTCAAGTGGGATGCTCAAGGCAAAGGTATGATAGTGCTAGGGTTATTTCTTACCGGTCTCATGGTGTTTGTTGTGAGACCGGGTTATAGGATCGGTAGCCGTACTATCAAGAGGGGCTCTCGAGTGAGTAACTTAATTGTATCGTTCGGAGAGAGCTCAAACCTTTGCATACTTGGCATCATCTTTCTTGGTTCTTATTTGGGTTTTATCCATGTGAGGTTTTAGAGCTTGTGGTTATTTCCATGACAAGCTCTAGCTCATCAAAAACGGATTTCGCATGAAACTCTTATTGCGTTTTTGATGTTTGGAGGTTTTACCGATTTGTCTTCAAAGAGAAGTCAAACCTTTTATCATTTGGTTTCATCCTCCTTTTTAGGACTATGATGTTTCTATGGATGAAGTTGTAGAGCTCGTTGTGGTGATTCCAACGAGCCCAAGATCATCGAAAACGGAGTCCGGATGAAAAAGTTATCACCATTTTCGTATTGCAATTTCTGCAAGCTCGAATTTCTGCTAAGGACTTAGCTCGGCGTCACCCAGATACGGGGCCGGATATTCCGGCCAGGGGGCCGGATAATCCGCCCCCCCTCGAAGATTTCGAAATTTCTGCTAAGGACTTTGCTCGGCGTCACCCAGTTATGGGGCCGGATATTCCGGCCAGGGGGCCGGATAATCCGGCCATACTTTGGCCGGATAATCCGCCCCTACAAATCCTGCAACGTCCATATTTCGTGGGGGGGTATAAATACCCCTTCTTCCTCCTTGGGCTGAGCACGTTTTTGGGCTTCTCTCTCCTCCATTGTTGACTTTGCAAGCTTGCCCTTCCTCCTCCATTCCTCCCATGATTCTTGCATATTTTTGAGGGAAAAGAGAGAGGAGATCTAGATCTATCTTTCCACCAATCAAAATCTCCTCTTAGTGAGGGGAACCTCTTGTGGATTTAGATCTTGGAGTTCTTTGTGGATTTCCTTTGTTCTTCCTCTCATATCTCTCCATAGCATTAGTTGCTTTGGTAGGATTTGAGTGAGAAGGATTTGAGCACCTTGTGTGCTCTTGCCATTGCATAAGTTGCATCGGTTTGAGTTCTCCCTGGAGATTCGAGTAAGTGAAAGTTTGTGAGCTTATTACTCTTGGGTTCTTGGAACCCTAGACGGCTTTGTGGCTTTGTGGTGCCTTTGTGGCTATTCTTGGGAGCCTCCAATTAAGTTGTGGATGCGTGCCCCAAGCTTTGTGTAAAGGCCCGGTTCCGCCTTGAGGAACCCCTTAGTGGAAGAGTGAGCTAGGCCTTTGTGGCGCAAGCTCACACCGGAGAATAGGGTGAGGCCTTTGTGGCGTTGGTTAGGCCTTTGTGGCGATACCACACCCCTCCAACGAGACGTACTCCCTTTAAAGGGAGGAACTCGGGAATACATCATCGTCTCCGCGTGCCTCGGTTATTTCTATACCCGAGCTCTTTACTTATGCACTTTACATTGTGATAGCCTTCGTGCTTGAAGTTATATATC
Organism: Dactylis glomerata; assembly: GCA_007115705.1. Classification (NCBI taxonomy): domain Eukaryota; kingdom Viridiplantae; phylum Streptophyta; class Magnoliopsida; order Poales; family Poaceae; genus Dactylis; species Dactylis glomerata. The sequence continues at coordinate 67,886 of QXEO01000048.1, forward strand.
TTGCTATCACCTTGTTACTTGTATTGCTTAGCATAAGTTGTTGGTGCACATAGGTGAGCCTAGTTTATTTAGGTTTTGTGTGCTTGACAAAATAAACGCTAGTTTAATTCCGCTTTTGTTCAAGCCATTCGTAAAATTTGATATCGCCTATTCACCCCCCCTCTAGGCGACATCTGTGTCCTTTCAGCCGCCGTCGTCGATGCGAGATCGGGAGGATCTAGGAGCTCTTCTCGGCACCCTGCCGGAGAGGGGAATCCCTGCCGGAGGCCTTCTCCACCACCATGGTCGCCTCCGTAGTGATGTGTGAGTAGTCTACCTTGGACTATGGGTCCATAGCAGTAGCTAGATGGTCGTGTTCTCCACCATGTGCTTCATATTTAGATCTTGTGAGCTGCTCTACATGATCAAGATCATCTTTGTGTAACTCTACATGTTGTGTTTGTTGGGATCCGATGAGTATTGGTACTATGTCAAGTTGATGTGCTGAATTATTATATTTATGTTATCTCTATGTTATTTATGATCTTGCATGCTCTCCGTTGGTAGTAGATATCTTGGCCAAGTAGATGCTAGTGACTCCAAGAGGGAGTATTTATGCTCGATAGTTGGGTTCATGCCTCTAGTAATCTGGGGGAGTGACAGAAACCTCTAAGGTTGTAGATGTGCTATTGCCATTAGGGAGAAAACATTCTTGTGTTCAAGGACATTTGCTTTGTTTACTTTACGCACTTTGCTTAATGCAGTTATCCGTTGTTCGCAACTTAATACCCGATGGTTGCTTGGACGACATCCAGATGGTGGATTATTAGTCATAGATACAGTTGGATTATGGTCTATGTATTTTGTCGTAATGCCCAGAGTGAATCTCATAGTGATCCTCATGACATATGTACGTTATCTTTATTCTATCAATTGCCCAACTGTAATTTGTTTACCCAGCATGTTGTTATTTATCTTATGGAGAGACACCACTAGTGAACTGTGGACCCCAGTCTAATTTCCTTTACATTGCTATACCGCTTTACTTTTACTCGCACTGTTTACTTTCTTGCATACTACTACCTTTTACCACTCGATACGCTTAATCCTTTGTTTACAGTAAACCAGTGAGATTGACAACCTCATCATAAGTTGAGGTAAAGTACTTGGTTGTGTTGTGTGCAGGTTCCACGTTGCTGCTGAAGTTTGACTTTCTCCTACTGGTTCGATAAACCTTGATTTCACCTTCTGAAGTTTGACTTTCTCCTACTGGTTCGATAAACCTTGATTTCACAACTGAGGGAAACTTGCGGCTGTGCTCCTCGTACCTTCCTCTTGGGGTTCCCAACTAGATGCTTAACACGCACTATCAGTGTGCTCACGAGTTAGCTCATAGCTATCTATATATGATTCAGGATCGCTGTTTGCGGCTACCGAATTCTCCTCATAAGAACGAAGGCATAGCCGTGATGGTGGGCATGAGATGATGTATGTCCGCCCGCCTGGGTTTGAGTCTCTGCACACACAACCCATGTTTTTACTCTCTAAAAATCTTCTATAAAAATAGGCCAGGTCCTGTTCCCATTTGGTCTTGTAAATTCTCCTCGTACATCTATTGGACCGCGTGATTACTAAAGATAGCTATTTTCTCCTAAAAAGGAGCACCTTTTTTCAAGAATTGGAGCACCCTATTTTTATCTTTTTATATTTAGATAACTTTTTTAAATCTAGCTCGACATGAGCTCAAATGGGCTTGAATGACTGGCCCATTTAATGTTGCCACGATAAGATGTCTTTAGATTTCCAGACTTTGTCTCTCGTCGGGGGGCGCTCCTACTCCGACCTGGTCGAGAAGTACACTGAACACCTGTGGCTTAGTGGGCTTGGCCCATATCATGCTCGGGACGAGCGACGGGATGAATTGTATATGTTTCGGATGCACACGTTTTTTTCTATATTTTTTTCTATTTTTTGCATTTTTAAAATTTTCGAAAATTTAGAGACTAGACAAATTTCAAATTTAAATAATTTTTAAATTGGAATTTTCTAAAATTGGAAAAAATTAAACCGGAACAAATTTCAAATCAGAAAAAATCTCAAATAAGAAAAATTTCAAATCAGAACAATTTTTAATTTGGAACAAAATTTTAAAAGAAACAAATTTAAAATTAGAACAAATTTGAAATTGGAACAAATTTAAAATCGGGAAGCAATTTCCAATCTGGACAAAATTTAAAATCTGAACATTTTTTGAATCAGAAACAAAATTCAAAATCGTAAAAAATTCTGTAAAAGAAAAAGTGAAAAGTGGACTGAAATGAAAAAGAAGAAGACAAAAACAAAGCAGAGAAAGGAAAAAGGGAATAATGGGCTGACCAGGCCGGCCCATACCGCACACGCGGGGGTGTGCGGCACGCAGTAACGGCCGGCCTGGTCGGAGTACAGGAATCGTCTCTCGTCAGGACGGTACCCTATTTTCTTACGGTGATGACGCCATCTCTCATTCTACGTCACCTAGACGAGAAAACTGGAAGTACATATCCCAGGGAAGAAAAGAAAACATCAGCATAGTTTCTTCAACCTGATGTCGTGCGGCGGAAGTAGAAATCGCAGAGCTCTCATTTATAAATTCTCCTCGTACATCTATTGGAACACGTGATTACTAAAGATAGCCTCCTAAAAAGGAGCACCTTTTTTCGAGAATTGGAGCACCCTATTTTTATCTTTTTATATTTTGGACAGCTTTTTTAAATCTAGCTCGACATGAGCTCAAATGGGCTTGAATGATTGGCCCATTTAATGTAGACAAGACAAGATGTGTTTAGGTTTCCAGACTTCGTCTCTCATCGGGGGGGGGGGGGGGGGGGGGGCGCTCCTACTCCGACCTGGTCGGGAAGTACGGGACACCGAACACCTGTGGCTTAGTGGGCTTGGCCCATATCGCGCTCGGGACGAGCGACGGGACGAACTGTATATGTTTCAGATGCACACATTTTTTCTATTTCTATTTTTTCTATTTTTTGCATTTTTAAAATTTCGAAAATTTAGAGACTAGACAAATTTCAAATTTGAATAATTTTTAAATTGGAATAATATTTATATTGGAATTTTCTAAAATTGGAAAAAATTAGACCGGAACAAATTTCAAATCAGAACAAATCTCAAATAAGAAAAATTTCAAATCGGAACATTTTTTAATTTGGAACAAAATTTTAAAAGAAACAAATTTCAAAATCGGAACAAATTTGAAATTGGAACAAATTTAAAATTGGAACAAATTTGAAATTGGAACAAATTTAAAATCGGGAAGCAATTTCCAATCTAGACAAAATTTAAAATCTGAACATTTTTTGAATCAGAAACAAAATTCAAAATCGTAAAAAATCTGTAAAAGAAAAAGTGAAAAGAAGACTGAAATGAAAAAGAAGAAGACAAAAAACAAAGCAGAGAAAGGAAAAAGGGAATAATGGGCTGACCAGGCCGGTCCATACCGCGCACGCGGGGGTGTGCGGCATGCAGTAACGGCCTGGTTGGAGTACAGGAATCGTCTCTCGTCAGGACGGTACCCTATTTTCTTACGGTGATGACGCCATCTCTCATTCTACGTTACCTAGACGTGAAAACGGGAAGTACATATCCCAGGGAAGAAAAGAAAACATCAGCATAGTTTCTTCAACCTGATGTCTTGCGGCGGAAGTAGAAATCGCAGAGCTCTCATTAATCCCCACCGAAAAGAAGACCGAAAATCACCGTAAACCCTCGCCTCAAGAAAACCTCCGCTCGTCATTCAACCCCTACCACCGCGCCGAGCAAGCAGAAGCCGCCGCCGCCGCCGCCGCACACGATCGTAATGGCGCCGGAGCCGGAGGAGGGGAGGGAGCTCTACGCGCTGCTCCACCTCTCGCCGGAGTCCACCGACGAGGAAATCCGCAGGGCGTACCGCCAGTACGCTCAAATCTACCACCCCGACAAGTACCAGGACCCCCAGGTAACCCCCCTCCCCCACCCCCTCTCTGTGCGCTGCCGCCGTGATTCGATTGGCGAGAACTGAGAATGGTCGCTGCCTAGTGGTAGCTTAGGGTTTGCGACCCTCAGAGTTTTGATTGGCGGTGACATCGCGGTAGCTTGAAACGGCGTGGTGAGCAAATTGGTGCCCGAATTTGATTAGCATTTGGTTTTCACGGGTTTGATCCAGAATTACCTTCTGTTTGGTTTGCGCTTTGGGTCGTTTGAACAGGAATTGCAGTTTATGCGCTATAGTTTGTAGCGATTTGCCCTTACCCGCCAAGAGGTAGAGATCAAAGGGAAGGCTAGGGCAATGTTTATGGATATAAGGGTTATCATGGACTCATAGTAAGAGATTGGGTAATGCTGAGTCGATTGCGTACAAATTTTGTCAGGATGAACATAAGCCATATTTTCTGCTGGTCAGTCTGGCAAAGGACAGATCGTTGTCAGTTACATCTTACATAGTACTATCAGATAAAGGAAAATAGCAACTTATCTGTTGTATTGGGCTCTGTATGTTGGCCTGCTGCTATCCCGTGTACAAGTTCTTACTCCTATGAATATCAGATTCGGTTATGATGCTCAATTGGTCGTCTGCCATACCACTGCCCCTCCACCAAAAAAAGCTTGACTCGATCTCCATCATCTTGTTTTGAAGATGTCTTGGCAGTTTTACTATTTGTTGTGCTAAACTGCTAACTTTGATGACCACTGTGTATTGGTACTTGGTAGGGTGATTGATGTGCCACATGACTGGATTATTTTATTTTACTTCTGTAGCAACACACACACACGAGAATATTGGTAGTGTGTGTAAATATTTTTATCGGACCCAAAACTTATTATCCTCAGTTTGGTGAAAAAATAAGATTCTGAGAAACAACCTTTGGTGGATAGAAATTACATAAGGGACCGGTCGTTACCCACCCCAACATACATTTTGAAAACCAAATTTCATCTGATGCCATTTAGATTCTTGCATTGTGCTATCTGCATTTTTTCGAACTACTCATGTGCTACAGTTACATGCCTGACTTTTTCCCACCTAACTAAGATCTTCTTTCATTCTTTCTCTGCCTGTATAGATGAAGGATGTGGCAACTGAAAACTTTCAACGAATACGTGATGCATATGAGATACTATCGGATGAGAACAAAAGGCAGATCTATGATATCTATGGTATGGAAGGTTTAAATTCTGGCCTTGAACTTGGCCCGAAGCTAAGTAAACCGGAGGAAATAAAACAACAGTTAGAAGAGCTGCGACGGCGTAAGGAGGAAGAGAAATATTTCACCCATGCTCGATCCACTGGATCAATAGTTTCTAATTTCTCAGTGCCACAATATTTGGAGGGCGACGGCATCTTGAAAGGGTACAAAGTCTTCTCCATTTTATTATATGCGTTATTCTCTGTGCATTCATGTGCACCGGGAGGTTTCTTATGTAATTTAGAAGCCAATTTCGTTTTAGTTCTTGGTTATACCATGTAGGGAATAATTAACCAGTAACTTGGTAATCCTAAGCTTTGTATGTTAATGTTTAACTTTGTCGGCGAAACCATTCTGTGATGTTGTTTCACATTCTTCAACATATTTGTTGATGATGGTACATGATTTAACTGTATATACCTTTGGTGGACTGAAGCCATCTCCATTTTTATATAGATTGAGAGGGCTTTCCTTGCAGAAACTTACGTTCGTTCGGCATTGATGATTATTACCTTTCAGTTGTCTTCCAATTCTGAGTGCTTAGACACCAAGTTGTTAAAGTTTAAAGTCTAAATGTCTAATACAAATAGTAACCTCTGGATGTAGATATTGTCTGTCAACTACTCAGATGTCATTAACTTCTGTAGTTCGCATATTCTTCAGGAGTACCATGATTTAATTATTGATTTTGAAATTGCTAGAATGGGAATGTCAAGTGAAGTTGAGCTGCCAGTATCCAAGCTAAACACTGTCACTGTTGGTGGAAATTTGGTTGTCAATGGTACAGCTGGAACTGGTGCAGCAAGCGCTGTGCTGCGGCACCAGTTGTCTTCACATTCTTCGATAGACTTTATGGCAACAGTTGGATTACGTTCCCTTATTGGAGTACAGACATTTCGGTGAGAATTTGTTTTTTCATTTTCCTCTCCTATTTCTAGCTCCTTCACTTTGCATATCATATCATAATTATTTGATGTTACCCACTTCAGTCAGATTTCACCAAATTCCACAGCAACTTCTGGACTTGCTCTCTCATTGAGAGATGGATCTATCAACCTGTCAAATGGCTGGACTCGCCAATTATCTGAAAACTCTGTTGGCAATGTATGTCCCCTTTAATGCTCTTTTCATGTGTCTGAAACATTTTATTCACAGTATATGACTGACATAATATAGTAAGTTGTTACTTCAAGACTTAGATAGAAACAATGCGGATCTGCTACCACCGGTGGTACCTACGCACCCATAAACAGCTGTTGGATCATCCTATAAGACAATCTGCACCACAAACGAACTTAACGGAGGAAAAGCACCGGTCACACCGTTGCTCGACCAGATCCCGACGGGCAGCAACTCCCACAGGTCCACTGCCGCAGCCAGGACGCGAGCTCATCAGGGGCTCTCCGCGCAGGACGGACGGCGAGCTCTCCCAGCTCCTCCGACGCCCCTGCTTCTCCACTGCCGGCCGGCGCCGCCACACACCTCCTCCTGCATCCCCTGCCGCCGACAGTGCCCAGGGCCTCCCCCTCCATCCCACACGGCGGCGCGTAGCCAACTGTCTTGGCCTTCACGAGCGGGCCGGAATCCGCCTGTTGAGGTGGAGTGGTGGGGAACCACCGGGGTCCGCGCGAGGCAGGAGATCCTGGGCTCCTGGCCGCCGCCACAAAGATCCCACTGCTTTCCTCGCTGGATGCCTCCCCCACCTGACCGGCGAGCCACGCCTCCTGGATCCGCGGTCGTCGGCATGGGGCGCTACTGGTGTGGTCGTCGGTGGGCACTGGTGCGGGATAGGTGGAGGTGACGATGCGGCGTGGTAGTTGTGCTATTCCCACCTACCCAAAACAAAATCCCGCATGACAGCACCCCATGGTGCCAAGCGCGGGCCAAAATCCGGCGAGGAAAACCCCCAGTACCACGCGGATGAGCCGGTGGCGCACGCTCGTCTCCTAGCCTAGTGATCGGATGCCTCCAATGTCCCCGCCATGGCCAGGCCATGGATGCACGCGGTTGGCCGCGCCGGCGAGCAGGATGGGGCTGGTCACGCCGGACAGCTGGATGGGGACTGGTAAAGAAGGTGGGCGCCGCCGGCCGCCGGAGAGGACGCGAGTCGGGGGTTGATTCGGGCGGCTCGACCACGAGCCCGATGCGGCAGTTGGAGCGCATGCCTTCCTCCGAGCACTCCTCAATCTGGTAGTCGACTTGAGCAACGGGATGTGGGCGAGGAGAGAGACTCCGTCGGCTGCTGGATGGACGGGCCGCCGTTCTTCCTGGACGCACCAGGGTGCCTCGATGCTTCATCCAGGCCACACCATGGAGCTCTTCGCCGGCGGCCAGCATCGGTGTTGGGGAAGGAGGGTGGGCTGCACCTCCATGCCTCTGCCCTGCGTGGAGAGTGCCGTCGTGCCTCCTCGCAGGGGATCCGGATTGATGATGTTGGTGGATAGAGGAGGGAGAGAACTAGCAGGAAAGAAGAAAAGAGAGAGTAGAGTGGGAAAACGGTGGGCAGGCAGGTGTGGGCCTGTGGGGTTGAGGAATATCCTACTGATAACAGATGGTTAACGTCGTTGGGCATGTGTAGGTACCACCGGTGGTATCACACTATTTTGCTAGATAGAAATATGAGTAACTGAGCTCTCCAGGAAACACGATTACAATATTTACAGGCCTTCATGATTATATTGTCAACCACAGATGCAGAATTAATGTCTTGGAGTTTATCATCACGCAAACCACTATCTTTTTCTTTAATTTCAATTTATTGTCTAGTTTGTATTTGCAGTACGAAACTCCTGTAGCTGATTATGGCTGTCGCGCAAACTTCTAGACCATATACAGCTAACATGTGACAGTGACAGTTACAGTTATATTGTATATGCATGACTATATCATTTATACTTTAGAACTATCCAATATTTGATTCATGCCCAGTACATACTTTCAACTGTTCATTTTACAGATTACGTATAACCTAAGACTTACACTCAGCAATCCCATTTCCGGTCCATGCCCAGAAACGGCCCCATATTTGATCCCATTTACAACCTTGTGCCCAGAACTTAGGGCTGGTACCTTGCTGGATAATAAGTTACATTAGTGACACAGATTGTGTTCAGTTTTCAGGTTCCACGCATATCCAAATTTTCCCTACTTTAGTTCTCTGGTTTATGCTTCAGGGTGTCATCTTGGCATAGTTATTCCTGTTATCTTAATGTAGTATGCTTGTGATTATACAACTCTGTTATTGAAACCATAGAATGACTGTTCATATGCTTCATTTATGTATCTGTTTGGATAAGCTGATGCTGATTTTTTGCCTGTGTTAACTTTACTTTTTCCCAACCTGCAGATACAACTTGTCCTTGGTGCTGAATCAAATATATCTGTGGGATGGCAAAAGAAGGATGAAAAATGTTCTGCAGCAGGAGAAGTAAAGGTACTACTCATTTGCAAAACCAACTCAGCTGTAAATCTTATTTAGAAAACCAACTCAGTTGTATATAAGCAAACAATTGACCTACTACCTCCAACCCTTACTTGTCGCTAATATTGATGTACTAGTTAAATTTGGTGTCTAATGCATCCATTTTAGCAACAAGTAATATGGGTCGGAGGGAGTATTACTTTTGAAACATAAAACAATTGACAGATTTCTTTTGAAACATATAGTTGACATTCCAAGTTGGTGAAACATTTTTTCTTAGTTCTACGTAATGTGATATTGTTCTGTTCCGAATGATCGGCTGCCTTTTTTTTTGCATGCTCCTCAATATATTTTATGTTAGACTCTCCAAGAAGACAGTTACTTTAGTTATCTGAAAAGCTCATCATTGTGTTCTGAAGCTAGCTGTAGTTGGTATAGCAGCAGGTATAGAAAAGCAATTTAAAACCTCAAAATTGGTCCTATTGCCATGTAAATTATTCAGTAATTGATGGAAGCCTATGCATTTTTTCTACTTGGGTTCAACTTCGACTTGTCAATATTTGTTGTAGGCCTTGAAAATACGATATTATAGTGATGCACTTGTCTTTTTGGTTAACTGTGGACTGCTGAACATGTAATTACGTCTGTTTGGTTCAGCTTTCATATGACTTGCCTGTAGTTAAACTGAAGCATAATCTGTGCGTGTTGATTCAAGAACTAGTTGTGTATTCATCTTATAACTGGTTCACCACTTACATTAGGCACATAATTTGCCATTTGCAGGCTGTTTTCTATATTAACTGTACTTCCTTTTCTCCCCAGGTTGGTACTAATTCCTTTGGTGCATCTGCTCATTACACCCATCGTTTCTCCTCCAAGTCGCATGGCCGTGTTGCTGGTAGATTTGGGAGGTAATATACCATTTTGATCTCAATTCTTTCTGGCCATGTACTATTTTTTGATAATCCAGTATGTGAATTTGGAACTTCTTTCTCTTCTCTCTTGAACTGCTTATTTGCAGCACGGCCCTTGATTTTGAAATTGGAGGGGGGAGGCGGATATCAGAGTTCAGTACAGTAAGGATGATGTATAATATAGGAATCCAGGTGAATATGCTTGACTAAGGATGTACTCTCCATGCGCCTCTTTATTTGTCTCTCTTCAAGTCAACATAATAATAAACATATACCAACTACTGATTCATGCCTATGCTAATTGGTAATGGATAAAGCAAATAACTCATTGAACAATGAGAATATGCATTCTTACTAGGAAACTGCAGTTTATATTTGGTTCATGTATTTTTAGCTGCTTTTCATCTCATGCAACAGTTTCACTAGTTTGTAGATAACTCAAGCTACTTGATGTGTTCAAAAAGCTAGATCTATTATTTTCTGAGCCTTCATTTCCGATGCAGGGTGTCTCCTGGAGATTTGAGTTAAATCGTGCTGGGCAAAAGTTAGTTATCCCAGTAAGTTGAGATGTTCCACCTCTGAGTCCTTCCTGTTATTATATAATTATTATAATAATAATCATTATTATAGATGTACATGTAGCATAAATGTTATGGAGCTTAAGGCAATTTCACTTACTTGCAGTTATCGTTCACTGTAACACTGTGGGGAAATTTTACTAACATGTTCTCCCCTCTGTCATAAACTTGTCGGATTTCACGGACTCCTTCGCTAACTGTGCAGGTCTTGCTTTCGACTGACTTCAATGCATTATTTGTCAGCGGCGCATTTGCTATTCCTTCAACACTATATTTTTTACTTCAGGTTCTAATCTTTCTTGACCTACTTCCGTTCTTACTCTGGCTGAGATATATGATAGGCTGATAGTTGTATGCAGATAAGGCTGCTCACTTCTGCTTCCTTTGCTACCTTTGCTCCATCTGTAATCTTTAACTAAAGCCAAGCTGTGGATTCTTATTGTTTGACAGACATATGTTGTGAAGCCTTACTATCTAAAGCGAGAAAAACAGAAGGCACTTGAAAAAATGGATAGCTTGTCTACACAGGTAGAATCAGCATCTTGTTCTTGCTTATTTACTAGCTCATGTACTTCCATCACATAAAGGGCAGCTTAGTTACCTTTTGTGTTTGAATCTTCACATATAATCTTGTTAGGAATGGTCACCAAATTTGGCTGTAACATGCTAGTTCAGTTTGCTAAGTCTATACACACTGCTATTTACTTCTCTTAATTTAACATTATTTAATATGTATGTAGATAGGTAAACTGCTTTTCACTTGTTAGAATGGAACAATTTTTTGTTTCTCAGTTTCTATTATTTGCAGCATCTAGCTTTGGAATATATTTCTTAACTGCATTGGCAGCAGTGTTTTTCTTGTCATATGGAGTATCTTTTTGATACAAAATCATCTAGTAACTGAAGAAGCCTTTTCCTGTATCATCTACTAATTGAACACGTCTTTTCCTATATAGCTAACAGAAGCTAGACAAGCAGCTAAAAAAGCACAAAGATTGCTGGAACCTGTCTCCAACCGCAAGAAGAATAAACAGCTGGAGAATGATGGTTTGGTAATCACAAAAGCTCTGTATGGCGATCGTAAAAAGATCAAAGAGAGTAGTGAATTGAGTGACATAGAAGATAATGTTGCTTCACAAGTATTAGATGTGACGATCCCACTGAACTTCCTCGTGACTGAGGCAGGTCAGCTCAAGGTATGTTTCACTCATACTGCTGATAAGCGTAAGTTACGCATGTGAAATATAACCTAGCACTTAACAAAATCCGTGATTGTTTGTGTCGTGTACTTCCTTGTCTGGTTTGCCTTTTTATTTGACGGCAATGTTGTAGGAAGGGCGTTTATGAAAGTATCACAGAATTTGTTAGATCACTATGTACTAGGCTTATTATGTACATGCTCTAATATTGAAGTATATTCAGTGGCTTCCATTAGGACAGGAACTCTAATACCTTGTCAGTATCCATTTTATTTATAGGTTTTGTCTCCTAAATTCATGCGCAACTAATCATCTCTCAGATGCCCCCACGTATGATACAGCTTCACTCCTCTTTACTTAAAAGAATGTGATCAGTAATCTACTGTATGATCTATTAGATAGGGATATGGGCCTCGCAACAAGTCAACGCCTACTCATAGTTTATTCAAGGTCCATGTTCATTTCAAAATTCAGTTTAGCAAACAATTCCAATGAAATCTAGGTTGCGTGACCCACATTTTATTGGCTAATTGTTGGTCAAACTAAAATCTTAAAATGATGGGCGCTTTACATAAATAAATAGGGAATATTACATAAAATTATGGTTATGAGTTTAGTGCATGCTACCTTTACTCCTGTGCTAGGTTACATTTCGACATATTTTAAGTACATCCCTAGTTTGGCTGTGATCCGTTGCATTCTTCTTTAAGATTATAATAAGTAGGTTAAGCCATTTGATAAAAAGCATGTGTGGTCCGACTGAATGTCCTCTGTCTTCTGCCCACAGCTTCACGAGGGGATTAAAAAGTCTGGAATAATGGGCTTCTATGATCCTTGCCCTGGAGATCCAAAGCTACTGCTAGTTGAATATACGTTTCATGGTCAGCAATACAAGGTAAGATGATTACTTATCATCCCCACAACTATGTTTGTCTCTATGTATTTTCTTCAAGACCATCTTTATGTATATTTTATACCTTAAAGTCAATAATAAATTGCTGGAACTTTTCCTTTATTGCAGGTAATGGCTGATGATTATGGTGCGCTGCTGATGCCGCAAGACATTCATCGAATTTGACCTGATAGTGATCCAAAGCAGTGTCTTCAAACACTTAGTCGTACTGTAATGGTCATAGTTTTCTTGTGCTGATATGTTCTTTCCGTTTTGGGGCATCATTTCCTTGTGTGAAGCCCCTTTTGTTGTATACATGCGTGGGCTTGTACCACCTAGATGACTAGATGAGGGATAGGTCAATGTCCCAACAATAAGATGGAAGCCAATAAAAGGTTTACACCATTAGCTCATTCTTTCACTTGGCGGAAATAAATCCATTGTTGTTCCTTTGTTGATCTGCGAAGATGCATCTGCTGCCTTGCTGCAGTACATGCATCTGTTTCTCCCCCATGTCTGCTGGCGTGCGACAATGTGATGCTGTGTTTAGTAACTAGTCAAGTCTAAATTGTTTCATAATGTGACTGCATATCTGTCCAAATACGATCCCTTCAAAACCTGCGTTCAGGCATGTGTTTGCATGCGAATCATTTCATTTGCATCCAGCACGTAGCAGGTATGCAGGTTCATCAGGTGAGAGACCTGGCGCATCTGCTTCGCTGGAGCTGCGCCACCGCCCTTGGCCACTGCATTTCCGTGTCGCCCTCTTGTCTCGAGATCGGCGAACACATCGTCCTGTGTTTCCTCGTCGGCTCGTGTAACTGACGAGATGCTGCCGGCGACAGACAGCCGAGGGAGGATCTAATGGCAGGTTGACGGTTGATCCTCAAGTGCCCAGTGGATCGCACAAGCTTACCTGTGGTCGACCAAACTGACCTCACCGTCCTGACCGTCTGGTTTGTTAAAGGAGATTCTCCTTAAGATTCGGACCAGACGAAGACTTGCTGTCTAAGTAGCTTAGTCACGCAGGCCACAAAAAGCCCCGGATACGAGTACAATAGGCGATTTAGCATGGGTGAATCAGCTTTGTTTGTGCAAAGGTGTTTTGCCCCGTAGCACGTGTTCTCTTTCGGTTTGTACATCGCATTGGATGCTGTTCTGTTCCTTGGGGAACTCTCTTTCGCTTGTTTCGAGCCCATGCTTTGGAGGTCCGATGCATGCATGGTGGTAGGCAAATCACTAAATCAGTGTTGGCTTAAACTTTATGCATTTAACTTGGCGCTGGGGTTAAAGTGGACTGTCGAGATCAAATCCCACGAAGTCGGGTTGTCTGCCGTATAACCCGGGGGAAAGGTTTCAAGTGGGATCCTGTCAAATCCTCACTTCTCAGATCATTTGAAAAATTCTAGTTCAGTTTTATATTTAAAATTTGAAAGTATTTTCTAAATGAACCAGAAGTGAGACTTTGGCGAGTCTCACTTTTTTTGCAAAAAATCTGCCTATAGTAGTATATTAATAATCATCAAGAGCAGTGGCGGCGTTACCTGGGGGGCGAGGAGGGGCGGTCGCCCCGGCTCCCGCGATGCAGAGCAGGCACCCCCTCTTTTAGCTATCTGAATTTTGTAGTTACTGGGCTAGTTATTTGGGTGAAAAGCCCACTAAAACAGCCTCCTCAGTGCCTCACGATCTAACCCTGACCGAGACCAGACCCCAAATCGATTCCCCACCTCGTCCCCATCGCCGCCAGAACCACCATCCGCACCGGCCGCCTCCTCGTCCCCTTTCGTCGCCACCCCCACGCACGCACAGGGCCACGCCGCATAGCCTCGCTCCGGCCGTCTTCCGCGCCTCCGAGCACCGGCCGTGCTCTGCCGCGGTGCCGCCGAGCGCCGGCGATGGAGCCAGAAGATGATGCTGCCTGGATAGCGCTCGCAGCAGAGGTGGAGGCACAGGAAGAAGAAGATGCAGCAGAGGCTGCAGAGCAGGTAGCAGCGATGGCAGAAGCAGCGGGGTCAGCAAGAATTCGCAAACGAACACGCGAGTTCAGGTCCGACAATCAGCAGGTTAATTCTCCGGTTCTCCCCTTTGCTGTTAATTCTGATATGTAGTGTGACATCTTGTAGGCATTTCTTGGATATTGACATCATATGGTGGCACCCCAATTGACCTTTCCAAGTGCCAGGAGTCCGAGTTAGTAGTCTGGAAGTCATTTTTTTTGCTTTTTCATGTTGTACTTCATTAAGTTTGCAAATTGATGGTCGATGACCATATATTTTGTTGAATAGACTAGCTCTTGTGTCCAAAAAAAATTAGACTTTGTTTGTTCGCCCCGGCTCATTTCAATTCCTGGCTCCGCCACTGATCAAGAGCAGTGCAAAAATTCTGAAAATAATAAAAAATTACACATAGGTATTTGGACCACGTAGTGTCGATCGACTACAGACACTAGCGAGAGCCTAAGGCGTGCCGCCATTTTCGCCCCCCGATCACATGGGCCGAGCAAAAGTTATCGTACTAGAGCTTGCATTCAGAATTTGTCGTCTTCAACAGGAAACCTCACACATGCTTTCTCTACGTGCTCCCTCATAGCCTCGAAGGAAAAACTGGAGGGAAATGACTAGTGCCCGAGCTACGTGTACACGGGTGCCCGTGGGGGGAGGGGACAAGAAACTTCTGCTAGTGTACATTTTCATATTTGGCAACTCTTAAATAAAAAATACCCTCTATTAGCAAGAGTAGACATTTGGTGCTCGTGTTGCATGAAGACCGAATGAAAATTTGAATTCAAAAAATTTCATAGCTTCAAAATCGGGCTTCATGCAACCCGATGTTTGTTTGCGTAAAGGTTCCTTGCTCCGTAGCACATGTTCTCTTTCGATTTGCACATCGTATGCTCTTTTGTTCCTTGGAGATCTCTATCACTTGCTAGGGGCATGCTTTGGTGGTCCGATGCTTGGTGGTAGCCTAGTAGGCAAATGAGTGATGACTTAAACTTTATTCAACTGTGCTCTGTGGTCAAAGTGGACCGTCAAGATCGAATCCCACCAGGCCGGTTTGTCTCCAATAGAACCCGTCGTTTTTTGTGGTGCTCTTCGAGTACCGAATCTAAGGTCGCATGGTAAAAACCCTAGATCCGATCTTCATTTGTTGTACCTGGCAACCAGTGGCGGACCTTGCCCATCATTGTAGGAGGGGCCAAAAGTCATTACATAGAAGTTGAGGGGGCTAATTTGAAATATTTTATATTTTACATGGTCAAAACTTATAAATACTAAGTGGTATTGTGTAAATTTTAGTTGAGTTGGGGGGGCCATGGCCCCTTTTAGCCTCCAAGAAGGTCCGCCAGTGCTGGCAACGACGGGCTTCTACTGCTACCTTGTTGAAGGCTTTATTTAGAAATTGTGACTTTCTCTAGAAAACTCATGATCCGATTATGGTGGTTTGATCGAGCAATGACAATGAGCACTCTTACCGTTCAAAAAAAAAAAGAAAAAAAAAGACAATGAGCACTCTTTCCTTCCCGGAGACGTTGTTGTTGGAGAACCACTTTCATATTTGGTGTTATCACGGGCAGTTGTTGTTTCATGTTGCTATGAGTCGTTGATCACTTTGGAGGTTTTTTGTTTGTTTGACTATGTGCATCCGTTACGTCTCGACTATTTCTTCACATTTTTTTATTGCAGAGGAGGGTGTAATAAACATATCTTCAATATTAATATATCATTTTTATTGAAAAAAAATCCAAGGGGGACGGAGTTTGTTGCCTCACACTTGCTTTATGATTTGTCTTACGTGCTCCCTTGCTAGAAAAACTGCAGGGAAATGAAAAGAGGCAGACGGAGCATTTATACATACGGAATGTTTGCACGTACGTAGACACAGTAGATAGGCAAGCCACCCGGTACCAAACGCGCATTCTGACTGGGAATAGAACTCTAGTTCTTTGGTTGGGTAGCCAGCTGGGATCCAGCTGGGCGTGAGCGTGAGACAGCAAGCCGCCCGTCCTCTCCTCGCTCCACCAAACAAGGAGGGAGAGGGACATGGCCGCCGCGCGCTCTCGACAACGGTCAAATGGTAGACCAGCTGCTGACTGCCGGGCCAACTGGATTACTGGAAACAGCACCCCTGCAGTGCAGCCTGCACGGCTCCCACAGCTCAAGCACATGAGTTTCAGACAGGACAAGAGAAGATGAACCCCCCCCCCCCCCCCCTCACCGAGGAGGAAAAAAAAATAGAGAATCGTAGAGAGGATATGAGAGAGGACGTTGTAGACAGGAGGCAAAAGAGAAGAGAAGGAATTGGTGCACATGGACACTAGTGCTCCCTTTATTTTTAGAAGTGTGAAAATTTCAAAATTTTACATTTTTATATCTCTAAAAATTATGACGTTAAAATATACAGGTAGATATTTACAAGAGAAGTGTATGCTAAAAAGTCCCGTTAAAAAATATGTTATATTTTGGGGAATATAAAAAAGACAAATTTCTGATAGTAAATAGTAGCAAAGTAGTAGTAAAATAATATATCTTTTTGTCAGATATTTGTCTTTTTTGTATTTCCTAAAATATAAAATATTTTTTAACGGGACTTTCTTTGTATATGCTCCTCATGTATATATCTTTCTATATATTTAAAGCCGTAATTTTTCAAAACATAGAAGTGTTAGGTTTTAAAAATTTTAAAAATCTAAAAGTGGAGGGATCACTGGTGCCCATGTGACAATAACACTTTCCACTCTAATAAGTGATATAAAATAGGACACCAAAAAGCAGCTGTAGGGCAATTTTTTGTGTGTTTTTTTAGCTTTTAGGGCACCAATTCCAGGAGATGTAAAATAGGGCACCTGTGTTTTTCTAGGTGATATAAAATAGGCACCACCTAGACACGTAGTGCCATATATCTCATATTTGCAAACATATGGATGAATATTTGATTTATGAATATAAATCTTTGCAACAACATCTCACATAAATATAATAGCATATGAATTTAGGTTAACTTCATCACACACATAAGAACTGGCTGATGGTGTCCATGGTCACCGCCGGCTGCTTTCCACAGCTGCCTACGGTCTTCTTCCTTGCCTTCGGCAGGACGGGCGCGACCGACACAACGGTGGAAGACGTCGGCCTCTTTGAGCCGCAGGACTTGGCTTTCGGTGGCGGTCGCACAACCTTTGTCTTTGGCTATGGCAGTTGGTGGAGCTCGACACGGTGTTGGCGCCCGGTGGCGCAAACACCTGCCGCCGGAGGAGAGCGGCGCTAGGGTTTGCAGCGATGGTGGTGGCGACACTCGATTACGACAGGGATTGGCCGACGGTGGAGGCAGAATGGGGCGGAAGGGTGTTGAATTGGCTTGAGGTGGCGTCGAGTCTGCGACAGTCGTGCGCAGGAGGGATAAGGGGAGAAGCGCGAGTCGAGACAAAGTGACGGTTGGAGCCACACGATGGCCGGTTTTTTTGCGATAGGGCACCGGTTTAGTGTTATATATTTACATCACTAAAGACATCATTTTAAGGCGTGTCCGAAACTGGAACTGCACTTTTTTTAATGGTTTACATCGCGCGTTGGAGCTGATTTTTTTGTCTCTTGGTGTTCTATATGACATTTTATTTATTTATATCACCTGTTGGAGATCCTTTTAGCTTGCCATTTTCAACAATACTATAATTTGCTACCGCTGTGAACAGATGAAAATGCATCTACTCGTAGCAAAAACAGCATGCCTTCCTCCAGAAAAATCACCACTCCCCTCCCTAGAGCTTCAACTCTCCAATGAAATGTCGCATCCGCTAGCTCGTAGTCCAGTACACAGCCAACTACTCCAAGTAAAGGCCAAGGACACAGTACAGTATCCTTCCAAGTTCCAGCCATGCCGCTGCCCAGGCCAGCACGCGTCCAACCCAGCCTTCCCCAAGACAATCTCCCCCGATCCCGACCTCCTCCCCTCCCCAACCTCGTGCGTACGACCGTGGTCAGCCTCCAGCTCACTCGATCTCTCTGCTCAGCTCGCCACCCCCTCCGGCCTATATATACGCCCACCCACAGGCCACACCCACCCTCCACTCACCCTCCTC
This sequence comes from Dactylis glomerata, assembly GCA_007115705.1. Classification (NCBI taxonomy): domain Eukaryota; kingdom Viridiplantae; phylum Streptophyta; class Magnoliopsida; order Poales; family Poaceae; genus Dactylis; species Dactylis glomerata. The sequence continues at coordinate 86,161 of QXEO01000048.1, forward strand.
TGCTCCTCGCATCTCCAGCTCACACAACTCCAGAGCTTGCATACAGTTACAGCCTTACAGAGACTGAGAGAGATCCAACAGTGTTGCTGCAATGGCGAGGTGCGGCTTCTTGTCACTGCTGAGGCTGGCGCTGCTTCTGGTGGTTCTTGGTGACGTGGTCGCCATGGCGATGGGCAGGGTGCTTCTGGGTGGCATTGCGGAGACGCCGCTACCGGCGGTGGCGGCGGAGGGGCCGCGGCCCAGCGGCGGGAGGCAGGACCGGTCGATCGCCGGCGCCGAGGTGATCCTGGCCGGGTTCGCCGCGGCCGTGGTGGCCGTCGTCTTCCTCTACATCCGGGTCACCAGGAAGAGCAACCGCGGGGCGGCCGAGATGGGACCGAAGGCCTAGAAGAGTTCAGATGATGCATACACCTTGGTTGATGTCTCTTTGTGTTTTGGGTTCTTGGGTTCAGAGAGACTTGTAAAGAAGTGTGAGGTGAAATGGTCCGTAGTAGAGTTTAGTTTTAGGGTGAACACTCCATGTTTTAGATTGAACTCTGTATCTTGTCCTGTACTGTACATACGTGTTTGTGTTGAGAATGAGATGTAGGCAAAAGAACGGAAAATCAGCTCAGATAGTACTGTTCTTGAATCTTAGATCGCGCCTATCTGAGCTCTGTTGTGATCTTGTGTCGAAATCTTTTCTTTACTGACAGCATCTTGTGTCGAAATATTTTCCTTTGTGACGGTACCTTGTGTCGACATCTTAAGCCACGAACACGGCCAGCGCTTGTCCTATAAAAAATCTTCGAATTCTTTTAGCCGTGTTCCCCAACTGCTATATCCCACAAGTTCAGAGCTGCGAGCGGCAGCCGGCAGTCGGGCATGCTCGCGAGAATGATCAATTTGACCCAAATCTACAACTTAAGATAGTTTTACTTTTTTTTTCTTTCAGTCTAATCCTTCTCCACAACGTCCCATTCTATGGCGCCATGGTTACATTATGACACTATGTATAGAGCGTCTTGGAATTAGATTTGAGTCCGACGCTATGCAGATTGGCGCCCTACCAACGGGCGTCATGCAATGTAACCATGAGAGTCAAACGTTATGCAAAAGGGCTAATTTATAAAAAATAATTCAGAACTAAGTCATGGTATGCTGAAGTTTCAGATTTAGACCAAATTTATCCATTTTCACTACCTGGTGCGCTGCTACAAGGATCCAGTTCGTAGGATCACATTGTATCCAAGCCATGATCAATCCATGCCCAGCTTGACTGACTTTAAACATCGAGGACAAAAAATGATTTCCGTCTCCGGAGCGATCACTGTAGCCTGTAGGTGCATTATGTGTGACAGTGTAGGGCAGCCGCAATCTAATTCGTTCCGACTGCAGTGTGCAGGGCAACACGCAGGCCCGGGAGAAGCGAGATTGGCGGCCTACGGCTTCATGCAATGTAACCATGACTCTTTTAGTTGGATGTAATGCGAAAGGGCTAAAAATCAGAGCTAATACATGTTATGCTGAAGTTTCAGATTTAGACCAAATTTGTCCATTTTCACTACCTGGTCCGCTGCTACTAGGATCCAGTTCGTAGGATCACATTCGTATCGAACCCATGATCGATCGATCATCGATAGCCAACCTGAATGACCCTGAACATCAAGATTTCCTTCACCCGACGGCCGCCGAAACGAAATCAACAACCAGTCTCCTGAGGCCTGAGCGGCGATCCCTGTAGGTTCATAATCTGCGGCCTGTGTGCGGGTAGGCCAGCCGCAATCTAATTCGTTCCTACTGCAGTGCCGTGTGTAGGGTAGGGCAGCACACCAACAGCCAAGGGACAGGGAGCCGGTCGTCGCAGTAGCGCTCCTAACTCGTTCAGGTACACTCATTCAGAATTTCAGACATTCAGTGCATCGCCACCAAACGGCCCCGCCGAGACGTCCCCTGCCCCCGCTCTTTTGGTCCGGTACACGCACGCGCTCCTCCTAGACGCAAAGACCATTAAACGCCACGGCATCGCACAGCTCAGCGATACCCCAATGATGCAGGGATGTACGTGCGCTGCAATCTGAGGATAATAAGTTTGGTCTCATTTGCCTGCGCACTTGGATCGCAGGCATGGCCCCGGCGGCCTCGAATCATTGCCGCGCGTTTTCGAGATGAGATCGCGAGGGAGCTTGTGTTGTGTCGTTCTCAAGCCGATTGATCGAGTTGTTGGAGTATGTAATATCGTATGTATACGATGTACGGTGTAGTACACCGACCGTATATGTATACCTCTTGTATAGCCACGCAGGGGGCTCTTCCCTGCCTATATAACACGCAACCGATGGCCCGAGAGCGTATGCATCGTTCCACCAAATTAACATGGTATCAGAGCGGGCCTCTTCCCTCTAGCCGCCGAAAAACCTAAACCTAAAACCACCGCCGCCGCCTCAGCCCTGCCGTCGCCGCTGCATCTCGCCGCCGCCACCGCATCTGTCGCCGCCGCCTGCAAACAACCAAGCACACACGCCTACAAACAACCAAACACACACCGCCGCCGCCGCTGCAGATCTCTACTGCCGCCGCCGCACAAAGAAACCTATACAATCTACAACCCTAGCCGCCGCCGCCACTGGTTCTTCAGTTGCCGCCGCCGCCACGACCACGATCAAGTCACCAATCTGCCGCTGCCGCCGCATCTTGCCGCCGCCGCCGCACCTTCAAGAAATCAGTCCGATAGCCTCCTCCTCCAACACGATGTCCGCCACTGCCCTCTGTACGCCACCGTCGCAGCCGCTGACGCGTGAAAACGCTCTTGTCTGGAAAGCTTTGGTGATTCCTGCTCTGCACGGTGCCCGTGTCCTCGATCTTGTTGAAGGAAACGAGGAGGTGCCTGCAGAATTCCTCGAAACTGAAGACGTCAACAACAAGAAAGTCACCATCCTCAATCCAGCGTATGAAGCGTGGATCTCCCGAGATCAGCATGTGCTGCGGTGGCTCCTCAACGCCATGTCTCCGGATGTGCTTGCTCACGTTCTCGACCTCGACACCTCAGCCTCAGCGTGGTCAGCTCTCAATGCCCATGTCTCAGCTCAGTCCAAGACGCGGGTTCAGCAGCTCCGTTCAGCTCTCAATGACACACGCAAGAACGACCTCTCCGCTGACAAGTACTTCGCCAAGATGAAGTGCATCGCCTTTGAGCTCGCTGGTGCCGGGAAGCCTCTGGATGACGATGAACTCGTCTACTATGTTCTTCATGGTCTCGGCAAGGACTACAATAATCTCCGCACCGCTGTCAACGCCAATCCAGGTACAACACTTGATGATCTTCTTGGTCAGGTTCAGGCGTTTGATCATCAACTCAAGGAGGACGAACCCAGCTTCACTTCTTCTGCAAACACGGCTCGCCGTGACACTCGTCCCCGCCAAGATGATACTCGCCCACGACAAGAAGATCGCCGTCCTCGCCAGGACGAACGGCCACGCTATGATGACCGTCGCCAGGATCACCGCCCCCGCCAGGATGATCGCTGGCGTCAAGACAACCGCGACTACTATCGTGGGCGCTAGGACGATCGCGACTATCGCGGCCGTCAGGATGACCGTGTTCGTCAGGATGATCGTGGTCGTCAGGATTATCGTGGACGCCAAGACTATCATGATGATCGTCCCCACCGCTATGATGATGAGCGTCGTCGTTATGACGATGGTGGTCGGCGTCGTGACCGCCAGCCCACCCCCTACGTCAACACCACATGTCAGATATGAAACATTCATGGGCATTCTGCCCGTGACTGCTGGTGGCGCCATGGCGATGATCGTGGCAACAATGGCGGTAACAAAAGTGCCAATGTTGCTTCCTATGGTGTAGACACCAACTGGTATTATGACACTGGCGCCACTGATCACATCACCGGGGAGTTGAACAAGCTCACTACTCATGACACCTATCATGGTCAGGACCGTGTTCGCACAGCTGAAGGCACATGTATGCAGATTAGTCATATTGGTCACTCATTATTACATACCTCTCATAATTCCTTTGATCTCAATGGCATATTACATGTTCCTAGTGCATCAAAAAATCTATTATCTGTTCATCGATTTACCCTTGACAATCACGTCTTTATTGAGTTTCATCCTTTCTTCTTTTTGATCAAGGACCAAGCAACTCAGCGAATCCTGTTTAGAGGCCCTTGTCATGGAGGTCTCTATACCTTAATGCCCACCTCCTATGAGTCCTCCAAGCAAGCCTTCATCACAATAAAGCCGTCCTCGACTACGTGGCATCGTCGTCTAGGACATCCTTCGTCTTTCATTGTTCAACAAGTTCTTAGAAGAAATAAAATAGCTTACACTCCAGACACTACACCGTATGTTTGTGACTCTTCTCAGCTTGCCAAGAGTCACCAGCTGCCATACCCCATCTCCACCAGTAGATCCACTGTTCCTCTTGAACAAGTTTTTTCTGATGTATGGGGTCCTGCACCTCTTTCTGCTGGAAAACATGCATACTATGTAAGCTTTATCGATGATTTTAGCAAGTTCACCTGGATTTATTTGCTCAAAAAGCGTTCTGATGTTTATCAAGCCTTTCTTAATTTCCAGCAGTACGTTGAGCGTAAGTTTGATAGGAAAATTGTTACTATGCAAACTGACTGGAGAGGTGAGTATGAGAAACTTCATGCTTTCTTTCAAACTGCTGGCATCACTCATCATGTTTCTTGCCCACATGCTCACCAACAAAATGGTTCTGCTGAAAGAAAACACCGTCATATCGTTGAAGTAGGTCTCGCCTTACTTGCTAATGCATCCATGCCACTCAAGTACTGGGATGAAGCCTTTCTCACTGCTAATTTTCTTATTAATTTGCTTCCAAGCAAAGTTATTAATCTTGAGTCTCCAGCTGAGCGTCTACTTCATATCACTCCCAACTATGATGCTCTTTGTACGTTTGGTTGTGCCTGTTGGCCTAACCTTCGTCCATATAATACACGCAAGCTTGCTTTTCGCTCTAAACGGTGTGTTTTTCTCGGATATAGCCCCTTGCATAAAGGTGTCAAATGTCTTGATGTCTCTACAGGACGTGTTTACATATCACGTGACGTTGTCTTTGATGAAAATGTTTTCCCTTTCCACGGTCTCCATCCCAATGCTGGTGCTCTTCTCAAACAACAAATCCTGCTCCTTCCTACCAACAATCTATATGAGAGTGTATCTAATATTGATGATCATATGACTACTATTGTGCCTGTTACTGCTTCTCTGTTTGATGCTACATAGGAAAACACGAATTCTGGTGAAAATTCTACTCCAAACGGAGCTTCCACGCCACCACAGTCCCCTTCTGAAGATCACCCTAAAAACGCCAATAGCACAGACTTCGAGGAGGATTCTGGAGAACATTCTCCTGCCAGCCCGGACTCCCATGCTTCAGATCCCGAGGAGGATTCTATCTCCTCCGACTCCGCGCCAGATGACAGCGACATCGCGGCGACCGGGACCCCGTCCGCGCGTGTTGGTATGGCTCCGGCCCAACCGGGTGTGGCCACGTCGCCGCCCTCTCCCGCGTCGCCCCCGACCGCTCTGACAGCGCCCAGCTCCCCCGTCCAACCCGCTGCAGCCACGACCTCGCCTGCCCATGCACGTGCATGTGCTCCTGCGGTGCACCCCGCCGGATCTTCTGTGGCGCCGCCTGGTGCCGGTGATGCTGCGTCGCCTCCTGGAATTCGTGCACGTCTTCAAAAAGGTATTAGACAACCAAAGAAATATACTGATGGGACTATCCGCTATGGTATGCTTGCATCCACAGGTGAACCTTCAAATTTGTCTGCTGCTCTCAATGCTCCACATTGGCGTGCTGCTATGCAAGATGAATATGATGCCCTCATGGCTAACAAGACTTAGACTCTTGTTCCTTTCAGTTCTAACAAAAACCTGATTGATTGCAAGTGGGTATATCGTGTCAAACGACGTGCTGATGGCTCTATTGATCGATACAAAGCACACTTAGTTGCAAAAGGTTTCAAGCAACGGTATGGTATTGACTATGAAGATACTTTCAGTCCAGTTGTCAAAATTGCCACTATCAGAGTTGTTCTATCTATTTCTGTCTCCCGTGGTTGGAGTCTTCGGCAGCTAGATGTTAAGAACGCGTTTCTGCATGGTGTTCTGGAAGAGGAAGTATACATGAAACAACCACCTGGTTTTGAACGTCGTGATGCCCCCCATCACATTTGTAGGCTTGATAAAGCTCTTTATGGTTTAAAGCAAGCACCCCGAGCCTGGTACTCTCGGTTAAGTGCCAAACTTTAGAATCTTGGTTTTCTTCCATCCAAAGCTGATACCTCTCTATTTCTCTATGATAAGTCTGGTGTTACTATTTTTGTCTTGATCTATGTTGATGACATCATTGTAACCAGCTCATCCGATGATCCTATCTCAGCTTTGCTTCAAGATCTCAATGCTCAGTTTGCTATCAAAGATCTGGGAAATCTTCACTATTTTCTAGGCATTGAAGTCAAAAGGACACCGCAAGGTTTGCTTCTCACACAAGATAAATATGCTCGTGACATTCTCACCAAAGTCGGCATGCTCGAGTGCAAGGCTGCACCTACACCACTGTCGCTGTCCGAGCCTCTCTCCCTTCATCAAGGGACTCCTCTTGGCCCGGAGGACAGTTCTCAGTACCGGAGCATTGTTCGTGCTCTTCAGTATCTTACTCTTACTCGTCTAGACCTGTCGTTCTCTGTTAATAAGGTTTGTCAATATCTTCATGCCCCTACAACTGCACATTTGACGGCTGCTAAACGTATTCTTCGCTATGTTAGAGACACATCTCAGCTTGGTATCACCTTCAGACCGTCTCCCTCCACTCTTTTAAGTGCCTTTTCAGATGCTGATTGGGCTGGTTGTCTGGAAGACAGGCGTTCCACTGGAGGGTTTGCCATTTTTATTGGACCAAATTTAGTATCTTGGAGTACGGTGTATGGTGTATTACACCGACCGTATACGTATACCTCTTGTATAGCCACGCAGGGGGCTCTTCCCTGCCTATATAACACGCAACCGATGGCCCGAGAGGGTATGCATCGTTCCACCAAATTAACACGAGTGACCCATTGTTTGTGTTTGTTTAAGTACAATAGATTTGGCAAAAGGAGCTTAGCTTTGATTGTTGGGTTTTCTGTGGTGGAATCAACTCACTCAGGTACAAGTTCTAGATTTGGCATGGCGACTGTGGTGACTTTGTCAACCTCAAGATCTGCCGGCTCAGTCCTTCAGAGGTGCTCATAAGGATAGGGTATGCGTACGTGCGTTCATATGGGTGAGTGTATATGCGTGTTTGTAAACATCCGTGTTGTACTGCGTTATAGAAAAAAGTACAATAGATTTGACTATGTTTCTTTTGTCATCTTATACATTCTGGCTATTCTTTTTTGTTTTTGCCAAAGGGATACATGTCTTTTTTTTTGTCTAAGCTCTATGTTAATTGAACACCAGCATCACGAGAAAACACGCAACATAAAAGGAAAATACAAGGGTTAATTGAATAGAGATCGCTGCAATTTTAGCTATTTAACAAACATCACTACAATTTTTATCTTTTAAGAAAACTCTACTACAATTCTCTATACATTTTATAAATATCATTATGCCTACTTAAATCCTACATACAAACAATATACACTACACTCATTTATTTATCGTACATGGTCACCACCAAAATCAGTTTTTTTTTTAATGTCAAACAACCCGAATCAGCTTAGGGCATATGCAATGGTTAGATAGCAGCTTCCTGAAACGCATTGGTGATGGTACTACAGTGTCCATTTGGAATGATCGGTGGATACATGGGTTGTATGCTAGCCGACCTATGGGAAGGCTGACAGAGACTGAGATTGAGCGTGTTGATGAACTAATTGATTCTAATCTGCATCAATGGCAGGCAGAAAGGTTCGGGAAATTTTCTAGGCCCGGATGCTTAGGCTATTCTGCAAATTCCACTGCGGAGGAGTGTTGGAGAGGATTGGATAGCTTGGCATTTTGAGAAGACCGGGATTTATTCCGTTCGTTCGGCTTATCATGACCTATTATCGGTTAAAGAGAGTGCAGAGATGTTGGCTGACAATGGTGTTGGACAATCTGACTCTCAAAATGGAGATAAATGGAAGAAACTTTGGAAGCTTGATGTTGTACCGAGAGTACGAGTTTTTTGGTGGCGAGTTCTCAAAGACATTGTGCCTGATTTCGCAACTCTCACCAGGCGGCATGTCAGAGTTGATTGTACTTGCTCGGTATGTAAAGCAGCATCACAAACGCTATTCCATGCATTAATGGAGTGCAGCCATGCTAGGCAGTTTTGGTCAGCTGCTAGCGATATCTTGCACTTGAATAGCAACTATACTTGCCATGAACCCCCCACTTAGCGGAACAGCGCCCGCGTCGCTCAGCTCGGGCGGCACGGGCGAACCCTAGCCGCCGCCGCCAGCAGCCCCTCCCCTCCCGTCCTCCCTTCGGCCGCCGCCGCCGGAAGATGCTGCCGGGCAAAGCCCCGGTAGCGGACGGCAGCGGCGCGGCCCTTGCTCTGGCGCTGCGGCGTCCTCGCGCGCGATCTTGCGGGGGGATCTCGGGCCTCCTCCGGCTGCGTCGCGCGGTGGTCTGGCGGCCCGGCGACCTTCGGCGGTGCTTCTCCGGCGGTCAGGTCGCCTCGGCGACGACGGCTTGTCCGGAGCAGCGACGGCGGCGAGCTCTGCGGGCTTGTCCCGCCGGCTCATCCATCTTGGCATGGCGGGGTGGCAGCCTGCTTCCCAAGCTCCGGTGGTGGTGCTCCCCGGTGACGGTGGAGCGTCGGGCTCCTGCTGCGGTGGTGGTGCAGCCTCGGTGGTCGGCGGTGGCCCCCGGGTGCTGGAGCGGCGGCTCCGGACGGCGGCGAGGTCGGTCGAAATCGGCCGTGTGGGCGGCGGTTTGGGGCTGGCCGGCGGCGAGGGCTTCGGTGTTGCTCTTCGGGTTGCGGCTTGGCTTGTCCCGGTGGCGCCTCTGTGCAGCGTTGGTGCTCTCGACCTGGTGGTGCGGAGCCAGCTTCGGCATGGGTTGGTGGCCGGAATGGTGGTGGCTCGTGGGTGGCCGATTCAGGCTACAGCTGTTGGGCACCTTCGGGAGAAATCCTTGCTCCGGCTTTGGCCTGAGCGGGTGATGGCGGCGGCCGCGGCCGTCGCATACTTTCTTGGAAGCATCGTCACGAGGTGTGCGCACTACTGCGCCTGCGGCATCGACTCCGGAGGGAAACCTCTGATCCGGGATCGGGCGGTGGAGGCGCTGTTGTGTCTCGTCCTTGTTGGGGGCATCGTCTCGGAGTCACCTGCGGCCAGAGTTTTAGGTGGGGATGGTGGTTGTCGGGCTGCTGTGTGAGGTCCAAGTGTGCAATTTGGCTAAGAGGATGACTCGAGCGGAAGATGGGTCGACGCGGGGCTTCGTTAGTCGGTTCTATCCGGCGTGTCCGATGGGTTCTTCTGCTTGCCGTGCTGCTGTGGAGTCGGAGCTGAGGTGGTTTTGCTGCGGCGACGATGATCGGCCGCGGGAGGTTTGCAGTGTGCTAGATCGGCGCAAGCCCGGCTTGTTTCCCTTGTGAAGCTCGTCGTCTGAGTCGGAGCTGTCTGCCCTTGGCGCGTGTAGCCAATTGGTGGCATGGGCCGGCATGGGCTCCGGCGCCGTTTGGGGAGCTCAGTTTGGGAAGTCGCCGGTGAAGTCGGAGTCGCTGGCTCGTGGAGGAGTGATGACGATGACACTGTGTGGCAACCTCGAGGCGGCTCTCTTTGTGTGTCTGTGTTTCGTGTGGGTAGCCAGGTTGGCTGTGGTGGTGTGCCCAATGTGGTCGTGTTTCATGACGATATTGGTGCATTGTACGGGTTTTCGGCCGGTTCCCCTGCAAATGAACCGGTCAATTCTCTTCTGCTTTTTTAATAAAATGAGGCAAAATTGCCCGTTTTGTTCAAAAAAAAAAGAAAAAAAAAGAAGGTGCCACGGTTACATCCGATGACGTGGGCAATGGACATTTTGTGTGATCCTATGTTCAGCCAGGGAGAACGTGAGAGAATGATATCTATCATGTCGACAATATGGGACTTGAAAATCGTTGGACCCATGATGCTAATGGGTATGACCCTAGTAAAACTATGGAGATCATAACTGAAACTATGGGATATCTGGAGAATAAGAAGAAAATTTCAGAAAAGGTTTGGCGACCACCTTGTATATGGCATGGACCAAAACCAGGTTTGATAAAGCTGAATTGCGATGGTGCAATTCGCCAAGAGCAAGGTATAGCAGCAGGAGGAGGAGTGGCGAGAAGCGAGGAGGGTTTTAAGGGTGCATGGTGTCGGCTATACCGTGACATTGAGGACCCCTGGCTATATCTTTGCTGTTCAACAAGGCTACTGGCGTATCATCTGTGAGTCGGACTGCGAGCCAACAGTGTAGTCGGCTAGTACCATATTATTTATAGCCAACTTAGAACTAGCATGTACATTAGTGAGCTATGAAATTGTACTACTTTATCAATATGTGGCCCACCTTTCACTCTCAAAGTGCCTAGGAGCACGTGCTAGAGCTAGCTCTTGCATGAGAGCCCACTCTTCTTCTCTCTCCTCTTCTCTCACCTCCAACTAAGCACAAATATACTACTTTAATCCTTATAGCATGCTAATTGGATCTTATTATACTTGCTCTAAGACTGTGGAAAGGAAGGAACTATCAACGTTCTTTAATTGCTCTAGTGTTTAGTGAAGTTGATGAGCTTTTCGTTTCTTTTGAGTCTTTTGATTTTTGTTTTGCCGGTTGAATTGGCAATACTGTTGCCCACGAATGTGCGCGTTATGCGTGTGGTAATAATGTAGGAGCAGTTTGGCTAGATATTTGCATGGCTTTTCTTAGTCGTTGCCGTCTGGTCAGAGGCCTTGACCGTTACCGGTGACGGCTAGGGAGCCGCGGTGGTTGTGAATTGATCGATGCTTTTGAATGGTGCTGACGGGTAGGGTCAGGAGACACGTCGGAGCAGCCATCCATCTATCGCTGACGTGTGGGCCGTTTTATTTCCTGACTGTATACGCGGTGCTGCCAATGACAAATGGAGCCGCTCTATAGGGCTGCCGCAGCCAATGACCAGTGGGGTCGTGTATTTTTCAGGAAAATACATATATTGCCACTCTGTGGGGCTGCCGCAGCCAATGACCAGTGGGGTCGTCTATTTATTTAGAGAAAATCATATATTGCCGCTCTGTGGGGCCTCCGTAGCCAATGACCGCTGGGGTCGTCTATTTATTTAGAGAAAATCATATAGAGCCGCTCTGTGGGGCCGCCTCAGCCAATGACCGCTGGGGTCGCCCTTAGTGAAAAGGCATATATCCCTGCTTTTAGTTAGAGAGAAGCAACAAGTTCGCTAATTAATTTTTTTAAGCTAGACCCAGCAGGGTGACTATTTTCGTAGCTTAATCTAAAGTGAATCTTATGCTAAACATGGCTGGAACCTAGTGTTGTGTATCTCATTAGTCATCGGAGAACCGCTGGCAGCTCGTTCCCCACCCTCGGACGGAGCAGCCATCGCCGGCGCCTCGTCGCGCCGCCAGCTCTGTCCCCCGGCGGCGTCGGACGGACTGCGGCGCTGCACGTCAACCACGCCTCCAGTACTTGTTTCGTCCGTACGCATTGTACCCACCGCAGGAAAGTCCGCCGCAAGCAGATCCGCTGCCCACGACGACCGGTATTTGTTCCGCGCACCAATTGGTAGTATAGCTTGGTAAGACCTCCGCTTCTGCCTCCCCCGCCACCTAATCGATTCGGTTCCCGTAATTTATTGGAGTTTGCAGGTGCGAAATAGTCCTCAATGTCTGGTCGTAGCGGGTACACCGGCGAGGGTGGGGATTCGATCATGTCGTGGCCACGTTCTACTTCTCCTACCTCGTCGGAAGTGCAGGTATCTAGCTTCTGCTCTCTGTACTACCGTTGAATTTGAAGTGCCGCCATGGCCTGTTGGAGTGATTTCAGTTGTTCTTTTTTCCATCATTGTTACAGTTTGCCAGGAAAGCCGATGATCCATGGTACATTGCATACCAAGATGAATCAACCCAGTGGTGTAGCCAGATGATGGATTTGGAGGAGAAGGTGGCCAATTTAGGTGATGAATTGGTCCGTAAAAACTTGATGATATTCGAGCTGAAGCGTACTATGGAGGAAGAAAAGAAGAATTCAGAGCTTATTCGCAAGGAGAAGTTGATACTTGAGACAGATCTTGCCGTATTTGATCAAGTGGTAGAAAATCTAGAACATGAACTTCAATTGATGGGAGAGGAGAAAAGTAGATTCATCTGGGCAGTTTTATTAGGTGCCATCCCTGCCCTAGCAGTTATGTGGTTGTGGTAGATGATTTAGATAGTATAGAATTGTTATTCAGTAGATGGCTCTAACCACTGTATTTTGGTGTGGCTCTAACCACTGTATTTTGGCGTACAATTTCCTAGTTGTGCTAAGTAATGCGCGCGATAATTTTAGCATGCATGAACATCTTATAAAAGTGAAGGGATCCCAAAAGTGAAAGCATGTACCAGCCTCTCGGATCAAATACATATCAATCTTCCCAATCAAGTTGGGATAGAATTCAAATCATACATACGGATGTACAGGGACACATCGAAAAGTGGAGAAGCTTTTTTTGAGACAGAGGTAGTAGTTTGAACAATTTTATCCCAATTTGAAATTGAAAAATACAAATTTATCATAATTTATCCCAATTTGCGGCATCGAACACAGCCGCGCACCGATGGGCTAGAAGGGCCGGGACAACGGGCGGCTGAGGGGTGGTCATCTGCGCCATCCGCAAACTCAGACATGGAGGAGGGCTGGATCTGCGGCTTCGCAACCACTCTTGGCACCGCCGCCGTCTTGGTGTACTTCATCAGCGACGGATCTGAGGAGGGCTGGATCTGCGCCGTCGCAGCGATGTTGTAGGCGATGACTTCAATCGTCTTGGCATCGATGACCACTGTCGACACGGCCGCCGTCTTGGTGTCTTTCATCAGCAACAGATCTGAGGAGGGCAACGGAAGTGAGACATCGGCAGACTCCGACATTGAAGGCTGGATCTGCGCCATTGCAGCGATGTTGTAGGCGATGGCTTCAATCGTCTTGGCATCGATGACCAGTGTCGACACAGCCACCGTCTTGGTGTCCTCCATCAGCAACAGATCTGAGGAGGGCAACGGAAGTGAGACATCGGCAGGCTCCGACATTGAAGGCTGGATCTGCGCCGTCGCAGCGATGTTGTAGGAGATGGCTTCAATGATCTTGGCATCGTTGACCACTGTCGGCACGGCCGCCGTCTTGGTGTTCTTCATCATCAACAGATCTGAGAAGAGAAATGAAAGTGAGACAGAGAGAGACATTTCAACTATTTCCGAGGGTTAGATAGTCACCGGCACTCTTAGATCCTCACCGGCATTTTTAGATCCACGCCGCCGCACAGTTAGATCCGCGCCGCCACACGCACGGTTAGATCCGTGCCGCCGCACGCACGGTTAGATCTGCGCCGCTGATACGTCTCCAACGTATCCATAATTTTTGATGCTCCATGCTTGTTTTTACACCATTTGCTTAGTGTTTCGTTACACTTCGTGGCACTTTTATGCACTTTCCGGAACTAACCTATTAACAAGTCGTCATAGTGCCAGTTCCCTATTTTCTGCTGTTTTTGTGTTTCAGAAAAGCTACACAGGAAATATTCTCGGAATTGGACGAAACCAAAGCCAGTAGCCCAGAATTTCACCGAAGCTTCCAGAAAACCGAAGAGGAGACGGAGTGGGGCCACGAGGGGCCCACACACCAGGGCGGTGCGGCCAGGGGCTGGGCCGCGCCCCCTATGTGTGAGACCACCTCGGTCCACTTCTGACGATGCCCCTTCGCCTATAAAGACCCCCCGACGGGAAAAAAACCTAAATACCCGATCAGTTTTCCAGAACACATCGCGATCCGCCGCCGCCGTCGACCCAAAGATCGGGAGGGTCCAGAAGCTCTTCCCGGCACCCTGTCAGAGAGGGGAATCGCCACCGGAGGTCTTCTTCATCGCCATGCTTCCCTCCGGAGCAATGAGTGAGTAGTCTACCTTGGACTATGGGTCCATAGCAGTAGCTAGATGGTTGTCTTCTCTACCATGTGCTTCATAATTAGATCTCATGAGCTGCCTTACATGATTGAGATCACCGTTATGTAATTCTACATGTTTGGTTTGTTGGGATCCGATAAATATTGGTGTTATGCTTGAGTTGATGTACTAAAATTTATCTTATGTTATCTCTATGTTGTTTATGATCTTGCATGCTCTCCGTTGTTAGTAGCTATCTTGGCCAAGTAGTTGCTAGTGACTCCAAGAGGGGGTATTTATGCTCGATAGTGGGTTCATGCCTCTATTTAATCTGGGGGAGTGACAGAAACCTCTAAGGTTGTAGATGTGCTGTTGCTACTAGGGGGAAAACAACATTCATATGCTCGAGGTCATATGCTTTGTTTACATTACACACTTTGCTTAATGCAATTATCTGTTGTTCGCAACTTAATACTTGTGGAGTTCTCGGAGTGATTCGCCACAAGTGGATTATTAGTCATAGATGCAGTTGGATGGCAGTCTATGTATCTTGTTGTAATGCCCAGAGTAAATCTCATAGTGATCCTCTCTGAAAGATCATATCGAGCCCCATGTGTGGTTTTGGTAATTAATGACAATCCCTATGGACTAATGGTTGCATTGAGTTATATGTGTAGGACTTGTCCATAGACAATGCTTGAACCATTTGTTGGAGTCAAGGTTGTAAGAAGAAGATTATGTGTTAACCAAGGTGCTATTCAAGAAGTGATCCAAAGATTGGTCTTAAGGGAGTTGAGCTTATGTCAAGTGTGGCTTGAAGAATAAGATTGGGTGAGCTCTCATGTGTATCCTCAAGACACCATCATTATGGAGAAAGAAGAATTGATTAGAGGATTGATTAAGTCAAAGCGCAAGTTCAAGATGAGCAACTAGAAGAGAACATATGCTTGAAGCTTGCCATCTATATTGTGTTTATGGATATGTGAAGATATGCTTAAAGAGAGTCTCTTCCATAGTGGAGTATGGGGGAGCAATCCGCAAGACTTCACCAAGCAAGCTCAATCAAGAAAGGTGGTCCAACTTGAGAAGATCAAGATCGTCATTATCCACCTCATCAAAAACGGATTTCGCATGAAGCTCTTATTGCATTTTTGATGTTTGGAGGTTTTTCCGGTTTGCCTTCAAAGAGAGGTCAAACCTTTCATCATTTGGTTTTATACTCCCTTGTTGGACTATGATGTTTCTATGGATGAAGTTGTAGAGCTCGTTGTGGTGATTCCAACGAGCCCAAGATCATCGAAAATGGAGTCCGGATGAAAAAGTTATCACCGTTTTTGTATTGCAATTTCTGCTCGGCGTCACCCAGTAAGGGGGGCGGATATTCCGGCCAAGGGGAGGCGGATTATCCGGCCTGGGGGCGAAAATTTCGTTTCAGAATTTCTGCTAAGGACTTTTGGGCGCGTCACCCAGTAGGGGGGACGGATATTCTGGCCAGGGGCCGGATAATCCGGCCTGGGACGCTGTAACGGTCATTTTTATGGGAGGGGGTATAAATACCCCTCCCCTTCTTCCTCCTTGGGGCTGGTTGCTTGTCTCTCTCTCCTCCATTGTTTTGACCTTCAAGAGCTTGCAATTACTCTCTATCCCTCCCATATTTCTTGAATCTTATTGAGGGATTTGAAAGAGAAGATCTAGATCTACAACTCCACCAATCAATCTCTCCTCTAAGTGAGGGGAACATCTTGGGATCTAGATCTTGGAGACTTGTGTGGTTTCCTCCATTTGTTCTTCCTCTCATATCTCTCCATAGCATTAGTTGCTTTGGTAGGATTTGAGTGAGAAGGATTTGAGCACCTTGTGTGCTCTTGCCATTGCATAAGTTGCATCGGTTTGAGTTCTCCCCGGAGATTTGAGTAAGTGAAAGTTTGTGAGCTTATCACTCTTGGGTTCTTGGAACCCTAGACGGCTTTGTGGCTTTGTGGTGCCTTTGTGGCTATTCTTGGGAGCCTCCAATTAAGTTGTGGATGCGTGCCCCAAGCTTTGTGTAAAGGCCCGATTCCGCCTTGAGGAACCCCTTAGTGGAAGAGTGAGCTAGGCCTTTGTGGCGCAAGCTCACACCGGAGAATAGGGTGAGGCCTTTGTGGCGTTGGTTAGGCCTTTGTGGCGATACCACACCCCTCCAACGAGACATACTCCCTTTCAAGGGAGGAACTCGGGAATACATCATCGTCTCCGCGTGCCTCGGTTATTCCTATACCCGAGCTCTTTACTTATGCACTTTACATTGTGATAGCCTTCGTGCTTGAAGTTATATATCTTGCTATCACCTTGTTACTTGTATTGCTTAGCATAAGTTGTTGGTGCACATAGGTGAGCCTAGTTTATTTAGGTTTTGTGTGCTTGACAAAATAAACGCTAGTTTAATTCCGCTTTTGTTCAAGCCATTCGTAAAATTTGATATCGCCTATTCACCCCCCCCTCTAGGCGACATCTGTGTCCTTTCACTCTCATCATATGCACGTTGTCTTTATTCTATCAATTGCCCAACTGTAATTTGTTTACCCAGCATGTATTATTTTATCTTATGGAGAGACACCACTAGTGAACTGTGGACCCCGGTCCTGTTTCCTTTATATTGCTATCACCTGTTTACTTTACTCGCACTATTTACTTTACTCGCATAATATTATCACTTTCCACTCGATACGCTCATACCCTTTGTTTCAAGCAAACCGGTGAGATTGACAACCTCATCGTAAGTTGGGAACAAAGTATTTGGTTGTGTTGTGTGCAGGTTCCATGTTGCCGCTCACAAAGCAAAGCTTGGACAAGGCGCCCTATAAATTGTCCGAAGCTGTCCCATGCTAGTGGGCATCACCTTCAGTCGTTTGGCTCTTTCCTCTCCTGATCGACAAACCTTGGTTTCTTAGTGAGGGAAAATCTTGCTGCTGTATTCATCACACCTTCCTCTTGGGGTTCCCAACGGGCCGGTAATTTACTCGGCATCAAGCATATTTTCTGGCGCCGTTACGGGGAGGAAGAAGAAGACTTCTGCGAGGGGAGTTTTCGCACGCACATTCTTTACTTTGTTTTAAGTTTTGCTTTACTTTATTTTTACTTGCATCGTTTTATCAAAAACCCAAAAAAAATTAGAATCCTTTGTAGTTGTTTTTACTTGTCTGCTTTTAGTTTGCTAGAATGGCTACTCCTAAAAACACCAAGTTGTGTGACTTTACTAGCACGAACAATAGTGATTTTATCTACACTCCTATTGCGCCACCTGCTCCTGCTGCAAATTTTTATGAGATTAAGCCTGCTTTGTTGAACCTTGTTATGAAAGAGCAATTTTCTGGTGCTAGTACTGATGATGCTGCAACTCATCTCAACAATTTTGTTGAGCTATGTGAGATGCAAAAATATAAGGATATTGAAAGTGATATTATTAAGCTTAAGTTGTTTCCTTTTTCTTTGAGAGGAAAAGCTAAGGATTGGTTGCTGTCTTTGCCTAAAAATAGTATTGATTCATGGGCTAAGTGTAAGGATGCTTTTATTGGTAGATACTATCCTCCTGCTAAGATTATAGCTTTGCGTAGTAATATTATGAATTTTAGTCAGTTTGATAATGAACATGTTGCTCAAGCTTGAGAAAGAATGAAATCTATGATAAAGAATTGTCCCACTCACGGACTGACTACTTGGATGATTGTTCAAACTTTTTATGCAGGACTGAATTTTTCTTCGAGGAACCTACTTGATTCAGCTGCTGGAGGCATGTTTATGTCCCTTACCTTGGGCGCCGCAACAAAGCTTCTCAACAATATGATGGTAAATTACTCTGAATGGCACACCGAGAGAGCTCCACAAGGTAAGAAGGTAAATTCTGTTGAGGAAACCTCTTCCTTGAGTGATAAGATTGATGCTATTATGCTTATGCTTTCAAATGATAGGACTCATGTAGATCCTAATAATGTTCCTTTGGCCTCTTTGGTTGCTCAAGAAGAGCATGTTGATGTAAACTTCATTAGAAATAATAGTTTCAACAACAATGCTTATAGGAACAATTTTGCTAGTAACAATTATAGGCCGTATCCTTCTACCAATGCTAATGGTTATGGTAATTCTTATGGTAATTCCTCCAAAAACACTAGGGCCGCGCCCTCCGAGCTTGAGGTAATGCTCAAGGACTTCATCGGTAAGCAAAATACTTTTAACAAGTCTGTTGAGGAAAAGTTAGGCAAAATTGATATTCTTGCTTCTAAAGTTGATAGCCTTGCTCATGATGTTGAACTTCTGAAATTAAAAGTGTTGCCTAATGAGGTGAAAGAGAACAATCCTTTTGCTACTGCTAATGCTATCCAAGTTAGAATTGATGAAAATGTTAGGATGCTAGCAGAATTGCATGACAGGTGGGAAAGAGAAGATGAGATGGCTAGAGAGATGAAGGTATGTACCATTACTACCTCTAATGATGTTGCTCCTAATGCTAGCAATCCTCTTACTTTGATTGGTGTAGAGAAAACTCCCACTCCTTGTGGCAAAAAGCCTAAAACTGCTAAAACTTTTTCTGAAAAGAGTGCTGAATTTTTTTGGAGTGTAGGAGATGATAGCTCTATTTCCTTTAATGATTTTGATGTTGATGGCTGCAATATATCTGAAGTTATTTTGTTCTTGCAAAATCTTGCTTTCACTCCCAATGCTAGTTCTTTAAATGTTGCTTTTACTAAGCATATTACCAATGCTCTTATGAAAATTAGGGATGAAAAGTTGAAGCAAAAAGCTTCTGTTCCCAAGAAGTTAGAAGATGATTGGGAATCCATCATTGATATGCATGTTAATGGTTTTGATTGCCATGCTTTATGTGATCTAGGTGCTAGTATTTCTATTATGCCTAGAAAGATTTATGATATGCTTGATTTACCACCGCTTGAAAAGTGTTATTATGATGTTCCTATTGCTGATGTTGCCAAGAAGAAACTTTTGGGAAGGATTAATGATGTTCTTATTGTGGTTAACAATAACCTTGTTCCCGTTGATTTTCTTGTTATGGATGTTGAATGCAATGCTTCATGTCCTATTATTTTGGGAAGACCCTTTCTTCGAATTGTAGGTGCCATCATTGATATGAGGGAAGGCACCATCAAATATCAATTTCCACTCAAGAAAGGTATGGAACACTTCCCTAGTAAGAGAAAGAAATTAGTGTTTGACTCTATTCTTAGAGCAAATTATGAGCTTGATGCTTCATCACTTGATATTACTTGATTCGCAATTTTCTGCGCCTAGCTCAAAGGCGTTAAAGAAAAGCACTCTTGGGAGATAACCCATTGTTTTACTTTCAGTTATTTTTCTTTTATTGAGTCTTGGAAGTTATTAATACTGTAATGACCTCTCCTTATCCTTTTTATTTCGTTGTTGTGCCAAGAGAAGCCTCTAATTTGAGTGAGGTAAGATTTGGGGATGTTGCTGTCCTGAAACAGTTTTCGGTGCTGCACCGTAAAAAATCGTGAAAATTCTCTGTATATCTTTTGGACCTGCGATTTGTTGTGCATATGCCCCAGGTTATATCCAAACTTTTATTAGTTTAACACTTTTTGATTTCAGCAACAGAAAACCCCTAAAAAATTCGACCTTTATCAGCTGTTCTGTTTTGACAGATTTCTGCCAATATTTGTGTTTGCCGCTTTATCGCTATCTTTTTGAGTTCTTTTGATCACGGAACTTTTGGGGAAGTTCTACAGTAGTATATGCTTTATATGTGGTGGTTTTGGGTTGAAACCTGAAGCAAAAAGAGGTTGATTCTATGTTATGCTTACACTAATGTTGCTAATAAATTTGTGTTTAGTTTTGTATGAAGGAAGTTTTCAAGTGTAGGGATCGGAGAGTGATGAGATGAGTTGAAGAATGGACAAAAGCTCAAGCTTGGGTATGCCCATGCATCACCCCAAGAAATATCCAAGAAGTACAAGCGTCAAAGCTTGGGGATGCCCCCGAGGCACCCCTTCTTCATCGGCAAAAATCAGGTCACCTTTGAAGACACTATATTTTTATTGCTTCATGCATTATGCGTTTTTCTTGGAGCGTCAGTTGTTTTTAGTTTTCAGTTTAGTTTTGTTTTGTTTGCTGCAATAAATGGTTGGACCCCAACAAATTTCTTTTGGAGAAGTTGCCTTGCTTTTCATTTGCCAAGAACACTCCGTTTTTCACTTTATTCGTTTCAACGAGTGTTTTCCTTTTTCTAGAATTGCGTTTAGTTTTCGTTTTCGCCTTGATTTGCGTTTAGATCTTGTAATATCTTTTCATCAAGGTGTATTTTTGCCTCTGATCTTTATTGGTTTTCATCAAAAGAGGTGTTTATAAAAAGTTTGAATGGTGTTGGAAAAGAGAAAAAGCTTTATGCTAAAAAAGTGGTACAAGAAGGAGTTTGTGTAGACTGCGGCCTAGGCTTTTGCATGTCGTGCTTGATGTATTTTTGATAGTATGCTTAGTGGTTTTGCTGTAGCATGACTTGTCTCAAATAACTGAGATTGCATAATGAGCCTTTGAAAAAATCATGCGTTGTTTTTATCGTTTGGAAGCATTATTTTGGTTTTCTCCTTGATGCTTTATTTGGGTTGACTTGGCGCATGCTCACACATGTTAGACTCTTACAAAGTCGCCATATCCTCTATGATCATTTAGTTTTTGACTTTTGATGCCATCTTATGCTTCTTTTAATGTCGCTTTGCATGATTATGGCCATTATTGCTCTCTTAGTTGGTCGCTCCCAGTCTTTTGCTAGCCCTCGCCTTGTACTGAGTATGAGCTCTACTCGTGCATCCAACTCCTAGAAACCAAGTTTGCCAAAGTGTCCACCATACATACCTATTAGCAATTTGCTATTCCAAAGTACATTTGACTTGCTTTTATCTACTCTTCAAATTAAACTCTTACCAGTGTTATGCGAAAATTGGTCAGTAAAGCTCTCACGAACCGGAAGGCACACTTTATTTTTCTCATTCTTAAAAATTTGACATTGTGGTCTCTTATGTGGAGTTGTTATGCTTGCAAGTTGTAAGTTGGGAATTAGCCCATCCATGCCGTCATGGGGCAAGCTTTCAACATTGCACTTCTTATTTGAGTTGATATCGTGATCTTTTGTTTATGGATACTCGCGGTGTGAAATGAATTGGGAATCTTGCGGGATCATGGAGTTTGTATACGTGTTAGAGAAACGCCTGGGCCACCAATCTAAGCCATGCATAATTCATGGTGGAAATTTGCAGCATGCCCATAGTGGACATTCGACGACGCATCTCAAAATAAAAAGCTATACAAATGGTAAATAAAAGAGATGTCGAGGTGTTCATTGTCTGCTTGTCCTGTCATTTTGATGTGGGCTTGTTCCATGTCATCGGGCACGGAGGTACCCCATTGGCGGTTCTCAATGATACGTATATACTTACAATGACAAGAGCCTTGCTTGGGACTCTAAGTAAAGTAGCATGAGGTTTGGGTACTCGTATTCACGGGACACGAGGTTTTCAACTTATGATTTGTCAAGCATATGCAGCATAAGTGTTCTCGCATTAACTTTAACCATTCAAGATGCTTATGATGGGGGCAATGAGAGCTCAAAGCCGGTAAGTACCATAATTTTTGAAGGTTTATAAAACTTGCAATCACTGCTTCCCTCCGTGAAGGGCCTTTATTTTACTTTTATGTTGAGTCACCACCTTCTATCTTTATGCACCATTAAGAGAGCATAGTTGTCATTCTTAGTATAATGTGCATTGTCCCAAAGTTTTCATTGATTGATTCATATTGTTGGTTTCACTTGTTCTCAAATTATTTGTATCTAGTCGCCCTCTTAAACTTGAAGGTGTCCTATGCATTTATGTTTTGCTCTCCATGAAGGACAAGCTGAAAACCATTTGTATGTTTTTCCTTATGATTTGAACACACGTTTGACTTTCATTGTTTCATTTTCATGATCTTTTGTTTGTGTTCATTTTTATGTTATAACATGGTTGCTAAGTTTCTTCTATCAAGATCATATCTTTCATGCCCATGTTTTAAGTTCTTTTGATCCCAGCTCACAATGCTGTAACATCCCAAGATTTTATCAAATTTTGGGGGAAAATTTTCGCTTTTGTTTTGCTTGAAATGTTTGGAAATTCACAGGGATTTAAAACTTTTTGAATCTATTGAAAGCTTTATTAGAAAACTATTTTAAACTTTCTATTATTTTCCTAAAGAACTTCTTTGAGATAAGCAAATGTCCAAAATATTATTTTCTTCTTTCAAAACCTATGCAAGTTACTTGCAAGGAATGCAATTCAAATGTGTTTATAAAGAATTGCATTTTCAAAACTAAGTTTGAAAGATGATTTCAAACAATTATTCTGTGAAATATTTTCTTTAAAAGAACTATCTCCTAAACCCTAATTCTATTTCTTTTATGCAAGCAACACTTTCATGCTATGCATATGAAGCTTTACTCAAAACCATGTTTGATTTAGGAAACTTGTTGTTCACTGTTTTAAAAGGACTATTTTGAATTTTACAAAATTTATGAAGGAAGTTTGAATTGATTTGAAGCTTTTTAGCAAAAGATAGAAATAAAAACAGGAAAACCAGAAAAGGAAAAGAGAAAGAAAAGGAGAAAAGAATAAAAGGCCAAGGGGAACCTTTTCGGCCCAGCAAGGAAAAGAACCCACGGCCCACCCGGGGTTAAAACCCAAACCGGTACCTCTCCCCCTCTCTCCCCGGCTGACTGGTGGGACCCCCTTGTCAGCACGAGGTCGTCCTCAACCTCCGGCCGTCAATCACGCCGGTGACCGTTTCCCCCGCAGTGACTCCCTCCCCCTCTTCATTACGCCTTAATGCCCGGCCGTTTCTTCCCCGCGCCACTCCTATAAGAAGCCCACACTCCCCTCCTCCATCTCCCTTTCCTCCTCCTGCACGAGACGCCGCTAGGCCGGCAGAATTCCACGCCGGAGTCTGCAGCATCTGCGAGCGTTCCGCTCGAATTCGCCGCCGCAGGTAAGCCCGGCCCTCTCCCTCTCCTCCTAAACTCTCCTCCTCCTCCTGGCGCAACTCCCTGACCCATTCCTTCCCTCTAAATCGCAGCGAATCGAGATCCCCGTGACACCTGAAGCTTGCCTCCGCCATAGCCGAGCTCCAGCCGCGCCTCCCTCCCTTGTCTGGGCGATTTCAAGAACGCAGATCAAATGAAAGAGGTCGTATCGTCCTCCTGCACGCCGTCGACCTCTCCATCGCCTCCGGGAAGCCGCAGAACATCGTCGCCGACTGATTCCAGTGCCGCACCTCACCGCCGGCGACCAAACCCTAGCCTCACTGTGAGCATCTCCCTTCCCTTTCTTCTGCACCGTTAGATCCAGATCCAGTGGCCATAATTGATCACTTAACTCAATCGGTATGGAACGATCCAGACCATCAAATACCCTTCAGATCTAATGGCTCAGGAAGCGGATCCGGCCGAACCGGTATCAGCCAATGGCATCACGCACGTGGCCAGTCTCTCGGGGTAAAATAGAAAATCGAATTGGAAATTGACAGAATTATGTGCAAACTTTGGAAAACCATATCTTTTGATCTGTAATTCGAAAAATAGCAAATAATATACCGTTGGAATCCGTGAGACTTGTAGAATCCAGCAGTACCATAAAATCTTATATTTTATGGGTTTAATTTGAAACTATTTTCAAATTGGAATCAAACCTTCTGTTGGCTAGTATAATTCATATCTTTAGTTCTGTTAATCCAAAAATTGCAAATTTGTAGTCTTTGGAATCCTCTCAACTTGTAGAACATCATAGGATCAAGAAAATCCAAATTTGATACGTGCACACACTTTGTGCATTCAAATCTATCCAAATCACCAATCTGATCATAATTCAAATTCTATAACTTATTTTTGAGTGATTCCAATTGCAGTGACTTTGTATTACTGCAAGCTATCCATTAGCATCACTCCCATAATTTCTTGAACCACTTCACAATTATTCAAATTCTAATATGAGGATTTGAGTAATTTCTACTATAGGAATAAAACTATTTCTTTTAGCAATGTTTCCTTCTACCATAGCAAATCTTATAATCATACCTAGTCATCAATGTTATCTAAACAACATCTTGATCAAGATCATATCTACTTAGACCTATCTTGTATAGTACCCACTTATTCAAATTACAAATGTGTCATTTGAGTAAAGTGTGATACTCTCAATCTTAGTTTCTACCTTTGCTACTATGGTATTGATCAAATCAACATCATAGTGCTTAACCCAATCCCATTTAATCATTAGGAACCTTAAGCCATGTTTTCAAACATCATCTATACATATCCATTACCTATAGCCATTTACTCATGTCTACTCAATCTTAGCCTTGCATTGAACTATTCAATTTGCATTTGAGTTAATTGAGTACTTCAATGTTATAAGAATCCTAGCCCATTGCCTAAGTGTAATATATACTATTTAAGAATAATTGTTGATACACTTATTCAATAGTATTGTTACTGCACTATTTTGTCTCTTATGTGATTTACCCACATGAGATATTCCAGGATTCAATATGCTTTGATAAAGCATAAAGATCTCACTCATTATATTTTGTCTAGTTCATATATGTACTCAAATTGCAATTGCGCTACTTGAGTAGAATATGAATTCATCTCAAACCTAGATTTTGTTAATGTGGTGTTGTTATAACCCATACCATAGTATGTGTTATACACCATGTTGATCAATGAACCATTTGAGCCATGTCCTCAAATATCAATCATTCATACCCAATCCAATGCCTACTTAGTTTGGTTCACATGTATTGAACTATTCAACTTGCAAATGTGCTAATTGAGTAGTTCAAGCATTCTTAAAACCTAGCCTAGTTCCTAAGTGCAGTGGATACTATTTAAGAGTGAGTGTTGTCACATTCACTCAATAGTGTTGCAGTTGCACAAATTAACTCTTGTGTAATTTATTTCACATGAGCTATTCCTAAAACTCTTATATGCTTTGATAAAGCATAAAAACTTCATCAATTATATTTGCCTAGTCCAATTCTCTCTCCAATCGTATTGATCCTTCCCAACTAAGCTCTCAAATCCATATCTCACAAATCATGATCCTTTGCCATATCTTTCTTGTCATAACATCTCGATAAATCTAAATTGTTAAACAAACCCATCTCAATTGATTGTTTGTTTGATTGTGCTATATGGATTGTTTTTGGTATGCTATTTCTGTGCTATAGTTGGTGCGGAGAGCTACGTGCTTAGTTGAGAGAAGTGGAACGTCGTGATCTTCAAAAAGGCAAGTGACACACATGTCCCTCTACCCATTTTACTTATGCATTAGTATATTCACCTCTTGTAGTATGCATGATAGGTGATTTACTCAACTGTTTTATCAAATGCTTAGAACCTAGTAGTGTGTAGCAATCCCTCAAACCCCACCTGTTAGGATGCTAAATACTTTGAAAAATATTGATGCCTTGCTAAGATCACTTGAAAAGTGTTTTGTGAACAAGTTAAGAACTTCAACTAAAATGAAACACCTGGGTGGATTGGTTTGATAAGATGAGGCGAGGTAGGTGGGTTCTGGGACGCATGCCTTGTAAGAGGATGTGGGAACAGAATACCGCTCGGGATGGCCACCCAGGAACAAAGAGATGGCTATGTCTTCCATGCTTAGTGTACTTCCAGTGCAGCCTTATGACATTATGGGCTCTGTCTTGACTGATTAGATGTAGGAGTGCAACTTGTGTGCAAGAAGATGGTGGTAGATGAATTATAGGTTGGGAACGGATCTTGCCAGTTAGTTGCCCTCTCCTCTAAAAGGTCCCGTTTCATTTTATGTATGGGCATAAAATGAATCGTAAGGTGAAAGTGCACAACCCTTGCAAGGTGTTTAAACTAATCGATTAGCCGTGTCCTCGGTTATGGACAATTGAGTCTCTAGACATGGAATGTACGGAAGAATCTCATCACCATTTCTGAATTATTAAAATTTGTCTAGAAACCTCTAGGTAGGAACTAAGGACCATACACTCCGAGGGGTGGTGGTGCCTGAGGTTCCAAACTTTGTTGAGTTGCGCCCAGAACTACATACCGGCCAGTATGTAGTGTATGTGGGTTGTCTTGACCCTTGAAAAATAAAATTTGTTGAAAGAAAGTATTAAAATGGTTTATAGGATAAAATTGGCTTTATGCAAATCAGCCTTTGAGATCCACCAGCCAAATGTCATGTAGTATAGTCTTTCCACAAAATGCCACCAAATATGTGTCATTTGCCAGTACATCATTGTACTGACCCCTCTGGGGCTGCATATTCAAACGTGCTGGTTTTATTTCGAGTAAGGAACCAGGAGTAGGATCTCGAGCTTACATTCCAACACGTCTGCCTGTGGCACTTGATGAAGATGGAAGCTCACTGCAATCTATGCTTTATGCTATGTACTCATAAGGTAGAAGACCTATGTAACTGGATTTACGTTGTAATATTGATGCTATTGCAATGATTTCTCATTTTGTACTGTGGTGCTATCTACTGATCCAGGGAATGGCACAGATACACAGGAGTTCTGCCTTTAGCAAAAGGCAGGGCGCTACAAATGCTTACATTCATGATCAAGATTGTATAGGTGCATGTCACCTCAAAAATTATTTCTTTTGTTATCACTTACCTACTCGAGGACGAGCAGGAGTTAAGCTTGGGGATGCTGATACGTCTCCAATGTATCCATAATTTTTGATGCTCCATGCTTGTTTTTACACCATTTGCTTAGTGTTTCGTTACACTTCGTGGCACTTTTATGCACTTTCCGGAACTAACCTATTAACAAGTCGCCACAGTGCCAGTTCCCTGTTTTCTGCTGCTTTGTGTTTTAGAAAAGCTACACAGGAAATATTCTCGGAATTGGACGAAACCAAAGCCAGTCACCCAGAATTTCACCGAAGCTTCCATAGAACCGAAGAGGAGACGGAGTGGGCCACGAGGGGCCTGATACTCCAAGTTGATGTGGAAGATCAGAGGTCCTTGTGCGTGGTGAATGACCAGCCCATTGGGAACCCCAAGAGGAAGGTATGATGAGTATAGCAGCTTGTTTTCCCTCAGTTAAGAAACCAAGGTTTATCGTTCAGGAGAAAAGCAGACAATGACGATTGAAGGTGATGCTTGCTAGTTTGCGACAGCTTCGGACAATTTATATATGGCGCCTCGTCCAAGCTTTGCTTGCTAGCTGAAACGCGGAACCTGCACACACACAACCAAGTACTTTGTTCCCAACTTGCGATGAGGTTGTCAATCTCACCGGTTTGCTTGAAACAAAGGTTATGAGCGTATTGAGTGGAAAACAGTAGAGTATGCGAATAAAGTAAACAGTGCGAGTAAAGTAAACAGGTAATAGCAATATGATGGAAATAGGACCGGGGTCCACAGTTCACTAGTGGTGTCTCTCCATAAGATAAATAACACATGCTGGGTAAACAAATTACAGTTGGGCAATTGATAGAATAAAGATAAACGTGATATGTCAAGAAGATCACTATGAGATTTACTCTGGGCATTACAACAAAATACATAGACCGCCATCCAACTGCATCTATGACTAATAATCCACTCCCGGGGATATCAATCCGAACACCCCATGAGTATTAAGTTGCGAACAACAGATAATTGCATTAAGCAATGTGTGTAATGTAAACAAAGCATATGCCCTTGAGCATATGAATGTTGTTTTCTCCCTAGTAGCAACAACACATCTACAACCTTAGAGGTTTCTGTCACTCCCCCAGGTTAAATAGAGGCATGAACCCACTATCGAGCATAAATACCCCCTCTTGGAGTCACTAGCAACTACTCGGCCAAGATAGCTACTAACAATGGAGAGCATGCAAGATCATAAACAACATAGAGATAACAAAAGATAATATTCAGTACATCAACTCAATCATAAACACCAATATTCATCGGATCCCAACAAACCAAACATGTAGAATTACATAACGGTGATCTCAATCATGTAGGGCAGCTCATGAGATCTAAACATGAAGCACATGGTGGAGAAGACAACCATCTAGCTACTGCTATGGACCCATAGTCCAAGGTAGACTACTCACTCATCGCTCCGGAGGCAAGCATGGCGATGAAGAAGAACTCCGGTGGCGATTCCCCTCTCCGGCAGGGTGCCGGGAAGAGCTTCTGGACCCTCCCGATCTTTGGGTGGACGGCGGCGGCGGATCATGATGTGTTCTGGAAAAGTGATCGGGTACTTAGGTTTTTTCCGTCGGTGGGTCTTTATAGGCGAAGGGGCGATGTCAGAGGAGGACCCAGGTGGCCTCACACCTTGGTGGTGCGGGCCAGGGGCTGGCTGCGCCACCCTGGCGTGTGGGCCCCTGGTGGCCCCTCTCCTTCTCTCCTTCGGATCTCTGGAAACTTCCGGGTAAAATAAGACTTCAGGAACTTGTTTCGTCCAATTCCGAGAATATTTCCTGTGTATCACTTCTGAAACACAAAAACAGCAAAAAACAGGGAACTGGCACTGTGGCAACTCGTTAGTAGGTTAGTTTCGGAAAATGCATAAAAGTGCCACGAAGTGTAACGAAATAATAGGCAAATGGTGTAAAAACAAGCATGGAGCATCAAAAATTATAGATACGTTGGAGACGTATCAGGCATCCCCAAGCTTAACTCCTGCTCGTCCTCGAGTAGGTAAGTGATAACAAAAGAATAATTTTTGAGGTGACATGCACCTACACAATCTTGATCATATATGTAAGCATTTGTGAGCTGGGATCATAAGAACTTAAAACATGGGCATGAAAGATATAATCTTGACAATAAGAAACTTAGCAACCATGTTGTAAACATGCAAATGAACACAAACAAAAGATCATGAAAATGAAACAATGAAAGTCAAACGTGTGTTCAAATCATAAGGAAAAACATATAAATGGTTTTCAGCTTGTCCTTCAAAGAGAGCAAAACATAAATGCATAGGACACCTTCAAGTTTAAGAGGGCGACTAGATACAAATAATTTAAGAACAAGTGAAACCAACAATATGAATCAATCAATGAACTTTGGGACAATGCATATCACACTAAGAATGACAACTATGCTCTCTTAATGGTGCATAAAGATAGAAGGTGGTGACTCAACATAAAAGTAGAAGAAAGGCCCTTCGCAGAGGGAAGCAATTGAAAGATCATATCGAGCCCCATGTGTGGTTTTGGTAATTAATGACAATCCCTATGGACTAATGGTTGTATTGAGTCATATGTGTAGGACTTGTCCATAGACAATGCTTGAACCATTTGTTGGAGTCAAGGTTGTAAGAAGAAGATTATGTGTTGACCAAGGTGTTATTCAAGGAGTGATCCAAAGATTGGTCTTAAGGGATTTGAGCTTATGTGAAGTGTGTCTTGAAGAATAAGATTGAGTGAGCTCTCATGTGTATCCTCAAGACACCATCATTATGGAGAAAGAAGAATTGATTCGAGGATTGATCAAGTCAAAGCGCAAGTTCAAGATGAGCAAGTAGAAGAGAACATATGCTTGAAGCTTGCCATCTATATTGTGATCATGGATATGTGAAGATATGCTTAAAGAGAGTCTCTTCCATAGTAGAGTATGGGGGAGCAATCCGCAAGACTTCACCAAGCAAGCTCAATCAAGAAAGGTGGTCCAACTTGAGAAGATCAAGATCGTCTTTATCCACCTCAAGTGGAATGCTCAAGGCAAAGGTATGATAGTGTTAGGGTTTCTTTCTTACCGGTCTCATGGTGTTAGTTGTGAGACCGGGTTATAGGATCGGTAGCTGTACTATCAAGAGGGGCTCTCGAGTGAGTAACTTAATTGTATCGTTCAGAGAGAGCTTAAACATTTGCATACTTGGCATCATCTTTCTTGATTCTTATTTGGATTTTATCCATGTGAGGTTCTAGAGCTTGTGGTTATTTCCATGACAAGCTCTAGCTCATCAAAAACGGATTTCGCATGAAACTCTTATTGCGTTTTTGATGTTTGGAGGTTTTACCGGTTTGTCTTCATAGAGAGGTCAAACCTTTCATCATTTGGTTTTATACTCCCTTGTTGGACTATGATGTTTCTATGGACGAAGTTGTAGAGCTCGTTGTGGTGATTCCAACGAGCCCAAGATCATCGAAAACGGAGTCCGGATGCTCAAGTTATTGCCGTTTTCGTTTTGGTATTTCTGCTGTTTCAGTGGGGGCGGAAATAGCCGGCCCAGGGCCGGAAATAGCCGGTCAGACCGGCTTTAGCCGGTCTGAGGGCCGGCTTTAGCCGGTCTGCCCAGATTTCGTCTCTGTTGCAACCCGGCTTTTTGTCCGGCTATTTCTGGCCAGGGCCGGACTTTTCAGGCCGGCTATAGCCGGTGTTAAGTCCGGCTTTAGCCGGTGTTAGTGGCTGTAACGGTCAGATTTCGGAGGGGGGGGGGGTATAAATACCCCTTCTTCCTCCTTGGGCTGCACACGAAATTGGCTTCTCTCTCCTCCATTGTTGACTTTGCAAGCTTCCCCTCCCTCCTCCATTCCTCCCATGATTCTTGCATATCTTTGAGGGAAAAGAGAGAGGAGATCTAGATCTATATTTCCACCAATCCATTTCTCCTCTAAGTGAGGGGAACATCTTGGGATCTAGATCTTGGAGTTCTTTGTGGATTTCCTTTGTTCTTCCTCTCATATCTCTCCATAGCATTAGTTGCTTTGATAGGATTTGGGTGAGAAAGATTTGAGCACTTTGTGTGCCCTTGCCATTGCATAAGTTGCATCGGTTTGAGTTCTCCCCGGAGATTCGAGTAAGTGAAAGTTTGTGAGCTTATTACTCTTGGGTTCTTGGAACCCTAGACGGCTTTGTGGATTTGTGGTGCCTTTGTGGCTATTCTTGGGAGCCTCCAATTAAGTTGTGGATGCGTGCCCCAAGCTTTGTGTAAAGGCCCGGTTCCGCCTTGAGGAACCCCTTAGTGGAAGAGTGAGCTAGGCCTTTGTGGCGCAAGCTCACACCGGAGAATAGGGTGAGGCCTTTGTGGCATTGGTTAGGCCTTTGTGGCGATACCACACCCCTCCAACGAGACGTACTCCCTTTCGAGGGAGGAACTCGGGAATACATCATCGTCTCCACGTGCCTCGGTTATTTCTATACCCGAGCTCTTTACTTATGCACTTTACATTGTGATAGCCTTCGTGCTTGAAGTCATATATCTTGCTATCACCTTGTTACTTGTATTGCTTAGCATAAGTTGTTGGTGCACATAGGTGAGCCTAGTTTATTTAGGTTTTGTGTGCTTGACAAAATAAACGCTAGTTTAATTCCGCTTTTGTTCAAGCCATTCGTAAAATTTGATATTGCCTATTCACCCCCCCTCTAGGCGACATCTGTGTCCTTTCAGCAGTGATTGCAAGTTTTATAACCTTCAAAAATTATGGTACTTACCGGCTTTGAGCTCTCATTGCCCCCATCATAAGCATCTTGAATGGTTAAAGTTAATGCGAGAACAATTATGATGCATATGCTTGACAAATCATAAGTTGAAAACCTCGTGTCCCGTGAATACGAGTACCCAAACCTCATGCTACTTTACTTAGAGTCCCAAGCAAGGCTCTTGTCATTGTAAATATATGCATATCATTGAGAACCGCCAATGGGGTACCTCTGTGCCCGATGACATGGAACAAGCCCACACCAAAATGACAGGACAAGCAGACAATGAACACCTCGACATCTCTTTTATTTGCCTTTTGTTTAGCTTTTTATTGTGAGATGCGTCGTCGTATGTTCACCATGGGTATGCTGCAAATTTCCACCATGAATTATGCATGGCTTAGATTGGCGGCCCGGCGTTTCCCTAACACATATACAAACTCCATGATCCCCACAAGATTCCCAATTCATTTCACACCGCGGGCATCCATAAACAAAAGATCACGATATCAACTCAATTAAGAAGTGCAATGTTGAAAGCTTGCCCATGACAGCATGGCTGGGCTAGAATCCAACTTACAACTTGCAAGCATAACAACTCAACATAAGAGACCACAATGTCAAATTTTTAAGAACAAGAAAAAGTACAGTGTGCCTTCCGGTTCGTGAGAGCTTTACTGACCGAATTTCGCATAACACTGGTAAGAGTTTAATTTGAAGAGAAAATAAAAGCAAGTCAAATTTACTTGGAATAGCAAATTGCTAGTAGGTATGTATGGTGGACACTTTGGAAAACTTTGGCTTTTAGGAGTTGGATGCACGAGTAGAGCTCATACTCAGTACAAGGCGAGGGCTAGCAAAAGACTGGGAGCGACCAACTAAGAGAGCAATAATGGCCATAATCATGCAAAGCGACAAAGTGACATTAAAAGAAGCATAAGATGGCATCAAAATTCAAAAACTAAATGATCATGAAGGCTATTGGCGACTTTGTAAGAGTCTAACATGTGTGAGCATGCGCCAAGTCAACCCAAATAAAGCATCAAGGAGAAAACCAAAATAATGCTTCCATACAATAAAAACAACGCATGATTTTTTCAAAGGCTCATTAAGCAATCTCAGTTATTTGAGACAAGTCATGCTACAGCAAAACCACTAAGCATACTATCAAAAAGACATCAAGCATGACATGAAAAAGCCTAAGCCGCAGTCTACACAAGCTCCTTCTTGTACCACTATTTTGCATAAAGCTTTTTCTCTTTTCCAACACCATTTGAAATTTTTATAAACACCTCTTTTGATGAAAACCAATAAAGATCAGAGGCAAAAATACACCTTGATGAAAAGATATGACAAGGTCTGAACGCAAATCAAGGCAAAAACGAAAACCAAAAGCAGTAGCAGAAAAAGAAGAACACTCGATTTTTAATAAGAGTGAAAACTAGAGCGTTCTTGGCAAATGAAAACGAGTACATCTCCTCCAAAGGAAATTTGTTGGGGTCCAACCATTTATTGCAGCAAACAAACTAAACCAACTAAGAAAACTAAAACAACTGACGCTCCAAGAAAAACACATAGTGCATGAAGCAATAAAAATATAGTGTCTTGAAAGGTGACCTGATTTTTGCCGATGAAGAAGGGGTTCCTCGGGGGCATCCCCAAGCTTTGACGCTTGTACTTCTTGGATATTTCTTGGGGTGATGCATGGGCATCCCCAAGCTTGAGCTTTTGTCCATTCTTCAACTCATCTCATCATTCTCCAATCCCTACACTTGAAAACTTCCTTCATACAAAACTAAACACAAATCTATTAGCAACATTAGTGTAGGCATAACATATAATCAACCTCTTTTTGCTTCAGGTTTCAACCCAAAACCACCACATATATAGAAAATACTACTGTAGCAACCTCCCCAAAAGTTCCGTGATCAAAAGAACTCAAAAGAAAGCGATAAAGTGGCAAACACAAATATTGGCAGAAATCTGTCAAAACTGAACAGCTGACAAAGGTCGAATTTTTGAGGGATTTTATGTTACTCAAATCAAAAAGTGTTCAACTAACAAAAGTTTGGATATAACCTGGGGCATATGCAAAAGAAATCGCATGTCCAAAATATATACAGAGAATTTATACGAATTTTTACGGTGCAGCACCGAAAACAGTTTCAGGACAGCAACATCCCCAAATCTTACCTCGCTCGAATTAGAGGCTTCTCTTGGCACAAAAACGAAATAAAAAGGATAAGGAGCGGTCATTTCAGTAGTAATGACTTCCAAGACTCAAATAAAAGAAAAAGTACTGAAAAGAAACATTGGGTTATCTCCCAACTGTGCTTTTCTTTAACGCCTTTGAGCTAGGCGCAGAAAATTGCGAATCAAGTAACCTTAAGTGATGAAGCATCAAGCTCATAATTTGCTCTAAGAATATAGTCAAAAAGTAATTTCTTTCTTTTCCTAGGGAAGTGTTCCATACCTTTCTTGAGTGGGAATTGATATTTGATAGTGCCTTCCCTCATATCAATGATGGCACCTACAGTTCGAAGAAAGGGTCTTCCAAAAATAATAGGACATGAAGCATGGCATTCAACGTCCATAACAAGAAAATCAACGGGAACAAGGTTATTGTTAACCACAGTAAGAACATCATTAATCCTTCCCAACGGTTTCTTCTTAGCAACATCAGCAATAGGAACATCAAAATAACACTTTTCAAGCGGTGGTAAATCAAGCATGCCATAAATCTTTCTAGGCATGATAGAAATACTAGAACCTAGATCAGATAAAGCATGGCAATCATAACCATTAACATGCATATCAATGATGGGTTCCCAACCATCTTCTAACTTCTTGGGAACGGAAGCTTTTTGCTTCAACTTTTCATCCCTAATTTTCATGAGAACATTGGTAATATGCTTAGTAAAAGCAATATTTAAAGAACTAGCATTGGGAGTCAAAGCAAGCTTTTGCAAGAACAAAATAACTTCAGATAAATTGCAGCCATCAACATCAAAATCATTAAAGGAAATAGAGCTATCATCTCCTACACTCCGAAAAATTTCAGCACTCTTTTGAGAAAAAGTTTTGGCAGTTTTAGGCTTTTTAACACAAGGAGTGGGAGTTTTCTCTACACCAATGAAAGTAAGAGGATTGCTAGCATTAGGAGCAACATCATTAGAGGTAGTCATGGTACATACCTTCATCTCTCTAGCCATCTCATCTTCTCTTTCCCACCTGGCATGCAATTCCGCTAACAATCTAATATTTTCATCAATTCCAACTTGAATAGCATTAGCGGTAGCAAAAACATTGTTCTCTTTCACATCATTAGGCAACACTTTTAATTTCAGAATTTCAACATCATGAGCAAGGCTATCAACTTTAGAAGCAAGAATATCAATTTTGCCTAACTTTTCCTCAACAGACTTGTTAAAAACAGTTTGCTTACCGATGAAGTCCTTGAGCATTACCTCAAGTTCGAAGGGCGCGGCCCTAGTGTTGTTGTAGGAATTACCATAAGAGTTACCATAACCATTACCATTGGTTGAAGGATACGGCCTATAATTGTTACTAGCAAAATTGTTCCTATAAGCATTATTGTTAAAATTATTGTTTCTAATGAAATTCACATCAACATGCTCTTCTTGAGCAACCAAAGAGGCCAAAGGAACATTATTAGGATCAACATGAGTCCTATCATTAGCAAGCATAGCCATAATGGTATCAATCTTATCACTCAAGGAAGAGGTTTTCTCAACAGAATTTACCTTCTTACCTTGTGGAGCTCTCTCGGTGTGCCATTCGGAATAATTTACCTTGTGGAGCTCTCTCGGTGTGCTCTCACCGGTTTGCTTGAAACAAAGGTTATGAGCGTATCGAGTGGAAAACAGTAGAGTATGCGAATAAAGTAAACAGTGCGAGTAAAGTAAACAGGTAATAGCAATATGATGGAAATAGGACCGGGGTCCACAGTTCACTACTGGTGTCTCTCTATAAGATAAATAAAACATGCTTGGTAAACAAATTACAGTTGGGCAATTGATAGAATAAAGATAAACGTGATATGTCAAGAAGATCACTATGAGATTTACTCTGGGCATTACAACAAAATACATAGACCGCCATCCAACTGCATCTATGACTAATAATCCACTCCCGGGGATATCAATCCGAACACCCCATGAGTATTAAGTTGCGAACAACAGATAATTGCATTAAGCAAAGTGTGTAATGTAAACAAAGCATATGCCCTTGAGCATATGAATGTTGTTTTCTCCCTAGTAGCAACAGCACATCTACAACCTTAGAGGTTTCTGTCACTCCCCCAGGTTAAATAGAGGCATGAACCCACTATCGAGCATAAACACCCCCTCTTGGAGTCACTAGCAACTACTCGGCCAAGATAGCTACTAACAACGGAGAGCACGCAAGATCATAAACAACATAGAGATACCAAAAGATAATATTCAGTACAACAACTCAATCATAAACACCAATATTCATCGGATCCCAACAAACCAAACATGTAGAATTACATAACGGTGATCTCAATCATGTAGGGCAGCTCATGAGATCTAAACATGAAGCACATGGTGGAGAAGACAACCATCTAGCTACTGCTATGGACCCATAGTCCAAGGTAGACTACTCACTCATCGCTCCGGAGGCAAGCATGGCGATGAAGAAGACCTCCGGAGGCGATTCCCCTCTCCGGCAGGGTGCCGGGAAGAGCTTCTGGACCCTCCCGATCTTCGGGTCGACGGCGGCGGTGGATCGCGATGTGTTCTGGAAAAGTGATCGGGTACTTAGGTTTTTTCCGTCGGGGGGGTCTTTATAGGCGAAGGGGCGATGTCAGAGGAGGACCCAGGTGGCCTCACACCTTGGTGGCACGGGCCAGGGGCTGGCCGCACCACCCTGGCGTGTGGGCCCCTGGTGGCCCCTCTCCTTCTCTCCTTCGGATCTCTGGAAACTTCCGGGTAAAATAAGACTTCAGGAACTTGTTTCGTCCAATTCCGAGAATATTTCATGTGTATCACTTCTGAAACACAAAAACAGCAGAAAACAGGGAACTGGCACTGTGGCAACTCGTTAGTAGGTTAGTTCCGGAAAATGCATAAAAGTGCCACGAAGTGTAACGAAACAATAGGCAAATGGTGTAAAAACAAGCATGGAGCATCAAAAATTATAGATACGTTTGAGACGTATCAAGCATCCCCAAGCTTAACTCCTGCTCGTCCTCAAGTAGGTAAGTGATAACAAAAGAATAATTTTTGGAGACATATCAGGGCCCACACACCAGGATGGCACGGCCAGGGGCTGGGCCGCGCCCCCTATGTGTGAGACCACCTCGGTCCACTTCTGACGATGCCCCTTCGCCTATAAAGACCCCCTGACAGGAAAAACCTAAATACCCGATCAGTTTTCCAGAACACATCGCGATCCGCCGCCGCCGTCGACCCGAAGATCGGGAGGGTCCAGAAGCTCTTCCCGGCACCCTGCCGGAGAGGGGAATCGCCACCGGAGGTCTTCTTGATTGCCATGCTTGCCTCCGGAGTGATGAGTGAGTAGTCTACCTTGGACTATGGGTCCATAGCAGTAGCTAGATGGTTGTCTTCTCCACCATGTGCTTCATGTTTAGATCTCATGAGCTGCCTTACATGATTGAGATCACCGTTATGTAATTCTACATGTTTGGTTTGTTGGGATCCGATGAATATTGGTGTTATGCTTAAGTTGATGTACTGAAATTTATCTTATGTTATCTCTATGTTGTTTATGATCTTGCATGCTCTCTGTTGTTAGTAGCTATCTTGGCCAAGTAGTTGCTAGTGACTCCAAGAGGGGGTATTTATGCTCGATAGTGGGTTCATGCCTCTATTTAATCTAGGGGAGTGACAGAAACCTCTAAGGTTGTAGATGTGCTGTTGCTACTAGGGGGAAAACAACATTCATATGCTCGAGGGCATATACTTTGTTTACATTACACACTTTGCTTAATGCAATTATCTGTTGTTCGCAACTTAATACTTGTGGAGTTCTCGGATTGATTCGCCACAAGTGGATTATTAGTCATAGATGCAGTTGAATGGCGGTCTATGTATCTTGTTGTAATGCCTAGAGTAAATCTCATAGTGATCCTCTCATCATATGCACGTTGTCTTTATTCTATCAATTGCCCAACTGTAATTTGTTTACCCAGCATGTATTATTTTATCTTATGGAGAGACACCACTAGTGAACTGTGGACCCCGGTCCTATTTCCTTTATATTGCTATCACCTGTTTACTTTACTCGCACTGTTTACTTTACTCGCATAATATTATCACTTTCCACTCGATACGCTCATACCCTTTGTTTCAAGCAAACCGGTGAGATTGACAACCTCATCATAAGTTGGGAACAAAGTATTTGGTTGTGTTGTGTGTAGGTTCCACATTGCCGCTCGCAAAGCAAAGCTTGGACGAGGTGCCCTATAAATTGTCCGAAGCTGTCACACGCTAGTGGGCATCACCTTCAGTCGTTTGGCTCTTTCCTCTCCTGATGGACAAACCTTGGTTTCTTACTGAGGGAAAATCTTGCTGCTATATTCATCACACCTTCCTCTTGGGGTTCCCAACGGGCCGGTCATTTACTCGGCATCAGCCGCCGCATGCACGCTGCAGTTCCACGTGGCCGCACAGATGGTTAGATCCGCGTCGCCGCACGCACAGTTAGATCCGCGCTGCCGCACGCACGCTGCAGTTCCGCGCCGCCGCGACCGCCAGAGTAAGAGAGGAAATAGGAGAGAGGAAGATGCGACTGGAATATGCGACTGCCAGGGTTGGTAGGTATGTGCTCTGCTCTTCTCTCCGTATGCGTCCATCGAGGTAGAGAGAGATATACAGGCCGTCCGATCATAAATGATCCAACGGTGCAAGTGTACGTTGAGCTATCAACCAACCAAGATCCATGTGACATACATCTTGACCAATCAGAGATCAGCCAGTGAGTACAAGTGAGGAAAACTGAGTAGAACTAAGAGGGGGAAAAGTGAGGAAATGTTTATCGGAAGGGCAAAACTGAGTAGGACTGAGTAAAGCAAGTGGACCCGGAGGGGGAAAACTGAGTAAAACTAAGTAAAACAGGGGCACCCAAATAATAAAGGGAGTAAGAGAAATTGAAGCTTTTGGCATAAAAATTGTTAGATTGTGTTATTTGAACAATATAGTACATTTTGGCCGACGTGATATTGTTTGGAATTCAAAGATACACAAGTGTGACGAATTTGGACCCATTTGGACAAAGTTTGTAAGCATAGTGGGTATTTGGGAGGTGTGTTGAGTAGAAAGCCCTGCATCTTCATAGCTAGTAGCTCATGGACTAGGAAGTGGTTTTGGGAAAAACTTCATATCTCTATATTTCTTTTTCCATTATTATTTCTCTAGGTTGTAGGTAACATAACAAGACTCCATGGGAAGGTTCCACCATGTTTTGAATTATTTTGAATTAAACTAAACCAAAAACTATATTTTTTGAGTTTAGTCACTTAGTGACAAGGGTATAGCTAGTAGAGCCCGTTAGTTGAGTACCCCGGAGGCCCGTTAAGCTAGGCCCAATTGTAATAATAGTCGAGATATGAGTTCTTACCGTATGTCGATATTGTAATCTGTATTGGACCCTACACGATCCTCGAGACCTGGCCACCTATATATAGGGGCCAGGAGGGGACGGTGTGGGGCAGATTGAAAGCAAGCCAGGTTCAACACCCAAGTTTATTTTCGATATATACCTATTTCGACTAACCTTACCTTCGAGTTCATCCGACGCCCTATCTCCCCGATCCTAAGTCCTTCATCTAGGACATTTGTCGAGTTAACCCTCGTCAATTGGCACCGACCGTGGGGACTCTGGGCGTTGGAATCATGAATTCGACTGCTTTTTCACTTTTAGCCAACAGCAGTGCAGAAGTCAACGAAAATCAAGAGATGGAGTTGACAATCAGAAGTTTAAGCATCTTCATCAGGCCATCGGGTTCATCTCGCCTCTCGGATTCGACGAAACCAGATCCGTCGGCAAGTAAGCCCGAAACAGTGGTAATGCTGGAATCATCGGAAGGCTCTTCCAGCGAGGTAAACTCGCCGGTCAGCTTAGGAAAAGCAAAAAATCGCAGAAGGCGACAAAATTCAGGAAAAACTCGACTTGGAAGAAACAACGCGTAAAACGCACAACAGTACAAGGGACTTCGCCGCTGAAAGTAGTGGCGTCTCCAAAAAAGTACACCAGTTATGTGTCATCATAACTGAAGCAGAAGAAGAAAATAACAATGAAGGGAGTAAAGGGGTCGACAAGCAAGTCAACAAGGTAAAGGAGAGCAGCAAGAAGGAGAAGGAGAAAGTTCACGTTTCAGCCGGAGAGTGGAGGATCATTATGTCAGCTATAAATCATGGCACAGAAGTACCCGAAGGATCGAGAAGAGAAGTTTTAATGGGATATCAGTATGCATTACACCAGCATAGGAAGAAACTAAGAGAGGAAAGAGATATGGTTTTCCAAGATAATAACAGTACATCAAGGGAAGAATATTGGGATGATTATAGTGAGGACTCAGAGTACAGTAGGGAAAGGCGCGGAGACCCAAAGCACAACAGAGGGACAACATCGCGAAGCAGAGAGGAAAGGTACTCACGGAATATTACTCCACATCTAGAGGAGGAGGAAGAAGATTTCGTACAAGAAACACCAGAAGCAGCACTGATAGCAGCACATGCATATTTACTAACCACGCAGCCCGAACCCGGAGATCCGCGGGAGGACATGCACCAAGCCGCAATACGAAGCCTCGGGATAGTGGAAGACAAGATTAGGAGAAAAGGTCCAGAGACAAAGTCAACAAGCTACAAGGAAAGGCGAAAGGAGAAGTTCAAACACAATATCACGCGAAACGAGTCTAGCGAGTCATCAGAAGAAGAAAGGCGACAAAGGAGGAAGGACGCAAGAAATATAATAGCGCAGGCTCGAGTAAATAAATCGCGCCACGCCTGGAGGGAAGAAAATTATGAAGACGACGAAAAATAGATGGGTGCGTTATGCTTTACCCGCAGGGTTTGCAAAACGCGGGTACCCAAAGGATTCAAGTTACCACACGACCAGCAAAAATATGACGGGTCGCAAGAACCTACCCTATGGTTATCGGATTATCTACAGGCAGTACAGATATTAGGGGGAACAAAAGCGACTGCAATGCAAAGTTTGCAACTACACCTCACCGGCGCAGCACGGTCCTGGTTGAATACCCTACCTAATGAATCCATTGGAAGCTGGGGAGAACTCGAAAGCCAATTCGCAAGAAACTTCCGTTCGACATACAAACGCCCAGCATCACTGGAGGAAGTTAAAGCGTGTGTGCAAAGGAAAGGTGAAACTCTACGTTCTTATATACAACGATGGAGTGTAATCAAAAATTCAGCAGAGGACGTCTCCGACGAATGAGCGATAGACGCTTTTTCGGCTGGCCTTCGTCGCTCAGATCTCGTGGAAGAAATAGGAAGAACAAGGCCAACAACAGTAGCTGAGCTAATGGAAGAAGCCAACAAATTCGCTGACGGAGAGGACGCATATAATAACAAAAGAGGACGTTCACCAGAAGTCGACATAGCAAGTAGACAGAGGAGACGACACCGTATCAGGGATAACCAAGGAAGGCAAAATCTGGTAGCCGCGGGTTACGAAGCAAGGGAAGAGGAAGGATAT
Organism: Dactylis glomerata; assembly: GCA_007115705.1. NCBI lineage: Eukaryota > Viridiplantae > Streptophyta > Magnoliopsida > Poales > Poaceae > Dactylis > Dactylis glomerata. Next base: position 127,438 of record QXEO01000048.1, read on the forward strand.
GAAAATAGGAGGTTTCAGGCAAAGGAAACAGAAAAATCAAGATACTCAGGCCCTTCGGCCGAAGACATGTTGTACGGACCCTGTCGAATCCACTACGCATATCTTGATGGAAAAATAGTCTCAAATCACCAGATGAAGGATTGTAGAACTTTCCTGAGGCTACAAAGCGCCATGGGTTCAAGGCAAGGAGGATGGCAAGGAGAAAAACACATAAGTCAAGGATACCAAGTACAAAGGCTAGCAAGGCACCTAGAGTCAAAAGTTTATATATCAGCCATGATTCAATCGGTGCCTAAGTCGAAGAAAGAGCGAAAGAGCATATCCAGGCAAGTAAACCTAGCAATATCATCACCACCAGCCACCACAGAGTACTTGCGGTGGTCAGATCAACCAGTTAAGTTCAGTAGAGCAGACCACCCAAGGAAAGTTCCCAGGCCAGGCCACTCGCCAATGGTGTTAAAGGCGCAAATAGGAGGATACGACATCGGGAGAATATTCATGGATGCAGGGAGTGGCATAAACTTAATATATGCTAGAACCCTGAAGGCAATGTGTATCTCACTGACAAGCCTGAAGCCAACAGATTGCTCCTTCCATGGAATAGTACCAGGATCCGCAAATCACCCTATAGGGAAAATAGAACTCGACGTCTGCTTCGGCAGTAGCAGCAACTATCGAAGAGAGAAGTTGGAATTCGAAGTCATGGACTGGCCATCACAGTACCACGCAATCCTAGGGCGCCCAGCATTTGCAAAGTTCATGGCAGTACCTCATTACGCGTATCTTACGCTAAAAATCCCAGGACCCAAAGGAACAATTACAGTGCAAGGGAGCTTTGAAGTAGCCAATACATGCGACAGAGAATTCAATAGGATGGCGCAAACCTTCGGCATGACAGCAGAATATGAGAGGCTAAAAGGAGAAACGGATCATAATATGCTACCCGACGTTGGACGATCCCTGCCAGATCAGGCTTTCGACACAACTCAGGACTCGAAGAAGATCCAGGTCCACCCTACAGATCCAAACAAGACGACATCAATTGCGGTAAACTTGGATCCCGCATAGGAAAGCGCGCTCGTCGAGTTCCTCCGTGAGCGCTGGGAAATCTTCGCCTGGTGTCCATCAGACATGCCAGGGGTTCCCAGGGAACTCGTCGAGCACGCATTAAATGTAGATCCCAAAGCAAAGCCAGTCAAGCAACCATTGCGACGATTTGATGAACCTAAAAGGAAGGCGATAGCATCAGAGTTGCACAGGCTAGAAAATGCCGGGTTTATCAGAGAAATAAAAACTTCGAGTTGGGTATCCAATCCAGTCATCGTATCCAAGAAGAACACAAACGTACAAAGAGTATGTGTCGACTACACATCTCTCAATAAGCATTATCCAAAGGATCCCTTCCCTCTACCCCGCATCGATCAGATAATTGATTTGACAGCGGGATGCGCAAGGCTTTCCTTTTTGGATGCATATTCTGGTTACAACCAGATCAAATTAAAGAAAGAAGACGAAGAAAAGACGGCCTTCATCACACCGTACGGAGTGTTTTGCTACCAAGTAATGCCGTTCGGCCTAAAAAATGCAGGAGCAACTTATCAACGGATGATGCAAAATTGCCTCGGGAGCCAAATAGGACGCAACATCCAAGTCTACATTGATGATGTAGTCATCACTACAAGAGAGGAGGAATCCCTTATCAGCGACTTGGCAGAAACCTTCGACAACCTAAGAAGGTACAAGCTTAAGCTTAACCCAACAAAGTATTCATTCGGTGTATCAGCAGGACAACTCTTAGGGTTCCTGGTGTCAGCACGAGGAATAGAGGCGAACCAAGAGAAAATCCAGGCAATTTTAACAATGGGGAAACCCATGAAACTACACGACGTACAGAAGCTCGCATGGCGCATCGCGGCACTAAGTCGTTTTGTTGCTCGATTGGGAGAAAAGGCGCTCCCGTTCTATGCACTCATGAAAAAGTCAGATGATAAGTTTGAGTAGACAGCAGAAGCAGACGCAGCTTTTGCGCAGTTGAAAAAAGTGCTCTCCACGCCACCAGTGCTGGTCGCACCAAAAGAAAAGGAGCCACTACTACTCTACATCGCTGCAACCCATCAGGTGGTGAGTACAGTAATAGTAGTCGAAAGAAGTGAAGAAGGAAAAGCCCACGGCGTCCAGAGGCCGGTATATTTCATCAGTGAAGTACTATCTCCGACAAAACAAAGGTACCCGCATTATCAAAAGCTTGCATATAGTGTTTTTACAACAGCACAAAAATTGCGACAATACTTTGCGGTGCACCCAATTATAGTGGTCAATGAAGCACCACTATCGAACATATTGAACAATCCTTCAGCAACAGGATGTGTCTCTTTGTGGAGAATCGAATTATCTCCCATAGACATCACGTATGAAAAAAGGAAGGCGATCAAGTCGCAAATCTTGCCAGATTTCACAGCAGAATGGCTGGAGCAGCAGAGCACGGGACCACCAGATTTATCGAGTGTCTGGACAATGTACTTCGACGGCTCTAAGAGAGTCCAAGGCGCAGGCGCGGGAGTAATCTTGATATCGCCGCATGGCGACAAACTGAAGTACGTTTTAAGGATGAGTTTTCCGCAGGCCTCTAATAATGAACCAGAATACGAGGCTCTGTTGCATGGAATGAAGATGGCCAAAGCGTGTGGAGCAACTCGCCTAAAAATATTTGGGGATTCAAACCTTGTCATCCAACAAGTTATGAATAGATGCGACACAATCAATGACAACATGATGGCCTACAAGAACATATATCACTATCTCGAAGGAACATTCGATGGATGCGAAGTCTCGCACATCAGTAGAAATAGCAATGAAGAAGCTGACAATTTAGCAAATATCGGGTCACAGTGTTTGCCCGTGCCATCTGGAGTCTTCTGGGAGGAAATAGTGGAAAGGTCGATAAAGAGCGTCAAAAGTTTGACTACTGCAGCAGGCTCGGGGGCTGCGCCGGAACCCAAAGAAGTCATGATGATAGAGGAAACCTGAATGCAGCCATACCTCGCTTACATGATAAATAAGCAGTTACCAGAAGATGCAGTGGAAGCCAAGAGAATAACTCGACGATCAAAAGCATTTGTCGTGTTGCAGGGGAAATTATACAAAAAGAGCATAACAGGCGTTTTGCAGCGTTGCGTAACACCTCAAGAACGGCAAGTAATATTAAAGGATATACACGCCGGAGTATGTGGCCATCATGCCAGCAGCAGGGCCATAGCGGCAAAAGCGTTCCGAGCAGGATTCTATTGGCTAACAGCCATTGAGGACGCGAAAGACATAGTTCAGAAGTGTGAAGCATGTCAAAGATTCGCATCTCGACCGCACGCGCCAGCAGCAGAGTTGCAACCAATACCATTATCCTGGCCCTTTGCACAATGGGGCCTAGATATGGTAGGAAAGCTGCACAAATCCTGGCCAGGAGGGCACGTTTACATGCTAGTAGCAGTCGACAAATTTACCAAGTGGGTGGAAGCAGCCCCGGTAACAACTCAAGATTCGACAGCAACAATCAATTTCATTAAGTCAATAGTATTTCGCTTTGGTGTACCGTATAGCATCATCACGGACAATGGGACAAACTTCACTTCAAAGGAATTCAAGAGTTACTGCGAAGGATTGGGAATCAAGCTCAAATTTGCATCTGTAGCACACCCAAAGACAAATGGGCAAGTCGAAAAAGCCAATGGCCTAATATGCAATGGGATAAAAAAGAGGCTCTTAGCACCTCTCAAAAAAGCCAAGAGCGCTTGGGTAGATGAATTACCCTCCGTTCTTTCGAGTTTAAGAACCACACATAACGCAGCAACTCAAGAAACTCCTTTCTTCCTGGTCCATGGCGCAGAAGCCGTGCTTCCAGTTGAAGTTACACACGAAGCTCCAAGAGTAACGGCATACGACGAGGTAACATCAACAGAAGCGTTACAGGATGACGTCGATGCACTAGACGAAGCAAGAGATAAAGCATTAGAAAGAGCCATGCAGTATCAACAGAGCCTGCAGAACTACCATAGTAGTCGAGTTCATCCACGATCCTTTGTGGTGGGAGATTTAGTCTTAAGACTTAGGCAGGACAGCCACGGCAAACTAGAGTCTCCTTGGGTGGGACCTTACATCGTCACAGAAGTGATACCAGGAGGAGCTTATCGACTACAAGACAAGAAGACAGGAAAAGATGAGAGCAACCCATGGAATGCGGAGCAGCTGCGACGTTTCTACGCATAGAAGAAATCTAGTGATATCAGTAAACTCGAGTCAACCTTCTGAACCTAGAACATGAGGCCATAGGTCGGGTTCCTTGGGTTGGACTCGACAAATTGTACAAATATTTTACCCCTCCGCTCGGGGGCTTCAACCCTCGGGTCGTACGAAAGAAAATCTTATCATGATATGGAGATCTTTTACACTACTAGGTTGCGCAGACAACCTGATATTCTGCAAAATAATATAATTGGTTCACAAGAACCCGATAAATATAAAGTATGCCTCGGAACAACGATTTGTTCCCATGGTCTATTACAAAACATCAAAGCCAAATACGAGTATTTATTACAGATAGCACGACAACAAGGCAACTAGAAAAAGATATTACATAAAGAAGGTTCTAATGGAAGTGAACTTCGGCTTCATACTCCTTCTGGCACTGGGTGCCATCGTAGATTTTCACGTCAAATTTTGACATGCCGATATGGAAGTCGAAAGTCATGAAGAAGCCTTGGTGGAGATCATGGTCTTCTGCAAATTGTGACCATCCGCCCTTGAAGTATTGCTCGCCGGCGCCGTCGTACCAAACCTCCACTTCATATGGGGTTCCTCCACCAGATTGTTCGCGAAGAACCGCTTCTCGCAGTTCTCGCCCATCCATGAACTTGGTAAAATTCAGCGGCAAGCGCTGAATCTCGCGGCACTGCGCGTTGGCGATGCAAAAGAAAGAAAATATTCTGGGGGAAGCAGGAGAAGCACCAGGAGGAGGAGCGCTTGGACCTGGGGCGGCGCCAGTCACCTTTGGTTTATTCTTGCTACCAGGTGGGCGGCCGGGACAACGCTTCACCGGAGCGGACGATGATGATCCTATAGCAGCAGGAACTGTCTTGTTTTTACTGCCACGGGGGCGGCCACGGCCACGCGGCACCGACGGAGGGCCAAGGTCTAGATGGGACCCATCTGCACCAGCCATATGGAAAAGTGGGAAGAAAAACCCTAGATGGAAAAGAAGACGATGCGGCGGATGAAGAATCAGGTTTAGGGTTTTTACCCTCACAAAAGGTGCTTTATTTATAAGCACATATTAACGGGCCTCCGTGATAGCAAGGCCCATAAACATATTTACAAGGAAGGTAAATTCTGCACATAGCAGACGATAAATAACAAAGGAAAAAAATGTATCATCGAAAGGTATGAAAAAACCTCGCCTTGGGCTCGGGGGCTTACAAACAGGAAAAAGCAGAAGGAAGAAGAAGACAATTTGAGCCTATGATTGACTACAAGTATCCAACCATAGCCTCGGGGGCTACTCCCATCGGGAGCGCTGAGCGCGCACCCGATAGAAAGTAAGACAATCAAGTAAAGATGAAGAAGGCTGCGAGCCACACAACATTTCGACGACCGTAAAACTTCAACTACATGGTCGACAAAATATAGAGCGACTACTCCCATCGGGAGCTATTTGGGAGAAATTAATTCGAAATTCTTTGATATTCCATCAGTCAAAGAGACTGCGACATGAGATTCTCGAGTTACGTTATCGCAACAAAACTCGAATGCCGTGATTTATCACGAAGGTAAGACCCCGGGATCCGTCCTATGTGGCCTGGTATACGCACATGGATGCACTCTGCCGGTATGTATCCGTGTCTACGACGCAAAGAAAATCCTGGTGGACGCAGTGGGTACCCTGAGAATCACTGGGATTCATTCTTTGTAAGTCCTAAATGCGGCAAAAGAGTGGGTTTGACCGGTATCCCGAATTCAAATCCAAGGGGATTGAATTTGAAGTAGGTGGCAAGTATCTGTTCCGGCAGTTAACTGACCTCTTGATCCGTCAGAGTTGTCAGGCTTGTTCATCAACACCCCTTGCGAGATATTATCATAAAAATAAGTCGAAAGACCAAGTCGAAGATTTGAAGATATGAAGAAGTTGAAGAATTGATCAAGTCGAAGATTTAAAGATTAGAGATTCAACCCGAATCTGCAATTCTGGTAGAATCTCAGGGGCTACTGACAAGGGTATAGCTAGTAGAGCCCGTTAGTTGAGTACCCCGGAGGCCCGTTAAGCTAGGCCCAATTGTAATAATAGTCGAGATACGAGTTCTTACCGTATGTCAATATTGTAATCTGTATCGGACCCTACCCGATCCTCAAGACCTGGCCACCTATATATAGGGGCCAGGAGGGGACGGTGTGGGGCAGATTGAAAGCAAGCCAGGTTCAACACCCAAGTTTACTTTCGATATATGCCTATTTCGACTAACCTTACCTTCAAGTTCATCCGATGCCCTATCTCCCCGATCCTAAGTCCTTCATCTAGGACATTTGTCGAGTTAACCCTCATCACTTAGAAAATGATAAATGTGGCTTAAGCGATGAACTTATTCGAGGTGCATGACCATAGAAAACTTGCAATAACACATACATTCAAATTAATTGTTCAAAATAAAATCTTTCTCTTGCTCCTGGTGTGACTCGCTGGGTCCACCACCTTACTCCGGGTAACCCTATGAGGGATATTACCGGTGTCTACCTTCCTTTTGCCCTCTTTCTTGTTGTTCTTCTTCTTTTCGGGTTGTGCCAGGACCGAGACAGCCATATCATACGAAGCTTGTGCTCTTTCTTCTAATGCATTTTCTTCCCTTGCTTCTACAATCTGCTCTTGATCCATCGGTTTACCCAGCTCTCGATCAATTCCTTCACTCAGCTGTCTATGCATTGCTTCAACGGCCTCTAGATCCATATGTTCCCTTTGCTCTCGATCCATCGGTTCAAACAGCTCTCGATTCATCTGTTCAATCTGCTCTCGATCCATCGGTTCAAGCAGCTCTCGATCCATCGGTTCAAGCAGCTCTCGATTCATTGCTTCAATCTCCTCATGTTGAATTGCTGCTTCATTCTCCTCTGCATTTGCTGCTCCCGCCTGATCTTCCATTCCAAAAGCTGGGTCAACTGGATTTTTACAAAGCCTAGCAATGTGTCCAGGGGTTCCACAACGTTTGCACTTACGTCGTTGAATCGGTGCACCACCCTCTGTAGTAGCTCTGATCCTATTCTTCCTCGGCCTACCTGCCGGTCTAGTCAAAACTGGAGAGTACAGTTTGAAGCCTGGATCGACTTTCATCCATTGGTCTTTTCCCAATAAGGTAGGAACATTCATAGCATATGCAGCCCTAAATTTGGCAACAGAGAAATACTCTGACACATACTGATCAACTTCACCATCTGCACCCGCTATAACACTCATGAAAAACAATGCGTGTATGCAGGGTATCCCACGGATCTGCCATGGCCTACAATGGCATGTCCTATCAACCAAACTCACTGGATACCTCCACTGCCTGTTTTTACTGTCAGTGTAGGTTACCTCAGCCTCCATTCCTTTTCTGATGCATTTCATCTTCAATTGTTTTGCCCTGGCATGCAAAGACTTAATCAAAGATGGGAGCATGAGATGGCCAACATATTTTGTGGTTGCAATTCTTTGACACAGATCGATCTTTATTATGATCATCTGCCTAATCTTATCAAATATTTGCCACAGCATAAGCCGTTTCAATGACTTGACCTTTGCATTGAAACTCTCCGCAAGGTTACTTGTTACATAGTCTACCTTGCAAATTTCATTGAATTGGCTTCTTGACCACACCCTACCATGATGTTCATCCAAGTACTCCTTCACCCCAGGTTTTTGTTTATACAACACTTCCAAATGAAACAGATGCTTCCTAATGCTGCATGTGTATGCAGCTGGCCATAGGTTGTCAGTATAAACTTTACCCTTGAATTTCTTTGTAAAATTCTGTACCAAGTGTCGCATACATTCCCTATGCTCCACTCCAGGGAATACTGCTTCTACTGTACTCTCCAAACCTTTGCAAGCGCCTGTGTGGATAGCAAGTCCTAGTGGATGACCTATAAGGTCGCGCAAATTCTGCAGAAACCAAGTCCAACTTTCCTCTGACTCAACCTCCAAAACTCCATAAGCAACAGGGAACATCCAATTATGTCCATCAACTGCAGTAGCAGCAACTAGCTGTCCTTTAAACCTGCCATGAAGAGCTGTTGCATCCACGGCCAAATAAGGCCTACAACCGTCCAGAAAGCCTTTCCAGCAAGCTTTGAAATAAACAAAAGCCCTTCTAAAACATTCCTTCTGCATTATCCTCCCGCTTTTCAATTTGTAGGGAACTGTATGCTTGTCTATCGCTACAACACTGCCTGGACTAGCCATCTCCACTTCAGCTTTGAAAGTGTAAACCAACTGAAAGCTTTCATTCCATGGACCATTGATCCTGTCAAGAGCCATTTCCTTTGCATAGAACATCCTCATGTAAGGTATTTTTATATTAAACTTATCAGATATCAATTTTATGAGTGCTGTTGGACCAAGTGATGGAGTTTCTCTCAGCCAATCTATGATTGCATCTGCCAACCACCTAGTCTTTGCTAGCTTTGATTTCTCCTCTGGCGCTCCCGCTCGTGGTGGACAAGTATGGTCGATCAAGTTCTTCTTTATCTGAAATATAATTATAAGGGATGTTAGTAACAGTTAACAAATTTTACACCATGATCTAAAATTCACAACTGGTTGGCGTAGTACCTAAACCATGGTGCTTCTGAGCATTGTGGATGCATGCAGCCTCCACTTACACCTCTTGTATGGGCACTTAACTGTGAACCTACCTGGCTCACTTTTAATAACCTCATAATCATTCTTGGTGATAATGCAATATGTAGTAATTGCATTATGGCAGTCCATCATCGTTTGAAATACGGTGCCTTCTGCAAGCTGAGGATCCTCCCTGTTTCACTCAATTGTTGGCAAGTCATCACCTTCGTAATCGGCTAAAACGAGGCTGTCATCGTTCTCATCCTTCTCTTCATCATCAGTGTCATCAAATCTGGCACCTTGTGCAATATCTTCCATGTATTGATCCTCCATTGACTGCTTACTGCATCGATCTACCAATTCAGGAAACATCAACTCATCCTCATCATCTTGAGGAGACAGATCCTCAATCTCTGCATCGTCCTCCACATCGACCGCAGGAACGATCTGGCTACCACTAGCACTAGAGACAGATGGTGCTGCTGTGGACCTACAAGGAGCGGGGCGGCACACACGATTAGTAGAGGCAGCAACACTAGAGAGACATGATGCCCGACCACCTGATGATGCCCCAACACCAGATGATGCCTGGACCCTGTCCACATGGATACGAATTTTACCGACACGGCAAGAATCATTTAAAGCAAAAAGAATTCCCAGGTCGTCATCGGAAATTAGTGGAACATATCTTCCCTCTGTGCTGTTGAAATATTGGAAATCAACTAAATCGCCAGCGCCCCAGGGGTACTGAGCGCAGATGTTATCTTTTAAATCCCTCAACGAGATGGTAGTTGCAACCACCGCTGGGATGTAAAATCTGCTCACATTGTATTCAGAATCACGCAAAAAGCTAGTATCCAGGCTAACCACCAGCCGAAAAGCCAGCGCTGGATCAATCCTATTCGAAAAGCAACGCAGTTAGTTGAGCAACAACGATTCGCGCTCAAAAACTGCCTACTATTAATTCACATAGGCAGACGATGCTTACCCAGATGGAATCCATGTGTTAGATCCCTCTGATTCCCAATCTTCTCCGCCGTTGAGGGGCATAATCGGCACACCAGACGACTGTACAAACTCTACCACGATAGGGGTAGATCTAGTGGAGGCGGAGCCCTCTCCGCCTCCCGGGGGTGGTGGTGGGGGCGGGGGCGGCTCGGGGGTGGATGACGCCATAAGGTAGGAGGGCAGGACGGCGTGGCGGCGGAGGGGCGGTGTGTGAGCTCTTCCAGTCTCGGGCGGAGGGGAAAGCTTTGGGTGAGTGACAGACCGCCAGTCCGACGTGTCTCATTGGGTCAACAGTCAACACCATTCAAAAGCAACGGTCCATTCACAACCACCGCGGCTCCCTAGCCGTCACCGGTAATGGTCTAAGGCCTCTGACCAGACGGCAACCCTCCCGTCCGAGCGTCTGCGAGGGGTTTCAAACTAGAGGGAGGGGAAAATTGAGGAAAAGTTAAGCGGCTGGGGAAAACTGAGTACAACTAATGAACCAGGGGCACGAAAGTAGAAATCCCATCCTTTTATGTGTCTAAAAAAACTATCTTAGCAATAACTTGATTAAAAATTAGATCATTTGTGTGATTAGCAATTTATCCAAATTGCTGGAAAGAAACAAAATAAAAATCCAATCACAACAATAAGGTGCTCAAACATTTAGACTAGTATGCGCCGATTGACATATCTGAATTCAATCCTCCTCAAAGCTTAGAAATCAAGGCAGCGGCGCCCCACCTCAGAGCTAAACGCCGAACCTCTATCCACCTCCAAGCGATCGACCTCTCCCCACCCGTGCATCCTCCTTCACGGCCGCGTGGTTAGCCCTAGCGATGGCCCCTTCCCTACTACGCGCGCTGCCGCTGAGAAGGGCAAGGACCGTCATCGTTGCCTGCCCCAACCTCTTCGATGATACTATGGGAGGAGGTTGTTGATAGTAAATGATTTTTATGGACTACAAATTTGGGTAACAGTTTAATTCTGTCAGCATTTTTATCACAAAAAGGTGGTTTTGGTGGGGCCCACCCTATATACGTATGTATGATAAAAATATGAGTGTATATTGTTTGTATGTGGGGTTTAATCGGGCATAATGGTATCTACGAAATGTATAGAGAATTGTATGTTGGGGATCGTGCTACGCAAAACAAAAAAATTCTAGCGCTTAAACCAAGATCAAGCTTGCAAGGGGGAGGTAACAGATCGCATACCTCGATGATCGAACTAGCAGAAGAGTTTGTCGATGACGAGGTTGATGCAGTCACGAGTCGATTCCTGCAACTAATCTCGCTTAGTCACGAGAAGATGTATTATCCTTCTTTGTCTCCCATGATCTAGTGTCGTACGTGCACCACCTCCGATGGTATCCACACGTACGAGCTTTGCGTTGCTGCGTCGAACGTGTGATCAAGCACACGGACTACACGGAATATGTCGGTGAATATCCGGAAGTGCTTCCACATCACCGATGGGATCGGGGTAGAAGATGGGTAGTGCTCCGTGTGTGTGAGAGAGAGATGAAGTCGACAATGACGAAGTGATAGTGATGGTGGTGGCTGGCGGCTAGGGCGGCGTCGGTGGCGCGGTGGCGGTGGCTAGGGTTTAGGCGCGGGCAGTCTTGGGACTTGGAGTGCCCTTGGCCTCTCCCCACCCCTTATAAAGACGGCCCAAGCCCTAGGGCTGGCCAGCCACCCCCAAACCAACTTGGGGTGGAGTTCGGGTTCCTACTCGAACTCCACCCCCTCTTCCAAACATAGGGGGGAGAGTCAGGTTCCAACTCGAACTCCCCTTCTTACCAAACCGCATGCTGCCCTAGGCCCATGGCGTCCACCTTTCGGGGTTTGACCTTCCGGAATATTTCAGACCTTCCATAAATATTCCGGTTTGAACTAATTTCATTCCGACACCTTATTTATATCACCGGTAGGGTTTTGAACCCTTCCGGGACCATCCGTGATATAGTGGAACCATTCCAAGACTTCCTCGAACCACTTTTGGAGTCTCTCTCTTTCTCTCTCTCTCTCTCTCTTCGATCTAATACCGGACTCATATTCAAATAGGCGTGAAACTCTTAAGTGTGTGACCCAATGGGTTCGGATATATGTAGACATGCCCCAAACACAATTCCATGGCAATGATCATATGCGTGCTCTTGAATTGCTGCAATGATCCCTACATATAACACGAAGATCTTCATCGTGTGAACCGTTACAATGTCCGTTAGGGTTTCAGTTTACTTAGCGATACTTTGCACCACCCGAGATGAAACTGTTATGTTCTATCTTGTTTCCCAGTGTGCTCTTTTTACTCTAACCATGTTATCGATGTTCTTGTGACCAACGATTTAGTCACGTGTCCGGCCAGACAATGACAAACATTATAACACTGAGTGGGCCCAGAGAATATCTCTCCATCGTCAGAGTAGTAAATCCTAGTCTCGAGACAATAGAACTATAGCGCACTTTCTGAGTAGTCCACCATCACTTTAGTTGACAAGGGTATAGATAATAGAGCCCGTTAGTTGAGTACCCCTAAGGCCCGTTAAGCTGGGCCCAATTGTAATACTAGTCGAAATACGAGTTCATGTTGTATGTCGATATTGTAATCTGTATCGGATCCCACCCGATCCTTGAGACCTGACCACCTATATAAAGGGGCCAGGAGGGGACGGTGTGGGACAGATTGAAAGCAAGCCAGGTTCTACACCCACGTTTACTTTCATAGCCACCTTGTTTGACCGAGTTTACCTTCGAGTTCATCCGACGCCCTATCTCCCCGATCCTAAGTCCTTCATCTAGGACATTTGCCGAGTTAACTGATACGTCTCCAACGTATCCATAATTTTTGATGCTCCATGCTTGTTTTTACACCATTTGCTTAGTGTTTCGTTACACTTCGTGGCATTTTTATGCATTTTCCGGAACTAACCTATTAACGAGATGCCACAGTGTCAGTTCCCTGTTTTCTGCTGTTTTTGTGTTTCAGAAAAGTTACACAGGAAATATTCTCGGAATTGGACGAAACCAAAGCCAGTCGTCCACGTATTTCATGGAGCTTCTAGAACACCGAAGAGGAGATGGAGCCGGACCAGAGGGTGGCCACACCACCAGGGGGCGCGGCCCACCCGTGGCCCACGCCGGCCTGTGGTGTGGGCCCCCTAGTCCACTTCTGACGCCACCCCTTCGCCTATAAAGACCCCCCGACGGAAAAAACCTAAACACCCAAGCACTTTTGTAGAACACATCGTGATCCGCCACCGCCGTCGACCCGAAGATCGGGAGGGTCCAGAAGCTCTTCCCGGCACCCTGTCGGAGAGGGGAATCGCCACCGAGGTCTTCTTCATCGCCATGCTTGCCTCCAGCGCGATGAGTGAGTTGTCTACCTTGGACTATGGGTCCATAGCAGTAGCTAGATGGTTGTCTTCTTCACCATGTGCTTCATGTTTAGATCTCGTGAGCTGCCTTACATGATCGAGATCACCGTTATGTAATTCTACATGTTGTGTTTGTTGGGATCCGATGAATATTGGTGTTATGATTGAGTTGAAGTACTGAATTTTATCTTAAGTTATCTCTATGTTGTTTATGATCTTGCATGCTCTCCGTTGTTAGTAGCTATCTTGGCCGAGTAGTTGCTAGTGACTCTAAGAGGGGGTATTTATGCTCGATAGTGGGTTCATGCCTCTATTTAATCTGGGGGAGTGACAGAAACCTCTATGGTTGTAGATGTGTTGTTGCTACTAGGGGGAAAACAATATTCATATGCTTGAGGGCATATGCTTTGTTTACATTACACACTTTGCTTAATACAATTATCTGTTGTTCGCAACTTAATACTTGTGGAGTTCTCGGATTGATTCGCCACAAGTGGATTATTAGTCATAGATGCAGTTGGATGGCGGTCTATGTATCTTGTTGTAATGCCCAGAGTAAATCTCATAGTGATCCTCTCGACATATGCACGTTGTCTTTATTCTATCAATTGCCCAACTGTAATTTATTTACCCAGCATGTGTTATTTTATCTTATGGAGAGACACCGCTAGTGAACTGTGGACCCTGGTCCTATTTCCTTTATATTGCTATCACCTGTTTACTTTGCTCACACTGTTTACTTTACTCGCATACTATTATCACTTTCCGCTCGATACGCTGATACGTCCATTTTGCATCACTATTTTGTATCATAATTTGCTATTATTCATTGATATATTTCATATTTAGAGATGATACTTATGTTGTTTCCTCTGTTTTTACATGTTTGATGATCATTGGAGGATTTGCTGCCGGAGTCAGGATTCTGCTGGAAAAGGACCGTCAAGACACCATATTTCAGAAGATCGGGAAAATTCCAGAAAAATACCAGAAAATTATATTTTACCAAAAGACTCTGGAAGCCAGAAGGAGGAGTCGAGAGGAGCCAGAGGGCAGGCTCACACATAGGGGGCGCGGCCTGGCCTCTGGCCGCGCCGGCCCTGTGTGAGGCCACCCTGGCCCACTCTAGGTCTCGCCCCTTCGCGTACTTCATCGTCCCTGAAAACCTAAGTCAAGGGGGGGCTCAGAGATAGACACCCCCGCCTATGCGGGGCAGAAAACACCAGAGAGAGAAAAGCTCTCCAGCAGAGAGAAATCTGCCAGGGAAATTCCTTCCCGGAGAGGGGAGATCATCGCCATCGTCATCGCCATCGCACCGGACTTCATCGAGATCATCATCATCATCATCTCCATCACTAGCACCTTCATCTCCACCATTACCTCGCCATCCAGCTGTAACATCTTGAGTTGAATCTTGTCAAATTCTTAGGGGAAACTTTCCCGATGTTGATTACTCTTGTGGTTGATGCTATTGAGTGGAACCATTGAATTAAGGTTCATATTCAGATTGTTATTTACCATTATTTCACCTCTGATCATGATCCATATGATGTCTTGTGAGTAGTTCGTTTAGTTCTTGAGGACATGGGAGCAGTCAAGTCGTCAGTAGTAGATTTATGTTGAGTAATATTTAATGGTTTGATATTTATTTGTTGTGGTGTTATTTCACTAGTGGTGTCATGTGAACGTCGACTACATGATACTTCACCATTTATGGGCCTAGTGAGATGCATTGTGTATTTGGCTACCAATTGTGGGGTTGCTGGAGTGACAGAAACCTAAACCTCCGTTGGGAAACCATTGCACCAGGGAGCATAGGATCTTAGAGTTTAAGGCTGTGGTTAGATTTATCTTAATTACTTTCTTGTATTTGCGGATGCTTGCAAGGGGTATAATCACAAGTGTGTATTTATCCTAGTAAGGGTAGAGCGCTAGCACAGGTTCACCCCCATAACACTTATCAAACCAGTAAAGATTATTTAGCAGAATGAAGCGAAAGCACTTGCCAGAAACTCCCGTGTGTCCTCGAGAACGTTTGGTCATCATAAGTTACACGACCGGCTTGTCCTTTGCTAAAGAAAGGATTGGGCCACTTGCTGCAATTATTACTACTGTCTTTTGTTTACTCGTACTTTATTTATTTGCACTACCAAATACCCCTGAAAACCCGTTTGCTAATATTTACAGTGAAACCTTGATCAAAACCACTTGTCAACACCTTCTGCTCCTCGTTGGGTTCGACACTCTTATTTATCGAAAGTACTACGATACACCCCCTATACTTGTGGGTCATCAAGACTATTTTCTGGCGCCGTTGCCAGGGAGTGAAGCACTATTGAAGAGTGAAATTGGTAAAGGTAACCGTCGCTGTGAGTATTGTTTTTATTTTTGTCTTTTACTTTTATTTTACTTTGCTATGGAGAATTCTCCATTTGGTTTCCTATTTGGGAACACTTCTACTACTGCTGCACATGTTGATGAGACACCACCACCACCTACTGAATTAGATCCTTTTAAAATACCTATGAAAATTGTTGAGCGTGTTATGGATAACTGCTATTCAGGAGATGGAACTGTCCATCCGGGTGATCACTTGCTTTTTATACATGAATTATGCGAGTTGTTCAAGTGTGCAGGTATTTCACAGAGCCAGGTCAAGAGGAAGCTATTCTCTTTATCATTAAAAGGCAGAGCTGAGGAGTGGTATTGGCTGCTTAAAGATGGTCCATCTATTGCATGGGAGGAAATTGTGTCCCTCTTTTATTCCAAGTTTTACCCTCCAAGTGAAATTCATAAAGATCGTAATCGGATATATAACTTTTGGCCTCATGATGGAGAGAGTATTGCCAAAGCATGGGGGAGATTGAAGTTACTAATGCTCAAATGTCCCATTCATGAGCTCCCCAATAATATTATTGTTGATAATTTTTATGCGCGGCTTACTCTTCCTGATAAGGATTATTTGGATGCTTCTTGTTTTGGATCATTTACTCATATGAAGGAAGATGCTAAGTGGAATCTCCTTGACCGTATCCAAGAAAATGCTGAAGGATGGGAAAACGACAAAGGTAGGAAGTCAGGTATAAATTATGATTATGAATGCATTAAAACTTTTATGGGAACCAATGACTTTCATAGTGTTAGCATTGCTTATGGTCTTGATTCACAAATACTTGCTAATTGTCTTAAGGCTTTTGCCTCTTATCTTGATGTTCCAAACAAAGATTGGAACAAATATCATGCGCCTTATAAAGATTCTATTAGTCATATTCCTGCTGCAGCTACTGAAGTTTGTACTGTTGATAGCATTGTGCCTGAACCTTATTTTGAGAAGACACCTTTCCCTGCTAAGGTAAAAAAGTATTCTACTTTGGTAAGTGTGTCTAATAAAAGCACTAAGAAAGCTGCAGAGCCTGATGAGCAAATTACTATTAAGTCTCCTGTAGCTATATTGAAAGACATTGTTACTAAAGATGTAGGGGATGAATATATTCTTTTTTGTGAAGATGCTTCTAACATTATCTCTCATCCTAAAAGGCATAGGAAAACAAGTGTTCCCGTTATTTCTGTCAGGATTGGAGATCATTGCTATTATGGTTTATGTGACATTGGTGCTAGTGCAAGTGCCATTCCTTTAGAGCTTTACAAAGAAATTATGCATGAGATTGGAGCTTGTGAACTTGAAGATATTGATGTGGTTGTTCAGCTTGCTAACAGAGAGACTATTTGGCCTCTTGGTATTGTTCGAGATGTGGAAGTTTTATGCGGTAAGACTAAATACCCCACTGATTTTCTAGTACTTGGTAAGGAGTCTAGTAAAACTTGCCCTATTATTTTTGGTAGACCCTTTTTGAATACTTGTGGCGCCGTGATAGACTGTAAGAAGGAGAATTTTTTTACTAAGTTTAATGGAGAGTCTTATGAGTTTAATTTTTCCAAGTTTGCTAAGACTTCTTATGAAAATAACACGCCTAATGAAAATTTTCGAGTTGAACAGCTTGCTTCTATTGCTCTTGCTCCTAATAATGCTTTGCAACAATTCATGGAAGATCATGAGAGCGATGTTTTCAGTATGGAAAGAGAAGAGATTGACGATATTTTCCTTCGTCAACAACCGTTAATCAAGCACAATTTACCTATGGAGGATCTTGGTACCACTTTGCCACCTATGGAAGATCCTATTTTTGAATTAAAACCTTTACCTGATGATCTTAAATATGCTTATATAGATGATAAGAAAATATATCCTATTATTATTAGTTCTAAGCTTTCAAGAAAGGAAGAAGAAAGGCTATTGGAGATATTGAGGAAACACCGAGGAGCTATGGGATATACTCTTGATGATTTAAAAGGAATTTGTCCCACTTTATATCAGCATGCTATTAACATGGAGAAAGACGCGAAGCCGGTTGTGGAGCATCAACACCGCCTAATTCCCAAGATGAAGGATGTGGTAAGAAATGAGGTATTAAAGCTCCTTGATGCTGGTATTATTTATCCTATTGCTGATAGTAGATGGGTTAGTCCTATTCATTGCGTTCCTAAGAAAGGAGGTATGACTGTTGTGCCTAATGAGAATAACGAGCTTATTCCTCAAAGGGTAGTAGTTGGTTATAGGATGTGCATTGACTATAGAAAAGTTAACAATGTTACTAAGAAAGATCATTATCCTTTACCGTTTATAGATCAGATGTTAGAAAGGTTGTCTAAGAAGTCACACTTTTGTTTTCTTGATGGTTATTCCGGTTTTTCTCAGATTGCTGTTAGAAAGGAAGATCAGGAGAAAACCACTTTTACTTGTCCTTATGGAACTTATGCTTATAGAGGCATGCCTTTTGGTTTATGTAATGCTCCTGCTACTTTTCAAAGATGCATGTCTGCTATTTTTCATGGTTTTTGTGAAGAAATTGTGGAGGTTTTCATGGACGACTTCTCCGTCTATGGAACTTCTTTTGATAATTGTTTGCACAATCTTGATAAAGTTTTGCAGAGATGTGAAGAAACTAATCTTGTTCTTAATTGGGAGAAATGCCACTTTATGGTAAATGAAGGAATTGTCCTTGGACATAAAATTTCTGAAAGAGGTATTGAAGTTGACAGAGCAAAAGTTGAGGTAATTGAGAAAATGCCCTGTCCCAGAGATGTTAAAGGTATTCGTAGTATTCTTGGTCATGCTGGTTTCTATAGGAGGTTTATTAAAGATTTCTCTAAGATTTCAAAGCCTCTTACTAATCTTCTTCAAAAAGCTGTACCATTTGTCTTTGATGATGATTGTAAGGAAGCTTTTGAAACTCTTAAGAAGGCTTTAACTACTTCTCCTATTATTCAACCACCTGATTGGAATTTACCCTTTGAAATTATGTGTGATGCTAGTGATTTTGCTGTTGGTGCTGTTCTTAGACAGCGCGTAGAGAATAAGTTAAATGTTATTCATTATGCTAGTAAGACTCTTGATGCTGCTCAGAAGAATTATGCTACCACTGAGAAAGAGTTTCTTGCTGTTGTTTTTGCATGTGCTAAGTTTAGATCTTACATTGTTGATTCTAAATTACTATTCATACTGATCACACTGCTATTAGATATCTTATGACTAAGAAGGATGCTAAGCCTAGGCTTATTAGATGGGTGTTACTTTTACAAGAGTTTGATTTGCATATCGTAGATAGGAAAGGTGCTGAAAATCCTGTGGCCGACAATTTGTCTAGATTGGAAAACATTTCTTTTGATCCTATTCCTGTTAATGATAGTTTTCCAAATGAACAGTTGGCTGCATTAAATGTAACTTCACGAGACCTTCCTTGGTATGCTGATTATGCTAACTTTATTGTTTCCAAGTATTTGCCTCCAACCTTTATAGCTCAGCAAAGAAGATTTTTTTAATGATTTGAGGCATTATTTTTGGGATGACCCACACTTATATAAAGAAGGAGTTGATGGTATTATGCGAAGATGCGTACCAGAATATGAGCAACAAGAAATATTGAGGAAGTGCCATGTAAGCGCTTATGGAGGACATCATGCTGGAGATAGAACCGCACAAAAGGTTCTACAATCAGGTTTTTATTGGCCAACCCTCTTTAAAGATGCTAGAAGGTATGTTTTATCTTGTGATGAATGTCAAAGAGTTGGTAATATTTCTAGACGCAATGAAATGCCTATGAATTACACTCTTGTTATTGAACTGTTTGATTGTTGGGGATTTGACTTTATGGGTCCTTTTCCTCCTTCAAAAGGCTATACCCACATACTTGTTGCTGTTGATTATGTTACTAAATGGGTAGAAGCCATACCGACAAAGAGTGCCGATGGTGAGACTTCGTTAAAAATGCTTAAGAATGTTATTTTTCCTAGGTTTGGTGTGCCTAGATATCTTATGACTGATGGTGGTTCTCATTTTATTCACGGTGGTTTTAGAAAAACTCTTGCTAGATATGATGTTAATCATAGAATTGCTTCTGCTTATCATCCACAAACTAGTGGGCAGGTAGAGCTTTCAAATAGAGAGATCAAGTCTATCTGTTGACAACCATTTTTGGCTTACAAAGAAGATACCTTAAGATGGCCTCAAATGAAAAAGTTGTGAACACGAAAGTTGTGCGTCTCGTCAAAACAAACAACTTTGCTTTTTGGATCATTGCG
This sequence comes from Dactylis glomerata, assembly GCA_007115705.1. Lineage (NCBI taxonomy): Eukaryota > Viridiplantae > Streptophyta > Magnoliopsida > Poales > Poaceae > Dactylis > Dactylis glomerata. The sequence continues at coordinate 147,300 of QXEO01000048.1, forward strand.
ATCCGAAGTAATATGCAACCTCCAGGTCTAACGCACTCAATCAGACATATATACTAAGATGTCTGGTTAGGTGCGTAAGATAGTTATTTAAAACTGCTTCCGCGAATTGGACGAACTTTTTACGGTTCGGCCTAATTTAAGTGATTGAGATGAGCTCGGATGGGAAAGTGCTAAACATGAAAGTTCTTCATTTTTTCGAGACGAACAACTTTGCTCATTACGAAATTTTGATCTGAGATTGTTTACTGCCTCAAAACAGACCTGCAAGATACAGGCAAGTTTTTGACCGAACAGTTTTGGAAAGTTTGGACCCACCCATCCGAGTTCGACCCAAAATAGGGTTTTGGATGTGAATCCAAGTATTCTTCTTGCACGGGAAGTCCAGCCGCCTCTTATATACATGGGGGGTGACGGCCGATTGAACAACAACACACAATCGCAAAAACCAATCTACAAACCTCTATTTTTTTCTCTCTCGCCCTTGTTTTCTGCTCATCGTTCGTCGGTGTTCTTCGTGTTGGAGAGCTTCGACCTGCAAAGTCCTAGGGGCGGGCGAACCGACCTAGGGCAGCCCATCACCGCCGTGCGCCCAGACGGGGTCTCTCCCGGGCGTGTGGGGTTTCGGCTCTTCAAAAGAGCCCACCGGATTGTCCTGCGTATCGCGCTTCCGGCTAGCCTCCTCCGGCGACGTGTCCTGCGTATCGCGCTCGACATCGGAGGTACACGGTGACGTGTTCGTGTGCGAACACACTTTTTGGCGACTCCGCTGGGGAAGATCATCATGTCAAGCGGTATACCCCAGCCTGCTAAAGTTAGCGCCGAAAACATCATCAAGCCTAGTTTTGATGATCTTTCGGCGGATCAACGCGAATCCTACGAGGCGCTAAAGAAGCAGCGTCTAGAGCAACTCGAGGCGCTGGAGCTGAAGCGCAAGGAGGAGTTCGAGGCTTTCAAGAAGAGGCAAGAGGAGGAAGATAGGGAGATGTTCCTTGCAAGCTTCAAGAAGGACCGCCATGGGGCTGTCACCTCGCTTGGAGACATCCAACTTCCACCAATGCTCGGCGATCCAGCCGAGCCCTCTGTAAGTACTAGCGTATTTTGTAGTGATCAATTGGCTGCAATTAATCATTATGCTACTGAATCAAGTCGTCAAGCCTATGATTCTATGATAGAATACATAAAAGCTAGTAATAATAAGCCTCATGATACTTTTGGTAATGTTAGTGCTAATGCTGCTGTTGAAAACCCTAGCCATACATTACCTAGCACATCGGTGTTTCCTCAGGGCATGCCGATGAATCCTTACATTAGCCAAGATGGTCAGATTGTAACCGCGCCAGCATACCATACTCCTATTAGAAGTGTGCCTTATTCGGCAATTCCGCCGAACCAGGCCACACGTCCTGCAGCCACAGTCACGGCGCCGAATTTTAATTCGGTACCAGCAGCGCGAGTAAACTCGACGGCTAATAATTTTGTTGTTCCTGCACAAGTACCACAAACAAATTCGTCTGCTATAGACGAAAACATGGCCACACTTAGGTCAGAATTGCAGAAGATGTTCTATGATAACTTCGGAATTGAGCCGAAGCCTGTAAGCCGGATGTATCAAAAGCCTTATCCAGAATATTTTGATTCTTTACCATACCTCCAGGGTTACAAAGTGCCTGATTTTGCTAAATTTAATGGGGTAGATAGTAAAACGACTTGGGAACATGTTAGTCAATATTTAGCACAGTTAGGAGAAGCTGGCAATAGTGATCCTTTAAAAGTGCGTTTGTTTCCCTTGTCTTTAACTGGTACTGCTTTTTCATGGTTTTCTGCTTTACCTTATGGTTCTATTAATACTTGGTATCACCTAGAAAAGAAATTCCATGAGCATTTTTATAGCGGTGATAATGAGCTTAAGTTGTCACATCTTACAACGGTTAAACAAAAGCATGATGAGTCAGTTACTGATTATGTCAAAAGATTTAGAGATACTAAGAACCGATGTTACAGTTTAGTAATTACTGAAAGAGACATGGCAGAATTAGTGCTCAATGGTTTAAGAACTTACATTAAAGAAAAAATTGAAGCTTATGAGTTCTTAAATGTTAGTCAAGTTTTGCAAAGGGCTCTGGCCCAAGAAAGTCGGGGCAAAGAAACAAAAGATATGCATAGGTCAAAGTCTGATCGTCCTCGCATAAATACTGTCAGATATAATAGTGAAAATTCGGCGATGAGGCTGATATTTATGCTGCAGAATTTGTTTGGCCCTCAAAGGCCAAACCTTATATTTGTGATGCTCTTAAGCCGATTCGCAAGAATCGTGAAGATGAGATGACATTCAGTTTTGATGTAGCCAAATGTGATAGGATATTTGATGCTATGTTAAAAGATAAATACATTCGTTTGTCTCACACTATACCGCCATTTGAGGAGTTAAAACGGCGCGCTTATTGCAAATATCATAATTCATTTTCTCATGCTACTAATGATTGCAACGTTTTTCGGCGACAGATACAATCGGCTATCAATGATGGACGATTGAGCTTTGTTGATATGCAAATTGACAAGTAGCCATTCCCAATGAATACTTTGGAGCTGCATGGAAAGAAGGTCTTAATTCGGCCAGAGACGGCCGGATCTGCTAATAAAGATAATGTTGTTGTTGGTGAACCCAGGAACAACAAGGAAAATAACAAGGTCTTGGGAAGGGAGATTGTTCTTGGAAAGCAACCTGATGGGAAGGAGACGTTGAAGATCACTATAAAAAATCCTGCACCCGGGGGGCAACCAAAAGAACAAGGTGATGTGCGTTCCAAGTTCATCAAGCCCAAGAGTCCAGAAGTTGGCAAGTGGAAGACCAATGAGGTCAAGGCGCAGCGCAAGCAGATCAAGCCAACTTTTGATATGTTAATGTCTAAGTATGCAAACCATGCGACCGGTTCTAACTCAAACTGGTCATCTCATGTGAAACGTCCATGGTCACCTCCAAGAGAGAGATATCCAAGACACTCAAGGCCGTACGGTCAGTGGGCGCCAGGGCCATGGATGGCGCCGCCACCATATGCACCGTATTACTACAATGGAGGATGGATGCAGCCCCCAATGGCGCCATATGCTTTTCATCCAGGATGGGCAGCACCCAGGAAATCTGTGCGTGATAGGATCACTCGACCTGTTTGAGACCGTTAGAGTTATAATACTAATCTGTCACATCCAAAATCTTCCGAGGGTGCTGAGAAGGAGCGACGTCCTATGTCGCCATGTGCTGAAACTTCAGAGTCTGGCAGGCAACAAGGGAAGAATCCTAATGTCAGCTCAATCATAGTGGGCACACAAGCGTTGAAACTCAAAGAGCCGGTTGATATTGATAAACCGGCTAGTTCTGATAAAGCTATACTGACTATTCAGCCAAGATCCTCGGCTAATGATCACGAAGCTAGCACAAGCAAAGCCAAGCCGAGGGATCCTAAATATACTCAGCCTAAGTGGTGTCCTCTTGGATTGACAAAAACCAAGAAAAGGAGGCTGCAGCGCATGAGGAATCAAGAGAAGGTGGAGAATGAAGCTGAAAAGAGGAGGGATGCAGTTTTTGATGAAACTCACCCAGTGCCTTCTAAGAAGTGGGTACGTAAGCAAGTGGAAGATACCACAGTTCCCATGATAATCACAACAGTTCTGACACCATCTCAGGAGGGGAGCACGAGCATTGTTACTACACCACCTCCTACACCTCCTTCAACTGATGAAATTCTAGAGCAAACTCCCGCACTGGAAGATGATGAGGAATTGGTGGACTATGAAAGCTCGCCAACTAGGGGAGGTATGGATATGAATATGGTTTATTATTTACCCTCTGAATTTTGTGCCGTAGATGAAGAAGGGGAGGTAGCACAGCTGGACTTTGGGCCCAAGAATGCCATCTTTGAGAAGCCAAAAGAACCGATGAAACACTTGAAACCACTATATGTCAAGGGACACATTAATGGGTCGCCGGTTGCTAGAATGCTTGTTGATGGTGGCACTGTGGTGAATCTTATGCCATATTCGGTTTTCAAGAGGTTGGGGCTTGATGAGAATGATTTAATGAAGACCAACATGGTGCTTAATGGGTTTGAAGGTAAAGAAAAAACTGAGGCCAAAGGTGTCATGAGTGTAGAGCTCACCGTGGGAACAAATCTTTGGCCACCGCCTTATTTATTGCTGAGGTGCAAGGTAATTACAATGTCATATTAGGTCGCGATTGGCTCCATGCAAACCAATGTGTGCCATCTACTTTGCATCAGTTCTTGATACAGTGGGTTGATGATGAAGTTGAGGTAGTCCATGCTGATAATTCATCGTGCATTGCTTTGGCTGATTCACCGATGGATTGGCAACATCCTAATGCTACTTGTTTGACAGGGCGTGATCTTTTAGATTTTGATTTTCTTAGTGCCACAAAGAATGGCTTTGTGCCCATATCTTTAAAGCCGATTTATAATAATCGGCTCCCAAACATGTGATTTAAATGGATCCCAATGAAGAGTGGTTGCAGAAGAGGCTTGTGGAATATCGGTCCAGTGGGAACGATATGTATGAGTCAATTGAAGAATTAGATGATATGGATAAGTTGGGACAAGGTTTTACATCGGCTGATCCATTGGAAGAGGTAGATATAGGAGATGGTTTAATTCCTAGGCCGATGTTTGTAAAAAAAAATCTGAAAGCCAATTATAAGGATATGTTAATCGGGCTGTTAAAAGAATATGTCGATTGCTTTGCATGGGAGTATCATGAGATGCCTGGTTTGAGCCGGGATTTAGTTGAGCATCGATTGCCTATCAAGGCCGGTTTTAGACCTTATAAACAACCAGCCCAGAAATTCAATCCTAAAATGTATGACCGGATCAAGGAGGAGATCGGTCGTTTGCTTAAAGCTAATTTTATTAAACCTTGCAGGTATGTAGATTGGATTTCTAATATTGTACCTGTGGAGAAAAAAGGATCAAGCAAGTTGAGGGTGTGTATTGATTTCAGGGATCTAAATAGAGCTACACCCAAAGATGAGTATCCTATGCCAATAGCCGATATGCTTATTAATGATGCCTCTGGTAATAAAGTTATTAGTTTTCTTGATGGCAATGCGGGGTATAACCAAATTTTTATGGCCGAAGAGGATGCCTTCAAAACAGCCTTTCAGTGCCCTGGCTTTGTTGGTTTATTTGAGTGGACGGTAATGACCTTTGGGTTGAAAAATGCCGGTGCCACATATCAGCGGGCTATGAATTTAATATTTCATGATTTGCTTGGGGTCATACTTGAAGTCTATATTGATGATATTGTTGTCAAATCGGATGCTAATAAATCTCATTTAGCCGATTTGCGCTTAGCTTTTGAGAGGATGAGGAAGTATGGGCTCAAGATGAATCCTTTGAAGTGTGCTTTTGGTGTATCGGCTGGGAAATTCTTGGGTTTTATTATACATCAACATGGCATAAAGATTGATCCACAGAAGATAGAGGCTATCCAGAAAATAGAAGCACCGAAATGCAAGAAAGATATGCAGAAATTCCTTGGCAAGGTTAATTATTTGAGGCGATTCATAGTGAATTTGTCAGGGAAGGTTGATGCATTTACTCCTATTCTTCGGTTAAAGAATGATGATGATTTTACCTAGGGGGCAAAACAGCAAGAGGCATTCGAAAATATCAAGCTTTGTTTGTCTACTCCGCCGGTATTGAAGGCGCCCAAACATGGAGAGATTTTTAGGCTCTATATCGCTGCGGAGGAAGGCGTTATTGGTGCTATTTTTACTCAAGAGACCGAAGGAAAGGAACATGTCATAACTTATTTGAGTCGGCATTTACTGGATGCCGAGACAAGGTATACTTTTATTGAGAAATTATGCTTGTGCTTGTATTTTGCTTGTACTAAGTTAAGGCATTATTTATTGTCTAGCATGTGCGTTGTTGCTTGTCAAACCGATGTCATTAAATATATGTCGCATAGACCAATCCTTAGTGGTAGGATTGGTAAATGGGCTTATGCTTTAATTGAATATGATTTGGCTTATGAATCTTTGAAATCTATGAAAGGCCAAATCGTTGCTAATTTTATTGTTGAACATCGGATTGACAGTGAGCATGATATTGATATTAGCCTTGTCTCTTTAATACCGTGGAGATTATATTTTGATGGTTCAGTCTGTAACAATGGCCAAGGTGTTGGTGTTGTTTATATATCTCCTCATGGTGCTGTGTTTGAAGCCTTATGCCGCTTAGAATATTCTTGCACAAACAATCAAGCCGAATATGAAGCTTTACTATTCGGACTAGAACTTTTAACTACTGTAGGTGCTACACATATTGAGGCTTATGGTGATTCGTTGTTAGTAGTTCAGCAAATATCCAAGGTTTGCCAATGCTTAGACGAATCACTTAATATGTATCTTGATAAATGTCTAGACATAATTTCTACCTTGGATTATTTTAGCATTGCTCATATATCTAGACAGGATAATTGGAATGCAAATGAGTTAGCACAACAAGCATCTGGCTACCATGTTGATCGTGGTGTTTTTCATATATCTTATAAGCCGATGTTTGCTCTTGCTGACGTAGGTAAGACCGAATTAAAGCCCATTGATTCGGTCACGAATGAAGGATCTAGTGCAGGTGAAAACAAAGATTGGAGAAGGCCTATTGTTGAATATTTGCAGGATCCTAGCAGGAGGACGGATAGGGCTGTTCGGCGGATCGCTTTCAAATATGTTTTGATAGATGATAATCTTTATCGCCAAACAGTTGATGGCATTCTCTTGAAGTGTTTGGATGAAGACCAAGCAAGGGTTGCTATGGGGGAGGTACATGAAGGTATCTGTGGTACTCATCAGTCGGCGCACAAGATGAAGTGGTTACTACGACGTGCAGGTTTTTATTGGCCGACGATGATAAATGATTGCTTCAGATATTATAAAGGATGCGAAGCTTGTCAAAAGTTTGGTGATATTCAGTTGGCTCCTGCTGCTATGTTGAATCCTGTTATCAAGCCGTGGCCATTTAGAGGTTGGGGATTGGATTTCATTGGCATGATTCATCCTTCTTCTTCGAAAGGGCATCGGTTCGTGTTGGTAGCCACTGATTATTTTACCAAATGGTCTGAAGCAATACCTCTCAGGAATATGACCCATAAGGAGGTGATCCAATTCATAACTGAGCACATTATACATAGATTCGGCATTCCTCAAACTTTGACCACAGATCAGGGTTCATCATTTATGGCAAAGGAGGTAAAAGAATTCGCCGAATCATATAAGATAAAGAAGCTCAATTCATCCCCATATTATGCTCAAGCTAATGGACAAGCTGAATCTAGCAATAAAACTTTGATCAAGCTCATCAAGAAGAAGATTGAAGATCATCCAAGGAGATGGCATGAAGTGTTGTCTGAAGCTTTGTGGGCGCATAGGATTTCAAGGCATGGTGCAACAAAAGTAACTCCATATGAGCTCGTGTATGGGCAAGAAGCCGTTTTACCAGTAGAGGTGAATCTAGCTGCTTTGAGGTTCGCTAAGCAAAATGATTTATCGGCGGTGGATTTTCCTAACTTAATGATGGATAACATTGATGAAGTCGCCGATAAACGTCTAATTGCTCTGAGAGACATAGAGAAGGAGAAATTGCGGGTAGCAAGAGCATATAACAAAAAGGTAAAGTTGAAGAGCTTCCAGGTTGGTGACCTAGTGTGGAAGGTAATCCTGCCAGTTGGTTCAAAAGACAGAAAATTTGGCAAATGGTCTCCGAGCTGGGAGGGTCCTTTCAAAGTCATGAGAGTAGTTCCTGGAAATTCATATTTGGTTGAATCTATGGAGGGAAATTTATTACCTCGAGCTCTCAATGGAAGATATCTAAAGAAGTTTTACCCGAGCGTGTGGCAAGAAGCTTAAACACACATATGGCCGATATACAATTATCGCCCTTAGCATACATGGCCGATATAGAGTTATCGCCCTAAGAACAGATGGCCAATGGAGTGTTGACATCATCCTTAGACAAAATGTGGTGCAAGTTATTTTTCGGCACGCAAGTATTGCCGAAAAACAGGGGGGCATGTGTTGACAACCGTTTTTGGCTTACAAAGAAGATACCTTAAGATGGCCTCAAATGAAAAAGTTGTGAACACGAAAGTTGTGCGTCTCGTCGAAACAAACAACTTTGCTTTTTGGATCATTGCGATCCGAAGTAATATGCAACCTCCAGGTCGAACGCACTCAATCAGACATATATACTAAGATGTCTGGTTAGGTGCGTAAGATAGTTATTTAAAACTGCTTCCGCGAATTGGACGAACTTTTTACGGTTTGGCCTAATTTAAGTGATTAAGATGAGCTCGGATGGGAAAGTGCTAAACATGAAAGTTCTTCGTTTTTTTGAGACGAACAACTTTGCTCATTACGAATTTTTGATCTGAGATTGTTTACTGCCTTAAAACAGACCTGCAAGATACAGGCAAGTTTTTGACCGAACAGTTTTGGAAAGTTCGGACCCACCCATCCGAGTTCGACCCAAAATACGGTTTTGGACGTGAATACAAGTCTTCTTCTTGCACGGGAAGTCCAACCGCCTCTTATATACATGGGGGGTGATGGCCGATTGAATAACAACACACAATCGCAAAAACCAATCTACAAACCTCTATTTTTTTCTCTCTCGCCCTTGTTTTCTGCTCATCGTTCGTCGGTGTTCTTCGTGTTGGAGAGCTTTGACCTGCAAAGTCCTAGGGGCGGGCGAACCGACCTAGGGCAGCCCATCACCGCCGTGCGCCCAGACGGGGTCTCTCCCGGGCGTGTGGGGTTTCGGGTCTTCAAAAGAGCCCGCTGGATTGTCCTGCGTATCGCGCTTCCGGCTAGCCTCCTCCGGCGACGTGTCCTGCGTATCGCGCTCGACGTCGGAGGTACACGGTGACGTGTTCATGTGCGAACACTATCTTGCAGAAGACTGTCAATAGATCTAGGAAAAATTGGGCTAGCAAGTTAAACGATACTTTATGGGCTTATAGAACTGCTTATAAGAACCCCATGGGCATGTCTCCTTATAAGATGGTTTATGGAAAAGCGTGTCACTTGCCTTTAGAATTAGAACACAAAGCTTTTTGGGCAGTGAGAGAGCTTAATAGGGATTTTAAACTCGCCGGTAAGAAAAGATTGTTAGATTTGAGTTCTCTAGATGAGTGGAGAAACGAAGCGTATGAGAATGCCAGACTTTTCAAAGAGAAAGTCAAGCAATGGCATGATAAGAGGATTCTTAAAAGGGAGTTTCATGTTGGTGAGAAAGTTCTTTTGTATAGGTCTCGTCTCAGATTTTTTGCAGGAAAATTACTCTCTAAATGGGAAGGACCATTTGTTATTGTGGAAGTGTACCGCTCAGGTGCGATAAAGATTGCTTCATTGAAAGATGACACTACACAAGTGGTGAATGGGCAAAGACTCAAACATTATATTGCTGGAGATTCTTATAATGAAGATGTTGATGTTATTGAAACAGTTTCTCCGGAAGAATTCAACCAAGGCAACTTGCAGAAACCTGCAGAGTTCGTTTTCGAATAGGTAACAGTTCTAGTGAGAAAAGTTTCGTGAAAAACTCTTCCTTTATTATTTTTGCTGTTTTTACTAAATATGAAAAATCACGTGACGAAAACGGGCAGGAAAAGGAGTCCAGGTGCTCCTCACACACAGGGGGCGCGGGCCCACCTTTGGCCGCGCCGCCCTAGTGTGAGAACACCTCGGAACTTGTTTCCCTCCTGGTTTCCTCCTGTGATTTCGTTTCGATATATAATTTTCACCTATATAATCCCCTGGAGTACCCGAGGTCTGTATATCTTTTTCTCGTCGTGTTTTGTTTCGAGCTATTTCTGTCAGGGATTTTTCTCAGCTTTGGAGTTGCAATGCCTTTGTCCAGTCCATCCGAGGAGAACCCTCTTGCGGATTCCATTAATCCGTATATGAGGGAGCTGAAGATGCATCCGAAGGAGTTGTTGCTCAAAGATGGGGAGTTGCAGATCAAAGATGTCCAAGTCTCCAAGGGGGAAGGAAGTCTCGAAGCCAGGATGGAAGCACTGGAACAAGAAGTTTTTCAATACAAGAAGATGGCGGAACGCGAGGTGGACATCATCCATAGGATTAATCAAGAGCTTGTTACCAAGTACAAGAAGGAGACTACAGAACTCTGGAAGGATATCTTTTCACTCCATGAGACCACTAGCCAATTACAAGCACAACTCTACGACTTGCAGAACCAAAATTGTCAGTATGAAGCTAGATTTCAACAAATGAGTGCTGCTGCAAGTTTCAGGATATTGGAGACCAAGACATCCTTCCTTGACGGAGGACCTCTGCCTTGGAAGTATGACAACGATGAAGATTCACCACCACCGCCAAAGGAGTAATTTGTCATCGGTATTGGCATCCCCTTGGTTTGTTCCAAGCTTGGGGGAGTGTCGCGGTATCACATCATCACCTTTTACTCATTTACTTTTCAAGTAGAGTCATATCATGAATAGAGAAATTATCCTATAGAATAGTTTGCAGTTTGGAAGTATCCTCCTTAGTTGGTTATCTATGTATCCCTTGGTGTGAGTTGTGGTAATGAAATATTAATGAGAAGTTTTATCGTTTACTTTCCGCACACTTTATTTTAGTTTGCAATGTTTCTTATATGATTAGTCTTGTTGATTAGTATTGGTATCACTTTGGGAGCATGAGTAAATTTAGTTGGTTTTGGCAAACTTAGCTTGGTCAGTAGCAACTTTACCTTGAGGTTGAGTAGAAAAGAAGAAAGAAGTGCTTGCAGTTACATCACTTCAGTTTTCCTTATGATTGGCTTATAAGCATTATTATTCTCAAAGTTAAAATCGTTGTATCTTCAAGGAAGTTTGCATGATTGTTCTTATTATATGTATGTTTGTTGGTTTCATGCAACTCTTATGCTTGTTACCTAGCCTTGCTAGCCAAAGACCTGTACTGAGAGGAAATACTTCTCGTGCATCCAACTCCTAAAAACCAAGTCACTTCCAAAGAGTCCACTATAAATTCCTATGCATGGTATTTCAAGCCATTCCAAGTAAATTTTTATGTGCTACCTTTCAAAAACCTTCAAATACTTCTCATTTTGTACCACTATTTTTAGCTCATGAGGACGTAGTGGATGGGTTTGTTATCTTCCATACTAAATTAAGTACCCCTCGACTAGGTAGCTTCATCTGCTCGTCACTAATTTTGCAAGGGAGCTGGTCAGACCATTATAATCTCAAAAAGAAAAGAAAGAAAAGAGCACTCCTCCAAGGTATGTGAAAGTTGGTCGGCACCCGATGGAATCGGTTAGCCATGGTTTGAGAAAGGAAAAAGGTGGGGAGGAGTGCCAAGCTATAAAAGAGCACCAATGTGCCAATTAATCAAACATCTCAGAACCGCTCTCACTTGTTTAGTATGGAAGATATCAAGAACTCTGTTGCTAATCGTTGACAAAAGCAACCACCTCTTAAAAACAATTTTTATCTCTGTTTTACAAATGAAAAGCTCTAGCACATGTTTAATCCCTGCTTCCCTCTATGAAGGGCCTGTCTTTTACTTTCATGTTAAGTCAACCTATTCCCTTCTATCTCAAGCAAGCATTTGAGTTGTTATGTTTCACTCATCCATATGTTGATCCATTTAATCGTGTTTACTATCTTCCTTGTTTTGTACAATGCTTTTGTCTGAAGGAATGTATCTTTGAAAGCTTTCTATGAATGCAAAAAGTTTGTTTCATTGATCATATGGTTTTTGCTATATTAGCTCTATTTTAAAAAGGCTCCATTCAAAGGCTAGTATAGTTGTTCATTGTTCTCTGACCAAGAACTAAGGTTTGCCATCACCAATTATAGTTTACTTTGTGCATCTTTATATGTGATTCCCTTTACTTATTGCAAGTCTGTATTATATAAAGGGAAGTTGCTGTCTATTATAACTTGTGCCGTGGTGAATGTGATGCTTCTTGTCCGTATTTTGATTATCGACACTTCACTCCATAAACCTGTGGTCATGTTTACCGAGTTTAGTTTTCGCTTGGGGACAAGCGAGGTCTAAGCTTGGGGGGGTTGATACGTCCATTTTGCATCACTATTTTGTATCATAATTTGCTATTATTCATTGATATATTTCATATTTAGAGATGATACTTATGTTGTTTCCTCTGTTTTTACATGTTTGATGATCATTGGAGGATTTGCTGCCGGAGTCAGGATTCTGCTAGAAAAGGACCGTCAAGACACCATATTTCGGAAGATCAGGAAAATTCCAGAAAAATACCAGAAAATTATATTTTACCAAAAGACTCCGGAAGCCAGAAGGAGGAGTCGAGAGGAGCCAGAGGGCAGGCTCACACATAGGGGGCGCGGCCTGGCCTCTGGCCGCGCCGGCCCTGTGTGAGGCCACCCTGGCCCACTCCAGGTCTTGCCCCTTCACGTACTTCATCATACCCGAAAACCTAAGTCAAGGGGGGGGGGGGGGCTCAGAGATAGACACCGCCGCCTCTGCGGGGCAGAAAACACCAGAGAGAAAAGCTCTCCGGCAGAGAGAAATCTGCCGGGGAAATTCCTTCCCGGAGAGGGGAGATCATCGCCATCGTCATCGCCATCTCACCGGACTTCATCGGGATCATCATCATCATCATCTCCATCACCAGCACCTTCATCCCCACCATTACCTCGCCATCCCGCTGTAACATCTTGAGTTGAATCTTGTCAAATTCTTAGGGGAAACTTTCCCGGTGTTGATTACTCTTATGGTTGATGCTATTGAGTGGAACCGTTGAATTAAGGTTCATGTTCAGATTGTTATTTACCATTATTTCACCTCTGATCATGATCCATATGATGTCTTGTGAGTAGTTCGTTTAGTTCTTGAGGACATGGGAGAAGTCAAGTCGTTAGTAGTGGATTTATGTTGAGTAATATTTAATGGTTTGATATTTATTTGTTGTGGTGTTATTTCACTAGTGGTGTCATGTGAACGTCGACTACATGATACTTCACCATTTATGGGCCTAGTGAGATGCATTGTGTATTTGGCTACCAATTGTGGGGTTGCTGGAGTGACAGAAACCTAAACCTCCGTTGGGAAACCATTGCACTAGGGAGCGTAGGATCTTAGAGTTTAAGGCTGTGGTTAGATTTATCTTAATTACATTCTTGTATTTGTGGATGCTTACAAGGGGTATAATCACAAGTGTGTATTTATCCTAGTAAGGGTAGTACGCTAGCACAGGTTCACCCCCATAACACTTATCAAACCAGTAAAGATTATTTAGCAGAATGAAGTGAAAGCACTTGACAGAAACTCCCGTGTGTCCTTGAAAACGTTTGGTCATCATAAGTTACACCACCGGCTTGTCCTTTGCTAAAGAAAGGATTGGGTCACTTGCTGCAATTATTACTACTGTCTTTTGTTTACTCGTACTTTATTTATTTGCACTACCAAATACCCCTGAAAACCCGTTTGCTAGTATTTACAATGAAACCTTGATCAAAACCACTTGTCAACACCTTCTGCTCCTCGTTGGGTTCGACACTCTTATTTATCAAAAGTACTACGATACACCGCCTATACTTGTGGGTCATCATACGCTCATACCCTTTGTTTCAAGCAAACCGGTGAGATTGACAACCTCATCGTAAGTTGGGAACAAAGTATTTGGTTGTGTTGTGTGCAGGTTCCACGTTGCCGCTCGCAAAGCAAAGCTTGGACGAGGCGTCCTATAAATTGTCCGGAGCTGCCGCGAAGCTAGCGGGCATCACCTTCAGTCGTTTGTCATCCTCCTCCTGGACGATTAAACCTTGGTTTCATAACTGAGGGAAAACTTGCTGCTATCTTCATCAAAACCTTCTCTTGGGGTTTTCCAACTGGCCGGTTAATTACTACACATTCCCACGTCAAGTTGGTCGCAGAAGTTTCTGTCGCCATTGCCATGTATTAAAGAAGATGCTTTCACACCATCATCACCGCGCCATCAACAAGTTTTCTGGCGCCGTTGCCGGGGAGGAAGAAGACTTCTGCAAGGGGAGTTTCGCACGCACATCCTTTACTTTGTTTTAAGTTTTGCTTTACTTTATTTTTACTTGCATCATTTTATCAAAAACCCAAAAGAATTAGAATCCTTTGTAGTTGTTTATTATGCCTAGTTCAGTTGCTACTACTATGTTGCCCGAGGATATGATTTTCACTTTCAAACAAAAAGAGGAGGAAAGTTTTAAAGAAGCTTGGTCTAGAATTTATGATTGGCATGGAAAAACTGAACCAAAAATGACTTTGAGTTTGCTTCTTAGTTGCTTATACTTTGGGCTTGCTCTTCATTATAGATATGCTTTGGATGCTACTACAGAAGGAGATTTCCTTCATTGTGATGGAGATCAAGCCTTCAATATTATAAAAAAGTTGATTACAATTTATAGCATGCCAACCTATTTTGATTCCTCTCTTGTGTGCATTTTTAATAGACTTAATACTCTTGAGACTCGCACTGCTAGTTTAAATACTTGCTACAATACTTTGCGCCAGCATTTTAATTATGTGCCAGCAAATGCTGAACCTTTGAGTTGGTACCCTACGGCAAAAATCACCATTAATGGTGAAACTTTTCATGCTCGTTGTGATATTATGTCTGAATTTTGTCTCATGCCAAAAGATGTTTATGAATCTTTTAGTCTTTGGAAGCTTTCTGAGGGGAGAGAAGGAATTTCCCTTACTAATAATGCCACTATATTTCCCGTTGGAATAGCTGAAGGAGTTTTTACAAAAGTTCTAGGAAGAATGATATCTACTGATTATCTTGTTATTGAATGTGTAGGAAAAGGACAAATCACACTTGGAAGATCCCTACTGAAGCTCCTGGGCGCCATTATAGATGTGGGAAAAGGCAATATAAGATTTATCTCTCCACCTTGCAATAGCCACGTATTTCCTAGAGTCAAGAGCAAAGGTAAAAAAGGAAGACGTAAGGCACCCGCTGATCCTAGCACTCCATCACTTGATATTACTTGATTCGCATTTTCTGCGCATAGCTCAAAGGCGTTAAAGAAAAGCACTCTTGGGAGATAACCCAATGTTTTTACATTCAGTTATTTTTATTTTATTTGAGTCTTGGAAGTTATTAATACTGTAATAACCTCTCCTTATCCTTTTTATTTCGTTTTTGTGCCAAGAGAAGCCTCTAATTTGAGTGAGGTAAGATTTGGGGATGTTGCTGTCCTGAAACAGTTTTCGGTGCTGCACCGTTAAAATTCGTGAAAATTCTCTGTATATCTTTTGCACCTTCGATTTCTTGTGCATATGCCCCAGGTTATATCCAAACTTTCATTAGTTGAACACTTTTTGATTTGAGCAACAGAAAACCCTCTAAAAATTCGACCTTTGTCAGCTGTTCTGTTTTGACAGATTTCTGCCAATATTTGTGTTTGCCGCTTTATCACTTTCTTTTTTAGTTCTTTTGATCACGGAACTTTTGGGGAAGTTGCTACAGTAGTATATACTTTATATGTGGTGGTTTTGAGTTGAAACCTGAAGCAAAAAGGGTTGATTCAATGTTATGCTTACACTAATGTTGCTAATAGATTTGTGTTTAGTTTTGTATGAAGGAAGTTTTCAAGTGTAGGGATTGGAGAATGATGAGATGAGTTGAAGATTGGACAAAAGCTCAAGCTTGGGGATGCCCATGTCACCCCAAGAAATATCTAAGAAGTAGAAGCGTCAAAGCTTGGGGATGCCCCCGAGGCATCCCTTCTTCATCGGCAAAAATCAGGTCACCTTTCAAGACACTATATTTTTATTGCTTCATGCATTATGCGTTTTTCTTGGAGCGTCAGTTGTTTTTAGTTTTCAGTTTTGTTTAGTTTTGTTTGCTGCAATAAATGGTTGGACCCCAACAAATTTCTTTTGGAGAAGTTGCCTTTCTTTTCATTTGCCAAGAACACTCGTTGAAATTATAAGAATGAAAAAATGGACTTGAACGAGTGTTCTCTTTTTCTAGAACTGCATTTAGCTTTCATTTTTCGCCTTGATTTGTGTTCAGATCTTGTTATATCTTTTCATCAAGGTGTATTTTTTCCTCTGGTCCATGTTGGTTTTCATCAAAAGAGTTGGTTATAAAAAGTTCGAATGGTGTTGGAAAAGAGAAAAAGCTTTATGCAAAAAAGTGGTATAAGAAGGAGCTTGTGTAGACTGCGGCCTAGGCTTTTGTGTGTTGTGCTTGATGTATTTTTGATAGTATGCTTAGTGGTTTTGCTGTAGCATGACTTGTCTCAGATGACTGAGATTGCTTAATGAGCCTTTGAAAAAATCATGCGTTGTTTTAATTATTTGGAAGCATTATTTTGGTTTTCTCTTTTGATGCTTTATTTGGGTTGACTTGGCGCATGCTCACACATGTTTGACTCATACAAAGTTGCCATAAGCCTCTATGATCATTTATTTTTTGACTTTTGATGCCACCTTATGTTTCTTTTAATGTCGCTTTGCATGATTATGGCCATTATTGCTCTCTTAGTTGGTCGCTCCCAGTCTTTTGCTAGCCCTCACTTTGTACTGAGTATGAGCTCTACTCGTGCATCCAACTCCTAAAAACCAAGTTGTTCCAAACTGTCCACCATACATACCTATTAGCAATTTGCTATTCCAAAGTACATTTGACTTGCTTTTATCTATCCTTCAAATTGAACTCTTTTTGGTGTTATGCGAAAATTGGTCAGTAAAGCTCTCACGAACCGGATGGCACACTTTACTTTTCTCGTTTTAAACTTTTGACATTGTGGTCTCTTATGTTGAGTTGTTATGCTTGCAAGTTGTAAGTTGGGGATTAGCCCAGCCATGCCGTCATGGGGCAAGCTTTCAACATTGCACTATCTTTCATTTGAGTTGATATCGTGATCTTTTGTTTATGGATACTCGCGGTGTGAAATGAATTGGGAATCTTGCGGGATCATGGAGTTTATATACATGTTAGAGAAACGCCTGGGCCGCTAATCTAAGCCATGCATAATTCATGGTGGAAATTTATAGCATACCCATA
This sequence comes from Dactylis glomerata, assembly GCA_007115705.1. Classification (NCBI taxonomy): domain Eukaryota; kingdom Viridiplantae; phylum Streptophyta; class Magnoliopsida; order Poales; family Poaceae; genus Dactylis; species Dactylis glomerata. The sequence continues at coordinate 164,366 of QXEO01000048.1, forward strand.
GTGAACACTCGACGAGGCATCTCGCAATAAAAAGCTATACCAATGGTAAATAAAAGAGATGCCGAGGTGTTCATTGTCTGTTTGTCCTGTCATTTTGATGTGGGCTTGTTCCATGTCATCGGGCACGGAGGTACCCCATTGGTGGTTCTCGATGATACGTGTATACTTACAATGACAAGAGCTTGCTTGGGACTCTAAGTAAAGTAGCATGAGGTTTGGGTATTCATATTTCACGGGACACGAGGTTTTTAACTTATGATTTGTCAAGCATATGCAGCATAAGTGTTCTCGCATTAACTTTAACCATTCAAGATGCTTATGATGGGGGCAATGAGAGCTCAAAGCCGGTAAGTACCATAATTTTTGAAGGTTTATAAAACTTGCAATCACTGCTTCCCTCCGCGAAGGGCCTTTCTTTTACTTTTATGTTGAGTCTCCACCTTCTATCTTTATGCACCGTTAAGAGAGCATAGTTGTCATTCTGAGTATAATGTGCCGTGTCCCAAACTTTACATTGATTGATTCATATCGTTGGTTTCACTTGTTCTCAAATTACTTGTATCTAGTCGCCCTCTTAAACTTGAAGGTGTCCTATGCATTTATGTTTTGCTCTCTCATGAAGGACAAGCTGAAAACCATTTGTATATTTTTCCATATGATTTGAACACACGTTTGACTTTCATTGTTTCATTTTCATGATCTTTTGTTTGTGTTCATTTTCATGTTATAACATGGTTGCTAAGTTTCTTCTATCAAGATTATATCTTTCATGCCCATGTTTTAAGTTCTTTTGATCCCAGCGCATGATGCTGAGTAAATGACCGGCCCGTTGGGAACCCCAAGAGGAAGGTGTGATGAATATAGCAGCAAGATTTTCCCTCAGTAAGAAACCAAGGTTTGTCGATCAGGAGAGGAAAGAGCCAAACGACTGAAGGTGATGCCCACTAGCGTGCGACAGCTTCGGACAATTTATAGGGCGCCTCGTCCAAGCTTTGCTTTGCGAGCGGCAACGTGGAACCTGCACACAACACAACCAAATACTTTGTTCCCAACTTACGATGAGGTTTTCAATCTCACCGGTTTGCTTGAAACAATGGGTATGAGCGTATCGAGTGGAAAGTGATAATAATATGCGAGTAAAGTAAACTGTGCAAGTAAAGTAACAGATAATAGCAATATAAATGAAATAGGACCGGGATCCACAGTTCACTAGTGGTGTCTCTCCATAAGATAAAATAATATATGCTGGGTACACAAATTATAGTTGGGCAATTGATAGAATAAAGACAATGTGCATATGATGAGAGGATCACTATGAGATTTACTATGGGCATTACAACAACATACATAGACCGCCATCCAACTGCATCTATGACTAATAATCCACTTGTGGCGAATCAATCTGAGAACTCCACAAGTATTAAGTTGCGAACAACAGATAATTGCATTAAGCAAAGTGTGTAATGTAAACAAAGCATATTCACTCGAGCATATGAATGTTGTTTTTCCCCTAGTAGCAACAGCACATCTACAACCTTAGAGGTTTCTGTCACTCCCCCAGATTAAATAGAGGCATAAACCCACTATCGAGCATAAATACCCCCTCTTGGAGTCACTAGCAACTACTTGGCCAAGATAGCTACTAACAACGGAGAGCATGCAAGATCATAAACAACATAGAGATAACATAAGATAAATTTCAGTACATCAACTCAAGCATAACACCAATATTCATCGGATCCCAACAAACCAAACATGTAGAATTATATAACGGTGATCTCAATCATGTAGGGCAGCTCATGAGATCTAAACATGAAGCACATGGTGGAGAAGACAACCATCTAGCTACTGCTATGGACCCATAGTCCAAGGTAGACTACTCACTCATCGCTCTGGAGGCAAGCATGGCGATGAAGAAGACCTCCGGTGGCGATTCCCCTCTCCGACAGGGTGCCGGGAAGAGCTTCTGGACCCTCCCGATCTTCGGGTCGACGGCGGCGGCAGATCGTGATGTGTTCTGGAAAACTGATTGGGTCTTTTGGTTTTTCCCGTCGGGGGGTCTTTATAGGCGAAGGGGCATCGTCAGAAGTGAACCGAGGTGGTCTCACACATAGGAGGCGTGGCCCAGTCCCTGGCCACGCCGCCCTGGTGTGTGGGCCCCTCGTGGCCCCACTCCGTCTCCTCTTCGGTTCTCTGAAAGCTTCGGTGAAATTCTGGGCGACTGGCTTTGGTTTCGTCCAATTCCGAGAATATTTCCTGTGTAGCTTTTCTGAAACACAAAAACAGCAGAAAACAGGGAACTGACACTGTGGCGACTTGTTAATAGGTTAGTTCCGGAAAATGCATAAAAGTGCCACGAAGTGTAACGAAACACTAAGAAAATGGTGTAAAAACAAGCATGGAGCATCAAAAATTATGGATACGTTGGAGACGTATCAGCATCCCCAAGCTTAACTCCTGCTCGTCCTCGAGTAGGTAAGTGATAACAAAAGAAATAATTTTTGTGGTGTGATGCGACCGAGTTGATGAAGTAAATAACCGGCCCGTTGGGAACCCCAAGAGGAAGGTGTGATGAATATAGCAGCAAGATTTTCCCTTAGTTAAGAAACCAAGGTTTATCATTCAGGAGAAGAGCAGACAATGCGACTGAAGGTGATGCTTGCTAGTTTGCGACAACTTCGGACAATTTATATATGGCACCTCGTCCAAGCTTTGCTTGCTAGCTGCAACGCGGAACCTGCACACACACAACCAAGTACTTTGTTCCCAACTTGCGATGAGGTTGTCAATCTCACCGGTTTGCTTGAAACAAAGGTTATGAGCGTATCGAGTGGAAAACAGTGAAAGTATGCGAGTAAAGTAAATAGTGCAAGTAAAGTAAACAGGTGATAGCAATATGATGGAAATAGGACCGGGGTCCACAGTTCACTAGTGGTGTCTCTCCATAAGATAAATAACACATGCTGGGTAAACAAATTACAGTTGGGCAATTGATAGAATAAAGATAAACGTGATATGTCAAGAAGATCACTATGAGATTTACTCTGGGCATTACAACAAAATACATAGACCGCCATCCAACTGCATCTATGACTAATAATCCACTTGTGGCGAATCAATCTGAGAACTCCACAAGTATTAAGTTGCGAACAACAGATAATTGCATTAAGCAAAGTGTGTAATGTAAACAAAGCATATTCCCTCGAGCATATGAATGTTGTTTTTCCCCTAGTAGCAACAGCACATCTACAACCTTAGAGGTTTCTGTCACTCCCCCAGATTAAATAGAGGCATAAACCCACTATCGAGCATAAATACCCCCTCTTGGAGTCACTAGCAACTACTTGGCCAAGATAGCTACTAACAACGGAGAGCATGCAATATCATAAACAACATAGAGATAACATAAGATAAATTTCAGTACATCAACTCAAGCATAAAACCAATATTCATCGGATCCCAACAAACCAAACATGTAGAATTATATAACGGTGATCTCAATCATGTAGGGCAGCTCATGAGATCTAAACATGAAGCACATGGTGGAGAAGACAACCATCTAGCTACTGCTATGGACCCATAGTCCAAGGTAGACTACTCACTCATCGCTCCGGAGGCAAGCATGGCGATGAAGAAGACCTCCGGTGGCGATTCCCCTCTCCGACAGGGTGCCGGGAAGAGCTTATGGACCCTCCCGATCTTCGGGTCGATGGCGGCGGCAGATCGTGATGTGTTCTGGAAAACTGATTGGGTCTTTTGGTTTTTCCCGTCGGGGGGTCTTTATAGGCGAAGGGGCATCGTCAGAAGTGGACCGAGGTGGTCTCACACATAGGAGGCGTGGCCCAGTCCCTGGCCGCGCCGCCCTGGTGTGTGGGCCCCTCGTGGCCCCACTCCGTCTCCTCTTCGGTTCTCTGAAAGCTTCGGTGAAATTCTGGGCGACTGGCTTTGGTTTCGTCCAATTCCGAGAATATTTCCTGTGTAGCTTTTCTGAAACACAAAAACAGCAGAAAACAGGGAACTGGCACTGTGGCGACTTGTTAATAGGTTAGTTCCGGAAAATGCATAAAAGTGCCACGAAGTGTAACGAAACACTAAGCAAATGGTGTAAAAACAAGCATGGAGCATCAAAAATTATGGATACGTTGGAGACGTATCAGCATCCCCAAGCTTAACTCCTGCTCGTCCTCGAGTAGGTAAGTGATAACAAAAGAAATAATTTTTGTGGTGTGATGCGACCGAGTTGATGAAGTAAATAACCGGCCCGTTGGGAACCCCAAGAGGAAGGTGTGATGAATATAGCAGCAAGATTTTCCCTCAGTTAAGAAACCAAGGTTTATCGTTCAGGAGAAGAGCAGACAATGCGACTGAAGGTGATGCTTGCTAGTTTGCGACAACTTCGGACAATTTATATATGGCACCTCGTCCAAGCTTTGCTTGCTAGCTGCAACGCGGAACCTGCACACACACAACCAAGTACTTTGTTCCCAACTTGCGATGAGGTTGTCAATCTCACCGGTTTGCTTGAAACAAAGGTTATTAGCGTATCGAGTGGAAAACAGTGAAAGTATGCGAGTAAAGTAAACAGTGCAAGTAAAGTAAACAGGTGATAGCAATATGATGGAAATAGGACCGGGGTCCACAGTTCACTAGTGGTGTCTCTCCAGAAGATAAATAACACATGCTGGGTAAACAAACTATAGTTGGGCAATTGATAGAATAAAGATAAACGTGATATGTCAAGAAGATCACTATGAGATTTACTCTGGGCATTACAACAAAATACATAGACCGCCATCCAACTGCATCTATGACTAATAATCCACTTGTGGCGAATCAATCTGAGAACTCCACAAGTATTAAGTTGCGAACAACAGATAATTGCATTAAGCAAAGTGTGTAATGAAAACAAAGCATATTCCCTCGAGCATATGAATGTTGTTTTTCCCCTAGTAGCAACAGCACATCTACAACCTTAGAGGTTTCTGTCACTCCCCCAGATTAAATAGAGGCATAAACCCACTATCGAGCATAAATACCCCTCTTGGAGTCACTAGCAACTACTTGGCCAAGATAGCTACTAACAACGAAGAGCATGCAAGATCATAAACAACATAGAGATAACATAAGATAAATTTCAGTACATCAACTCAAGCATAAAACCAATATTCATCGGATCCCAACAAACCAAACATGTAGAATTATATAACGGTGATCTCAATCATGTAGGGCAGCTCATGAGATCTAAACATGAAGCACATGGTGGAGAAGACAACCATCTAGCTACTGCTATGGACCCATAGTCCAAGGTAGACTACTCACTCATCGCTCCGGAGGCAAGCATGGCGATGAAGAAGACCTCCGGTGGCGATTCCCCTCTCCGACAGGGTGCCGGGAAGAGCTTCTGGACCCTCCCGATCTTCGGGTCGACGGCGGCGGCAGATCGTGATGTGTTCTGGAAAACTGATTGGGTCTTTTGGTTTTTCCCGTCGGGGGGTCTTTATAGGCGAAGGGGCATCGTCAGAAGTGGACCGAGGTGGTCTCACACATAGGAGGCGTGGCCAGGTCCCTGGCCGCACCGCCCTGGTGTGTGGGCCCCTCGTGGCCCCACTCCGTCTCCTCTTCGGTTCTCTGAAAGCTTCGGTGAAATTCTAGGCGACTGGCTTTGGTTTCGTCCAATTCCGAGAATATTTCCTGTGTAGCTTTTCTGAAACACAAAAACAGCAGAAAACAGGGAACTGGCACTGTGGCGACTTGTTAATAGGTTAGTTCCGGAAAATGCATAAAAGTGCCACGAAGTGTAACGAAACACTAAGCAAATGGTGTAAAAACAAGCATGGAGCATCAAAAATTATGGATACGTTGGAGACGTATCAGCATCCCCAAGCTTAACTCCTGCTCGTCCTCGAGTAGGTAAGTGATAACAAAAGAAATAATTTTTGTGGTGTGATGCGACCGAGTTGATGAAGTAAATAACCGGCCCGTTGGGAACCCCAAGAGGAAGGTGTGATGAATATAGCAGCAAGATTTTCCCTCAGTTAAGAAACCAAGGTTTATCGTTCAGGAGAAGAGCAGACAATGCGACTGAAGGTGATGCTTGCTAGTTTGCGACAACTTCGGACAATTTATATATGGCACCTCGTCCAAGCTTTGCTTGCTAGCTGCAACGCGGAACCTGCACACACACAACCAAGTACTTTGTTCCCAACTTGCGATGAGGTTGTCAATCTCACCGGTTTGCTTGAAACAAAGGTTATGAGCGTATCGAGTGGAAAACAGTGAAAGTATGCGAGTAAAGTAAACAGTGCAAGTAAAGTAAACAGGTGATAGCAATATGATGGAAATAGGACCGGGGTCCACAGTTCACTAGTGGTGTCTCTCCATAAGATAAATAACACATGCTGGGTAAACAAATTACAGTTGGGCAATTGATAGAATAAAGATAAACGTGATATGTCAAGAAGATCACTATGAGATTTACTCTGGGCATTACAACAAAATACATAGACCGCCATCCAACTGCATCTATGACTAATAATCCACTTGTGGCAAATCAATCCGAGAACTCCACAAGTATTAAGTTGCGAACAACAGATAATTGCATTAAGCAAAGTGTGTAATGTAAACAAAGCATATGCCCTTGAGCATATGAATGTTGTTTTCTCCCTAGTAGCAACAGCACATCTACAACCTTAGAGGTTTCTGTCACTCCCCCATATTAAATAGAGGCATGAACCCACTATCGAGCATAAATACCCCCTCTTGGAGTCACTAGCAACTACTCGGCCAAGATAGCTACTAACAACGGAGAGCATGCAAGATCATAAACAACATAGAGATAACATAAGATATATTTCAGTATAGCAACTCAATCATAACACCAATATTCATCGGATCCCAACAAACCAAACATGTAGAATTACATAACGGTGATCTCAATCATGTAGGGCAGCTCATGAGATCTAAACATGAAGCACATGGTGGAGGAGACAACCATCTAGCTACTGCTATGGACCCATAGTCCAAGGTAGACTACTCACTCATCGCTCCGGAGGCAAGCATGGCGATGAAGAAGACCTTCGGTGGTGATTCCCCTCTCCGGCAGGGTGCCGGGAAGAGCTTCCGGACCCTCCCGATCTTCGGGTCGACGGCGGCGGCGGATCACGATGTGTTCTGAAAAATTGATCGGGTACTTAGGTTTTTTCCGTCGGGGGGTCTTTATAGGCGAAGGGGCATCATGAGAAGTGGACCGAGGTGGTCTCACACCTAGGGGGCGCGGCCAGGGCCTGGGCCACGCCGCCCTGGTGTGTGGCCCCCTCGTGGCCCCACTCCGTCTCCTCTTCGGATCTCTGGAAGCTTCCGGGAAAAATAAGACTTCAGGAACTTGTTTCGTCCAATTCCGAGAATATTTCCTGTGTATCACTTCTGAAACACAAAAACAGCAGAAAACAGGGAACTGGCACTGTGGCGACTTGTTAATAGGTTAGTTCCAGAAAATACATAAAAGTGCCACGAAGTGTAACAAAACATTAGGCAAATGGTGTAAAAACAAGCATGGAGCATCAAAAATTATAGATATGTTGGAGACGTATCAAGCATCCCCAAGCTTAACTCCTGCTCGTCCTCGAGTAGGTAAGTGATAACAAAGAATAATTTTTGAGGTGACATGCACCTACACAATCTTGATCATATATGTAAGCATTTGTGAGCTGGGATCAAAGAACTTAAAACATGGGCATGAAAGATATAATCTTGACAATAAGAAATTAGCAACCATATTATAACATGAAAATGAACACAAACAAAAGATCATGAAAATGAAACAATGAAAGTCAAACGTGTGTTCAAATCATAAGGAAAAACATACAAATGGTTTTCAGCTTGTCCTTCTAACAGAGCAAAACATAAATGCATAGGACACCTTCAAGTTTAAGAGGGCGACTAGATACAAATAATTTAAGAACAAGTGAAACCAATAATATGAATCAATCAATGAAAACTTTGGGACAATGCACATTATACTAAGAATGACAACTTTGCTCTCTTATGGTGCATAAAGAAAGAAGGTGGTGACTCAACAAAAAAAGTAAAAGAAAGGCCCTTCGCGGAGGGAAGCAGTGATTGCAAGTTTTATAACCTTCAAAAATTATGGTACTTACTGGCTTTGAGCTCTCATTGCCCCCATCATAAGCATCTTGAATGGTTAGAGTTAACGCGAGAACAATTATGATGCATATGCTTGACAAATCATAAGTCGAAAACCTCGTGTCCCGTGAATACGAGTACCCAAACCTCATGCTACTCAACTTAGAGTCCCAAGCAAGGCTCTTGTCATTGTAAGTATATATGTATCATCGAGAACCGCCAACGGGGTACCTCCGTGCCCGATGACATGGAACAAGCCCACATCAAAATGACAGGACAAGAAGACAATGAACACCTCGACATCTCTTTTATTTACCATTTGTATAGCTTTTTATTTTGAGATGTGTCGTCGAATGTCCACCATGGGTATGCTGCAAATTTCCACCATGAATTATGCATGGCTTAGATTGGCGGCCCAGGTGTTTCCCTAACACATATACAAACTCCATGATCCCCACAAGATTCCCAATTCATTTCACACCGCGGACATCCATAAACAAAAGATCACGATATCAACTCAAATAAGAAGTGCAATGTTGAAAGCTTTCCCCATGACGGCATGGTTGGGCTAGAATCCAACTTACAACTTGCAAGCATAACAACTCAACATAAGAGACCACAATGTCAAATTTTAAGAACAAGAAAAAGTAAAGTGTGCCTTCCAGTTCGTGAGAGCTTTACTGACCAATTTTCGCATAACACTGGTAAGAGTTTAATTTGAAGAGAAGATAAAAGCAAGTCAAATTTACTTGGAATAGCAAATTGCTAGTAGGTATGTATGGTGGACACTTTGGAAAACTTTGGCTTTTAGGAGTTGGATGCACGAGTAGAGCTCATACTCAGTACAAGGCGAAGGCTAGCAAAAGACTGGGAACGACCAACTAAGAGAGCAATAATGGCCATAATCATGCAAAGCGACAAAGCAACATTAAAAGAAGCATAAGATGGCATCAAAAGTCAAAAACTAAATGATCATAGAGGCTATTGGCGACTTTGTAAGAGTCTAACATGTGTGAGCATGCGCCAAGTCAACCCAAATAAAGCATCAAGGAGAAAACCAAAATAATGCTTCCATACAATAAAAAACAACGCATGATTTTTTCAAAGGCTCATTAAGCAATCTCAGTTATTTGAGACAATTCATGCTACAGCAAAACCACTAAGCATACTATCAAAAAGACATCAAGCACGACATGAAAAAGCCTAAGCCACAGTCTACACAAGCTCCTTCTTGTACCACTTTTTTGCATAAAGCTTTTTCTCTCTTCCAACACCATTTGAAAATTTTAAGACACCTCTTTTGATGAAAACCAATAAAGATCAGAGGCAAAAATACACCTTGATGAAAAGATATGACAAGGTCTGAACGCAAATCAAGGCAAAAAATAAAACCAAAAGCAGTAGCAGAAAAAGAAGAACACTCGGTGAACGATAAGAGTGAAAAACGGAGTGTTCTTGGCATGAAAATGAGGTAACTTCTCCAAAAGAAATTTGTTGGGGTCCAACCATTTATTGCAGCAAACAAAACTAAACTAACTAAGAAAACTAAAACAACTGACGCTCCAAGAAAAACACATAGTGCATGAAGCAATAAAAATATAGTGTTTTGAAAGGTGACCTGATTTTTGCCGATGAAGAAGGGGTGCCTCGAGGGCATCCCCATGCTTTGACGCTTGTACTTCTTGGATATTTCTTGGGGTGATGCATGGGCATCCCCAAGCTTGAGCTTTTGTCCATTCTTCAACTCATCTCATCATTCTCCAATCCCTACACTTGAAAACTTCCTTCATACAAAACTAAACACAATTCTATTAGCAACATTAGTGCAAGCATAACATATAATCAACCTCTTTTTGCTTCAGGTTTCAACCTAAAACCACCACATATATAGCATATACTACTGTAGCAACTTCCCCCAAAGTTCCGTGATAAAAAGAACTCAAAAGAAAGCGATAAAGCGGCAAACACAAATATTGGCAGAAATCTGTCAAAACAGAACAGCTGACAAAGGTCGAATTTTTGAGGGGTTTTCTGTTGCTCAAATCAAAAAGTGTTCAACTAACGAAAGTTTGTATATAACCTGGGGCATATGCACAAGAAATCGCAGGTCCAAAAGATATACAGAGAATTTATAAGAATTTTTACGGTGCAGCACCGAAAACAGTTTCGGGACAGCAACATCCTCAAATCTTTACCTCACTCGAATTAGAGGCTTCTCTTGGCACAACAATAAAATAAAAAGGATAAGGTGCGGTCATTACAGCAGTAATGACTTCCAAGACTCAAATAAAAGAAAAAGTACTGGAAATAAAACATTGGGTTATCTCCCAAGAGTGCTTTTCTTTAACACCTTTGAGCTAGGCGCAGATAATTGCGAAGATGCTCACATAAGAAATATGAATTGAAGCAAAAGAGAGCATCAAGGAGCAAATATAAAACACATTTAAGTCTAACCCACTTCCTATGCATAGGAATCTTGTAAGAAAATAAATCAAAGAAGCACATAGTAACAAGTATGGGTAGATAAAACAAGAGCAACTTTGGAACTTTCAATGTAAAGAGAAGTGTTTTAGTAACATGAGAATTCCAACAACCATATTTTCCTCTATCATAATAATTTTCAGTAGCATCATGAACAAACTCAACAATATAAATATCACCTTTATCCTCCTTTGTTAAGCATGGTGGGCTATCAAATAAGGTATTAGTTAAAGAGTTACTTTTATTGGGAGGTAGACATGGGTAACTCCATTCTTCCTCCTCTTGATCATCACTCTCCTCCTCTTTTTCATCCAATGAGCTTCCAGTTTCAGCAATTTCTTCTTCCATAGGCTCCTTCAAGGCATTAGTCTCTTCCGTTGGAGAGCATCTATTAAGATATTTAAGAATATAGCCATTTCCTTCCTTGTAATTATCAAAGCAAAATGTAAGTATATCATAAACCTCATATTTATAAGGTGCATCATCAGTATTTTCAAGCAAATAAGCAAGTTTGAATGCACCCTTCCAAGCAATAAATTCTTCAATTTGTTCCACATCATAAAAGTCATAATTTCCATTAATATAAGAAGATATGGTAACATCATCATTATACTCACATTGAAAAGAAAGGTGTTTATACCTCCTACAGCAACAAGATCTATCAAAGCAATAAGTAACATTATAAGTAGAGCACACATTTCTAGCAATGATATACAATCTATTAATTTGTTCCCATAAGTGTTTCCCTTTTTGTGACAAGCGGTGTTCCTCATAATATTTTTGCTGCTCTTTCGTGAACCCACCTTGTCAAAAATATTTAGTTTCTAAGAAACCAACCATTGATAGAAAGCATGATAAAGCAAGACAAGTAAAAACAACTACCAAGGATTCTAATTTTTTTTGGGTTTTTGATAAAATGATGCAAGTAAAAATAAAGTAAAGTAAAGCAAAGCAAATAACAAAGTAAAGGATGTGCATGCGAAAAACTCCCCTTGCAGAGGTCTTCCACTCTTCCCCGGCAATGGCGCCAGAAAAGAGCTTGCTGGCGCTAAGTTGACGCGGGAGGTTTTCATCAATCTTTGGAAGTATTCTTCTTTAGTCCCCAGCAACGGCGCCAGAAAAGAGCTTGATGCGACCGAGTTGATGAAGTAAATAACCGGCCCGTTGGGAACCCCAAGAGGAAGGTGTGATGAATATAGCAGCAAGATTTTCCCTCAGTTAAGAAACCAAGGTTTATCGTTCAGGAGAAGAGCAGACAATGCGACTGAAGGTGATGCTTGCTAGTTTGCGACAACTTCGGATAATTTATATATGGCGCCTCGTCCAAGCTTTGCTTGCTAGCTGCAACGCGGAACCTGCACACACACAACCAAGTACTTTGTTCCCAACTTGCGATGAGGTTGTCAATCTCACCAGTTCGCTTGAAACAAAGGTTATGAGCGTATCGAGTGGAAAACAGTGAAAGTATGCGAGTAAAGTAAACAGTGCGAGTAAAGTAGACAGGTGATAGCAATATGATGGAAATAGGACCGGGGTCCACAGTTCACTAGTGGTGTCTCTCCATAAGATAAATAACACATGCTGGGTAAACAAATTACAGTTGGGCAATTGATAGAATAAAGATAAACGTGATATGTCAAGAAGATCACTATGCGATTTACTCTGGGCATTACAACAAAATACATAGACCGCCATCCAACTGCATCTATGACTAATAATCCACTTGTGGTGAATCAATCCGAGAACTCCACAAGTATTAAGTTGCGAACAACAGATAATTGCATTAAGCAAAGTGTGTAATGTAAACAAAGCATATGCCCTTGAGCATATGAATGTTGTTTTCTCCCTAGTAGCAACAGCACATCTACAACCTTAGAGGTTTCTGTCACTCCCCCAGATTAAATAGAGGCATGAACCCACTATCGAGCATAAATACCCCCTCTTGGAGTCACTAGCAACTACTCGGCCAAGATAGCTACTAACAACGGAGAGCATGCAAGATCATAAACAACATAGAGATAACATAAGATATATTTTAGTATAGCAACTCAATCATAACACCAATATTCATCGGATCCCAACAAACCAAACATGTAGAATTACATAATGGTGATCTCAATCATGTAGGGCAGCTCATGAGATCTAAACATGAAGCACATAGTGGAGGAGACAACCATCTAGCTACTGCTATGGACCCATAGTCCAAGGTAGACTACTCACTCATCGCTCCGGAGGCAAGCATGGCGATGAAGAAGACCTCTAGTGGCGATTCCCCTCTCCGGCAGGGTGCCGGGAAGAGCTTCTGGACCCTCCCGATCTTCGGGTCGACGGCGGCGGTGGATCGCGATGTGTTCTAGAAAATTGATCGGGTACTTAGGTTTTTTCCGTCGGGGGGTCTTTATAGGCGAAGGGGCATCGTCAGAAGTGGACCGAGGTGGTCTCACACCTAGGGGGTGCAGCCAGGGCCTGGGCCGCGCCACCCTGGTGTGTGGCCCCCTCGTGGCCCCACTCCATCTCCTCTTCGGATCTCTGGAAGCTTCCGGGAAAAATAAGACTTTAGGAACTTGTTTCGGCCAATTCCGAGAATATTTCCTGTGTATCACTTCTGAAACACAAAAACAGCAGAAAACAGGGAACTGGCACTGTGGCGACTTGTTAATAGGTTAGTTCCGGAAAATGCATAAAAGTGCCACGAAGTGTAACGAAACATTAGGGAAATGGTGTAAAAATAAGCATGGAGCATCAAAAATTATAGATACGTTGGAGACGTATCAAGGTGACATGCACCTACACAATATTGATCATGTATGTAAGCGTTGTGCGCTGGGATCAAAAGAACTTAAAACATGGGCATGAAAGATATGATCTTGATAGAAGAAACTTACCAACCATGTTATAACATAAAAATGAACACAAACAAAAGATCATGAAAATGAAACAATGAAAGTCAAATGTGTGTTCAAATCATAAGGAAAAACATACAAATGGTTTTCAGCTTGTCCTTCATGGAGAGCAAAACATAAATGCATAGGACACCTTCAAGTTTAAGAGGGCGACTAGATACAAATAATTTGAGAACAAGTGAAACCAACAATATGAATCAATCAATGAAAACTTTGGGACAATGCACATTATACTAAGAATGACAACTATGCTCTCTTAATGGTGCATAAAGGTAGAAGGTGGTGACTCAACATAAAAGTAAAAGAAAGGCCCTTCGCGGAGGGAAGCAGTGATTGCAAGTTTTATAAACCTTCAAAAATTATGGTACTTACCGGCTTTGAGCTCTCATTGCCCCCATCATAAGCATCTTGAATGGTTAAAGTTAATGCGAGAACACTCATGCTGCATATGCTTAACAAATCATAAGTTGAAAACCTCGTGTCCCGTGAATACGAGTACCCAAACCTCATGCTACTTTACTTAGAGTCCCAAGCAAGGCTCTTGTCATTGTAAGTATATACGTATCATTGAGAATCGCCAACGGGGTACCTCCGTGCCCGATGACATGGAACAAGCCCACATCAAAATGACAGGACAAGCAGACAATGAACACCTCGACATCTCTTTTATTTACCATTTGTATAGCTTTTTATTTTGAGATGCGTCGTCGAATGTCCACTATGGGCATGCCGCAAATTTCCACCATGAATTATACATGGCTTAGATTGGCGGCCCAGGCGTTTCTCTAACACATATACAAAATCCATGATCCCGCAAGATTCCCAATTCATTTCACACCGTGAGTATCCATAAACAAAAGATCACGATATCAACTCAAATAAGAAGTGCAATGTTGAAAGCTTGCCCCATGACGGCATGGATGGGCTAATCTCCAACTTACAACTTGCAAGTATAACAACTCAACATAAGAGACCACAATGTCAAATTTTTAAGAACGAGAAAAATAAAGTGTGCCATCCCGTTCGTGAGAGCTTTACTGACCAATTTTCGCATAACACTGGTAAGAGTTTAATTTGAAGAGTAGATAAAAGCAAGTCAAATGTACTTTGGAATAGCAAATTGCTAATAGGTATGTATGGTGGACACAACGGCAAACTTGGTTTTTAGGAGTTGGATGCACGAGTAGAGCTCATACTCAGTACAAGGCGAGGGCTAGCAAAAGACTGGGAGCGACCAACTAAGAGAGCAATAATGGCCATAATCATACAAAGCGACATTAAAAGAAGCATAAGATGGCATCAAAAGTCAAAAACTAAATGATCATAGAGGCTATTGGCGACTTTGTAAGAGTCTAACATGTGTGAGCATGCGCCAAGTCAACCCAAATAAAGCATCAAGGAGAAAACCAAAATAATGCTTCCAAACGATAAAAACAACGCATGATTTTTTCAAAGGCTCATTAAGCAATCTCAGTTATTTGAGACAAGTCATGCTACAGCAAAACCACTAATCATGCTATCAAAAAGACATCAAGCACGACATGCAAAAGCCTAGGCCGCAGTCTACACAAGCTCCTTCTTGTACCACTTTTTTGCATAAAGCTTTTTCTCTTTTCCAACACCATTCAAACTTTTTATAAACACCTCTTTTGATGAAAACCAATAAAGACCAGAGGCAAAAATACACCTTGATGGAAAGATATAACAAGATCTTAACGCAAATCAAGGCGAAAGCGAAAACTAAATGCAGTTCTAGAAAAAGAAGAACACTCGTTGAAATTATAAGAATGAAAAACGGAGTGTTCTTGGCAATTGAAAAGCAAGGCAACTTCTCCAAAAGAAATTTGTTGGGGTCCAACCATTTATTGCAGCAAACAAAACTAAACTAAACTAAAAACTAAAAACAACTGACGCTCCAAGAAAAACACATAATGCATGAAGCAATAAAAATATAGTGTCTTGAAAGGTGACCTGATTTTTGCCGATGAAGAAGGGGTGCCTCGGGGGCATCCCCAAGCTTTGACGCTTGTACTTCTTGGATATTTATTGGGGTGATGCATGGGCATCCCCAAGCTTGAGATTTTGTCCGTTCTTCAACTCATCTCATCACTCTCCGATCCCTACACTTGAAAACTTCCTTCATACAAAACTAAACACAAATTTATTACCAACATTAGTGTAAGCATAACATGGAATCAACCTCTTTTACTTCAGGTTTCAACCTAAAACCACCATATATAAAGCATATACTACTGTAGCAACTTCCCCAAAAGTTCCGTGATCAATAGACTCAAAAAGAAAGCGATAAAGCGGCAAACACAAATATTGGCAGAAATCTGTCAAAACAGAACAGCTGATAAAGGTATAATTTTTGAAGGGTTTTCCGTTATTCAAATCAAAAAGTGTTCAACTAATGAAAGTTTGGATATAACCTGGGTCATATGCACAAGAAATTGCAGGTCCAAAAGATATACAGAGAATTTTCACGAATTTTTACGGTGCAGCACCAAAAACTGTTTCAGGACAGCATCATCTCCAAATCTTACCTCGCTCAAATTAGAGGCTTCTCTTGGCACAAAAACGAAATAAAAAGGATAAGGAGATGTCATTACAGTAGTAATAACTTCCAAGACTCAAATAAAATAAAAAGAATTGAATGTAAAAACATTGGGTTATCTCCCAAGAGTGCTTTTCTTTAACGCCTTTGAGCTAGGCGCGGAAAATTGCGAATCAAGCATTTTCGAAGGAAGCATAAAGATCCATTGAAGGAACAAAGAAATGAATTCTGTCCAAATGAGGTTTTGAGTACCCCTTGTAATCACTCCTTGGTACACTATTTTTATCAAAAAGATTTTCAGGACAAATCCAACTAAAATTATTTTCCAAGGCATCATGAATTCCTACAAGCTTACAAGGTATTGGCATTCTAGAATCTTCATTGGGTGTACAAACAACTTCAACAGGCGAGCCAAGCTTATTAAATTTCTTAAAAACTTTCCTAGCCTCAATTGCAACATCTCTAAATTCTATGCGCAAAGTTTCCAAGATGAAAGCTTTCTTCTCAGGATCTTCAATTTCATGAAGCTTAAGGAACATGTATTGCATAAAAGGATTAAGGCTATCAAACCTAGCTTCCAACATGTGAATTAAATAAGCAGAAGCAACTTCAATACTAGGAGCAAGCTCTACCAAAGACTTTTCCTCAACTTCTTTATGCATACTAATATGATTAAAGAACTCCTCAATGTTACTTTTTCCAATAATCGAACCACCACCTACTGAGAGGTCCTCCAAAACGTACTTAGGGAACAACATAATGAACTAGAAGTAAAGAAATAACAACTACTAAGGATTCTAATTTTTTTGGGTTTTTTTATAAAATGATGCAAGTAAAAATAAAGTAAAGCAAAACTTAAAACAAAGTAAAGGATGTGCGTGCGAAAACTCCCCTCGCAGAAGTCTTCTTCTTCCTCCCCGGCAATGGCGCAAGAAAATATGCTTGATGCCGAGTAAATGACCGGCCCGTTGGGAACCCCAAGAGGAAGGTGTGATGAATATAGAAGCAAGATTTTTCCCTCAGTAAGAAACCAAGGTTTGTCCATTAGGAGAGGAAAGAGCCAAACGACTGAAGGTGATGCCCACTAGCGCGCGACAACTTCGGACAATTTATAGGGTGCCTCGTCCAATCTTTGCTTTGCGAGCAGCAACGTGGAATCTGCACACAACACAACCAAATACTTTGTTCCTAACTTACGATGAGGTTGTCAATCTCACCGGTTTGCTTGAAACAAAGGGTATGAGCGTATCGAGTGGAAAGTGATAATAATATGCGAGTAAAGTAAACAGTGCAAGTAAAGTAAACAGATGATAGCAATATAAAGGAAATAGGACCGGGATCCACAGTTCACTAGTGGTGTCTCTCCATAAGATAAAATAATACATGCTGGGTAAACAAATTACAGTTGGGCAATTGATAGAATAAAGACAATGTGCATATGATGAGAGGATCACTATGAGATTTACTCTGGGCATTACAACAAGATACATAGACCGCCATCCAACTGCATCTATGACTAATAATCCACTTGTGGCGAATCAATCTGAGAACTCCACAAGTATTAAGTTACGAACAACACATAATTGCATTAAGCAAAGTGTGTAATATAAACAAAGCATATGCCCTCGAGCATATGAATGTTGTTTTCCCCTAGTAGCAACAGCACATCTACAACCTTAGAGGTTTCTGTCACTCCCCCAGATTAAATAGAGGCATGAACCCACTATCGAGCATAAATACCCCCTCTTGGAGTCACTAGCAACTACTTGGCCAAGATAGCTACTAACAACGGAGAGCATGCAAGATCATAAACAACATAGAGATAACATAAGATAAATTTCAGTACATCAACTCAAGCATAACACCAATATTCATCGGATCCCAACAAACCAAACATGTAGAATTACATAACGATGATCTCAATCATGTAGGGCAGCTCATGAGATCTAAACATGAAGCACATGGTGGAGAAGACAACCATCTAGCTACTGCTATGGACCCATAGTCCAAGGTAGACTACTCACTCATCACTTCGGAGGCAAGAATGGCGATGAAGAAGACCTCCGGTGGCGATTCCCCTCTCCGGCAGGGTGCCGGGAAGAGCTTCTGGACCCTCCCGATCTTCGGGTCGACAGCGGCGATGGATCGCGATGTGTTCTGGAAAACTGATCGGGTCTTTAGGTTTTTCCCATCGGGGGGTCTTTATAGGCGAAGGGGCATCGTCATAAGTGGACCGAGGTGGTCTCACACATAGGGGGCATGGCCCAGCCCCTGGCCGTGCCGCCCTGGTGTGTGGGCCCCTCGTGGCCCCACTCCGTCTCCTCTTCGGTTCTCTGGAAGCTTCGGTAAAATTCTGGGCGACTGGCTTTGGTTTCGTCCAATTCCGAGAATATTTCCTGTGTAGCTTTTCTGAAACACAAAACAACAGAAAACAGGGAACTGGCACTGTGGCGACTTGTTAATATGTTAGTTCCGGAAAATGCATAAAAGTGCCACAAAGTGTAACGAAACACTAAGCAAATGGTGTAAAAACAAGCATGGAGCATCAAAAATTATGGATACATTGGAGACGTATCAGCGCACAACGCTTACATAGATGATCAAGATTGTGTAGGTGCATGTCACCTCAAAAATTATTTCTTTTGTTATCACTTACCTACTCGAGGACGAGCAGGAGTTAAGCTTGGGGATGCTGATACGTCTACAACGTATCCATAATTTTTGATGCTCCATGCTTGTTTTTACACCATTTGCTTAGTGTTTCGTTACACTTCATGGCATTTTTATGCATTTTCCAGAACTAACCTATTAACGAGATGCCACAGTGCCAGTTCCCTGTTTTCTGCTGTTTTGTATTTCAGAAAAGTTACACAGGAAATATTCTCGGAATTGGATGATACCAAAGCCAGTCGTCCAGATATTTAATGGAGCTTCCAGAACACCAAAGAAGAGACGGAGCCGGACCAGAGGGTGGCCACACCACCAGGGGCGCGGCCCACCCCTGGCCCGCGCCGGCCTATGGTGTGGGCCCCTTGGTCCACTTCTGACGCCACCCCTTCGCCTATAAAGACCCCCCGATGGGAAAAACCTAAACACCCAATCACTTTTCTAGAACACATCGCGATCCGCCGCCGCCATCGTCTCAAAGATCGGGAGGGTCCAGAAGCTCTTCCCGGCACCCTGCCGGAGAGGGGAATCGCCACCAGAGGTCTTCTTCATCGCCATGCTTGCCTTCGGCGCGATGAGTGAGTAGTCTACCTTGGACTATGGGTCCATAGCACTAGCTAGATGGTTGTCTTCTCCACCATGTGCTTTATGTTTGGATCTCGTGAGCTGCCTTACATGATCGAGATCACCGTTATGTAATTCTACATGTTGTGTTTGTTGGGATCCGATGAATATTGGTGTTATGATTGAGTTGAAGTACTGAATTTTATCTTAAGTTATCTCTATGTTGTTTATGATCTTGCATGCTCTCCGTTGTTAGTAGCTATCTTGGCTGTTGGGGATATACCAAATAGGTATACCAGCGACGTAGTCCTAAATCAGCAAGCCAGGGTGGCCCATCAGGGTGGTATGGCGGATTCGCCATACCGGGCGGCCCAGTTGCTGAAATTACCACGGCGGTACTGGACATAGGCGCTTATGGCGGTTCCTTAGACAAGTCCATGGCGGATCCGGAGAAAGGCCCATGGCGGACCACCGACAACATGCCCATGGCAGGCCCGGAGATAGGCCCATGGCGGGTAACCTTGCAGTACACGCATAGGACTTAGTCTAGGACTCCAAGTTGTATCCGCTCCGGTACCAACGTGTAGCCCACGCCAGGCGCCTTTATAAGCCCGGCATGGAGTAGCCCTTGAGGCACGTTCTAGTCATACGGCCAATCGCATAGCGAAACAGCCAACCTCATCATTGTAATCGAGCACTTGTTGCCATATAGTGAATTATAGCAGCACGTAGGATCTCGCCACCGTCGCGGGATCTGAAGGTGGGTAAACTCGTGCTACCACCGTCCCGGATCGCTCCTCCGTGTTCACCCCCTTCCACAAACTGCCATATCCCTACCCCTATGGCAGATCTGTTGACGAAACCACGACAGTTGGTGCCCATCGTGGGGCTAAGCGCGTCTGGAGCGCGGATCCAGGCGGGATCCGCCTTTGCAGGCATCGGCGACACCGTCGCCATCGGGCGCGTCCTCTACGATTCTGGCTTCCCCATCGTCCCAGCGGATAACCTCTGGGTGCCGGCTAGAGAAGACCCTGCTCGATTCACCGTCATTCCGATTGGAGATATCCACATCTTCATTGGAGAGACAAACCCTACCCTCGCCACAGAAACCAATTTCCGGCGGATCGGTATGGCTGAAATCCCCAAACGGACCGCTTCCGAGCTGGATACGGAGGAGGACTCATCTGACCTGGAACTTTCCAAGTTGCCCAGATCGGACCTGAAAATAATCCCACCCAGCCCGCCCTAGAGGTAGAGGAAGTGGTGGAAGACCGCTGTGAATCCGCCATGAGTAATCTGGCGTTAGAGACACCACGGTACTGCCTTGTTGCGTTCGCAGGCATCACTTCGGGATCTACCTCCAATGGAGAAGATAGCCCAGGTGAATCCATCCTTGAGGCACTTAACGAAAGTGGTGAATCGGATGACTGGGACAGCAAGGGCTATGATTCTGACCATTACGACGCCGCCATGAGAAAAATCGAGGCGGAATTGGCGCAGCAGGCACTTGAAGAGCAGCAAGCAGCGGCCAAGCAGGTGTTCGTAACCAACAAAGGAGATAATGCTGGGCAGACAACCGGTGATCCGCCATCTCAGGCAGCCCATGACGGAGATGCCGGCAAAGAGCAGGGTAACCCGGCACCATCCGCCGATCCCGCCACGGAACAACTTCCTGAGATCCACGGCGGACCCAGGCCTCTGCAACCCGCCATCCCTGAGGACCAGCACCCAGAAGACTTCACGACCCCGCTGGATAAGGTCGTCTACGGAACTCTAGCAGATCCAATCACCCCTGACTATGTCAGAGATGTGAACGATCTCGAGAAGAAGAGGCGAGCACTCCTCAAGGAAGCAAAGCGAGTCGAGAAGATGGGCCAGCAGCTTGATGGCGACATTGCTAAAGCTCAAGACACGCTGAAGCGCGCAAGGAACATGGAGGAGAAGTATGTTACTCTCATCCAGAACCAGATGACCGAGGGAGGCGACCCGCAGCTGGTACCAAACCTTGAGTTCATCGTACCAACAGCGGAAACTCTGGCCAAGATGTACATCAAGAATCCGCCATACGTGGATAAAAACCGCGATGAAGTCAGGGCTACGCCCATTGAGAATATCGTGGCTGCAAAGGAGCTATTGGAGCATAATAAGAGCCCAGCAGCCCTAGAGACGGCGGTGAAACTGATGACCAAAGCATTAGTGCAGCAGGAGAAGGCTACGTCGTCACGACGGCTCGAATCTGATCCCGCCCTATGCAGGTCCAGCACTGCCTCTAAAGCTCGGGGGGCTGGCAACTATGGTACGCGCCCTGACAATGAATCTCATACCGGATCCTCAGAAATCCGAAGAAGAGAAGCTCGCAACCGGGCGAACGCCATCCCAATATCCTCCGATGACAAACCAAATGGCAAAGGCCCACAGAGAAATCCATCGCCACCCCACAAGAATTACCCTGCTTACGGATACCAACAAGACAATGCTGCTCCTCGCCATAAGACCAACATGCCGCCACCAAAGTATAAGACGTTCGAAGTCCCAAAGGGAGGGATCGTCATACGCGACAATGATGGCAAGCGAGGACGAAGCCGTGACGCTGGACGCAAAGACGATCCGCCACGATGAGAAACCAGCAGAGACGGCAGATCCAAGAGAAGGGACCGATCCCGCCATGATGACGGCGCGCACCGTGGCGGCGATAAGGACAAGCATCGCTCCACTCGCCACCACGATGACAAAGGGCAAGGCTCCCGCTGCCATGACGACGATCCATCTCCACGAAGAACAGAAGGAAGCCGTCGTAGCGGCAAAGATCAGTCGCAGGACGGCGAGAGTAAATGACGACGTGACCCTTTGCCATCCCCACCAGGGAGCCCCCATGGCGGCGGCGGTGGTGGCGGCGGACCAGCAAGGTCACGCAACTCTCGCAAGGATCCACCGGACCAGAAGCCCTACGACGCCCGTACCCATCTAAACGAGATTGCCAAGTCTCAAACAGCCTTCTTCCTCGGCCCAAAGTCCTTTGGACAACGGATTCGTGATGAGCCCATCCCGCATGGGTTCAAGATCGAGAAAAATATCCGCCAGTACAATGGAGTCGATAGGCCTTTGACTTGGCTACAAGACTACTTCAACGCAGTACAGTTCGCCGGGGGATCACCCAATGTCGCTGTCCGCTATTTGCCCCTGATGCTATCCGGCACTGCAAGGCAGTGGATCAATGATTTGGCGGAAAACTCCATCCAAACCTGGTTCGATATGCAAACTGCGTTTACCGAAAACTTCGAGGGGACTTACAAGAGACCCCATAACATTGGTGACCTCCAACGGTGCCGGCGGGCCGACGACGAGACCTCCCGAACTTTCCTCGCACGATGGCTAGATATGAAGAACTCCTGTGAAGGGGTTACCGACGAATCCGCCATCCTCGCATTTATTGACAGTTTGGAGAGAGGCCAACTGCTCCGTCACCGCCTGTTGTGGGAAAGGAACGAAGGGAAACTGACCCTAAATTCCATGATCACCATTGCAAGCAATTACGCGGCCGCCGACGACGACGCCCGCGAATCTCTGAAGGCTTCCGCCATCCAGAACACTGGAAAGCGGAATAGCAGCAACAAACGAAAGAATCCGCCAGAAGAACAGCAGGCTCCGGATATGGTGGCCACAACCTTCGCTGACAAGGGCCAAAGCAGCCAGCACGGCAGGGGACGCGGTACTAGCAGTGGCCAGCCGCGGAGTTCTGCAACTCCCGCTTCGGCGCCATCCGCCCCCGTGTCTTATGACGAATACCGCGATATGCCATGTTTCGCCCATCGTGATGCTTCGGGAAAGTGCAATCACACCAACCGGAACTGCAAGTTTGTCAACGACCTCAAGGCGGATCAAGAAGCTGGCTTCAAGCGCAGCCGGCGGCAACGGCCTCGTGGCAAAGGGAAAGCGGACAAAGACAAGGAGTCTAGGGATGGCAGTGACATGGACGAAGACCCTGCGCCCAAACCCGCCGAAAAGGCAGAGGGTGGTGCTGGCAAGGGTAACCCAATCAAGGATAAAAAAGGTGCCTTTCACACATTCCTTGGACCCCCCACGGCTAAGGCACAAAGAGCCGCTATGCGCTCCCTCAACGCCACCATGCCAAAAATCCGCCAGTACGTCCGATGGTCTGAGGTACCGGTGCACTGGAGCCGCGATGATCATCCAGAGCACATCCCAGAGGGATATTACGCCATGGTGGTATGCCCCGTGATCCACGGCTACGAGTTCTCCAAATGCTTAATGGATGGCGGCAGCAGCCTGAACATCATGTACGTGGAAACACTGACAAAACTTGGCCTTACCAAAACCCAACTCCGCCATAGCGCGGTCACCTTCTATGGAGTGGTTCCTGGTCGCCAAGCCAAGTCCCTCGGGTCCATCACACTCAAGGTCACCTTCGATAGTGAGGAAAATTACCGTGAAGAGCCTATAACCTTTGAGGTAGTCTCGTTCAAAAGCACATACCACGTGATCTTCGGTCGCCCTGCCTTCCACAGCTTCTATGCCAGGCCATGTTACATCTACAATCAGCTGAAGATGCCAGGACCAGATGGCATAATCACCATTTATGGCAGTTTCAGAAAGGCAAAGGAGTGCGAGGATGGCGAAGCCGCCTTCGCGGAGGCAGTTTTCTTCGGCGAGGAGTTCAAGGAAATCCATGCTGCTACGGACCCCGCGGAGATGCTGGCATCCAAGCAGGAGATTTCCGCCTCCCCGCCCACCTTCAAGCCTACAGTCGACACAAAACAGGTGGAACTTGTCGCTGGCGATGCCGCCAAGACCACCTCCATTGGGACAAATTTGTCCCCCAAATAGGAAAGCGCGCTCGTCGAGTTCCTCCGTGAGAACCGGGACATCTTCGCATGGCAGCCATCTGACATGACAGGTGTACCTAGGGAGCTCGCCGAGCACGCTCTGCAGATAATTCCTGGCTCGAAGCCAGTAAGACAAGCCATGAGACGCTTCGGAGATGAAAAGCGTCACGCCATAGCAAAGGAAATTTCCAAGCTATTGAAAGCAGGTTTCATCAAGGAAGTGATCCATACTAAGTGGGTGGCAAATCCGGTGCTAGTTCCTAAGAAAAACACAAAAGTTCTGCGCATGTGTGTAGATTACACTGGCCTGAACAAAGCGTGTCCAAAAGACCCTTTTCCCTTGCCTCGCATTGACCAAGTCATTGACTCGACGGCGGGATCGAAGCTGCTGTGTTTCTTAGATGCCTACTCAGGATACCACCAGATCAAGATGAAAAAGTCCGATCAGCTCGCTACGTCGTTCGTAACACCTTATGGCACATATTGCTATGTCACAATGCCATTCGGTCTGAAAAATGCAGGAGCAACGTATCAGCGCACTATGCAAAAGTGCCTGGTGGATCAAATCGGACGAAACATCCACGCATACGTGGATGACATCGCAGTTATGTCTAAGAAGCAAGATGGCCTTATAGCGGATTTGCAAGAGACCTTCAACAATCTTAGGGAGTACAACATGATGCTTAACCCCACGAAGTGCGTCTTTGGGGTGCCAGCTGGACAACTTCTAGGATTCATCATCTCCCACCGCGGAATTGAGGTTAACCCGGAGAAGATCAAGGCAATCCTCGACATCTCCCGGCCCATAGATCTAAAAGATGTACAGCGACTCACAGGCTGCGTGGCAGCAGTGAGCAGATTCATCAGTCGTCTTGGCGAGAAGGCTTTGCCACTCTACAAGCTGATGAAGAAATCAGACGAATTCGTCTGGACCGACGAGGCAGACGCTGCACTTAAGGATCTGAAGAGAGTGTTATCCACTGCACTAGTCCTAGCGGCTCCCAAAGACCAGGAACCCATGTTACTATACATGGCGGCAACTAACAGGGTGGTCAGCATCGTCATGGTGGTAGAGCGTAAGGAAGAAGCACAGGAGTATGGCGTACAGCGACCAGTCTACTATGTCAGCGAGGTCCTGACGGAATCCAAGCAGCGCTACCCTCACTACCAAAAATTGGCATACGGAGTTTTCCTAGCTTCTCGTAAGTTGAGGCATTACTTCTATGACCATAAGATCACAGTGGTGAGCAAGGCTCCACTGAAGGACATCATCAACAACAGCGACGCAACAGGACGAGTTGCGAAGTGGGGCATTGAATTGGCCTCTTTCGACATCGACTATAAGCCTCGCACCGCCATCAAGTCCCAGGCTTTGGCGGAATTTTTGGCGGATTGGAAGGAAGCACAGGAAACTACGCCCGTCCCAGAACCAGAGCATTGGGTGATGCACTTTGACGGATCAAAGCTGCTACACGGCTCGGGGGCTGGAGTGACACTCAAATCTCCCAAGGGAGATGAGCTAAGCTACGTTCTCCAGATCCACTTCCCCACCACCAACAACATCGTGGAATATGAAGCTTTACTGCATGGGCTACGTGTCGCAAAGGAGATTGGCGTACAACACATCATGTGCTGTGGAGACTCTAACCTGGTTGCTCAACAGGTGGCTGGCACATACAAAGCTCGGAACGAAGTCATGGCGGCATATAGAGACGAAGTGGATGAGATGGCCAAAAGTTTTCTCGGCTACGATATAAAACACGTACAACGAGAAGATAACATGGCGGCCGATACCTTGTCCAAACTAGGATCTAGCCGTAAGGCAGTTCCGCCAGGCGTATTCCTCGAGCATCTGCGCGTACCATCGGTAAAGATGGTGGATCTAGAAAATCCGGAACTAGCAAGCTCTCCCGTCATGGCGGTTTTGCCTAGCAATCCGCCATGGGCAGAGCCC
Source organism: Dactylis glomerata (assembly GCA_007115705.1). NCBI lineage: Eukaryota > Viridiplantae > Streptophyta > Magnoliopsida > Poales > Poaceae > Dactylis > Dactylis glomerata. The sequence goes on from QXEO01000048.1 coordinate 190,478, forward strand.
TACCTGGAGTATCTGACGAAAAAGAAGCTTCCTGATGACGAAGTCCAAAAAAGACAAATCGAGCGTAGAGCCAAAGCGTACACCATCATAGATGGCCAGCTCTACAAACGAAGCACCTCGGGAGTTTTTATGAAGTGCATATCCCAAGTGGATGGAATCGAAATACTAAGAGAGATCCACGAAGGCGAATGTGGGCATCACGCCACCGCCAGATCCCTAGTAGCTAAAGCATTCCGCCATGGATTCTACTGGCCAACAGCCAAGGCAGATGCAGATCGTATTGTGGAGCTCTGCCACGGTTGCCAGATGTACTCCAAGCAAACCCATATGCCCGCCACAGCGCTGCATACGATTCCTATAACTTGGCCCTTTGCAGTCTGGGGGCTGGACATGGTGGGTCCGCTAAAAACAGCACCTTCGGGATTTACGCACCTCCTGGTAGCGGTAGACAAATTCACGAAGTGGGTGGAAGCTAAGCCCATCAGAAAACTTGATGGCAAAACTGCCCTCAAATTTGTCAAGGACATTGTGGTTAGATTCGGCATCCCACATAGCATCATCACCGACAATGGCACTAATTTGTCTCAGGGAGAAGTTGAAGAATACAGCCATCACAATGGAATCCGCCTTGACCTAGCATCTGTGGCACATCCACAGTCTAATGGCCAGGTTGAGCGGACCAACGGACTAATCATGTCAGGGATCAAGCCACGCCTAGAAGCACCGCTACATAGAGCAGCTGGAGCCTGGGCAGAGGAGTTGCCATCTATGCTGTGGAGTCTACGGATCACGCCAAACAGATCAACTGGCCTTACCCCTTTCTTCTTAGTCTACGGAGCAGAGGCAATTTTGCCAAGTGATGTTCAGTACGATTCTCCAAGAGTCGAGGCCTACAAGGAAGAAGATGCAGAAGCGTCCAGACAATTATCTGTGGACCTGCTGGAAGAAGAACGAGACCTAGCAGCCCAGAGATCCGCCATCTACCAGCAGAATCTCCGCCGCTATCACAGCCGGCGAGTTCGCCAACGCTCGTTCAAAGAGGGTGACCTGGTGCTACGCCTCAAACAGCAGAAGTCCCACAAGCTATCCCGCCTTGGGAAGGACCCTTCATCGTCAGCAAAGCTCTACTGAATGGCTCCTACTACCTCGTTGATATTCGCGAGCTAGATAAACGACCCAGTAAGAAGCGCAAACGAAGAGACCCTGACGATATCTACGACGAGACAGATCGTCCATGGAACATCGCACAGCTACGTCCTTTCTACACTTAGCACTCCTCTAGCTATGTAATAGGCACCTCTATATGATCAATAAAATAAAGCATTTAGTTCACTCTTGATTTTTTTCTAAGTCTTTTACCTCCTTTATTGTTCATTTAGATCGTATAGAACCCTTTGCGCAATTGTGCTTTGCACTTGCGTCTTTTTTAAATCCGCCATAAGCAGTCCGCGTAGCTTTTTTATGTTTTGATCTTCATTCGATGTTTTCTGTGTGGATTCCCGAATAGTGACTTTTTGACGATCTAAGCCGCCATCTGCTCAGGGTTTTGGATGGCTGCTATTAAGTATCGTCGCCCTAGCGGATTGTTCGTGCGAAGATTTCGTCATCTCACGAAAAGTCAAGCACAGAGAGCCAGATGGCGGATCGCGTAATCCTACGCGTGAAAAAAATTTCAGTGTCGTTTTTTGGGCATGTCAAAAACTGCAAGTTGCATAAAACTAGGCCTGGCAGTTTCTTCGCACAGTAAAACCACTTCATAAAAACAAGCTGCAAGAGTTCAAAAGCATTCCACTGATCCGCCACAAGCAGATCAGTCACAGTGCAGAAACATTCACACGCAGTTTAAGTTTAAATTACAGACCCACTCAGGGGCTGAATTGATGCAAAGTATTTTTCCTGCCATATTGCAGGGCACGTCCTAAGAAGACGGCGGAACCTTGGAGGACACCTCGTCACCGCCATCACCACCTGCAGTAGCCGCGGAGGCTGATGCCGAAGCCTGGGACGGCGACCCTGGCAGCTCGTATGCTTCATAGTATACGTTCAACTGAGTGCCAAGGGCACACCGTTGATCGTATCCAAGCACGCTTTGCCGGATTGCGGCCTCATCCACCGGCGCACCGTCTTCGCCGCTCTCTGGGATGCCGGAGGTGAGCAGGTCCAGGTCCATCTCGGGGTAGTGGGCCTTCGCCAAGGTTAGAGCTGTCCTGGCACCACCCCGAGCAGAGGACTGTTTCCAGTACGCCATTAGCCCTAGCACTAGCAGCAGCTTCTGCGTAAGCGCAATGGCGGAGAGGTTGGCAGAACCCGCTATCTGCAGGCTCCCGCATGCCTTGCGACCAGCGTTGAGAAGGCCATCAAGCTCCCTCCTCGCTGCGTCGGTGGCCATGCGCAAGCCCTCGGCGGTATCCGTCTCGCCTTGCCCCAAGGCGACTGCATAGCGGAAAAAGAAGATGCGTCACGCACGGCATAGCAGAAATTGAAAAACTTTACGGTATAAGGAGAAATGGTACCTAGCAGGGTGTCCTGGAAGGGATGGAGGAGCTCGTTAAAGCCTTCACGCCGCTTTTCAAATTCAGCGGCGGCTTTGCGGAGATCCTCTATCTCCTTGTCCTTCTTGAGAATCTGGCGCTCCTGGTCCTTCAGCTGCTCTTCAAGGAGGGTGTTTGCGGCCAGAGATTTCTGGAGCTGCTCCTGCAGCCCATCCATCGCAATGGCGTGGCCCTTCTCCACCCCCTCAAGTGTGGACTTGAGTTTGGCAACATCTGCATGGCGGAAGTACCAGCACATCATTGATTGAATAAGCATAAGGGAATTAAAACTGGTTAAGTAAATTACCGCTATTCTCAAGTTGTTGCTGCAAGTCCGCCACAAGAGCGCTTTTGGTTGCCAGCTCCTTCTCTTGCGAGCTGACAACCTCGACCAGGTCCTCTACCACCTTCTTATAGTTCTGGCAAAATAAATTTGAAGTGTTAGTCACTCTTAGAGCTTTATGCCGGATACTTATCCGCCATAACGCTCGGGGGCTACTCACGATGATTTTCTAGTCATTCTTAGAGCATCATGATGGATAGAATCCGCCATAATGCTCGGGGGCTACTTATGCTGATTTTTTGTCTTCCTAAGAGCTTTATGCCGGATAGTCATCCGCCATAACGCTCGAGGGCTACTCAGTATGAAATTTAAAAAGTTCTCTATAGAGCACTGTGTGAACTACCAGTGCTCGAGGGCTGTGCTATTCAAAAACTTACAGAAGTCACTCTTGAAGCCCCATAGCGGATCGAATTTAAGAATCCGCCATGGCGCTCGGGGGCTACTGGGAGTACATACCTCTTTGACAAGACTGGTTCTCTGAACAAACGCTGCCATAGCAGATGACACATGGTTACTGGCCTCCTCTTGTAGATTGTCAAGGCGGAAAAGAGCTTCTGATTTCTTCTTCCACTTTGAGGCCTCCCCAGCTCCTGCGTCCATCTGGACCATTTTTCCGCTGAAACTCACCTTGTTGGCACCTTTAGCGGGGCGATCTGACGGTCCAGCATTTTTCTCTGGAGCATCCGCCACCTTGCTAACATGCTGGGAAGAATTCGAGACCCTAGTTGGGCGGGCTGGAATGTCCGGTGTAGGTGGAATGGCAGCAGGAGATGGCTTGGCCCTTGGAGGTTTCTGGCCAGGAACTTTTCTTCTTCTGTGTGCAGAAGATAGTCACGGATTAGAATAGTCAAGTTATACATGGTATGAAGGCAAGTTATGATTATCCTTACTTCCGCTCTGGCAGATTTATAGTGGCGGAATGCTCGGGCACGGTGTCTAAATGGCCGCGAAGAGCAGGGGACGGATGGCGAGAGATGACTCTCTTGCCTAGTCCACGAATGCGCCCGCCAGCACCGCGAACACCCCGAGGAACCGCTATGGGCTCATCCGCCACTACCTCCTCTTCCGCCACCTTCTGTCTTTTAGGAGATGGGGATGTTTCATCCTCATCGTCAGTAAGCTCTTTCGTCCGAGGATAACGGACGAGACGACTCAGCTCGGAAGGTGGTAGAGAAGAAAGCTGCAGAGAGATGCGAAGTTATTTAAAGAAAAACTAGCTGTTATGGCGGAATAAGGAGAAGAAACTCACCTTTGGACAACTGCCATTCTCATACATAGGAATCTTTAGTTTCAAAGGCTCATCCCGCCCCACCTTAATGATGTTGCGGATTCGAAGCTTGATCTCTTCAGCAGATAGTTCCTCCTTGGAATAGCGCTGAGGATCATCAACTCCGCTATATTCGCACATCAGGGCTGGGCGGTATTGAAGAGGCTGAATCCGCCGTGAGACCCAGCAGTGGATGGTATCGGCACCTGTCAGTCCAGAGAAGACAAGTTTCGAAATTCGTCGTGAGCATAGTTGGCATTCATCATCCATTGTAAAATCATCCATGACGCCCCAGCTATCCTGCTCCTCGGCGGGGCCATCAACAAAAGACCGCAGGCCGAACTTCCTTTCAGGAGGGGCCTGGTCAGCCAGATAGAAGAAGGATCCCCGCCATCCCTTTGCAGAGTCATGAGGGATAATGTAGGGGTAGGACTTCCCGCTCCGAGGAACAAAGGAGATCGATCCGCAATTGCGAGGATCTCCGTTCGCGTCCCGGTTGTGGCGGATATTAAAGTATAAGCGGAATAAATCCCCGCGTGGGCTGATACCCAGATACCCCTCGCATAGCGCGACGAATCCCGCTAGGGCAGTGAAGCTATTTGGAGCAATGTGGTGTAGCTGTAACCTGTAGTGCCGAAGAACGCCTTTCAGGAAGTAGGATGGCGGAAGACTGAGGCCACGATCGATGTGGGACTTCAGTATGACGACCTCTTCATCTGAAGGAGCTGGCATTGCTGCACCAGGTTCGACTCGCCATCTGGAGATCTCCTTAGCAGTTATGCGGCCTTCCTGCTCCAAGGAAGATAGAATCTCCTCATTTATATTACAGGAGTCCCAGTCTCCTCCTGAGGTCTCGGGCATGGCGGACTCTGTATCAGAAGACCGCGCTGAGCCTTCAGCAGCTTCGGACTTGGAGGCTTGGCGAGGCGATTCTGGTTCCATAGCGGCTAGTGGCGTGGCGGTAATAACTTCCAAGATTTCAAGCGAAGACGAGGAAGACGATGCCAGCGTGTGGCGGAAAACGTCGCCGGCGGCGAGGATCTTCCGCGGCGGCTCATCGGAGATGACGTAGCTCTCGTGGCGGCGCTGAAGAGAGAGAATGCGATGGGGGCGAATGAGGGGTGACCGGTTGGGGGAGAGAGGCCGGGGTATATATAGACCCCGGGCCTCAAGATTCGTGCCCGCCATCACCGCCGCTCGTCCTGATCGCAGAAACCCTAATCCGTTGACACGTGTCCAGGGGTAAAAAACTAACTTGGTGAAAACAGTGCGCGCACTGTAAATCTTGCCCTAGAAGGAACTGCGTGCCGGAATTTATGGCGGATTTCCACGATATGATCCAATGGATCCCAAAAATCTCGCTAAGATAACTACGTTGCATGATCCATTATTTACGGCGGATTGATAGATGGAAGAAGGAACATCAAGATGACCGCCATCCCAGTAGAAGGGAAGAAGAGCTATGGCGGAAGTATCTCACCAAGAACATGCATGGCGGATGTAGATGACAATCTTGAAGTTCCCTGGGGGCTACTGTTGGGGATATACCAAATAGGTATACCAGCGACGTAGTCCTAAATCAGCAAGCCAGGGTGGCCCATCAGGGGTGGTATGGCAGATTCGCCATACCGGGCGGCCCAGTTGCTGAAGTTGCCACGGCGGTACTGGACGCAGGCGCTTATGGCGGATCCTTAGACAGGTCCATGGCGGATCCGGAAACAGGCCCATGGCGGACCACCGACAACAGGCCCATGACGGGCCCGGAGACAAGCCATGGTGGGTTACCTTGTAGTACACGCATAGGACTTAGTCTAGGACTCCAAGTTGTATCCACTCCGGTACCAAACGTGTAGCCCACGCCAGGCGCCTTTATAAGCCCGGCGTGGAGCAGCCCTTGAGGCACGTTCTAGTCATACGGCCAATCTCATAGCGAAACAGCCAACCTCATCATTGTAATCGAGCACTTGTTGCCATATAGTGAATTATAGCAGCACGTAGGATCTCGCCACCGTCGCGGGATCTCAAGCTGGGTAAACTTGTGCTACCACCGTCCCAGATCGCTCCTCCGTGTTCACCCCCTTCCACAAACCGCCATACCCCTACCTCTATGGCAGATCTGTTGACGAAACCACGACAGAATAGTACCAGGAGGCGCAAACTACCCTCTCGGGAAAATAGAACTCGACGTTTGCTTCGGCAATAGCAACAATTATCAAAGAGAAAAGCTAGAATTTGAAGTCATGGACTGGCCTTCACAATACCATGCAATTCTCGGGCGCCCAGCATTTGCAAAGTTCATGGCAGTGCCCCACTATGCATACCTCATGGTCAAAATCCCGGGACCCAAAGGAACAATCATGGTACAAGGCAGCTTCGAAGTATCTAACACTTGTGACAAAGAATTCAATAGGTTGGCGCAAACCTTTGGCATGACAGCAGAGTACGCAAGGCTGAAGGGCGAAACTGACCACAACGTGCTACCCGATGTCGGGCGATCCCGGCCAGATCAGGCTTTCGATGCAACCCAAGACTCGAAGAAAATCCAGGTCCACTCTACGGACCCGAACAAAACAACCTCCATAGCAGTAAACTTGGATCCCGCATAGGAAAGCACGCTCATCGAGTTCCTCCGTGAGCGCTGGGAAATCTTTGCCTGGTGTCCTTCAGACATGCTAGGGGTTCCCAGGGAACTCGTCGAGCACGCACTAAATGTGGATCCTAAAGCAAAACCAGTCAAGCAACAACTGCGACGATTTGATGAACCCAAAAGGAAAGCTATAGCATCCGAGCTACACAGGCTAGAAAATGCAGGATTCATCCGAGAAATCAAATCATCGACTTGGGTATCTAATCCAGTTATTGTACCCAAGAAAAACACAGACATACAAAGAGTGTGCGTCGACTACACATCTCTCAACAAGCATTGTCCAAAGGATCCCTTCCCTCTACCTTGCATTGATCAGATAATAGACTCAACAGCAGGGTGCGCAAGGCTTTCCTTCCTGGATGCATACTCTGGTTATAACCAGATCAAGTTAAGGAAAGAAGACGAGGAAAAAACAGCTTTCATCACACCATACGGCATGTTCTGCTATCAAGTCATGCCTTTCGGCTTAAAAAACGCAGGAGCAACCTACCAGCGGATGATGCAAAACTGCCTCGGAAGTCAAATAGGATGCAACATTCAAGTTTACATCGACGACGTGGTCATCACCACAAGAAAAGAAGAGTCCCTAATCAGTGATTTGGTAGAAACATTCGACAACCTAAACAGGTACAAGCTCAAGCTCAACCCGACAAAATGCTCATTTGGCGTATCGGCAGGACAACTGCTGGGATTCCTAGTATCAGCAAGGGGGATAGAAGCAAACCCAGAGAAGATCTAGGTGATACTAACGATGGGGAAACCAACAAAACTGCACAACGTATAGAAGCTCGTAGGACGCGTCGCGACACTAAGTTGGTTCGTCGCACGATTAGGAGAAAAAGTACTTCCTTTCTATGCACTCATGAAAAAGTCAGACGACAAATTCGAGTGGACAGAAGAAGCAGATACGACTTTTGCACAACTGAAAAAGTGCTTTCCACACTGCCGGTGTTGGTCGCACCAAATGAAAAGGAGCCGCTGCTACTATATATCGCAGCAACACATCAAGTGGTGAGCACAATATTAGTAGTCGAAAGAAGTGAAGAGGGAAAAGCTCATGGAGTCCAAAGGCCAGTATATTTTGTCAGCAAAGTACTATCTCCAACAAAACAGAGGTACCCGCACTACCAAAAACTTGCATACAGTGTATTCACAACAGCATGAAAGCTACGGCAATACTTCGCGGTGCACCCAATTATAGTGGTTAATGAAGCACCACTATACAACATATTGACCAATCCTTCAGCGACAGGACGTGTCTCCTTATGGGGAATAGAATTATCACCCCCGGACATCACGTATTAAAAGTGAAAGGCGATCAAATCACAAGTTCTGCCGGATTTCACAGCAGAGTGGCTAGAGTTACAAAACACAGGACCGCTGGACCTATCAAGCGTATGGACAATGTACTTCGATGGATCAAAAAGAATCTAAGGTGCAGGAGCAGGAGTAGTCCTGATATCACCACAAGGCGACAAATTGATATATGTTTGAAGGATGAGTTTTCCCCAAGCTTCTAATAATGAAGCCGAATACGAGGCTCTGCTCCACGGAATAAAATGGTCAAAGCATGCGGAGCGACTCGACTGAAAATATTCGGGGACTCGAATCTTGTCGTCCAACAAGTGATGAACAAGTGTGACGCCATAAGTGACAATATGACAGCATACAGAAACTTATACTATTATTTAGAGGGAACGTTCGATGGATGTGAAGTCTCGCACGTCAGCAGAGCCAACAATGAGGAAGCCGACAATCTAGCAAATATCGGGTCCCAATGCTTACCCATACCGCAAGGAGTCTTTTGGGAAGAAATCGTAGAGAGATCAATAAAGAGCAACAAAACTTCGACTACAGAAGAACAAGCCCAGCACCAAGCAACATGCTCGGGGGCTCGCAAGCATGGCCAAGGAAGCACGGCAGAGCCCGAAGAAGTCATGATGATCGAAGAAACCTGGATGCAGCCATATTTGGCATACATGCTAAACAAGGCACTACCCGAAGACACAGTAGAAGCAAGGAGGATAATACGATGATCCAAGGCCTTCATCGTATTACAAGGGAAACTATACAAGAAAAGTATAACACGCGTCCTGCAACGATGCGTCACTCCTCAAGAAGGACAATAAATATTAAAAGACATCCATGCAGGAGTATGTGGACATCATGCTAGCAGCAGAGCCATTGCAGCTAAAGCTTTTTGCGCAGGGTTCTACTGGTTGACAGCAATTGAAGATGCGAAGGATATAGTAAGGAAATGCGAGGCTTGTCAACGTTTTGCATCTCGACCTCACGCACCAGCAGCAGAATTGCAACCAATACCACTGTCCTGGCCCTTCGCGCAATGGGGTCTCGATATGGTAGGAAAATTGCACAAATCTTGGCCAGGAGGACATGTCTACATGCTGGTGGCAGTCGACAAATTTACCAAGTGGGTAGAGACAGCCCCCGTAACAACCCAAGATTCCACAGCCGCAATCAACTTCATCAAGTCGATTGTTTTTTGCTTCGAAGTACCACATGGCATCATCACGGACAATGGGACAAACTTCACATCAAAAGAGTTCAATAGCTACTGTGAAAGTATGGGAATCAAACTGAAATTCGCATCCGTAGCGCATCCAAATACAAATGGACAAGTCGAAAAAGCTAATGGCTTAATATGCAGCGCGATAAAAAAGAGGTTGTTAGCACCTCTCAAAAAAGCCAAACATGCTTGGGTAGATGAACTACCCTCCGTGCTATGGAGTCTCAGAACTACACCCACCACGGCTACTCAAGAAACCCCCTTCTTTCTGGTCCACGGTGTAGAAGCCGTGCTTCCAGTCGAGATCACCCATGAGCCCCAAGAATCGCGGCTTATGATGAGACAACCTCCACTGAAGCACTTCAAGATGATGTCGATGCACTTGATGAAGCAAGAGACGTAGCACTTGCCAGAGCAACATAGTACCAGCAAAATCTACAAAACTACCATAGTAGTCGAGTTTGTCCACGATCTTTCGTGGTGGGAGATTTAGTCTTGCGATTAAAGCAAGACGGTCATGGCAAATTAGAGTCCCCATGGATGGGACCTTACATCATAACAGAGGTAATACCAGGAGGAGCTTATCGACTACAAGATAGGAAAACGGGGAAAGACGAGAGCAACCCGTGGAACGCAGAGCAACTACGGCGGTTCTATGCATAGAAGGAATATAGCGAAAAGAAACTTTCGAGTTATGACCCTCTGAACCCAGAACATGAGGCCACAGGTCGGGTTCTTTGGGTCATCTCAACAATATGTATGAGTATTTTCTCTTTCCACTCGGGGGCTCTGACCCACGAGTCGTATGAAATAAAGCAAAACAAGTTATTGAGATTCGGTATCCGCGATTATTTGAGACATATTACTAGGCTGTTCGCAACCCGATATTCGACAAAATAAACATGGTTCAAGGTAACCTGATAATATATCAAAAGCACATCTCGGAATGACGATTCGTTCCCATGGTCTATTAATAAAGAAGGCGCAAGATAAAGTTTATCACAACTACTTATTACAGATAATAAACCAAAGGATAGCCAGAGCAAGAGATTACATAAAGAGATATCTAATTAAAATGCACTTCAGCTTCCTACTCCTTCTGGCACTGAGTACCATCGTAGATCTTCACATCAAACTTCGACGTACTGACATGGTAGTCGAAGACCATGAAGAAACCTTGATGGAGGTCATGGACTTCTGCAAACTGAGGTCAGCCGCCCTTGAAGTACATCTCGCTATCCCCGTCATACCAGACCTCCACTTCATAGGGAGTTCCTCCCCTTGAGTGTTCATGAAGAACCGCTTCTCGCAGCTCTCGCCCATCCATGAACTTGGTAAACTTCAGCGGCACCCGCTGAATTTCACGGCATTGAGCGTCGGCGGTGCAGAAGAAGGAGTATGTCCTGGGAGAAGGAGGAGGGGAAGAATTATGTGGTGGAGCACTTGGACCTGAAGCATTAGTAGACATCTTGGTCTTGTTCTTGCTTCCCAAGGGGCAGCCAGGGCACCGCTTAATAGGAGCAGATGGCGAGGCTGCTATAGCAGGGTCCTTGGACTTATTTTTACTACCGCGAGGGCGGCCGCGACCTCACTTTTCCACCGGCGCACCAATGTTCAGCTGCGATCCACCTGCATCGGCCATGGAAATAGGTGCTAGGAGGAAAAACCCTAGATGACGTGAGGAAAAGGAAGATGATGCGGCGGAGGAAGATAGTAATGAAGAAATTAGGGTTTCTTACCCTCGGCAAGCATGCTTTATTTATAAGCACATCTTAATGGGCCTCCGCAGAGACAAGGTCCAAAGTACATCTATGGGTTTTATATTCTGCCCAGAGCAGACGATAATGAAGAAACAGCGTATCAAATACAAAGATATGTGTAAAAAGTGAAAAAGTATACATCAAAGGAGCACAACGCACCTCGTCATGGACTCGGGGGCTCAAGGCATGAGAAGAAAAGAGACAAATAATTAAGCAAGAATCATGCCGAAAATATCACAAAAAGATAATATGTTAGGTAAACATTTTTATATTTTGAGCCTATACCCGATTTTTTTTGGCTATAGCCTCGGGGGCTACTCCCATCAGGAGCGCTGGTCGCACACCCGATAAAAAGAAGTCGACAGAAAGAAGACGAAGAGATTGAAGCCGATGATCGGCTATAGAATACCCGCCTGTAGCCTCGAGATACTTACGTCAGGAGCACTAGTGGCGTACCCAATGATAAAAAACCAACTGGTTGACAAGTGGTATAGGCACAATCGACTACCTTTTGTTGACAACGAACTTCGACTTCAGTGTCGACAAAATAAAGATTGATTCCTCCCATCGGGAGTTATTTATGGGAGTCTAAAAAATAAAAAGGATAAACTTGAATATTTTGCACATTCTAAGAGTCAAACAAGGCTACGACATATGATTCTCGAATTAAGTCATCGCGACAAAATTCGAATACCATGATTGAAATATATCGTGAAGGTAAGACCCCAGGATCCGTCCTGTGTGGCCTGGTATACGCACATGAATGCGCTCTGCTAGTACTTATCCGTGTCAACGACGCGTAGAAAATCCTGGTGGACGCACTGGGTACCCTGAGAACCACTGGGACTCATTTTTTGTAAGTCCTAAATGCGGCAAAAGAATGGGTTTGACCGGTTTCCCGAAATCGAGTCCAAGGGGATTGAATTTGAAGTAGGTGACAAGTATCTGTTCTGGCAGTTAACTGGCCTCTTGATCCGTCAGAGTTGTCAGGCTTGTTCATCAAAACCCCTTGCGAAATGATATAATGAGAAGTGTTTATTTTTTACAGGAAGAAGAAGTCGAAAGATTAATCAAGTCGAAGAAATAAAGATTTGAGATTCAACCAGAATCTGCAATTCTGGTAGAATCTCGGGGGCTACTGACAAGGGTGTAGACAATAGAGCCCGTCAGTTAAAGTACCCCTGAGGGCCATTAAGCTAGGCCCAATTGTAATGCTAGTCAAAATAAGAGTTCATGTCGTATGTCGATACTGTAATCTGTGTCGGACCCCTCCCGTTCCTTGAGACCTGGCCACCTATATATAGGGGCCAGGAGGGGACGGTAAGGGACAGATTGAAAGCAAGTCAAGTTTACTCTACGTTTACTTTCGATACACACCTTGTTTGACTGATTTTACCTTCGAGTTCATCCGACGCCCTACTCCCCCGATCCTAAGTCCTTCATATTGGACATTTGTCGAGTTAACCCTCATCACTTGGTGTTTGCACAAAATAAGGGAGAAAACAATTATTTGGTATTTAATTATCTTATTTTTGCTACCATCATGTATCTAAATACTAGCACAAACAAGATTCACACAATAACATCAAATGTAAATAATGCATGATATGATATGGTTCTTTATCGACGTGCTTGATCTCCATTGAGCAATCCGGTATGATCTCCATCTTTCCACGTATGGCGCCAAGTCCACGGTGCCATCATCCTAAAGCCTGCAGTTAGTATAACATAACTTACCGTATCGACCATATCACATCACAAGCCCCACTTCAAAACAAAGTTAGACGCTTCTACTTTTATCCTTTTGCAAGTTTTACATGGCTGCTAGGGCTTTCGCACAATAACCATTTCTTACATACGAACATGAAGCCACACCATTGATTGGTCAATTGTTTCTTTTAATCCCCGTTAAGGGCCCTCCGTTGCAAATGCTATATCCACTATAGTTAGAGAAACAGGCATCCGCTAGCCACACATATGGTGCATGTCGTATGCCACTTATGGAACCAGACTCACATAAGGTACGTGTAAAGTCAGTTCAGACCGCTTTGATCCAACTATGCCACAGATATAAGCAAATACACATGTGAGGGTAAAAACGAGAAGATCAATGCCCACATTTCACAATGTGTTCTAATCGTACAAGCATAATACGCATAGATCAGGCTCTGATACCACTGTTGGGGTTTGATGCTAAAAACAAAATTTTTATAGCTATACGAAACCTGAATGCCCAAGATCTATCTATTAGTAATACTATAATGATTAACAGGGATTCGGTGACATACCCTTGTGGACTGAACACGGGGATTATGCTCTCGCACAAGCGTTGATGATGAAGCCAACGTAGCCGACCTTGAGATCTGGTAGATCTTGATGTTGCGACAACACCAGTGCAACAACTTAGTGCCACAAGTGGAAGCACCTCATAGTACTCGTACACATACGGTGAACGATGATGACCTCCCACTACTAGGAAAACAGCTACCCGTAGCACACCTGTTAATATTACCCGTAGCGCATGCCCCCGTGCTGCCACTACCACGCCACTAGTATCTAATTACTCGTAGCGCACCACCACCGTGCGCTACGGGTATCTTATTTACCCGTAGCGCATGCACCCTGTGCGCTACGGCTAATGTCTAGTGCGCTACGGGTATATGCTTTAGTGGTAGCGCACCACCTACATCATGCGCTACGGGTATACAACAACACCAGCAGCGCATCCTTTGGCAATGCGCTACAGGTATAGACAATACCAGCAGCGCATCACTGGACAATGCGCTACGGGTATGTTTTTTCAAATTTTGAAAATAAAGCCATTTATACTGCCAGATTACAGTTTTTATACAGGAAATTGCATAAATACAAGATTACAAGAAGTATACAAGAAAATGCAATATATTTAGTATGAAATAGACACGGAATATGAATCTCATTATTTTCGAAATGAAGCGATCACATATTACATGAATTCAATGTCTCTAAGTCATCGATACCGGTTAAGTACGCAAGTTCATCATCCCACATTACATGAATATGATAGTCACCTACGGTACGATGAAGTACACTACAACCGCAATCACCGCGGTGAGCAAGACGGCGGTGGTGACGCTGAAGAAGGTCGTCATCCTCTCCTCTCGAAGGTGGTTCCTCCACCTAGCTTCCGCCTCCGCCATCGTCGTGTACCCTTTGTAGCTGTTGCCCTTGAACCTATTGACTTGCTTCAAGCAATCTTCCCAGTGGACATAAACTCCAGGAACCCTACCTTTGTACACAACGTACGGCATCCCTACCTTCAAGACAAATAAGGTTAGATAACAGAAAGCAAGAAGTTCATCACATGTATGCAATAGTAATGAAATATGACATAATTAACTAGGATGTACTTATTAACTTTACACCACGACTAAGTTCATCACACACGACACGATCAGAACTAATAAGTTCACCGATGTCTACGAAACATGCCATGCTAAGCAAGCTAGGAACATAGTGTACTTATTATTACAACTTTTGCTTGCCAGTATCAGGAACAAAGCGGAAGCCGCGTCCTGGCAAAAAGAATGCCCTGTCGTCGCCCTGCAGAAGCAGCCTCTGATCTACTTCTTCATTTGACGGCTTCAGCTGGGCAGTGTAGAACATCCCCCCTTTTCTGACGACATCTTGAAAGATGATTGTCGCAAACTGCTCCTGGATGCGATAGAACTGTCCTCATAGATTGTCATCATCAATCATCGCCAACTTTTCGGCCCAGGGTTGGAGTGAATCTGGCAGCGTCGAGTTTTTCTTGTCCCGTACCATCGCCAGCATATGATATAAGGCGTAATAGGCCTCCCTGTGACTTCCCTCGGGCTGCTTGATGCAGGGGAACGACGTAGTATGGGCGAAGCTGTACAAGCCGTGCTTGGGCGGCCGTTTACTCTTGAATGAGCCACCCTGAAGGACGTACTTGGTAAGAGCATCATCCAAAACTATCTTGACATGCGTATAGTTTTTCTTGATTGCACTGCCCGAGTCCAAAAACAGGGTACGCATATACATCGGGGAGATGTGGATGAGTGTGCATTATTTGTCACTGCGCAAAACAATTCAAACAAAATGTTGGCAAAGACCGAGATGGAAATCTAAGAAAGAAGGCGGCGAGCCAATCACTTACTCGGGAAAGTAGGCCAGGAGCGAGTTCTTCCCAATGTTTGACGTCATGACGTCGCTGAGATAGTTAATAGCGGCATTTCGGCCCGCCAACTTAGACAATTGGCTTTCACGCATGTAGTAGGGGTCCACTACCACGATGCCCGGGGTCTTGTCTCGTATGATCTGCATCTGAATACTTAGAGAAAATAGGCGGACGAAGGTCTGGTATAGCCGATACATGTGAAATAGGTCGAAGATGTCGGCAAACCGAAGAAGCATAATATCGGCGGGGGCAGCCTCGACGAAGCCCTTGCCCTTTGGCACCTTGGCCATGTAAAGCGGGTACGTTGAATCATTTTCATCAAGTTGGCGCTGTTCTAGGTATAGAATAGAGTCATGTAGACTCCGCATATCGGCACTGCAAGCCTTGAGCATTCGCTCATTCAGCATCGGCTCACCCATAGTATGCACGATGTGATTAAGACCCTTTTGTCTTGGTGGCCTGTCCTGAGCTCGGATCGGTTTCGTAACCGGCGGCGGCTGGCTCTCAATTTCCTTCTTATTTTTCCTTTTCCTTTCCTTCTTCTTCATGGGAATTGCATTCTGCTTCTCGACTACCTTATGGAGTGTCGTGGGGGAGATAAAGTTTTCAGGATTTCCTCTTGGAGGCTCCGTCCAGGCGGCATCTGGAGGCGTCTCCTGAGAATGGAATGACAAACGTTTGGTGATAGTTTGTCGTTTGTCCGAGGGACCTTCAAGGTCATCTAAGCCATCACAGTAGGCAGTATTGATGTAGGCCTCAACGTTGACATCATCATCATCATCATTTGGATCCTGTGCCATCTGCATATCAGGATCAGGATCAGGCACCACATGGCTTGGCCCCGGCACGACCGGCGGTGTTATGCGTGGGGCGGTTCTCCCTACCCCCAGACGAATCTGACTCTCCGGCCATAGCATTGGGTAGCCAAAGCACTGCCTGAGGGCTTTCGGCTCTTCATCTTCGTCTCCCTCGGGCTGAAAGGGAGGCATCACGTGGTCACAACCCTGCAGCGTCCGAGCCACTTGGACCCTTAACACGTTTGATGGCATCTGCCGACCGTGGAACATCCTGTTTCCCGGTTGCATGATACTACCAGTGTCAACATCCTTCAACACGCCGTCGACGTAATGTAGGAGAGTGCAAGGAACGTCGGCGCCCGCGGCCTGCGAAAACAGGTGGTGTAGGCCAGATGTTATGCAAGTGTATAGGTTACACAATGCGGAAAGTGTAAGTTGAGCCACCGCCGCTTAGTTACCTTGACGGCGTCGAGCTCGGCTGCTATAGAAGGACCGCCGACGTACGTCGGCGTGCAGGTCACGGATGGAGTGCTTCGTTGCGCGGTACCTGCCGCTGCATTAATCTCCGGCGCCGCGATGTTGGCGACGGGTGTCACCAATACGTTTGGCGCCGCGGTGTTGGCGGCCGGTCGTACGTTTGGCACCGCGGCATTGTTTGAGTTGCTGCCCATGCTGGGTATCGGGGGCGGCCCAACTCGACCGGCCGCTTCCCAACTCCCAAGCACATCAACAATGGTAGGGATGAACGAGGTCATCTTTTCTTGAACTTGTTTTTCAACAAGCTCTGGGATCTGTGCCACTTTCTCCCTGAGTTCTTGAAGCTCGCGGCTTTCATCCGCATTGAGTGAATTTTTCCCCTTTCTGGGTTGCCAAACTTGTCCGACCATTTCACGGACAATCCTTCGCCGAGCACACGGCCAGCTGACATCGGCGGTTTCAACTTTGGCCGTCCCTTTATCACATTCACAGCTCTATTCAAAGCTGTGTCCCACCTAGACGACCCAGTGGTGGTCGAACCCTGGGATGACGACGTATGAGATGCCTTTTCTTCAGCGAGAAGAATCTCCTCAAACTTCTTCACCTTCGGATCCGTGGTTAGTTGCTTGGTTTTCGGGTCCCAATGGTACTTGGACCTAATTACTGCCCTGGCCGTCGGATCTTCGATCCTGAGCCAAGGGTTTTCGATGCCCTTCGCCGCATATTCTGTGTCCTCTCGCGCCCATATCTTATCCTTCCCTCGGTAACCGCCGCTACCGAGGTTGTGGACACCCAAGTTCTTGGACTGCAAGTTCTTCCCCCAGTCACTCTTTTCCTTGGTACGTATGTCGTTGGGGTCGCACTTGAGCTTCATCTCATCATAGTCCGCCTCCATGACCGTCGGGTTGCTCTTATTGACCTCCTCAAATGTTTTACCCTTGAGGATCATTTTCTTCGCCCTGCCTTTCCAGCTGGCCAGGGCGGTGCTCATCTTCGTGATGGCGGCGTTGTTCACAGGATTCTTACTGATATCCGTGTTGACATACTCGGGATCGAAGATGTATCGAGCATGAAGCTTCCGCAAGAGGAGTGTGCGGTAATGCTCGTTCTCCTCACTCCTCAGGTTCTCGGTGTTGAGCGGGACAGTGTTTCGGAGGATGCACGCGACTTGCCCTCCGTACCCGGCCACAACGTCCTCAGGCGCTAGAGGATACCCATTCTCCGACACTTGTGTGATTGCTTGTCGGTCGGGCAGCAGCTGGTTTGGGCGCCGATCCTTCCTATCCTTCCGTGGCTTCTTCTTCTTCCGTTGGGTACCATCTTCACCGCCAGATGTGGTGGTAGTGGTGTCGTCGGCACCCTGATCCATATCGTCTTCTTCTACATCCATATCATCGGGATCTGCGCCCTCCATCTCCTCTTCTTCCTCCCTCTCCTCTACCTCTACATTCATCATCTCCTCTTCTTCCAATTCTTGGGACAACTTCCAGAATGGCTTGGCAGAACCACTGGCTTCCTCGTTGTCGGCCATGTTCACACTAAATAAAGAAAATGCTACGAGTTAATACAATAATTCATGAAAAAATCCGGCATGACCTATGCTGTTTTTTGGACATAGGGAGTGCCCATTTTTGCTGAAACGGAAGTAAATCAACATTTCAGCATATGGGCACTCATTTAAATTCCCTGCATACAAATTCATACAATATTCCATCATAAAAATGTCTCAGTACATCATAAAAAAGTCCCAACCATCATATTAAGTAATACTAGCAATGCATGGCAGTAGCAAATTCAACTAGCAATACATGGCAAGAAGTATAGTAGCAGTACATGGCAGTAATATTGCTATGAAAAACTCCCAGATACAAACATTTCCAGTAGCATCCTGGAGCATGAACTCAAACAACTCCCAGATACAAAAATTCCCAGATACTAACATTTACACAGTAGCAACCTGGAGCATGACTATATGGCAGCAACCTGGATCATGATAGAGAAAAAAGCACTTTACAGTAGCAACCCAGATACAAAAACTCCCAGATACATGGCAGCAATGTTTTACATGGCAGCAAAGATACACACTTTACATATGTATACGTCAGATTCTTGCTAGGGAATCAGAAACTTAATTCTTGCTTTAACATTATTCAGTTACTAACATCTAAAGCTAACTGAACATTATTCAGAGACTCTAAAGCTAACTGAACATTCAGAGACTAAGAGTGCTAACCTGAAACTCTAAAGCTAACTGAACATTATTCTTTGCATTTTTAGCTAACAGAAACATTTTGACCAAAATAGATTGTGCAAGGCAAAACTCCAAGAATAACCAGATCAAAATAATTCATCTAAGAACAGCATGAAATAATTTAACTCCAAGAATAACAAGAATAACCAGAACAAGAAACAACAGTATATATCTTAATCAACTTAAGAACCCTAAAATTCATCACATGAGACATGATTATTTCCAAGTGGTTCGACCAGATGCAAAATTTCCTACAAAATAGAGTGCAAAGTAATCCTAAGCAGAGGACAATTCAAGATATAGATAAACAACAGTGGTTTAACAAATGAGCTCCATTTGTCCAGTCTTTGACATGACTAGCTAAGACAAGCAAATTGGGGACTACATTTTTAGATAAACGTGCTCGTCCATTATTCCTCGAATTGCAACCGGAAGTATCTGCGTCATCAGCATGTGACAGTCGTGAGACTTCATCCCGCTGAACTTCTGCTTCGCTTTGTCTAGGTATCTACTTATCTTGCCCGAGTAACCGTAAGGAACTTTGACTCCTAGGAGGCAGTTGAAAAACTGCTCGATCTCCTGAGGACTTAGAGTGAAGCACGAAGCGGGGCAGTGATAGTCGTTCCTCTTGGCCCTTTTTCCCTTGCAACAACCTTCGGTCTCCTCATCATCATCGTCATCATCATCAGATCATCCTAAGTGAAGGTCTTCCCTGATCTTCATAAATGCCAAGTCGTGCCTTGCTTTCGGTACGTCTTTGGTCCTATCAGGCATGTTGAGAAGGGTGCCAAGCAGACTCTCGCACACGTTTTTGGTGATATGCATGACATCAAGGCTATGGGGCATGCGGAGGATCTTCCAGTAAGGCAGATCTCAGAAAACAGACCTCCTTTTCCATACCTTCAGGAGCGGCTTGGGCGCCTTTCGCTTCTTTCCCGGTGCAGGGCACTCTGGCCAACTTGTCAACAACTCATCGATTTCCTCGCCGCTCCTTAGACATGGGGGATCTCGGATCTCAATTTTACCATTCAACAGATCTTTGCGTTTTCTCCATGGGTCATCCTTGCGAAGCCACCTTCGATGCCCAAGGAACACGGTCTTCGAAGAACCGGGATCTTTCTGTAGCTGGTGATATGTTGTGTCATCCATGCACCGAATACAGGCACGATATCCGTGGACCACCTGCCCCGAGACATATCCGCAACCGAGATAGTCTTGCACCGTCGTGACCAATGCGGCTCTCATAGGAAAATAATCTTGTGCGACGGCGTCCCATGTATTGGGTGGTGTGTCCCATAACGTGGCTAGTTCCTCTGTCAACAGACCGAGATACAGTTGGATGTCATTTCCCGGTTGTTTCGGACCTTGAATTAGCATAGTCATTTGTATGTACCTCCTCTTCATGCACAGGCAGGGAGGTAGGTTGTACATCCATACAAATACGGGCCAGGTGCTATGGGTGCTGCTCTGGCTGCCAAACGGATTGAGTCCATCGGTGCTCACACCCAACCTGACGTTCCTTGGATCATTACCAAATTCTGGGCACTCGATGTCCAATGCCTTCCACTGGCTAGCATCTGAAGGGTGTCTCAGTATCATGTCCTCCTGATCATCATTGTCATCATCTTTTGGCTTCTTCCTTTCCGCGTGCCAACGCATAAGCTTTGCTTCCTTAGGGTCTGCGAAATATCGCTGTAGACGAGGAGTGATCGGAAAGTACCATACTACCTTTCGAGGAGCTTTCTTCCCACTCTTGTATCGAGATGCGCCGCACACCGGACATGTGTTTCTCTCCGCATCTTCTCCCCGATAAATGATGCAATCATTAATGCAAGCATGGTATCTCACGTGAGGTAAATCAAGAGGGCACACGATTTTCTTGGCCTCCTCGATACTAGTTGGACACTTGTTCCCCTCGGGAAGACGCTCCTGCCAGAATGCCATGTTTTCATCAAAGCTTTTGTCGGTCCATTTGTGTCTTGCCTTCATCTGCAGTGCCCTGAGCGTGACATCCAAACGTGTATCCCCGGGCCTGCATCCTGCATACAATGGAGTAACCGCGTCCTTCTCTAGGCTCGCCAGCTTGGCTTTCTCTCTAGCGGCATCCCGCGCATTGCTTGTCTGCTTGAGAAGCAGTGCTTGAACGTAAGGGTTCTGCACCCAGCTACCTGACGGTGTTCCATCTGCTCCGGCATCTTGATCTTCTTCACCATGTCCGGCATCTTGATCTTCTTCACCATGTCCGGCATCTTGATCTTCTCCACCATGTCCGGCATCTTCTCCGCCTTCATCATGACCGGGAAAATCTTCGTCACCACCATGCCCTTCCTCATCATTTCCCATCGCCGCTCCATGGACGTTGTCATCATCTTCATCACTTATCCACCGAGTGTAGCCATCCATGAAACCGCGAGAGAGCAGGTGGCTCTGCAGTTGTCCGGAATAAGGGTCGATATAGCACTTCTGTTTGCATTTGTGACACGGACACTTTATCTCCGTCTGGTTATTTTGAATCATGTCGTGCGTCGCGGCTTTCATATATCTTGCCACTGTGCCTTCATTCATCGACCGGACCATGGTTGCCTGGTATACCTATATATAGAGCAAGAGAATATCTTAGAACCGGCCAAATACACACATAGTCGTCCGAAAATTTCGGCATGACCTTGCCTAAAAATGGACCTATCCGTGGTGCCAAAATATACCGAAATGGTAGTAAATCAACATTTCGGCATAACAACATTGGCACCATCGGAAAATCATCATATTTGGATCCAAACAAATAAGAATTCATAAACATATGCAAGCAAATGCATATATATACAAACGTGTTCCGATGCCACAAGCATGCATACATACAAACAACGATGACACACCTACAAGCATACCCGTAGGGCATACAAACACCGATGCCACACACCGATGTCCTCATATTACTCACCTATTATAGACGATACCGCGACACGAGAGAACGAGAGAGTGTGTGTGGATGAGAGAGTAATAAAGTGATATCTAAAGGTTAGTAGACATTGCACTCATATATCTACCAACCAAAGTAGCTTTAATAAGCTAAAATAGATGGAAGAATGATGAAATTAGGTTGGGGAGGAGGAGGGGGACGACCAGATCTAGTGGTGAATG
Source organism: Dactylis glomerata (assembly GCA_007115705.1). Classification (NCBI taxonomy): domain Eukaryota; kingdom Viridiplantae; phylum Streptophyta; class Magnoliopsida; order Poales; family Poaceae; genus Dactylis; species Dactylis glomerata. Next base: position 212,399 of record QXEO01000048.1, read on the forward strand.
GAGGAGGAAGAAGGGGGCAATGATTGGTGCTAGGTGGCTTTATGCCTTAAAAATAAGCATCCCAGGTTACCCGTAGCGCATTGGGTAGACATGCTCTGCGGGTAGAGAACTTACCCGTAGCGCATGTCTACCCAATGCGCTACGGGTAACATGGGATTATGCCTATATGTCTCTCCTCAGCTTACCCGCAGCGCACCCTTCGTGAATGCGCTACAGGTACTTAGTGTTACCCGTAGCGCATTCAGGAAGGGTGCGCTGCGGGTAAGCTGAGGAGAAACGGCCGTCCAGGCCTATGAATACCCGTAGCGCACATGTGGTTGTGGTGCGCTGCGGGTAATGTGTATAGGAGCAGCGCACTGTGCACGGTGCGCTACGGCTAAATAGCCGCAGCGCACCACATGGTGTATGCGCTACGGGTAAGTCTACTACCTATAGATGTTTTCCTAGTAGTGTCCGGATCTCTGAACCAACCAAGATTGTGGAAGTAGATTGGTTTGGATCATATCCGGAATTCCTACAACACGACGACGTGCAGCGGTGGAGTTGACCTTCGCTCCTACGCAACCCTTCGAGGAGCCACATGGGAGGGTGAGATGGAGAGAGATAGGGAGGGGAGGCACATATAGGAGGAGAGGAGAGCTCCTGCTCGTGCCAATTATGTGTGTCTCCTCCTCCAGGGGGGCTCCTTGTATAGGGGAAGGGGCCAAGCTTACCCCCCACCAAGGCACCTAGGGGGCGGCCAAGGTGGGGCAAGGGAGGCCGGCGGCCAGCCCTAGGGAGCCCCCACCTACCCCCAAACCCTAGGGCGCCCACCAGGCCTTACCAATAAGGGGGGCGCCTAGGGCTAATTGGGATTCTTCTTTGGGAGGGGCCAAATAAGGTGGGCTGCCTTTAGTAATTAATGAACTGAGTATATTTAATATTAATTACTCATTTATTTAATCCCCGTTGCTTCGAAACTCCTTCTGGAACCCTGGGAACAACTTTCGGATCACCGCAAAACTTTTCCGTCTCTCTCTTGTCAATACTCTGGTATTTCTGAATGTACCAAAACCATCTTACACATCATCGAACCCTTAAGAGTATTACCCTATGGTTCGGGAATACTATAGACATCACCGAGACACTTCTCCGATGAATGATCATTAGCTGGACCGAGATGTCTGACCCCTGTGCATTCACAAGGATCTTTTTGTTGTTGAACCGTAAATGTCAATGTCCTATTCCCTTTGCTTCTGTGATACTTGTATCTGAGATCTGATCATCGGTATCATCATACCTAGTTCAATCTCGTTACCGACATTTCCATTTACTCGTTCCCGTGATATTCCATCCATGTGATCTAGTCACATGTTGCAACATTGGATGTAATCTCACCGAGTGGGCCTAGAGTATCTTTTCGTCACACAGAAGAACAATCTCTCTATTGATGCATATGCCTCAACCTACTCCATTGGAATACCCAAAGACACCTTTTCAGTCACCCTTTCATGGAATGATGGTTGATGCAATTAGAGTATCCGCTGGAAAGTAGTGATTAGATATGATCTCACAATCTAAGGATTAGGTTATAGAGCTTCTTATTATCGCAACATGAACATCGTGACATGATCGTGTTACAATACTAATATTGGATATGTGCATCATGGCATTTACCTAATGGCATGATCCCATTGTCAATTGAACATAAATGTTCCATGATCGAGAAACCTCGATCTTCAGTTGAGCTATGAGCTAGTATTACAGGTTTACTAGGAACTCTGGATGTTCAATACCACACATGTATCAATGTTTCCAGTTGACACAGTTATAGCTCAGTATTAAACTTATTATGAACTAATGATATATGCAAATAAACCCTTTATTATTTTCCTCTAGGGAATATATCCTTCACCTACACCTTTGGTCAAACAAAGGATGCTTTGTCTTGTTTAATGCAAAAGGATTGGCGATTGTCGGCAAGCGATCTAAATCTGGTGAAGGTTTCTTGCCAGGATCCAAGGTAAACTTATTGTGCCACCCAGTTAGAATTGGCAAGTGCCTTGTTTCTCCACAATTTTGCAAGATCGGGTTAGAAGGATATGATGCATATTCCTAGTCATAGTTGCAATGAGTATATTGGTTTTTCTTAGTCTGTTATCATGGATAATGCATCCAATTCTTGGAGCTTTGATAATAAACCATCCTCTATTGATGATACATCTGACTGTCATGAGCCACCCTCTATAGTGCATGCTTCTATGGCCATGGGTCTGGATTTCACGACAGGAATTTCATTTGCTAAGGCCATGAGGAAAAAAAATTCTTTGCTACAGTTCATTCCTCGGTGAATACAGGACATTTCACTATGGTGGCATCTTTCGATCAAGCGAATTTTAAAGTCCATGAGGATTCAGTTAGCATTGCCTTAGAGGCTACCATATTGGAGGGTTTTGTGGTCTTATGAAAGTGTCACTTAATAGAGAAAGAGTGTTTCCTTTCGTGGTCTCTAGTAAGGAAATTGCATTCCAAATTCTTAAACTTAGAGATTATAGTTGCCCCCTAGTTTAAATGTTTCGTCCATCTTTGGGTGTTTGGAGGCTCGAATTGGAGTAGAGAGTTTAAATCCTGGCAGAAAGAATGCGATGAGGAATGGTTTTTGGCGAGCCCTTCTATAGTCTGCCTAGACAAGTTCCCAAAGGCCGGGTAATCATTGATTATTATAAACAACATGCACCTTAGATTAAAATCTTCCTTTAGAAGCCTTTCAAATCTTCTGCCAAAGGAGCAAAGTACACACCAATACCGTTACCAGGCAGTCTCGGGACCTAGATCAGTATCGCCAGAATGATATACCTTAGCTTCATGCACAACCCTGGAGGAAGATTGTAAAAGCTTAGATTCACAGGCCAGGTGATGTGGTTGGTACCCATGTCTGCCATGGCCCCACGCGCTAGCCATTCCCAAATCCTTCCCACCCTTGACCTCTCTTTACGACCATGATATGTCATCACCCACCTCCCCGCCATCGCCCTCCATCGTTATTCGCATTCTCGCTCCCGCTTGTCCGTCAGAAAATAGAAGCGAATCCCCGCCATTTTGTCCCTTTCTCTAGGCCTCCGTCGAGCTCAGACCACCACCAGAGATGTTAGTAGTCGCGTTTAGACCCCCCACGTCACCGCCGCCATCCTAGCCCGTCAAGACACCCATCCAACCCAGGCCAAAGCTTCTGTCTCCGTATCTGGCCATCTGACAACACCATCGATATTGATCTCATCCCCTACGACCACCCAAGTCAGCTCTGCCGAGTAGGTGTTCAGTGTTTTGCCACAAACCAGATTTGAGGTACCAAAATTTGCTAAGTAACTCCGTTTCTTGGTATAGCTATTTTTTCTAATTGTTACACTATTTTGAGTATGTACATTCTGGCAGATAGCTATGAAAGTTTTTTCCAATGAATTCATGGATACTTTGTTGGACGATTCATCCATTGATGATGATTTTTTGGCTGGCGACAACACTTGTTCTCCATGACCATCACAAGCATATATTTCCAAGGTTCTAGGGTTAGATCTTGGACCATGAAACAATCGACTGCCATAGAGGTTCCGACCATGTTTTGCGCTTTAATGACAACTCCAATCCAGAGCACACAACTTGTACTCCAGCTCAGTTTTAGTGACACTTCTGAATGCGCGAGCCTGTGTTCATGTGTCTACTAAAGGGAGTGAGGGCCTATGATAATTACTTCAGACTGAAGTTAGATTCCAATGGTAAGCTTGGTTTTTTCACCATTCTGAAATGTATTGCCGTAATTTGGATGCTTGCATATTGATGAGCATCTTTGCAGCACAAGTCGTGAAGCAATGTACAAGTTTTGCGAAGCGGTTGGGAGGTTTCTAGCAAGGAGTTCTTGAGCGAGAGGACCAATTTCTGAGGACACAGCTCGGCTGTTGGCTATTGGCAACTCAAGGTGGTTTCCTGGGATGCTTGGAAGCTTTGCATGCACCGAGAGTGGGAAACTTTCCATTTCCTTGGGAGAGGCAATAAAAAAGACATGTTGGAGAGTGCACGGTCATACTTGAAGATGTGACATCACAAGATCTTTAGATTTGGCCGTGTTTCTTAGGTATGGCTGGACTACACAGTTATTCAATGTGCTTCAGTTCTCTTTGGTGTCTGCAAGACTTGTGGATGGTCAGACACCAGAGTGCAATTATAAAATCGATGGCCACCAGTACATAAGGGGATACTACTTAGTTGATGGTATTTATCCTCGGTAGTCCACATTTATAAAACAATCTCCACCCCCAATATTGCCAAGAAAGCTGCTTTCACAAGAGAGCAAGAGTGTTGAAGGAAGAATGTGGAGCGAGCATTTGGCATGCTACAAGCTCGTTGGGTTATTGTTCGGCACCCTACAAGAACATGGAGTGTCAACAAAATGTGGATGGCGAGGACTGGTTGTGTGATCCTGCACAACATAATGTGGAGGATGAATGTGAAGCTGCCAATGAGCTAGGAGGTGGAAATTTCAGGAACCTTTGATTGAGCCCGAGCATGAACCCTAGAGTTTAAATTTCCTTCGGATGCATGGTGAGTTCAGGCTACTCATGTTCAACTTCAAAAAGACTTGGTTGAGCATTTATGGACGCAAGTCCTCATCTGATGTCATGTATTGGGCAAATTATCGTACTTGTGGTTTGTACCTCAAACTATTGGTGTAAACTATGTCACTAGGAGTATATGATAAAAATATCATTTAAGTTTACCAAAATGATAAATAAACAGCTGCAGTTTGGACGCAAGGGACGGATAGGCTACGAACATGACTCATTGCTCACTCATTCAAGCTCGCCATCATCATCCGATCCTTACTAGCTCTTAGACCCGGGTATCAGACAAAATCATTTAAGTTTACCAAAATCAGACAACCCGGGTATCGAATTTGGAGAAAGCCAGTACGTAGAGATGCTCTTAGACCTTACTCTTTGAAGTCCTCGTATAAGATGACAAATGATTAGAAGATGAAAGTTATACGTATACGTCTGTCGTCCGCCAGTCTACGGACGCGTACCCTTGCCGGCGGCCCCTACCTTTTAAATTGATGGCCAAAAGTGACCGTGAGCAGTGCCCGATCGCTCGAATTCAAGGCTGGGTAGTTACGTTAAGGGCAAGGGGAAAGAGGAGCTGCAAGCTCTGCAATCTGCACAACCTATCTATCACCGGCCGAGGGTCGACACGTACTTTCTTGACTCCAACAGACCAGACTGAACTCTTCCTGCAACGTCTACGTACGTTTTACCATAGGCCTCACCTACACTAACGATGGAGGTAGTTCAGACTATCCAGACACTCTAGGACACATAAGACGCACCGCCACTTATGGGCACGCAGTAGGTACGCAAGTGGGGTAGGCGTATAAATACTTGCATAGAGAGGTTGATCCGGATTAAATGATGGATAGAATTAAAATTGGTAAAGAAGTGAAAATTAGGTTTCGAGTAGACATTTGGTTAAGGGAAGATTCTATGGCAAACTTTTTTTTCTCGTAGACTATGATTTTCACTTAACCATAACATTACTGTGGCTGATGCATTTCACAGGGGTGTGCATGATTTCAGATTTAGAGGAGCTGGTTGGAAAAAAGTGGACTTTGTGGACCAATCTAACAATAACTGACCAGTTTTAAATGGCTCGCAAAAGTTCATAGATTAATCAGTGAAGATTGATTGGGTTGCTTTATTTTTTTAGTAAATGATTCAGATATTGAAAAATATAGCCGAAGCTAACAAAAATAATCAAACTTTTAAGCAGTTGGTCCAAATTGTCCCAATTTTTTTAGATTAGTAACTGATCATTGTTCAAATCGCTCGATTTTTTTATTTTTCAAATTTATGATATTTGACCAAAGTTTGGCTGAATTTAAAAATAACTGGCCGAATTGTTACATGATTTTTCACAAATTCTCAAATTTAAAATTAATCAGTGAAATTTATTTAATTTATGGAAGTATTCTTAGATTCCGAATATTAATAATTTCGAGAAAGATACTATCAAGTCAACTTATTTGACTTGTTTTGTAGCTTTCATAATATTAGCAGTAATAAATGATGGTTTAGACCATCTCGTCCATGCTTGGACGGCTGATGCGATCAGTCTCATTTGCCACGCACGGGCTGACCCAGTGTAATTCGTTCATATTTGAAGGAAATAGTTTCAAAAAAATCAAATTTGTCTGAGAAGTGCCCTGGCGGTCATCCAGATTGCCCCACTAAACTTTTGGGCTGGGTCCGCCACTGTTGCCACCTGCAAACCAGTATGTAGTCCATGCGTCAACAAAAACATTGTTAATGGGGCTAAACCATGATTTTGATGTGTCTGTAATTGGTTACACCAAATTTGGCTTAAAAAAACTTGAATATTACGTGTTTTGCACAAAAGGTGGTGATTTCTTCAGTTTCCTCCAAGCATCGCATACGTAAAAATAACTTGGATCATAGATGCACATGAATACGAGACAATTCATTACTTCAGAATACGCTGCCGATAACAAGTTCTCAACCATTACCATTGATGCGTTCGGTGTCCGTAAATGTTTTTCATTGGTTTATAACAACAACCCTACCCACAGGTATGGTGCTTGTCATTGGTGAGGTATCACAAAAAAAAAACATGAAGAAGATTGGCACTCCTTGACGTTGGTCGCTCCTGCCTTCTTGAACCTATGTTGGAACCTTCCGCCCATTATCATATAACTACATCTACATTGTCTTCGGCGAGCTTGGGAAGGGAGGAATGGACGGTGTCATTGTCCTGTCTCCCACCATACTCTTCACTTCTCTTCCCACATATCTATATGTTACCAGGTTAGTCGGGACCGCGGGCGGAGACACTTTCGAAGGAGACATGTTCACAACCCTGGATACAAATATCAAGGTGATTGCTTGGGAAGAGGATAGAAGAATGGATAAATTTGGGAGAGAGAGAGGGAGAGGAACATGAATGCAAAAGTGATTGTGAGAGCGACAGTAGCTTGTTTAAAGGCATGGGGAGATAGAGTTAGGGTTTTTTATCTAGGAGGTGTGATTATGGGATATTTGGTCTAAAATGTTGATTGGCTTGCTCTAGGCATGTTACTATAGTGCATAGTACAATTAACGACAAAAAACTATTAAAAATATCAAACAGGTAAAATGTTCACCAATAAATGGCCTAAATTGAGCCCCTTAAATGTTGTCTTTAGAGCTATAGTGGTGAAAGCAGTAGGTGGGATCGCCCTAATGAGATAAGGAACAAAGAGACCGGGGTGAAGGGCGGAGCCAATAGGACCTTCATTTAAATATATCTTCGTTAAATTTTTTCATCAAGTCCGGTGTGAATTTTCTCCAAATAGAAGACATGTGACATGTCGTATATCTCAATTTTCTTTTAAATACAAACAAAACAGGGTCCATTAGCCCATCTGATAATCACGAATGCACTAAGGCGGCCCTCTTTAGCATTAATTGTTTATGATTTGATTTGTAGGATTTAAATTCTTAGATATATTTCTACTTGCTATTCCTAAATCATTATGTATGGATTACTTTGCCTAAATCTTATACGAAATTGAATATCCACCCTAACATTTTTTCTTAGACTCAATTTTTTTTTGAAAGGAAATGCGGTAGGGGAAGCCCCTACAGCCAATTTTATTTTTTGAAAATAAGAACCCAAATTCGAGTCTGTGGGGACTTGAACCTGGGTGGCTGGGTTGTACATCCACTTCCCTAGCCAAGTGAGCTAGGCTCACTAGGGTTGAGAAACTTTTTGTCCAGTTCAAATCACTATTCATTTAGTTTTTGGTTACAATCCTCTATTCTAACGGAAAACCTTCTTGAAATAGGCTTTCGCCCCCCTAATAGACAAACCTATAAGATACATGTTTATTTTGGGCGCATTCTTATATTTCTCAATGCGATACAAAGAGCGCCTAACTTTTTGGAATGTGCAATGACAACCAGCAAAACAAACAATGTTTTTCTCTAGGTAAAACAAAGTGTTTTTGTTACACCAAAATTGCTATGTTTTCCCTAGTGAAATATGTTTTTTCAAAATTTTCACAAATAAAAAATATCTTAAAATAAAGTCGATAATGATCGAATGAAAATGCCAATAAATTTGTAAAGAATGATAGAAAGAAGGGTTGTAGGGTTTAGGTAAAAAATAAACATAGGTAAGGTAGGTATCCAATAAAAAATAGAGAGGTTATATATAAAGGATATATATTTTTACTTTACTAGACTTTTAAACTTTTTTTGAGGTATACTAGACTTTTGAACTTATTTAGGCAAGGCGAGTATATACCAAATGGTTTAGAAAGCGATCTGAAGCGTTAGCTTCTAAACGAACCGCCGGGATCGATCGAGATCCTCTGAAATATCCGCCCCGATCCCACAAAACACGACGCCCGTTTTCCTCCTCCGAAAATTCAACTCCCCGTAGCTTCTTTTCAGATCTGAGCGAGGGATCTACGGCGTCGGGTCTTTTGGGGAGGATGAACTGGATCGGGCGCAAGATCCACCTCTACAATGTCAACATCGGTCTTTACATGCTCGATTGGTGGGAGCGGTACCTGTTCAGTATCCTTTCACCGCTCGCTTCTCGTTTCCCCCTTACTGAACTCTTAGGATTTCGCCTTTTCGTTATTTTAAGTGTGTTTTTATGGTGCTTAGGCAGTTTGCTTGCTGAATCTGATGAAATCATGCAGCGTGTAGTGAATTCTGTAGTTTATGGGATCCAGGAGTCTTTCTGATTTTGAGTCACATGACTTCGGTGTAAACCGGATTTTCTTTCTCGCTTTTACCAGGATAATTTGGTACAATTAGATGTCGTGGTAACACAATCATTAGTGTGTCGCTTGATACTTAATCTTGATGTCGACCTCTTCTTAGTCTATTGAACTATTGCAATCTACAGAGTTTGAAATTTATGGAATCTAATTAGATTATGGAAGGGTTTTTGTTTAGTTATTTATGCGTCCTGTAGAGCCCGATTTAGTCAGTCTCTGGCCATATTTTCCAGATTAAGATACCAGGTATCTTTAGTATCCAACCAATTTGTCTATGCAAGGCAAGCTGCATCCGGAATAATAACCCTGCAACCTGGATAGTTGACTACTACCAAGTGCAGTGCAGTGCAGGACTAAGCTTGCATGGCACATTGCCTCAGCACTTGTTGCAAATCTGTCGACCTGCGTCTTCAAATCAATTGAATCTTGCGCCTTGCAGAACTCCAAAAAAGCTTAAGCGGTTATGAATATGTGAATATCATTAAATAGATGTACCCCTAGCAAATCATCAAAGAGAATAGCAATATACCGGTCCTAATAACTTGACTACGACTCAGCTAGCCATTGCCGCAACATGCTTAAGTTCTTAAAATTACCTCCAGTAGTAGTTTGGTTTCTATCACCATATCTTATTAAAAGATTCTCTATAGCACCCAACATGAGATGGTCTCCCTGTCTACTTCTCTACAAGCCACCAAGTTCAGAATATTATCAATTGTAGTCGCAAGACATAAGCTGTTCCCCCCAAAGTCCCCATTCTGACTAGATGACTCCTGCTTCTATAGTTCCCTGTACTTGATTCACTATTTTTTCAATTTTTTTAGGAGTCTTAATTACAGAAATTATATGTAGTTTTAAGATTGCTACAGGTTCATTTTCTTCAAAATGCAGATTGCAGAATAGTACCTTACCTATAAAATGCAGAATAGTACCTTAATTGCCAGGCATATTTGTTTTTCCCTTCTGTTAATTTGTTCTATCGGTAACTTTATGGAAATTGGGTAGATTTTCTGATTGCATCATAGAAAGTCTAAAAGATTTGGAGTTTTACTACTCCCTCCGACCACTATTACCTATCGCTAATGTTGATGTATCTAGGCACATTTTAGTGTCTAGATATATCCATACTACAAACAAGTAATAGTGATCGGATGGAGTATTGTATCTCACATTTCTATCACTTTAATTGTTTTCAATTCTGATGCATCTTAGCAAATTATTCCAAAAAATTCAAAAATATGTTATCACTTAACTGGTACAGATACGTTGATGCTTTGCCTTATTTGGTACATTCTCCGGTATCTCATCGCGTTCTTTCAGAGGTATATCCTTCAAGCTTTGATTTCCTTTACCTTCTTTCACATTGAAGTATCTGATAAAACCTTTTCCAACTGTCATGTTTTTATTCTCCCATAAAAAAATCATCATCCACTACCCACTAGCATGCTCCTTTCCATTAGCTCCGTTAAGGAACTCAAAGGTCTATTCAAGCATTTGATCCTTTTTATTATGTATTTTGTGAAAGTATGAATTGATGAACATGGGAGTAGCTACACCAGCAAATATAAGTATACAAATTACAAACTACCATTGATCCCATTGGCGTGTCCATGTTGCCAACACCTCCAGAACTACCACTTCTTTAGTTGTCAATATTTCCCATGTCATATATCTAGTTCGTTTGAATGTAAACTGATTTGGCTTCTCTATGTGTTGTAGTAATCTGGAGACCATCTTACAAGGTGCAAACTATCTTGTACGAGGTAGATAATCGTCATAGGCAAAAAGTATGTTGATGCGTTAATGAATTCGCCTTGTAACTTCATCTGTTTGAATAGTTTCAACTGAGAAACTTGAAAGGGTCAGTTTATCTGTAATTTAGATCTGTTGTATTGTAGCCCTTCTACTGTATTTTCCCTGGAAGATGTAAGTTTCTGACATTTGATTTTGCAAAGCAAACATGGATGTGATGTGTAAGATTGACATTTAGTATTCTCCATGATTGTTGTAATATATTGGTTTTGCTTATTCTTAGTTTCCTGAAACTTCCATAAATAATTTGCCACCTCAACTTGCACATCATTAGGCCTGAAATTACAGCTCCAAAAGTGTGCGCTAGTCTGCCCCATTTTAATTTTCTTAGTTGGGTTCATTCTCTCTAATAGTTCTGTAAGGGAATGTCACACAACTTAGCAAGAGACTATACATATATGCAGCTGTCAGCAGTTCTGGAATTTAGATATTTTTCCTTTGTAGTTTGTATTGTGGAATTCAGTTATTTACTACTCCCTCCGATTGGAAAAGAGTGCCGATCGGAGGGAGTACTTCCTCCATTTCATATTAGTTGTCTACTGGACACATTTTAGTGTGTATGTTCACTTGTTCTAGCGACAACTTATATGGAATGGAGGGAGCAGTAATTTGTAAAGAACTCTTCTTCGCTGAAGCATTTTACTAGTTTTGTGTAAGTTAATACGGACATCCCTACTGGAACCTTACATTAGTTGTCATCTGGACAGACTGTGAGAGATGTGGTGGTCTGCGCTGTCCGTTGTGATATACTGAGAATACCCACACAATGTTTCCGAATCAAAGATGACTGAGGTCAAAACGACGGGCGGTTTTGGTTAGATGTCCAATCCATCAGCGTCACCTGGTGGTTTAAGCGTCATTTTCCTTCCCAGAGGAATCACATCATTTTGGCAGGTTTCGACGACGATCAGAAACGCAACTGAAGAAACCAGAAATAGTCCAGGCCTATACGTCAGTTTGTTCGGAAGCGTCAACATTAGCCGCCCATCACGCTGAAGTAAGGCTCGCCTGAAACGATTCCCAGGTCGGTGCTTATCGTTTCTAGCACGCCGTGTGCGTGACAGCCGTGTGTTTCGCTGTCCAGGAGTTCCTGATATCTCTTGCAGTACTCCATAGTTCTAGACAAGGAGAAGCAGGAGCGAGTTTCTGATATCTCGGTTCAGCCATGTTCTATCTTGTGATATCAATCCCGGCGATTGTCCTGGTGCTCGTCCTGGCGCTGGGGTGCTACATGCTCGGCCGGAACCGCGGCTGGGCCGAGGCGTCAGTGCCGCAGCAGTTCGCACCACCGGCGCCGCCCAAGTAGCAGGAGCGTGGAAATCTTCAGCGATGTCATGTCGGTTCTCCTGCCCTGCTTTTGCTTGCGGTAGTGCTGTTCTTTCTCTCTTTTGTTTTGGAAGCGCTTGTATGTTTTTCAGTAGTGCAGTGTGGATGTCTCCTTTACTGTCAGTACAACGGGTGGAGTGTTCTTTCTATTCTTCATGCAATTGTATGGCTTTCTGCAACTTTGTGAATGAATTTTCCCTGCCTTCACAACACCCGGCTGCTCAGGTGGACAGTCTCAGATCGCTTACAGTTACAAGACTGAATTATCTAGTATGGTAGTTCGGATGTTAGCCTATATCAATTCCACTTGTTTTCTTTCATGCAAACAGACACAGCTTTTCTGGCTCAGTACTATTCTAAAGTGAGCCACGTTCTTCTGGGTTAGGAAGCGGCAACCCAGATTACATCGCATGCTATCCAACAGGCCACCAATGACTCGTGCTAACTGAAGTACTATTATCGTTTAGATGAGCAATCACACGAGATATTGTAGTGTCAATAGTATTTCTTGACAGGTGACATATATTGTTTCTTAGGAATCACCCACAGGGCGAAGGCATTTCATACCTCATTAATGTCAAGGAAACGATTACAAGGATGGAGTTTCATATTGCCAAAAAAAAATTCCTGGATTGGAGCATTTTCTCAACACAATATCCTGGATGGTGCACCGAGCTAACCACCATGCACACGGAGCAAATTGAAGGGACCTCCATCCGAGTGTCACCTTTTCTATCTCGCCTTTGTACACTTGTTGATGTATACACGATACATTATACATACATCCTAGATTAAATTTAATTAAAACTGCATCAATTAATTTGAAACAGATGAAACATACATCCTAAATTTTATAGTACTATATAGTTTCCGCGAACTTTCAACAAATATATTGGAATATGTCCTGGCACCTCCAGTTTGGGGATCCAATATATTAAAACTGCATCAATTAGTTTGAAATGGAGGAAACATACATCCTAAATTTGAAACGGAGGATCCAATAACACTGCTAATGTATGATCCACCGTTTCACCAAGCATGCTTTCGTTTTTTCATGTCTTTTGAAGACTACGGTTGATCATACATTAGCAGTGTTATTGCACAAACTCGGCGCTCGATCTGCTCCACCACTACCACTCGTAAAATCCTGGGAGATCTGCTTCGGTACACCCCTCTCCCCCCAAACTCAAATACATCAGATGTTGAGATCTCTTTGTACCCCATGTACCTCGAGCTAGACTGACACGAGGTGTGACATCCAGGATGGCATTTTGATTTTCTTAGTCTGCTGAGCCAGTTAGGTGTCTCTCCTTGGTGCATACCAAGCGTCATGGTGACAACAATGATATTCAAAATGAGGCTTTGGTATAGTTGTTGTGTTTAAAATATATCACACAAGGGTTGCAACTTTCTCCTACGTGGCTAGTCAGCAAAATTCATGTTGTTTTGTTCTCCAAATTTCGCTTGACTATTTGGTGGGGCCGGCGTAGTTTCAGTGTGACATCACATATCGTTAAGTTGTGTTGTGGACGTGAAGTCGAAATCGTCCAATCGAGATGATGACGCTTGGACACCCTTCATGTTTTAGTGATATAGTTGTTCGTTTCAATTCTTCATCGGCGGCTAGGTCGGCCAAGGGTACCCACGTGTTCCCTACAACCTATGGATTTGGTGTATTCTTGATTTTCGTCTCATTTTTTCCTTAACCAGACAATTATATTGTTCATAATTAATAAAAATAATAAACTATATTTATATCATAACAATATTTTTTGTCTCATTAAACCACCATAATGCATTTTGTTTACCTTTTTTTAAGGAATGCATTTTGTTTACCTAGCACAGGCTGTCAGGCTAGAGGCGCAATAGCTCGTCCACAAAATTTGGGCCACGAGAAGACATTGGGTTATGAAGGCCCGGTTGTCTCAAATAGCATTCTCAATGAAAGTAATGGTAATCTGGACGGTCCTACCAATGGGCAATGGCCCAGTTGTAAGATATGGGCTTCGACCGCACTTATATTTGTTTCAGGGCGAGCATCCATGCTTCACTTCTTTGGAATCTTTACTCCTTCCAATCCGTATTGAGTTTCAAAAAAACGCGTCGCTGATGAAGTACATAATAATCCACATGAATAGTTAGTTCGTCTCCATTGGGAAAACGAGCTCCCTACCACACATGTTCCCTGCCAGCAGATGGAACTCTTTGAGTTAGAGAGTCTAGAAGATACCGGAAAAACTTAACCCGAATAATTATCGTAGGCCTCGCTTGTTTTCCTGTTTATTTGCGAAAAATGGAGGGAGAAAATTACGGACCTGATGAGGCCACGCGAAAAATCCTGAGCGGACCGGAAAAAGCGTCGGTAGGTCGAAAATTAAACTACGAACCAAGCAGGGCCATATGGGTTTCCCGATAAGGCCCCGATTGGAACATCGTTTTAATTTCCACCTCCGTCGCGATTTCTGGCCCGCCGCTGGATTTTTAATGTGGCCATTGCAGGTCCGTAGAAAATTCCGCCGGTTTGGCCTAAAATACCGGTATCCAAGCATGGCCTAAGCGTTTTTCGGATCGAAAATGTAGCTGCCGGAACAGAAACTGTAAACTTGTACCGGAAATTGGAATTTAAGAGAAGTGTTTACGCGAGATCATCGGTTCGTCTAGTTCATCAAACATAGTTCATACCTAGTTTATATAAGCACATCATACATATAGTTCATAAAGAACCCATATACCCCCACGACCGCTGGTAGTTGCTCTTACGGCAGCGAGATCAACAAACACCAAAGCGCAACGGCAAACCAGCGCACACGCACCAACCAATCCGCGGGTAGGTTTGGTCTATAAGCTTGTGTGGAGTACAGTGCAAACATGTGGAGCGGCGTCGCGGCCGGCGCACGCACGCACTCATCCACGCAGCCTACCTACCCGGCTACCCGCTCTGCATGCGGTAGGTAGAACCTGTGGATCCTCGTCTCGCCAGGCCCCCAGCGGAGCCCCATCGCTGCCGGGCGCCCATCGTCTACTTGCCGGCGGCGGGATCTGCATTGAAGAGCGGCGGACGGATCTACGGCGAGCGTCATGCATGGGCCACGCCGGCGATAGGCCGAGAGCTACAGTACAGCACACGGGGCGTATTCATGCAGGTTCCTGTCTCCGTGAATGCTCCGATCGATCGTATAAGCTGGGCTGCATCACAGATCTATCCCGAGGCTGCGTTTCACGTACCCTCAGCTACCACCAATCATGTGCTCCATCATGTGGCCAGCTTCGTCGTGCGTCGCCCACTATTCATGGCGTCCATCGTCTGGCTAGCTAGGCGCCCACGCGTAGCGTAGCGCATGTCTCGCCCACACGATTTGTAGACGTATTCCAAGTTAATAAAATTAGAACTACTAGCTTAGTTCGGTGTCACCTAATTTAACTTAGTTCTTCGCAAGATCGCCGCTGCATGTCTTGTGGCCAATTGGGACAGTTCTTTGGAGCTGATCTTGTGGAAGATGGAAGCTTGTAGTTTGCTCACGGGAAGAATTACCTAAATGTTTGCCGTGTTGCCCCTTTGTTTTCGTTTAGCTCCTTGTGCGAACCGTATAAAATACTGGTGTCGGGTTTTTGTCCCATAGTGGGTGCTCGATGGAGAATGTTCCCTCGAAATAGGCTTTCGCCCCGCTATATTAATATAGCAATCGCACCGATACAACAGTTCGAACACAAGAAAATGTTGGGGCAACAGCAAAAACATGCCCAAAAAGAAAAAATAGAAGCAATGGCGAAGTGACAAAACAATGATGACCCGCAACCGCTGCCCCCCCCCTCCCCCGTCTTCTCCCCCACGCTCCAAGTACTCCGAAGCACCCAGTACCAAGCAACACCTTCAAGAAGGGAGACGCCGTCGACACGACACTGTTGCCTGGACCAAACCGGTCCTAGGGTTTCCCCCGGTACAAAGAGTGCAGTGGACAGGGAATTCCCATGGCGCCGTCCAGGAAGGGATGGTGTCACTCGAAGGCGACACCGCGTCAGGGCCAGACAAGCTAACACAGATTTCTCCCGCCCCCGTCACACAAAAAACTTTGGTACAACGAAGCACCACCACCTAGCTTCGCCACCCACCAGCCTGCACCACCACGGTCTCGAAGTCGCCATCATCAGACACTTCATGACACTGGACTACGGCCTGAATAGTCGAGGCACATGACATCGTAAGAGCAAGGAATAGCAGCCTCGCAGCCACATGGGAGGAATCCTCCTCCACCGCCCCTCCACGCAGAGAGGCATTCAATGACCGGACAAGGCAGCGGGAGCACACCAGACCCAATCTGATCCGGTCGGGCTAAAATAGGCCCGTGAAGCTCCGGCCACCCTGCTGCGTTGCGCTGGCTGTTGAGCCGCCATCCCGAGACCCTTCCAACTCGTCGCCTCTACCATCAAGAAGCCCAGCCGCAGTAGAACCCGGCCCGCTCAAGCCCATCTGGGGGCCCACCCGAGCCCATCTGGAGCCGGGGTGCCCAGGCCATGGAGCAGTCACCACCGGAGCTCCCTGTAGCCTAGCCTCGCCGTTGGATAACATCACCGCCCGCCAGAGTCACCCGGCCGCGCCGAACCAGGGCCGCCTCCTCCATGACGAGGGGGAAGAAGAACCACCGCCGCCAGCGTCGCCCAGGCTTCGCCCGGCCACCTGTGCCAACGGCGGCGATGGAGGGGAGGGATAGGAGGGGAGGCCGGCCGTCGGCAGGCTGGAGAAGACCTCGTCGCCCTCGGGGAGGGGGGGAGAGAGGGGCGAGGGGATGTTTTTTTGGGTGTCTCGTATCATCAGATTCCCTCAATGGAGAATGTTCACCGTCAGTTTCCTGGCACCGCTCTTCCTCGCACTGCTCTAGCCGGCTTCTTTCCTCTCGTAACCTTTCTCTTACTATAATGTACAAAATTTATTATTGCCGTCGTGAAATGGAAAGGGGTGGAAGCCCGATTAGGGAAAATGTGCAAGTGAGAAAAACAAAAATGCAATGATGCACCCATATGCAATTGGACACCCATGTGTAATTTTTATGTGCACAAATTACGATTCAAATCTGACAGTCGTAGAGTCGATCTAGAGCTGTAAGTTAATTCTCAGTTGACCTAGAACTAGCGAAAGGATAAAACAATCAACCGGCTAGCAATGTAGTCACTCGGTCCGCGGCTAAGTATAGGGTTAGCTTTTATTCTAAGTTAAATAATTTAAGTTTGACTAATTACTTATAACAAAAAAATTATATGACGCCTAAATTAGTATCTCTACATTCGTCTTGAAATATACTCCCTCCATTCCAAAATATAAGATGTTTTAGCCTATCATTGACATGTATGTATCTAGACATCTTTTAGTGTGTAGGTTAGAAGCAAAAGGAGTGAATCTATATATACTAAAAAGCACCTAGATACATATATGTCAATGATAGGCTAAAACATTTTATATTTTGGAACGGATGAAGTAGTTTCCTGATATGCTAATTTGATGTCACATATAGTGCTACTTTGTTATACGGTGGGTTAAATTTAAGAAAGTTTGAATTAAGACAAAAACTAAACATAGACTAGGCCGTCATGCATGGGCCATGCTGGCGATAGGCCGGGAGAGCGACAGCTAGTAAACGGGTCATATGCATGTAGGTTCTTGTCTCCATGAATGCTCCGATCGGTAAGCTGGGGACTGCACGACAGATCTAGCCCGAGGCTGCATTTCACGTACCTCAGCCACCAGAGATCATGTGCTTCAGCATGTGGCCAGCTTTGTCGTGCGTCGCCTACTATTCATAACGTACATCGTCTACGTAGCTAGGCGCCCACGCATAGCGTAGCACATGTCTCACCCACACGATTTGTAGACGGAAGACTTGACACGAGCCAACTTCAAGCTAATTAATCCCTCCATCCACGAATAATTATACGGTTACCTTCTGTCGCAAGTCAATTTTCTAAAGTTTGATTAGTTTTTCAGAAAAATATGAACATTTATGATACTAAATTACTATCACTACATTCATCTTGAAATCATAATTTGCTAATTTTGTGGCACATATATTGCTACTTTAGTTTGATTCAAGACAAGTGCTTAACATAAACTTGTTCGAATTCGAGAAAGTTTGACTTAAGACAAAAGCTAAACGTGCCTGAGGCACCTCTAGGCACGCCTCCTACAAGGTAAGCGACGTCCAAAGGTGTCTTTCATCGTTAGAGTTGGCCTAAACCCTTCCATGCTTTCGCAGACACATCATCCAATGAGCATACATCCTTGCCAGCAAGAAGGTGAAGGGACATCAACCCGACTCTACCACCAAAGCACCCTAGCTAGCCAAGTGTTGTTGACTAGGCTTCACCGCAAGATGGGAGGTCGAGATGCACGCCCCAACGGTCATTTGATCTCGTCGGGCGAGCCCTAAACACATCGGAAGATGACAAGAGCAGACAAGACTTCTACCATACAATCGAAAACAATACCAACCTCCTGGTCCACCAGAGTGTCGTTGTCGACATCAATCATCTACTTATGCATGTATAGTGTGGAAGAGTGTAATGGATTGAGTGGCGGATCTAGGATTTTGTTACCGAGGGTGCCACTCTTACAACTCACAATTTAGATGTTCTATCTGATACCCAAATTCAACATAAGTTTTAAATGTCCTAATAGCCGTTGCAAGCCGTACCCATGAAACACATCACTTGCTCTATGTTCACCCCCTGTCCATATGCCTCGTGGTGTAACCTACAATACCGATGACGTCATTGAGATGACCGTCAACCTCCACACTAGTTGTCAAGTCCACCCACACCCATGGTTCCATCAAGGTGTTTTTTTAAACGTTTGTGGATTTTCGCTCGATCGCTATCGCTACATGTCACATTTTAGTAAACCTGACAAATCAATTGACTGGTGAGCCAAATTCCTAGGCTTAGATCTTTCCCACAACATATATATTAGCTTGATATCATAAGAGATCTGCAAACTACAAACAACCCCCACACTAGTCATCAAGGGCCACATCAAACATGGCATCATCGAGTCTGTGTATTTTTTTTGAGGTTTGTCGAGTATCGCTCGATCGCGTCATCACATGTCACAAGCTAGTGCACATGACAAATCATTGACAGGTGGGCCAACTTGTTCAGCTTAGGTCCCTCCAACGATATTATCTCTTATCTCGATGTCATAAGAGATTAGCAAACTTAAAGAGGCAAATACCTCTAGTGCATTGTATCTAACATGGTTGTATTTAATGAAAATATATATTTCTAATTGACAATTCAGATTATGTAAATTGTACTAAGTTTTTAAAATAAGTCATTAACATGTAGTACTAAATAATTGTTACCAAGGATCATGCAGTTACATGTGGCCAGCTTCGTCGTGCGTCGGCAGGCGTCCATGGCGTGCGCAGGCGTGAATAGCGTGGCGCCTGTTCCAGCGACATCTCTCGGCATTTGCTTGCTTGTTCTGTGACCACCAGCTAGAGTGTCGAAGTGGGTGATGAATTTGCTTCAATACCAAAATGGACCAGTACAAAGATGTCTCGAGAATAATAATGGCGCCGGATCGACGAGCATTTGGCTTGACTAACCGGGTTCAACTTGCAGGGTGCGGTAGGTGCCCTGGTGAGGTTCAAAACTACATACTGCCTACCACCGAGCACTAACATGGAGGACGTGGGTGTATATGCTTTTCCAGCATTTCTCAAGGCTTGTGTTCGTCCAGCACGAGTCTTGTTGGTTGGTAGATTCCAAGTTTCATGTCTTCGTTTTGCTCTCTGATCAGTCTTGGTTGGTGAATGGTGACTATAGCTTGGTGAGAATCGTTTCACACGCTGTAAAGCAGGGAGCTAAAATGGTGTGCTCACAGCTACTGCATCTCGCTTTACCTAGTGCGCATCCCCCTTGCTTGATTTCAGCCATAGATCTAGCCAAGAGCCTGTAACTAGGTCAACTTACTGTACACCATGAACCTCAGCTTAAGGCCTCCTTTGATTTGTAGGAATTGCTCATAAATTTCATAAGATGAGGATTCTATGGATTTTTTCCCTTTCCGATGCGTTTGATAAATAAGGAAATGAATCCTGTAGGAATTCACTAGCCTAGGATCATAGGGAAAAAAAGCATTAGCTCCAAGCTCATAGAAAAATTCCTATGCAGATTCCTATGTCCATAAGATTTAATAAGACATGCTATTCTAATCCTATCTATTTTCTATTTCATTATAAATCCTACCCTACAAATCAAAGGAGACCTAATCAGTTCCCCGCCGCAACCGTGGAACTCGTGGAACTGGAGTAGTTGGTAGTAATCGAGATGGCAAATTATTGGATTAACAAAATCAGTTTGCGCTATAACTTTATGCATTTGAATCGTTGACCGATATCATTCGTAATCTGATGACATGCGGTCAGATCGAGCTGTTTAGCAATCATCCGTAAAGTCAAATAGTATCAAAGCGCTGGATCGCGTGGCGAATATCAAGGCGGATCAAGTTCAAGTGAGATCATTGGCATGTAAACACATCGGCTATACCGGAGGGCTCAGATTGCGCTGAGGCGCTAACGTTGGCAACAGATCTCGCTGTTGATCGTGTGAACATGGCGTATATATTTGAGATACAATCATTCATCGCAACTTCCGTGTGAGTTGTTTGGTTAATTAGTACAACAAATCGACGAATTGGAACGAAAAAAATCAAAGGAATCTGGGATTTGATGAGTTGGAGTTATAACTATTTTCATCTCGAGGATTCGACAACGTGCAACAATAAAAAATCTCAACAGACCTCAAATCAGAAAATAAGTACTAATTCATCATGGTTTGACAAAGAAATGGAACCTAAAGGCGCAACATGCCCAAGCACGGGCAACCGACTTAGAGCATCTTCATTGAATCTTAAGAGGCTATTGGGGAGGTCCAGACACTAGTGGAAAAAGGATCTATTGTTCCGATTGGTAATGGGCTTTAGTCCCGGTTGAGGTTATCCAACTGAGACTAGCAAAGAGGGACAAAGGCCACTCTCTTTAGTCCCGGATGCTCACAAACCGAGACCAAAGGTCCTCCACGTGGTCCAGATCGTGTGCTTGGGGCTGGAGGACCAATTAGTCCCGGTTGGTGGCTCCAACTGGGACTAAAAGGTCTAGTGATATTTGTGGTAGAATTATTGAAAAAAAAATTGAATTTTTTTTGGATTTTTTTTTGGATTTTTTGAATTCCCATATTTTCTAATATTTGAATTGTTTGACAATTTTCACTCTAATCTCTAATCACCCATATTCTAATGTTAAAGTACATACTTGTGGTTAAACTTCACAGTCGGTCACCATCCTCACACTGCTCCACCCTCAGCACGCTTAACTTCTTCGTTCCGTCCCTACTAGCTTCCAAGACCACGCTCGTGACTTCTTGATAATAGTATGGTATCAATTCTATTAACCCTTAGACTTTGATAACACATGATTTTATTTTTGAATTCCAAATAATTTTAAAAATAAGCACCAATGATTAAGTAATAATAAGCATCAATGAATTTCAAATAATCTTTATGCGTAATTCAATTGTTATTAAAAAACTCAAAATTTTCAAAAAACAATAATAACTCTAAAAAATGAAAAAATCGAAAATTCCAAAATAATAGAAAACATTCAAAATATTGAAAAATGAAATAAACAACAAAAGAAATACAAAATTTTCAAAAAAACAAATTTTCTAATTTTTTTTAACAAAATCTAATATCTTCCTTCTTTCATATTTCCCTTTGGAATTGTGAGAAGCAAGAATTTTTGCAAACGGCCTATGGCCGTTGAAATCGGATGTAACTTTTTGCGTAGATAGTTTTTCATATATTACATATTTTTTTGAGTCCGTACGCAAAATTTATTGCCGTTTTAATTTGGCATGACCTTTTTTTGCAAAACATATCAAAATTCAAAATTTTAAAATTTCCCTAAAGTTGATTGCGTGAGATACATGCATGCCAAAGTATTTTGAAATTTGAAGTTTTTATCCTTTTCATTAATTTTTGTAGACATTTTTTCTGCGCCGAGGGGGGGGGGGGGGGTAGGCATGAGAGGGAAAAATGGGCATCTACCCTTTAGTCCGGGTTGGTATCACCAACCGGGATTAATGGGGGGTGGGGGGGGGGGTTGTCCCGATTGGAGCCACCAATCGGGACTAAAGGTCAGTACCCTTTAGTCCCGGTTGATATCTCCATCGAGACTAAAGGTCTAGTTTGAACTGGGACTAATGGATGTGTACCCCTTTAGTCCGGATTGGTATCTCCAATCGGGACTGAAGGGTCCATTTCGTGGATCGAGCTATTTGGGGACTAAAGGGGATGGACGGAAGGCCTGTTTTCTACTAGTAAGACAAGGTTATTGTGGCGGCTAACTAAACCTAAGCTAAACCTAGATCTAGCTGTTGAAGGAGCATTCAAGGTTGTCACTGATGTCCTTGTTGTTGTCATCGTGGATAGTAACATCGGCCACTCCTTCGCAAACTCATCGGACATCGGCCGCTAGCCTAGGCTCAACCTTCGGGTTGTTGAGGCTACACAATGGCGAAAAGACATGGAAATCTGCCATCAACGCTAGCCCCTCCTTGTTCTTAGGCTTCCTCGGCGGCAACAATCCTGACTTCGAGCATCGGAAGGAGAGATGTCCCCGCGGCGGGACACATGGAATTCTGCCATCGGCCCAAGCCTCTTGGCGACGGGCCT
Organism: Dactylis glomerata; assembly: GCA_007115705.1. Taxonomy (NCBI): domain Eukaryota; kingdom Viridiplantae; phylum Streptophyta; class Magnoliopsida; order Poales; family Poaceae; genus Dactylis; species Dactylis glomerata. The sequence goes on from QXEO01000048.1 coordinate 235,072, forward strand.
TGTTTCGCTCCGTCGTTAGCCTTCTTATATAATTTGGATCATAAATAATAGTCCATCACTTCCAAACCGCCCCCTATGGTACTTTTTGGATCAGCGTGTGTATCGGCCACGCCGGACAACGACACCTTATCAGGTGGTTATGCGCTATTGATGTTTGGTGCCTCAGTAGGTCTATTAGAATGGCTATAGGGTTGCCAATGGAGATGTTCTAATAAGCCTTTTTGCGTGAGACTTTTTGCGCAAGCTAAGGGGCAGAGCTGTGTCGAGCGCTCTAGATCTGTGTCAAACCCTCCACCTCTCCGACTAGCTACACTACCACCAGTCGGGTGCATATTGGCATTGCTCTGGAGCCCAGTTGCCCCTATCCCCAAATCAACACAAGACAGTTCGCTAAAAGACTGAATGAACTGTCCCAAATTACTCGTCGCAGATCTTCTAGATACACATATAATTAAATGTGTTTAGATGTATAAATACATATGAATTTAGAAAAATCTGCGACCATTAATTTATGACCGAGGAAGTATTTTTTTAGGGTTATATTGCCACCAAGTCCTGTCCAAAACCCTGAAATATATTTCTTGCCTAACACACTATCTTTACTTCCCATATAAGAACATAATGCATGGACCTCAAACAAAAATATTCCAAATATTTGTATGCATTCAACTGACACGGAGCCCATGTGTTCTACAGTTATAGGCTTCTAGCCTTCTTCGTCTAGGAGCTTTGCGGTCGCGGTGTGCACGCGGACGAGCGACGAGCGACGAGGCGCAAGACCAGACCACAAACCAGACCACCCCCGGCCGGCCTTCCGTCTTAATTCGTTCCGCGTGGCGGAACTGAAAGCTCGCGAGTCGCGAGACAACCAATATCGTTACGGCGGAACTGAATGCATGCGACAAAGCACATGCCGCGTGGAGCGCGTGGAGCGCGTGGTGCACGGCCTCATGGTCACGGACCCGCAGCATTGGCTCGATCTGGATCTCACTTAAGACCAGTGGTACTAGCTAGTTGCAGCCACGAGTGGTACTAGTTGCGGCCAGGAACCTTGGATTAATTGGATGGACTCTTTGTTCTTACCATGTGATCCATCTGTCTAGATCCTTCTGAGTAAGAAATTGCTCCAGACTCCACCCATCTCATATTCTCATCTGTCAAGACAAGTTGGGCACCAAGTTGTGCATATTATTTTTTCTTAATTACTTGGTGTGCAGCTTCCAACAGATGAATGGAGCTGTACCGAAGGAGGAAAAAAGATGTAAGATACTCCTATGATTCGATCGGCAGCAAGTTTCTGTCGCGAGACGGACCGTGACTCACTGACTGACTGACCGTGGCATGACTGATCATTAGGCTGTCAGCTGTCTCATGCCAAACAGACCGCTCGTGGAACACGAGATCAGGTCGTACTCCTACTTCTTTGCTATGCAAATCAACTCATATGAAAACAGCAAGAAATATTCGTACTGCATTAGAAAATATTCGAGCCTTCCTGGTCATTATATCGATTTTAAGCAGCAACACAGAGGCGTGCAAGACTGAATTTCATAACAAGAAGAATACAGACGATTATCAAGAGCTCTCTATGGTTCGGTACCATTTCTTCGAAACTACTTCCTTCGTTTATAAATATAAGATGTTTTAGATTTGCAAAGCAAATATATTTAGATACTATTTAGTGTATAGATTCACTCGAATCACTAGTGGAAAAAGAGGCTTTAGTACCGGTTCCAGAGGCCCATTTGTACCGGAAAACAAACCGGTACAAAAGATTCGGGACAAAAGGCCCCCCCTCTTTGGTACCGGTTCATTACAAACCGGTATTAAAGGGGCCTCCACGTTGGCTCCCAGGGGAGTGCAGGCTAGGGACCTTTGGTACCGGTTTGTAACACGAACCGGTACCAAAGGTCCGGACGAATTTCTGGTATAAATTTTGAAAAAAATTTGAAAAAATTTGAATTTATTTTTCAGAATTTCTCAATTTTTGGATATTTGAATTGTTTGACAGTTTCCACTCTAATCTCTAATCACCCCTATTCTCATGTCAAAGTATATACTAGTGGTCCCACTTCCCGATCGGTCACCCATCCTCACACTGCTCCACCCTTAGCACGCTTAACTTCTCTATTCTTTCTCTACTAGCTTCCAAGACTGCGCTCGCGACTTCTTGATAATACTATGCTGTGAATTCTATTAACCCATACACTTTGATAACATATGATTTTACTTTTTTGAATTCCAAATAATTTTAAAAATAAGCAACAATGATTAATTATTAATAAGCATCAATGGTTTCCAAATAATCTTTGTGTATAATTTAATTATTAATTTTAAAATTCAAAATATTCAAAAAAATCAAAAAAACTTAAAAACTTAAAAAATTCCAAAATAATATAAAAACTTCAAAATAACTAAAAAGTAGAAGAAATAATAAAATAAATTTTAAAAAAACAAATTTTTAATTTTTTTGACAAAATCGAAAATCTTCCTGCTTTCATATTTCCCGTTGAAATCGGATGTAACTTTTTGCGTAGATGGTTTTTCATATATTATATGTTTTTTTCAAGTCCGTACGCAATAGTTATTGCCAATTTAATTTAGAATAACCTTTTTGTTCAAAATATATCAAAATTCAAAATTTCAAATTTTCCATAAAAGTTGGTTGCGTGAGGTACATGCATGTCAAAGGATTTTGAAATTTGAAGTTTTTATCATTTTCGTTTAATTTTTAGACATTTTTTCTGCGCGGGGTAGGCATGAGTGGAAAAAATGGGTGTCAACCCTTTAGCACCGGTTCGTGGCTCGAACCGGTGCTAAAGGTACCCCTTTTGCACCGGTTCGTGCCACGAACCGGTGCTAAAGGTCACTACCCTTTAGTACCGGTTCCTAGTATGAACCGGTACAAAAGGCCCTTATCGAACCGGTACTGATCTTGCTCGGCCGGCTGGGCAAATCAACCGGTACTAATGTACCCTTTAGTACCGGTTCATACGGGAACCGGTACTAAAGGCTTAGACCGATGACCCTTTTTCTACTAGTGAATATACACACTAAAACTTATCTAAATACCTTTGCTTCACAAACTTAAAATATCTTATACATTTGAGAGGTACTTGAGCTTGTCAGCATTATACCAGCAAATGCTAGGCCAACCCAAAAGATATATGAAGGAAAGTGTAGTCGGTTATCTATGACCCGACTAAACTTGTGATTTATGAGATAAGGCGTAGTAGTCAAAACTTTATCCCAATACGGAAGGGGGAGGGGGGTGGAACGTCGATGATGTGGAACTCTTCTGAGGACCCTAACGAGACAAGCCTGCGATCAACGGCCGGCCCAAGGCGAAGAAAGTCCGCGCATCGTGCGTGTGATCTCTTCCCCAAACTCTCTGTATCTTGGGCGTCCCGCTGCCCTGGTGCGAGGCTAGCCTCACCCCCTGTAACTACATGTTTTGGTAGTAATGAATTTGAATTCAGGTGAGCGATTGCCCCCTTGTACCCTAAAAAAATTACACTAAAAGCATCAAATTTGTTCAATAAGGTGGCGTGCATGCGTTTAGCAATGCCAACTCGGTGGGATTTATGAGGACAAGACAAAAAAAAGCAATGTGATATGCTTGTGCTCTGAAAATAAGAATGCAACCGATGATACTACCCTCCCAATCTGATTGCACTAATAGAATCTTGGAATCAAAGGAGGCGCTAGATTGACATGAACTTGAAAGGGATAAAGAACTAATATTAGATTATCTGATAAATATATCCCGGTAAAACGATCAAACTTATCAGCAAAAGATGGAATATTTATAGCCACAAGATGTGGCAATTGTAGGAACCCAAACATCAGTAAGAATGAGTTCAAGAGAATTGGTGGTTATCTGAAATGATAAGTACTCCATCCGTCCCAAAATGTAAGACGATTTGTTGGTCAACAATTACAACATTAACTATGATATGATTTGTACTTAGAATATGCCCACACAATTTGCATAAACATATATATGAAATGAAAGAGATTTATATGGCGAAAGCTACATACCATTTGTACATTATGAATCTATATAACTTGGTATATATTACTGGTCCATTTTCTGCATCAAAGACCGTGCAAAAAAGTCTAGTATTACATTTTGAGATGGAGGGAGTCTATTGGCACCGGTGAACACATCACACTCAAAGGACTTATAACTAAGACCGCATGGAAGTTTACTTGAACTAATGACTCAGTCAGGGATTGTTGGAGGGATGCCCTAGACATTGATGCGAAGCAAAACATGCTTTAGATGGGTGAAGATGAAGCACAACAAAGCGGGTTGGGATATAGTCATCATAGTTGCTACGTTTGGAGCAGAAATTTTCTCGTGGCCTTATCCTTAACTAGGAATGAAAGTGGAGCGGAGACTTTCTTTTCCTCAGAAAACAGAAATAAAATGAAAATATGGAAATAAAAATGAAAATCTGCGGAACGGAAACAGAAAAGGAATTTTTTTGGCGGAAGTGGAAACAGAAATGGAACGGCATTTTCCGACGGAACAAATGCAAAAACGGAAGTTTCCGTTTCCAACTAATACGGAATTTCTGTTTTATGGTTGTTTTGCATGGCCAATCTAGCAGACCTAATATGTGACCTTATCATATTGAACTATCAAAAATATCCACCCCTACTCCCCCATTAGACTGAGTAATCTTGATAGGTTTGGGGAACAATTTTTTCGATTTACTTGACTTGCTTGATTTTTGCTGCATGATTCAGCTGGTCTTTTGGTTCCAATAATCATCCGCTTTTCATCCGTTTTTGCACCATATTCGTTCCATGTCTATTTTCAAAAGTATCCGTTTTCATATTTGTTTCTGATGTTTTTGTATTCGTTTCTGCTTCCGCATAAAAATATGAAAACAAATGTGGCACCACTTAGTTTCGTCCGTTTCTGCTCCGTTTTCATCCATATCCTTAACAGAGAAATGGTTAGGGTGAATTTTCAACAAAACATGGGTTTTGTAACAAAGATGATGAACATATAGAAGGTGCAAGATTGTGGGAATCGGATACCCTCATAGCGGTAGAACGAGGCCCATAAAGCCTAGAGCAGCCCAACACGAGGAGTCGGTGTATGAGGGAGATCAGGGGCCTGCTCAACTTGGAGTACAAGACAGGTAAATATTATTTTGTTTAAAATCCCCAGTATATCAATATAACTACTCAAACTTCATTCAAATGCAATTATTATAATGTAACTGATTTGGTGGCTTTGCAACCCTATATTCATATTTGTGTATATAAGGAGACAAAGGGATACCTACTTGTCTTCAGTTCTCCCATATCATTCACCACCACCATAACTCTCTGAGCATAATGAATATATCCCAACATAAACATGAGTAGGGTCTTCACCGCTAGAGTTTCTTGTGGGGCAAGGTCCGAGTGTTAGTAGCTCAATGCCCCTCTTTACTATTGGAAGTAAAATTGCTTGACACATGGTTTTGCTGACTTTGTGGAACTTGGAGGATATCATTTAAGGCAATATTATGTCTTGAGCCAGGAAGAAAGGAGAGACGATATGCAAATTTTACAAACCTTATTCGCAGTTGATGTAGAGTTCATGTATGGTCATGGGATCAAGCTTGGAGGTGAGGTGATGAGTAATCCCATATCCGTGTACTGGTCGGGTCATCGATAACATAGCTACCTTCATGGCCATCATACTAGTGGCCGGTGTGAGAGTCGCCATAGTGGTGATTACCACCTTGACCATGGTGATAGTACCCATGGCTGGCATGATTCCACACCATGGCATTTTGCATGAGGGCATTCATCGGCCTAGTATGTATGGTTAAAGCATTTGAGGCATCGTAAAGGCCCATGTCCAAATTTGCCACTCATATAGCACATAGAGCAGTCGAGGTTTCCTCTATTGCTGCGTCCATGGCCACCTCGGTTATAACAACCACCACTGCCATTTTGACCATCACAGTTACTGTCATTGTTGTGTTCGTCATTGTTGTGTTCATCGTTGTTGTTGGTTAAAGGGTTGCTCTTGTTGTTGTTGGGATTGTTGGATGAACATGCATGGGCGACGTTGTTGGCGGAGCACGAGAAGTCGTTTGGAAGCTTGCACATAGATTTAGATGTGCCTCATAACACAACAGAAAAGCACATAAACTTGTGAGCGTTACTAGTGTGTTGACGATGATAAGCGAAACCATGAGAAATAATCTTCAGCGAGACCAACCAGGATGTACTTTCCGATATCAACCTCAGATACATGATGCTAGCCACTTTCCATGAAGTCAACATAGCATTCATCTATGCATAGTACTTACATGTTTTGATTATTCTCTCCTGATAGCCGCACACATTTTTGTTGTTGATATTTGTGTAGTTGGTGGCGGTGAAGATGGTCTGCACTAAAGTCCAAAACTCATCCGCTTAGATCGAGGGTAGTCATCTCCCCAAGCATCCCTTGTGACATGTCGGAGAGGAGTGCACCGAGGACCTATTAATCCTAGTGACACTAGAAGTGATACGCCAGATTGGTACCCTAGCGAGCCGTGTTGTCGGTGCCTTCTATGACCATCCGATTAGAAGCTTGGATGGATGCGCCGGGATATCCGGGGAGGCTAACTACTTAGAACACATGGACAACCTAGGTCTGACATATCATTAAATCTGGGTGGTTGACTGATGAGTGCATTTTGGAAGCACGTTTACTGAATGCTTTTCATCAGTAGTGTTGGGATTTTAGTGTTATATTGCACACGCGCGCACCTTTTGTGTTAATTTCAAACAAATCCCTGAACGAAAGGAGTGAAAATGGAAACAATCAATGAAGCAGCCAATTATGGATAGAAATATGTTGAATGGAAGCCATTAAAGCATTAATTATAATTATTCTCGCACCTGGGAGAAAACCAAGCAAGCAACTAGGCGACAAAAGCTTTAACAAGCACTAGTACAGCCAGAACCGCCCGTCCTATCCGGCTATACCATATGTTGTCGGCATCGCCCGGTCAAAAACTATCACCCCGTGCAGAGGAATCAGAGATCCGACATTCATAGACACCAAAACTCACAGAGACCTTACCTCTGGAAGGGATCTAGAGGGGGGACTAGCAGAAGGGCACCGATATTCACCACGATTGGAATCCCAGGAGGATTAGGCATCATCCTAATCATCAACCATTGCATCACCATAATCTCCATCATCACCTCCAACATTTGTATTCATCTTATTGTAATCCCTTGACTCTAGTTGTGGATTTGAACAAGTATACATATACCCCCATGTTATTCATTCATTTCCTTGTTGTGATGATGTTTCTGCCCTCTTTGTGTGAGTAGATACCTTTGTTTTTGGGGAGGTGGTAAAACCCTAGCCAAGTTTATGATATGAAATAAAGATGTTTTATTATTTCCTTTATGTATTTGTTTGTTAATTTTCTCTTTTGATGTTGCATGAAGTCAACCATGCAACATTTCCCTATATGGACAAGAGAGGGAATTACCGGTAGACTTATGGTAGTGACGAGGCGCCACCGTGACACCCTCACATTGAACCACTATCACCTGACCACTAGGGATTAAAGAAGACTCACAAAACAAACATCCATAACCATGGGCACCATAGGAACCCCTTAGTTCTGGTGTATTGCGGTGATTTTCCGAATACGCTGATGTGGTTATGAGGGGTGGTTGATGTTGATGATTCGTCAGCAATCACCCATCTATGAGCTTCTCCCATACACAAGCCCACTGCAATTTCATCAGTCATTTACATCGGGTTGCTCATTGTATTTTTAGTTACTTTGAGCATTTACTTTGTTGTTACTCTTCACACTCAAAACTCGTTTCACTTGGAATCAAAGGTATCTTTGTGCATTCCTTTGTAAGTTTGGCTAAGAGCATCTTCGATCGCAATCGGTAGGCTCTCTATGGGATCAATATCTTTATTCCGAAACTAGCTACAATAACATGTGCACTTGCAGACATGAGTGACACACATGTTGATGAGTCTATTAAATGTGGGAGCAGCTTGCTCGTAGTGGTGGCTGAGACAAGTGCACCATCGTTGGTACCTAGAATGGGTGCTTCGGAGTTGTAGTCTGCTAGACGCCGTGGTTGGCAAGGGGTGGCAGTGGGGTGCGGTGGGAGTGGGAGAGGTTCTATTACCAAATCAACCTAGGTTGTTTGCGCGGCGGAGCCAAAACCAAGGGTGGCAGGCCTAGAAGAGTGGCGTTGGCGATTCCGACGACCACTAGGGCAATGTCATGGTTGGGTCTGGAGGCTGCCGGCTCCAACTAGTAGTGCGTTTGGTGTGCCCCGCGGCTATTAGTGTGGAAATCAAAAGGGTCTGGTCGAATAAGGTGGCAGCCCTAGTGTTCTTCTAGTGCAAAGTCCATGATCTGGATGGTGTCGGTCCTCGAGTTGGACGCGAACGAGTTCCAAACTCCACTAGGATATTCATGGATTGGTGCTTTCACTCCGAGATCTCTAGATTAGATGAATTTCGGTTGTGTGCGTCCGTATCATCAGCTCTTGCAGCTTGAATAAGGTGCGGCATGAAGCTCCGCATTCTGTCGGCACCATGGGACACATCTAAACTTTGATTTCCATGGTATCGATTAAGGCAAAGAATGTCATGGTGGCTGCGATTGGAGGACCAGAAGTATTGGTGGAGGGGACCTTGGATGCGATGGAGACTTTGCTTCACATGTTGTACAGGCATGGGTTGCAGGGTGATGTTCCCATACATACCAAAGACTAAGGATGGCAATTTTACCCATGGGTGCGGGTACCCGCGGGTACCGTACCCAATAGGTAAAGTTTCATACCCATATGTATAGGTACGGGTAGACTTTTGCACCCACCGATTTTACATGTGTGGGTATGTGATAGGGTAAAGGTGCCCGATCTTTCGATGAGATGATATCTATCGATTTTGGTGGAGGTCGACGTTGACGATCCGACTACAAACGTGCGAGACGTTGCGCCTTAGCAATCAATACACCAACTTCCGAGGCTATTGATCACGCCGGAGCTAGATCAACCTGATCACGAGGATCAATCCCTGCAAGCAATCGAAGAACCAGCAAGAATTATAGTTGCAATCAAGATATTGCGAATATAGATGAAGGCTTTATTGAAGAGGTGGGATTCTATCTGTGCGTAGTACAAAAGGTCGGTTTAACACTTGTGCCTATGGCGAAGAGTAGCTCGTGGCTAAGTCTTTAACTAAACAAAATCCGAGTTCTAATGATGGCTATGAGGAGGTATATATGAGGGAAAGGGCAGGGATTTTCGTACAACCCTAATGGGCCATCCGAAAATAACCCTAGATGGGCCATTTTCCACTCAAACAGCCTCCAGAAAATCTCTAAAATACCTATGACGAAAATACATGGGTTTAACCCATAAAATAAGGTGACGCAGCACCATATAAAGCCTTGGACGAATTTTATGATTTGGTAACTTGTGAATTTCATCCAAGCATCCTTGCAGCATTATGGTGGCTTCAAAGTTCAGAAATCTTCACTTGTAGCGTCATCCTGAATCCTCACACGATTGCTGCCATCATCTCCATGCATGATCATGCTCCAATGCTTGTCCCTCTCATCCATGCTAGGCCCATCATTCCTAAGTAACATAAACACATCTGATTTAGACAGGATCATATTCTCATGAATATTAGGAATAGTTCCTAGAAACGAAAGTACCTGATAATTCAGTTGACGTGCACGAGCTCTTGTGAGAGGTCCTTGGAATTGTGGAACGTGAGGAAGTGTGGCTGTAGGTGTAACGGTTGTATCAACCGTAGGGATGTCCTCATCATCCTTCCCTTCTTGAATTGAAGTCGTCCTCGACGCAATCTCATCTTCTTCTCCAAAGTATGGTTTCAAATCTGCAATGTTAAATGAAGGACTTACCGTGCCCATCTCTGCAGGAAGCTCAAGTTTATATGCATTATCATTCATTTTCTCTAACACTTTAAAAGGACCAGCAGCACGTGGCATTAATTTAGACTTGCGCAAATCAGGAAAACGATCTTTGCGCAAATACAACCAAACTAGATCTCCCACATCAAACACAATATGCTTACGTCCCTTATCACCAGCAACTTTATATTTAGCATTCATGCGTTCTATATTATCCTTAGTAATCCTATGCAACGAAAGAATCTGTTCAGCACGTTGTGTAGCATCAAAATTATGTTGCACCGAAGATGGAATAGGTAATAAATCAATAGGTGCACGAGGAACAAAACCATACACAATCTCAAAAGGGCATAACTTAGTGGTAGAATGCACAGAACGATTGTAAGAAAATTCAATATGAGGTAAACAATCTTCCCACATTTTTAAGTTCGTCTTTAAAACAGCCCGTAACATGGTAGATAAAGTTCGATTTACTACTTCAGTTTGTCCATCAGTTTGGGGATGACATGTAGTACTAAACAGCAATTTCGACCCCAACCTAGCCCATAAATATATCCAAAAATGGCTAAGAAATTTAGTATCATGATCTAAAACAATAGTATTAGGCACACCATGCAAGCGAACAACATCGCGAAAGAATAATTCAGCAACATGAACAGCATCATCACTCTTATGACAAGGAATAAAGTGTGCCATCTTAGAAAATCTATCCACAACCACAAAAATGCTATCCCTCCCCTTCTGTGTTCGAGGTAATTGATGCGGTACGGTGTTGATAGTTTTTCACCGTCCAGTTGGGAACCCCAAGAGGAAGGTATGATGAATATAGCAGCAAGGTTTTCCCTCAGTAAGAAACCAAGGTTTATCGATCCGAAGGGGAAGAAGCCAATACGACTGAAGGTGATGCCCGCTAGTCTAGTGATACTCCAACAAGGGCGCCGTTTACGATCAAACGAGTTAGCGCGTCTTCAACTAGTGGCAACGTGGAACCTGCACACAACACAACCAAATACTTTGCTCCCAACTTACGATGAGGTTGTCAATCTCACCGATTTGCTGTAAACAAAGGAATGAGCGTATCGAGTGGAAAATAGTAATAGTATGCGAGTAAAGTAAACAGTGTGAGTAAAGTAAACAGGTGATAGCAATATAAAGGAAATAGGACCGGGGTCCACAGTTCACTAGTGGTGTCTCTCCGTAAGATAAAATAATACATGTTGGGTAAACAAATTACAGTTGGGCAATTGATAGAATAAAGACAACGTGCATATATCGAGAGGATCACTATGAGATTTACTCTGGGCATTACAACAAGATACATAGACCACCATCCAACTGCATCTATGACTAATAATCTACTTGTAGCGAATCAATCCGAGAACTCCACAAGTATTAAGTTGCGAACAACAGATAATTGCATTAAGCAAAGTGTGTAATGTAAACAAAGCATATGCCCTTGAGCATATGAATGTTGTTTTCCCCCTAGTAGCAACAGCACATCTACAACCTTAGAGGTTTCTTTCACTCCCCCAGATTAAATAGAGGCATGAACCCACTATCGAGCATAAATACCCCCTCTTGGAGTCACTAGCAACTACTCGGCCAAGATAGCTACTAACAACGGAGAGCATGCAAGATCATAAACAACATAGCGATAACATAAGATAATATTTAGTACATCAACTCAATCATAACACCAATATTCATCGGATCCCAACAAACTCAACATGTAGAATTACATAACGATGATCTCGATCATGTAAGGCAGCTCACGAGATCTAAACATGAAGCACATGGTGGAGAAGACAACCAACTAGCTACTGCTATGGACCCATAGTCCAAGGTAGACTACTCACTCATCGCTCCGGAGGCAAGCATGGTGATGAAGAAGACCTCCGGTGGCGATTCCCCTCTCCGGCAGGGTGCCGGGAAGAGCTTCTGGACCCTCCCGATCTTCGGGTCGACGGCGGCGGCGGATCGCGATGTGTTCTGGAAAAGTGATCGGGGTACTTAGGTTTTTCCCGTCGGGGGGTCTTTATAGGCGAAGGGGCATCGTCAGGAGTGGGCCGAGGTGCCGTCACACATTGGAGGCGCGGCCAAGGGCCAGGCCGCGCCGCCCTGTTGTGTGGGGCCCTCGTGGCCCCACTCCGTCTCCTCTTTGGTTCTCTGGAAGCTTCGATGAATTTTTGGACGTTCGGCTTTTGTTTCGTCCAATTCCGAGAATATTTCCTGTCTAACTTTTCTGAAACACAAAAACAACAGAAAACAGGGAACTGGCACTATGGCGACTTGTTAATAGGTTAGTTTCGGAAAATGCATAAAAGTGTCACGAAGTGTAACGAAACACTAAACAAATGGTGTAAAAACAAGCATGGAGCATCAAAAATTATAGATACGTTAGAGACGTATCAGCATCCCCAAGCTTAACTCCTGCTCGTCCTCGAGTAGGTAAGTGATAACAAAAGAAATAATTTTTGAGGTGACATGCACCTACACAATCTTGATCATGTATGTAAGCGTTGTGCACTGGGATCAAAAGAACTTAAAACATGGGCATGAAAGATATAATCTTGATAGAAGAAACTTAGCAACCATGTTATAACATGAAAATGAACACAAACAAAAGATCATGAAAATGAAACAATGAAAGTCAAACGTGTGTTCAAATCATAAGGAAAAACATACAAATGGTTTTCAGCTTGTCCTTAATGAGAGAGAGCAAAACATAAATGCATGGGACACCTTCAAGTTTAAGAGGGCGACTAGATACAAATAATTTAAGAACAAGTGAAACCAACATCATGAATCAATCAATGAAAACTTTGGGACAATGCACATTATACTCAGAATGACAACTATGCTCTCTTAATGGTGCATAAAGATAGAAGGTGGAGACTCAACATAAAAGTAAAAAAGAAAGGCCCTTCGCAGAGGGAAGCAGTGATTGCAAGTTTTATAAACCTTCAAAAATTATAGTACTTACCGGCTTTGAGCTGTCATTGCCCCCATGATAAGCATCTTGAATGGTTAAAGTTAATGCGAGAAAACTTATGCTGCATATGCTTGACAAATCATAAGTTGAAAACCTCGTGCGAGTACCCAAACCTCATGCTACTTTACTTAGAGTACCAAGCAAGCTCTTGTCATTGTAAGTATACACGTATCATCGAGAACCGCCAATGGGGTACCTCCGTCCCCGATGACATGGAACAAGCCCACATCAAAATGACAGGACAAGCAGACAATGAACACCTCGACATCTCTTTTATTTACCATTTGTATAGCTTTTTATTTTGAGATGCGTCGTCGAATGTCCACTATGGGCATGCTACAAATTTCCACCATGAATTATGCATGGCTTAGATTGGCGGCCCAGGCATTTCTCTAACACATATACAAACTCCATGATCCCGCAAGATTCTCAATTCATTTCACACCGCGAGTATCCATAAACAAAAGATCACGATATCAACTCAAATAAGAAGTGCAATGTTGAAAGCTTGCCCCATGACGGCATGGCTGGGCTAATTCTCAACTGACAACTTGCAAGCATAACAACTCAACATAAGAGACCACAATGTCAAAATTTTAAAGCGAGAAAAGTAAAGTGTGCCATCCGGTTTGTGAGAGCTTTACTGACCAACTTTCGCATAACACCAAAAAGAGTTTAATTTGAAGGATAGATAAAAGCAAGTCAAATGTACTTTGGAATAGAAAATTACTAATAGGTATGTATGGTGGACACTTTGGCAAAACTTGGTTTTTAGGAGTTGGATGCACGAGTAGAGCTCATACTCGGTACAAAATGAAGGCTAGCAAAAGACTGGGAGCGACCAACTAAGAGAGCAATAACGGCCATAATCATGCAAAGCGACAAAGCGACATTAAAAGAAGCATAAGATGGCATCAAAAGTCAAAAACTAAATGATCATAGAGGCTATTGGCGACTTTGTATGAGTCTAATATGTGTGAGCATGCGCCAAGTCAACCCAAATAAAGCATCAAGGAGAAAACCAAAATAATGCTTCCAAACGATAAAAACAACGCATGATTTTTTCAAGGCTCATTAAGCAATCTCAGTTATTTGAGACAAGTCATTCTACAGCAAAACCACTAAGCATACTATCAAAAAGGCATCAAGCACGACATGCAAAAGCCTAGGCTGCAGTCTACACAAGCTCCTTCTTATACCACTTTTTTGCATAAATCTTTTTCTCTTTTCCAACACCATTCGAACTTTTTAAATCCAACTCTTTTGAGGAAAACCAACATGGTCTAGAGGCAAAAATACACCTTGATAAAAAAGATATAAGAAGATCTGAACGCAAATCAAGGCGAAAACGAAAACTAAACGCAGTTCTAGAAAAAGAAGAACACTCGTTGAAACGAATAGAGTGAAAAACGGAGTGTTCTTGGCAAATGAAAAGCAAGACAACTTCTCCAAAAGGAATTTGTTGGGGTCCAACCATTTATTGCAGCAAACAAAACTAAACTAAACTGAAAACTAAAAACAACTGACTCTCCAAGAAAAACGCATAATGCATGAAGCAATAAAAATATAGTGTCTTGAAAGGTGACCTGATTTTTGCCGATGAAGAAGGGGTGCCTCGGGGGCATCCCCAAGCTTTGACACTTGTACTTCTTGGATATTTCTTGGGGTGATGCATGGGCATCCCCAAGCTTGAGCTTTTGTCCATTCTTCAACTCATCTCATCATTCTCCAATCCCTACACTTAAAAACTTCCTTTATACAAAACTCAACACAATTCTATTAGCAACATTAGTGTAAGCATAACAATGAATCAACCTCTTTTGCTTCAGGTTTCAACCCAAAACCACCACATATAAAGTATATACTACTGTAGCAACTTCCCCAAAAGTTCCATGATCAAAAGAACTCAAAAAGAAAGCGATAAAGCGGCAAAAACGAATAGTGGCAGAAATCTGTCAAAACAGAACAGCTGATAAAGGCCGATTTTTTAAGGGGTTTTCTGTTGCTCCAATCAAAAAGTATTCAACTAACAAAAGTTTGGATATAACCTGGGGCATATGCACAAGAAATCGCAGGTCCAAAATATATACAGAGAATTTTCACGAATGTTTACGGTGCAGCACCGAAAACTGTTTCAGGACAGCAACATCCCCAAATCTTACCTCGCTCAAATTAGAGGCTTCTCTTGGCACAAAAACGAAATAAAAAGGATAAGGAGAGGTTATTACAGTAGTAATGACTTCCAAGACTCAAATAAAAGAAATAGAACAGAATGTAAAAACATTGGGTTATCTCCCAAGAGTGCTTTTCTTTAACGCCTTTGAGCTAGGCGCAGAAAATGCGAATCAAGTAATATCAAGTGATGAAGCATCAAGCTCATAATTTGCTCTAAGAATAGAGTCAAAAAGCAATTTATTTCTCTTTCTAGGGAAGTGTTCCATACCTTTCTTGAGTGGAAATTGATATTTGATGGTGCCTTCCCTCATATCAATGATGGCACCTACAGTTCGAAGAAAAGGTCTTCCCAAAATAATAGGACATGAAGCATTGCATTCAACGTCCATGACAAGAAAATCAACAGGAACAAGGTTATTGTTAACCACAATAAGAACATCATTAATTCTTCCCGAAGGTTTCTTCTTAGCAACATCAGCAATAGGAACATCATAATAACACTTTTCAAGCGGTGGTAAATCAAGCATATCATAAATCTTTCTAGGCATAATAGAAATACTAGCACCTAGATCACATAAAGCATGGCAATCAAAACCATTAACATGCATATCAATGATGGGTTCCCAACCATCTTCTAACTTCTTGGGAACAGAAGCTTTTTGCTTCAACTTTTCATCCCTAATTTTCATAAGAGCATTGGTAATATGCTTAGTAAAAGCAACATTTATAGAACTAGCATTAGGAGTCAAAGCAAGCTTTTGCAAGAACAAAATAACTTCAGATATATTGCAACCATCAACATCAAAATCATTAACGGAAATAGAGCTATCATCTCCTACACTCCGAAAAATTTCAGCACTCTTTTGAGAAAAAGTTTTGATAGTTTTAGGCTTTTTAACACAAGGAGTGGGAGTTTTCTCTACACCAATCAAAGTAAGAGGATTGATAGCATTAGGAGCAACATCATTAGAGGTAGTAATGGTACATACCTTCATCTCTCTAGCCATCTCATCTTCTCTTTCCCACCTGGCATGCAATTCTGCTAGCATCCTAATATTTTCATCAATTCTAACTTGGATAGCATTAGCAGTAGCAAAAGGATTGTTCTCTTTCACATCATTAGGCAACACTTTTAATTTCAGAAGTTCAACATCATGAGCAAGGCTATCAACTTTAGAAGCAAGAATATCAATTTTGCCTAACTTTTCCTCAACAGACTTGTTAAAAGCATTTTGCTTACCAATGAAGTCCTTGAGCATTACCTCAAGCTCGGAGGGCGCGGCCCTAGTGTTGTTGGAGGAATTACCATAAGAGTTACCATAACCATTACCATTGGTAGAAGGATACGGCCTATAATTGTTACTAGCAAAATTGTTCCTATAATCATTGTTGTTAAAATTATTATTTCTAATGAAGTTTACATCAACATGCTCTTCTTGAGCAACCAAAGAGGCCAAAGAAACATTATTAGGATCTACATGAGTCCTATCATTTGAAAGCATAAGCATAATAGCATCAATCTTATCACTCAAGGAAGAGGTTTCCTCAACAGAATTTAACTTCTTACCTTGTGGAGCTCTCTCGGTGTGCCATTCAGAGTAATTTACCATCATATTGTCGAGAAGCTTTGTTGCGGCGCCCAAGGTAAGGGACATAAAAGTGCCTCCAGCAGCTGAATCAAGTAGGTTCCTCGAAGAAAAATTCAGTCCTGCATAAAAAGTTTGAACAATCATCCAGGTAGTCAGTCCATGAGTGGGACAATTCTTTATCATAGCTTTCATTCTTTCCCAAGCTTGAGCAACATGTTCATTATCAAATTGGCTAAACTTCATAATATTGCTACGCAAAGATATAATTTTAGCAGGAGGATAATATCTACCAATGAAAGCATCCTTACACTTAGCCCATGAATCAATACTATTTTTAGGCAAAGACAGCAACCAATCCTTAGCTTTTCCTCTCAAAGAAAAAGGAAACAACTTAAGCTTAATAATATCACTTTCAACATCCTTATATTTTTGCCTCTCACATAGCTCAACAAAATTGTTGAGATGAGCTGCAGCATTATCAGTACTAGCACCAGAAAATTGCTCTTTCATAACAAGGTTCAACAAAGCAGGCTTAATCTCATAAAAATTTGCAGCAGGAGCAGGTGGCGCAATAGGAGTGCAGATAAAATCACTATTGTTCGTGCTAGTAAAGTCACACAACTTGGTGTTTTCAGGAGTAGCCATTCTAGCAAACTAAAAGCAGACAAGTAAAAACAACTACAAAGGATTCTAATTTTTTTGGGTTTTTGATAAAACGATGCAATTAAAAATAAAGTAAAGCAAAACTTAAAACAAAGTAAAGGATGTGCGTGCAAAAACTCCCCTTGCAGAAGTCTTCTTCTTCCTCCCCGGCAACGGCGCCAGAAAATAGCTTGATGCGGTACGGTGTTGATAGTTTTTCACCGTCTAGTTGGGAACCCCAAGAGGAAGGTATGATGAATATAGCAGCAAGGTTTTCCCTCAGTAAGAAACCAAGGTTTATCGATCTGAAGGGGAAGAAGCCAATACGACTGAAGGTGATGCCCGCTAGTCTAGTGACACTCCAACAAGGGCGCCGTTTACGATCAAACGAGTTAGCGCATCTTCAACTAGTGGCAACGTGGAACCTGCACACAACATAACCAAATACTTTGCTCCCAACTTACGATGAGGTTGTCAATCTCACCGGTTTGCTGTAAACAAAGGAATGAGCGTATCGAGAGGAAAATAGTAATAGTATGCGAGTAAAGTAAACAGTGCGAGTAAAGTAAACAGTGCGAGTAAAGTAAACAGGTGATAGCAATATAAAGGAAATAGGACCGAGGTCCACAGTTCACTAGTGGTGTCTCTCCGTAAGATAAAATAATACATGCTGGGTAAACAAATTACAGTTGGGCAATTGATAGAATAAAGACAACGTGCATATGTCGAGAGGATCACTATGAGATTTACTCTGGGCATTACAACAAGATACATAGACCGCCATCCAACTGCATCTATGACTAATAATCCACTTGTGGCGAATCAATCCGAGAACTCCACAAGTATTAAGTTGCGAACAACAGATAATTGTATTAAGCAAAGTGTGTAATGTAAACAAAGCATATGCCCTTGAGCATATGAATGTTGTTTTCCCCCTAGTAGCAACAGCACATCTACAACCTTAGAGGTTTCTGTCACTCCCCCAGATTAAATAGAGGCATGAACCCACTATCGAGCATAAATACCCCCTCTTGGAGTCATTAGCAACTACTCAGCCAAGATAGCTACTAACAACGGAGAGCATGCAAGATCATAAACAATATAGAGATAACATAAGATAATATTCAGTACATCAACTCAATCATAACACCAATATTCATCGGATCCCAACAAACACAACATGTAGAATTACATAACGGTGATCTCGATCATGTAAGGAAGCTCACGAGATCTAAACATGAAGCACATGGTGGAGAAGACAACCAACTAGCTACTGCTATGGACCCATAGTCCAAGGTAGACTACTCACTCATCGCTCCGGAGGCAAGCATGGTGATAAAGAAGATCTCCGGTGGCGATTCCCCTCTCCGGCAGGGTGCCGGGAAGAGCTTCTGGACCCTCCCAATCTTCGGGTCGACGGCGGCGGCGGATCACGATGTGTTCTAGAAAAGTGATCGGGGTACTTAGGTTTTTCCCATCGGGGGGGGGTCTTTATAGGCGAAGGGGCATCGTCAGGAGTGGGCCGAGGTGTCGTCACACATAGGAGGCGCGGCCAGGGGCCAGGCCGCGCCGCCCTGTTGTGTGGTGCCCTCGTGGCCCCACTATGTCTCCTCTTCGGTTCTCTGGAAGCTTCGGTGAATTTTTGGACGTTTGGCTTTTGTTTCGTTCAATTCCAAGAATGTTTCCTGTGTAACTTTTCTAAAACACAAAAACAGCAGAAAACAGGGAACTGGCACTGTGGCGACTTGTTAATAGGTTATTTCCAGAAAATGCATAAAAGTTCCACGAAGTGTAATGAAACACTAAGCAAATGGTGTAAAAATAAGCATGGAGCATCAAAAATTATAGATACGTTAGAGACGTATCAGTAATCCTAAAACAAAGTCCATAGAAATATCCTCCCAAGGTACACTAGTAACAGGAAGCGGCATATATAAACCATGTGGATTAAGGCGTGACTTAGCTTTTTGACATGTTGTGCAGCGAGCAATAAACCTCTCAACATCCCTTCTCATGCGTGGCCAAAAGAAGTGTGTAACAAGTACATCTTCTGTCTTCTTTACTCCAAAGTGACCCATCAATCCTCCTCCATGCGCCTCCTGCAACAATAAAAGACGAACGGAACCTTCTGGAATGCATAGTTTGTTAGCACGGAACACAAACCCATCATTGAGGACGAATTTGTTCCAAGTTCTACCCTTTAGACAATGCTGCAAAACATCTTTAAAATCGGCATCGTTCACATATTGTTCTTTAATAGTTTCTAATCCAAAGATTTTGAAGTCAAGTTGAGATAACATGGCATAACGATGTGACAAAGCATCATCAATAATATTATATTTACCCTTTTTGTGTTTAATAACATAAGGAAAAGATTCAATGAATTCAACCCACTTTGCATGACGTTTTTCAACTTAGCTTGACTACGAATATGCTTCAAAGATTCATGATCAGAATGTATAACAAATTCTTTAGGCCATAAATAATGTTGCCAAGTTTCTAATGTCCGAACAAGAGCATATAATTCCTTATCATAAGTAGAATAGTTCAAACTAGCTCTACTCAATTTCTCACTAAAATATGCAACAAGTTTGCCCTCTTGTAACAACACTCCTCCTAAACCAATTCCACTAGTCCAACTCAAAAGTCTTATTAAAATCAGGAAGTTGGAGTAAAGGAGCATGTGTAAGCTTATCTTTGAGTAACATGAAGGCGTCTTGTTGTGCATTGCCTCAAACAAAGGGCACATCTTTCTTAGTAAGCTCGTTCAGCGGCGCTACAATGGAACCAAAATCTTTGACAAAGCGCCGATAAAATCCAGCGAGGCCAAGGAAGCTCCTCACTTGTGTGACTGTTTTGGGTTGTGGCCAACTCGAAATTGCTTCAATCTTGGCGGGATCAACTTCAATACCCTGTGTTGTAACAACATAGCCAAGAAAAACAACTCTATTCGTGCAAAAGGTGCACTTTGCAATGTTACCAAACAAACGTGCAGCACGTAAAGCATCAAAAACATCACGTAAATATTCCAAATGTTCTTCTACAGATTTGCTATATATCAATATATCATCAAAATATACCACCACAAAATGTCCAATAAAAGCACATAAAGCTTCATTCATTAATCTCATGAAAGTGCTGGGAGCATTAGTTAAACCAAAGGGCATCACTAACCACTCATATAGGCCAAATTTAGTTTTAAATGCAGTTTTCCATTCATCTCCTAACTTCATACGAATTTGGTGGTAACCACTACGCAAATCAACCTCAGAGAACATGGTAGAGCCACTCAATTCATCAAGCATGTCATCTAAACGAGGAATAGGATGACGATAGCGAATAGTAATATTATTGATTGCTCTACAATCAGTACACATGCACGAAGAACCATCTTTCTTTGGTACCAAAATAATAGGAACAGCACAAGGACTAAGAGACTCACGAATATGACCCTTGTCAAGAAGTTCTTGAATTTGTCGCTGAATCTCTTTCGTCTCCTCCGGATTGGTACGATATGGCGCACGGTTGGGCAAAGATGCTCCAGGAATCAAATCAATTTGGTGCTCAATTCCACGAATAGGTGGCAGTCCTGGAGGTACATTTTGTGGGAAAACGTCTGCATACTCCTGCAAAATGTTAGCAACAGCAGGTGGCAAAGAAGAAGGCATCTCCTCAGCCGAAAACAACACTTCTTTGCAAATGATAGCATAACATGCAGTAGTACTCACATCAATTTCAGAAATATCAGATTTGCTAGCTAGCAAACAAGTACTTTTCAAACGAATTTTGTTAGCATGTTTTGGAGCAGATTTAGAAGTACTTGTAGAAGGCATAAGTTACTTAGCAACAATCTGATTTTCGTTCAGCTTTTTCCCCTCATTATGTGCTCTACTAGCTCTAGCAAGATCATCTTTTAAAATACTTTCAGGAGACATGGGAAGTAACACAATTTTTTATCATTATGAACAAGAGAATACTGATTTGTGCTACCATAGTGTATAGAATTTGTATCAAATTGCCATGGTCTACCAAGTAAAAGAGCACATACTTGCATAGGAACAACATCACACTCAACATAATCAGCATATGCAGCAATAGTAAAATGCACACGAACTGTACGTGTTACCTTAACCTTGCCGCTGTTATTAAACCATTGAATGTGATATGGACGAGGATGGGGTCGTGTCGTAAGAGCAAGCTTTTCAACCATCTCCATGCTCGCCAAGTTGTTGCAGCTCCCGCCATCAATAATAATGCGAATACAGTGATCTTTAACCACGCCCTTGGTATGGAACAGATTATGGCGCTGGTCGGGCTCGGCCTTGGTAATTTGTGCACTCAAGACTCGCTGTGCAACTAAACTCTGGTATTTCTCCGCATGTTTGCAGCCATCTATTCAGAATCTTGCTCCGTGGGTGCTGCAGCACATTGCTCATCAGATGCAATAAGAGCCAAAGTATCTTCATCATAATCACTGGCGGAGTCGTATCCACCATCCTCAAGAGCAATCATCACACGGGAGGAGGCACAATCACGTGCAAAGTGACCAAGTCCACCACATTTGCGGCACTGAATTTGGCTGGACTTGCCCATAGATGCCATGGAGGACGCAGCGCTCGGGGCTGGTCCCGTAGTAGTCTTCTGTGCAGCAAACGGAGGTGGTGTAGATGCTGCAGATCGCGTGGATGTGGTCGCTGGAGGTGTAGGTGCAGCAGCCCGTGACGCCGAATTCGGTGATCTCCAAGTAGAACGCCCTGCAGAATAATTAGTTCGTGTCGCCTCGCGTCGATCCTGCACTTCACATTCAGCATTGCAAGCAAGATGGAACAAACGGGTAATAGTGTGATAAGATTTATATCAAAGAATAGTCTGAATTTCCTTATTTAACCTGCCTACGAATCGTGCCATTAATGCTTCATTATCCTCCTCTATACCACAATGCAGCATGCCAGTTTGCAACTCCTGATAGTAATCCTCTACAGAATTTTTGCCTTGATCTAGACGTGCTAATTTTGTAAGCATGGAACGCTGATAATATGGTGGAACAAAACGAATACGCATAGCATGTTTTAAAGCATCCCACATAGTGATTGGATTAGCATGATTAGCACGACAGTATTCAGACCACCATATGGAAGCAAAACTAGTGAACTCACAAGTAGCTACACTAACACGTCTATCCTCGGGATAATTTAAGCATGCAAAACGCTGGTCTAATTCTAATTCCCAAGAGAGGTATGCATCAGGGTTATAGCGACCATCAAATGTAGGAACATGTAATTTCAGCTTAGCAACATGGTCATCATCACGTACCAACGGACGAGGAGGTGGACGGCGAATGTAGGGCCGAGGACGACCAGGTGGCTTATCAACTATGAAGTCGTCCGCGTACTCGCCCTCGTACTCATCTTCCCCGTAGTAATCATCCAGCTGTGCATCACGGGCCTGTGTAACACACGTAGCTCCTGCAACGCCAGCAGCCGTAGTGCCCGCAGTAGCACCCGCAGCCAAAGTTTGTGCCGGTTGATGTAGAACGCGCTGTGCACGTCCCAAAAAGGTCGGTGTAGGAGCCACGCGAGTCGGCTACGGAGGAGGCGCGCACCGGCGGTGGCGGTGGCAAGCGTGCTAGCACCTCCTGAAATTTAGCGTCGAGTTTGGCGGTGAAGGTGGTCTCGAGTCCCTCGAGTTGCTCCATTGTGTCACTAAACCGCTTGTCCACATCCTGCATATGGTCAGACAAAAGTTTGGTGACGTGAGCCTGCAAGGCTTCACCCTCCAGTGGCGGTGTCTCGGTGTTGTCTGGTGGCATGATTAGGACGCAAAAGCACAGTTATAGAATAGAGATACAATAGGAACAGGGGTGGAAAACGCTTAATCTATCAAGCAAACCAATACTCTTACCCGTTCTTACCCTGCAGCAGGTGGCGATCAGCAACCGTCGTGATCAAACTTCAGGAAGATTGAATAGAACGATTGTCAGGTGGTGTCAACGCACGGTGTAGGAATATGTGGAGCTCTAGGTGGCTGCAATATCTGTAGCAAAAATTCAAAACAACAATGCAAGGTTGAATAACAGCTCAACGACGGTACTGTGCTGGTCCTAGACTAGCCCAAGCTAGAGACGCGAGCCTAGAACACCACGAGTCACGCCGCGACACCGAAAAGGCAGCAGTGCTCGGAATAGTGCGCGAATGAGGCGAAAATCACTATGATGGAAAGTGTCTCAAAACGATCAGCAAGGTGAAATATCGGGATAGGATCAAGATTTTTTTTTGAAATTTCCGAAAACTGCTCGAAACTGCTTCAAAAAGCGTGCAGACGCCAATTTTTTTTCACTATAATGGCGTATAGCTCAAAACGATCCCAGAAGCCTAAAAACAGTATAGGCCGAAAAAAAAATCGGAGGAGTTTCCAGACTTTTTTTTGCTCTCCTCTCCTCTTTCCTTCTGGCCGAAACTTTCTGGAACTCGGATCAAGTCACAACTCGGATCGGATCTACAATGATGGAAAGCAAAAGTAGGAAAACGAAAGAGTGTATGGCGGTGGGGATAGCGGAATCGGTGGTGGCGGTGGTGATGGCGGAATCGGTGGTGGCGGTGGTGATAGCGAAATTGGTGGTGGCGGTGGTGATGGCTGTGACCAGAACTCGAAACTCTAAAGAGCTAGACGTAAAACCAGCACTGGACACGACGATGCAGACTAGAATTCAACAAAGCAAATACTGAAAAGAAAAGATGCAAAAGGCCCAAAAGTGTTTCTAGGATATGGATCTAACCCTAATTGTTTTTATGGCTTTTTATGGTTTATAGGAATAAGAACAGATGCAATCTAAACTACGAAAACAGTAAGATCTCACCGAGAAACTCGAAATCTGATACCACTTGATAGGGTAAAGGTGCCCAATCTTTCGATGAGACGATATCTATCGATTTTGGTGGAGGTCGACGTTGACGATTCGACTACAAACGTGCGAGACGTTGCGCCTTAGCAATCGATACACCAACTTCCGAGGCTATTGATCACGCCGGAGCTAGATCAACCTGATCACGAGGATCAATCCCTGCAAGCAATCGAAGAACCAGCAAGAATTATAGTTGCAATCAAGATATTGCGAATATAAATGAAGGCTTTATTGAAGAGGTGGGATTCTGTCTGTGTGTAGTACAAAAGGTCGGTTTGACACTTGTGCCTATGGCGAAGAGTAGCTCGTGGCTAAGTCTTTAACTAAACAAAATCCGAGTTCTAATGACGGCTAGGAGGATGTATATATGAGGGAAATGGCAGGGATTTTCGTACAACCCTAATGGGCCATCCGAAAATAACCCTAGATGGGCCCTTTTCCACTCAAACAGCCTCCAGAAAATCCCTAAAATACCTATGACGAAAATACATGGGTTTAACCCATAAAATAAGGTGACGCAGCACCATATAAAGCCTTGGACGAATTTTATGATTTGGTAACTTGTGAATTTCGTCCAAGCATCCTTGCAGCATTATGGTGGCTTCAAAGTTCGGAAATCTTCACTTGCAGCGTCATCCTGAATCCTCACACGATTGCTGCTATCATCTTCATGCATGATCATGCTCCAATGCTTGTCCCTCTCATCCATGCTAGGCCCATCATTCCTAAGTAACATAAACACATCTGATTTAGGCAGCATCATATTCTCATGAATATTAGGAATAGTTCCTAGAAACGAAAGTACCTGATAATTCAGTTGACGTGCACGAGCTCTTGTGAGAGGTTCTTGGAATTGTGGAACGTGAGGAAGTGTGGCTGTAGGTGCAATGGTTGTATCAACCGTAGGGATGTCCTCATCAGTGTGGTATTGCTCTACTCTATCCATACCCATCCCATTACCATCATTACCAAAGACGTGATAGTAGTGTGATACCAGTGAAGGCTGGTGTGTTTGTGACTTGCATGGTGTGTTTTTGACTTGCAGTGGCTTGTGAGGACTCCATTTTGGTGGTGCTTTCAAGCAATGGCTTTGTTGGAAACATTATTTTGAGAGTTGGTTGAAAACATAAGATCTATTCCAACATTATTTTGAGAGTTGGTTGAAAACATAAGATCCATTGATTGCGCAACGACAACACATGAGCATTGCTGTCTTCTTGAAGTTATCTCTTTTGGAGAGCCTCTTTGTGTTCTAGGTATTGTCTTTGGTGGTTTGTGTGTTATGGAGAGTGATTGTTCAACATGGCAGGGCTTTTATTTCTTCTGCATTTTAGTTGTGGGCACCTTTAATATCTCATTGGGCATTTTATTGCAAAGGCTAGGTATAATTGATATCTTTGTAAATTAGCAATTTGTATATTATTTTTGCCGAATAATAAACACTCCAATTTTTAACTCTATTTGTATCAGCAGATAAAATATTTAACTCTATTTGTATCAGCAGATAAAATAAATGGATTATAATCAATTAAATCCTAGATCGTGGGATGTGCTAACTACCCTATCTTGGGGATCAAGATATATAATGTACTCTATTTGGATCAACAGATAACCTACAATGGAGGAGTAGTTGCATGTAGTTTATACATATATACATTCAGAAATCATCAGCTGAAGTGCGAGTGTGCAGCGTTTATGGCATCAATCAGGTAAGAGCAATTCCAATAGTGTAGTCGGTTGCTAGCTATAAGCCCAGTGCCATGTCATCTATAGCTAACTTAGAGCTAACATGTACAATAGTGAGTTATGAAATTGTAGTAATTTATCAATGTGTGGCCCACCTTTCACTCTCTCAAAGTGCCTATGAGCACGTGCTAGAGCTGGCTCTTGCATGAGAGCCCACTCTCCTTCTCTCTCCTCTTCTCTCACCTCCAACTAAGCACAAATATACTACTTTAATCCTTATAGCCTTCTGACTGGACCTTATTGTACTTGCTCTAATGGCGCCTTCCGCAACAGCTCGATCGAGGGTAAACAACGAAGCATGTGATGAACGGAAGATGCCGCTCCCTGGTGACGAGGTAGGTGTCTCTCAGCGGATTCTGTATAAGAGCAAAAACAATAGTATAGCCAACTACTGGCTATAGTAAGTTGTCATATTATTTATAGTCAGCTCTATAGTTAACATGTATAATAACAAGCTACAAAAATAAACTACTTTATGAATAGATGGTCCACATGTTATTCTCACAAAGTGCCTAGGAGCACGTGCTAGAGCTGGCTCTTGCATTAGTGCACACTCCTCTTCTCTCTCCTCCTCTCTCTCTTCCAACTAAGCATAAATATACTATTTTAGTCCTTATAGCCAGCTGAGTCAGCTCTATTGTACTTGCTCTAACCGGGTCATGCATAATTAAGAGAGGAATACACCTAGTACCTAGCCCCACTGGCGGACCTTAGTGTAGGAAAAAAGGGCCATGGCCCCTCCAACTAAATTACAATTTGCACTATACTAATTAGTATTTACCATTTTTCACCATGTAAAAAGCAAAATAATTCAAATTAGCCCCCTCAACCGCTATCAAATATCTTTTGGCCCCTCCAACAATTATGATCAAGGTCCGCCACTGCCTAGCCCTATGCTAGCACAAACACATGATGCATGAGGAACACGAGTATGTGAGGACGTACGCAGGAAAAAAGAAGGTGACTGCCAAATGAATTTTACTACGGAGTATGATTTTTTTTTTTGCAGAAAAGTGAGTTTTGATCTGACTTGTTGCCGTCAGCTCAAAAGTGAAAAAAGAAGAAGCGTCGCAAACAAAAAGTAAAAAAAATTGCGCTAAAAAAGTGCAAAAAATAGAGAATTTAGGAAAACACACGCCCACAGTCCCCACACCGTTGCCAGGGCAGAGTGTCGAGCACCTGGCGTTCGAGCGAGAAAGGGAAGAAGCAGCCGCGTGCGAGCGCCGTGGTTCCCCTCTGCACCAACTCCCGCCTCGCGCGGCACGCGATGCACCAACCATCTTGTGAGTTGTGACGCCCCCGGCGGCCGGCCGAGTCCAGCTACTACGTGCTCCTCCAGTGGTCAACTCCAGCTTCAAACCAAACTAACCCATCCCCAGCACCCGCCATCCGCAGCTGCGCTACCTATTTAATCCCTCCTCTCCCCTCCATTCTTCTCCAAGAAGAGCTCCAGCTGCATCAGCAATTCGAGCTCCTCTTCACCACAAATCCATTTCTCATCAGTTCTTTGCACATCTCCATGGAGTGCGAGAACGGGCACGTCGCGGCCAACGGCAATGGCCTGTGCGTGGCGCAGCCGGCCCGTGCCGATCCTCTGAACTGGGGCAAGGCAACAGAGGAGCTGTCGGGGAGCCATTTGGATGCCGTCAAGCGGATGGTGGAGGAGTACCGCAAGCCGGTGGTGACCATGGAGGGCGCCAGCCTGACCATCGCCATGGTCGCCGCGGTGGCCGCCGGCGCCGAGACCAGGGTGGAGCTCGACGAGTCCGCCCGCGGACGCGTCAAGGAGAGCAGCGACTGGGTCATGAACAGCATGGCCAACGGCACCGACAGCTACGGTGTCACCACCGGCTTCGGCGCCACCTCACACCGGAGGACCAAGGAGGGCGGCGCTCTCCAGAGAGAGCTCATCAGGTACGAACCAAACCTCCCGCTAAGATTTATTCGCTGATCATCTTTGTGCGCGAGTTATTATGGAAGCCTTACCTGTTTCGTGTACTGCTTGCTCTGTTCAGGTTCCTTAACGCAGGAGCCTTCGGGACCGGCAGCGATGGCCACGTTCTGCCCGCCGCGGCAACGAGGGCGGCGATGCTCGTCCGCGTCAACACCCTGCTCCAGGGGTACTCTGGCATCCGCTTCGAGATCTTAGAGACGCTCGCCACGCTTCTCAACGCCAACGTAACGCCGTGCCTGCCGCTACGTGGCACCATCACCGCGTCTGGCGACCTTGTCCCGCTTTCCTACATCGCGGGGCTGGTCACTGGTCGATCGAACTCGGTGGCGACGGCTCCGGACGGCAGGAAGGTTAACGCGGCGGAGGCGTTCAAGATCGCCGGCATCCAGCATGGCTTCTTCGAGCTGCAGCCCAAAGAAGGTCTTGCCATGGTGAATGGCACGGCGGTGGGATCGGGGCTCGCGTCCATGGTGCTCTTCGAGGCAAACATTCTTGGCGTCCTTGCTGAGGTTCTGTCAGCCGTGTTCTGCGAAGTCATGAATGGCAAGCCGGAGTTTACCGACCACCTCACGCACAAGCTGAAGCACCATCCCGGACAGATCGAGGCGGCGGCCATCATGGAGCATATCCTTGAAGGCAGTTCCTATATGGCGCTGGCAAAGAAGCTTGGCGAGCTCGACCCACTGATGAAGCCAAAGCAAGATAGGTATGCTCTCCGGACATCCCCGCAATGGCTGGGCCCTCAAATTGAGGTTATCCGTGCCGCCACCAAGTCGATCGAGCGCGAGATCAACTCCGTCAACGACAACCCACTCATCGACGTCTCCCGCGGCAAGGCTATCCACGGCGGCAACTTCCAGGGCACACCCATCGGCGTGTCCATGGACAACACCAGGCTTGCCATCGCTGCGATTGGCAAGCTCATGTTTGCCCAGTTCTCAGAGCTAGTGAACGACTTCTACAACAACGGCTTGCCTTCAAACCTCTCTGGTGGGCGCAACCCAAGCTTGGACTATGGCTTCAAGGGTGCTGAGATTGCCATGGCCTCGTATTGCTCCGAGCTTCAGTTCTTGGGCAACCCTGTGACTAACCATGTGCAGAGTGCTGAGCAACACAACCAAGACGTCAACTCTCTCGGTCTCATCTCTTCCAGAAAGACTGCTGAGGCCATCGACATTCTGAAGCTCATGTCCTCGACATTCTTGGTCGCTCTGTGCCAAGCTATCGACCTCCGCCACATCGAGGAGAATGTCAAGAATGCTGTCAAGAACTGTGTGAAGACGGTGGCCAGGAAGACCCTGAGCACCAACGACAGCGGCCATCTCCACAGTGCACGCTTTTGCGAGAAGGATCTGCTCTTGACCATCGACCGCGAGGCAGTGTTCGCGTATGCGGACGACCCTTGCAGCGCCAATTACCCCCTGATGCAGAAGATGCGTGCGGTTCTCGTGGAGCATGCCTTGGCCAACGGTGAGGCCGAGCGGGATGTGCAGACTTCAGTGTTCGCCAAGCTCGCCACTTTCGAGCAGGAACTCCGTTCGGTGCTTCCGAAGGAGGTTGAGTCTGCTCGGTGTTCCGTGGAGAATGGCACTGCCGCTCAACAGAACCGCATCACCGAATGTCGGTCGCACCCGCTCTATCGCTTTGTGCGCAAGGAGCTTGGGACGGAGTACTTGACCGGAGAGAAGACACGATCTCCGGGTGAAGAGGTGGACAAGGTGTTCGTTGCCATGAACCAGGGCAAGCACATCGACGCGCTTCTTGAGTGCCTCAAGGGGTGGAATGGCGAGCCCCTGCCAATCTGCTGAACAGAGGTTCAAGGAATTTATGAGAAGACTGTGTGCTCCAGAAGTCAGTGCTCCAGTTGTGCTTAGCTGATAAGCATAGTACTGGCTTTTCATTGTATTTCCTGAAATTGATGTTTGCAGTGTTCTCCCAAAGCTGCCAGGCGATCCGTTGTCAAATATTGCAACAGCATTAGTTTGTGTGGTAGGTTTTTTGTGAGTTATTCTATGATGAAGTTAATAAGGTATAATGTGTGATAATTTTTCATAAATATTTGTTCCATCTTTTAGATCAATGTTATGTTTCTCGATAGAATTGGAGCGGCCAAAAGGATCTATTCTGTCATATGCCTTAAGGTGTCTGAACATCATGTACCAAAATAGACCGTTACTCAGAAAGAGAATTTTATTATCGCGTGACCAATTTGGACTTAGGGGGGATGAACCATGAAAATCTATGAGCTTGCCGATGTCTGCGGTTGGAAGGCGGCCCAAAAAACAAGAGATTGATGCTTCTTTTTGTCAAAAGCTAGCCCGACTACCTCAATATGATTGAGACGAGTGTCACTGACGATATTCCTATTCCACTCTTTCCAGAAATGATGTACAACGGACGACCACTATAGCATCCTTAGGTCAAGTATACAAAGGTAGGTATAGAGTCTAAAACAAAAATTCAGTATCAACATATGCTTGGGGTAATTAAGCTAAAATGTAAATATAGTATCACATACGAAAAAATTGACAAGCAAATTGTCATGTCTGGCAACAAGGTATTTTTTTTATTTCACTAGTTTAAATATGCGTGGTATCCCAAATTTTCAGCACTTGGCCAGATTCAAGATCGAATCAATTGCTGAAAAGATCAATCTGCTACACTGTTTCTCATCATTTTTTAAGTGACGAAGTATATCTAAACTGACGTAGAACAAATTAGAAGTTACTCCCTCCGTCTCATAATATAAGATTTTATTTATAACTGCCATCCCTAATCTCGATCTCAGTGTGATGAACACACACGAACAGAGGAAAAATCGAACGAGAGAGAGAGAGAGTATGCGCCGCGCACAACTTGCGATTTTCAGTATATTTCTCATCCTTTTATTCGGGCTACAAGACCAACATACGAGCCACGATGCCATGATCCACAATGTTCGCGGAGGAAACGCTCCAAGTCGTTAAGTGAACTTGGAGCCTACTGCTACTGTCTGTTAACTGAAGAAAATTCAAAAAAAAAATGACTAACACCTAAAACCCTGAAACTGAGCTGCACTGGCTTTATTCAATGAGTAGTAATTTATTTATTGTAATTGTAACACATCTTATATTACGGGACAAAGAAAGTAGATCAGAATCTCAGATCTATTATATACTAAAAGCACAATACGGGGTTTGTCTAATTGAGACACCACGTTAATCCACATCATCAGAATTATTTTAACAATCAGATCTATTATTTGTGGCTAAGATTTAATCAAGCAGAGTATCATTACGTTACGATGCGACGGTCATGTCTAACAATATATATTGTAACACGTTTGATGTCATGGCACCATTTGGTGTAATGGCCTGAATCGACTGCTTGATTAATTAGCCCGGTTTAATTAATTGGATTGGTTGCACTGCAAGAAGCCCAATAGTCTATAGTCCATATGCACCATCGAGGCCTATATAAGATTCTTGATCTTCCGCAAAAAAAAGATTCCTTGATCTACCCATCGGCCATAGAAAATACAAATAGGAATTCGTTCTCTGCTTGAGACGCGATACACCAAACAAGCTATTTTATTTTAGATATAAGAGGTTTCAAAAAGCACCTAATTAAGCCACCTCAACAGATTGTGTAATGCGGAGCAAGAAAGATGTTTAAAAAAATCAAGATACGGATATTTAAAATAGAGCCACCATGTTATAATTTTTTTATAGTTTGATTACAAATTATGCTTATCATTTAAAAGAAAATTAATTATCGTGCATAACTTTGCCCGGTTTGAGACATACTGTATTAGAGACACACGCGCCAAATATGGAAGGGAACTACTGCACGTACAAGATAAAAATTGCAAACAAAATTGATCAACAACCTGAAGACGTATTGCCGTAGTGCACTACCTAGCTTGAACGTGGTGGCAAGATAGGATGTGATAGGCTGAAAAATGCTTTTAGCTCCCAGGCTATCTGGAGTCCTATATTTGAAACTTCAAAAAATTCAAATTTTAAAGTTTCAAAAAAATAAAAATAAACTGGTCAAAATACGTATAGGTATAGGTTGTCGAGTATGTGTGGTTTATGCAAGATAAAATGAACACCATTAAATTTGCATTCAAAACCATGTTTTTGTAATTGTATTTTGTAGTAACTACTACTCCCTTCGATCGGAAATAATTGTTGACGATTTTGTACTAACTTAGTATAAAGTTTACACTAAGTCAGCGACACTTATTTCATATTGGAGGGAGTAATAAATTATATTGTAAGATTGTTACGTCCAAATCTCAAATTTAGAAGTTCCAACTGCGTCGTATATATTTAAATGGATTGATTACAAAATATTTATATGTTAAAATTCACTGAAGTTTTAATTCAAAATAATCAATTGGTAGTAAAGAGCTCACACTCACACATTTGTGTGGCACTCTATAATTAAGAAAATTAGGTAGGACATGTTGTACACATTTTATATCACTAAAGTTGAATTATGGCGTATATACATATGTAGAATATTGAATATCAAACTTAAAATCACTTTCATTTTGATATGGAGGTGAAGGAATAGATGCACAATATCCGATTTTTTCAAATATTATTTTGGATTTACTGATAGTGATACTTTCAGATGGTAAATTTTTAAAGAGTGTGGTCACGATGTGCACAAAATCCATATGAGGAAAACGATGATCACATAACTGGATTTATGAATATGTTTTCATGCAGATGAGATTGATCTACCTTTTTTTTGCAAATATAGAAAGTACAAGAGCCCGAGCATGAAAAATTCAAATATAAATGAAATTGAGTCCCTTTTGCGAAAGTAAGTAATGTATATTAATCAAAAGAAAATTCAAGAGATTCTTGAAATCAGTTTTAAAGACAAGAAATTAGGTTTAAAGACAAGTGGCCAAGAGACTAAGATCAATCCACGGGGATATACTTTAGCAACTATGATATATTAGTTTCCTTTAGACAACCAGATAATTGCAAATTCTACTTGTCAGGAAATCCATTTGTGAGGACTTCACTCTCTCTTCAAATCATTGAGAGGTATGATATCAAAGATTTGAATTACAAGAGTCTTATCTCTGATAATATTTTTTATTTTGTAATGTGAAAATGACCGTACACTAAATATTTAAAATTGTAGTTTTCAAATGACATAACAATCATGAAACACCAATTAAATATTTGTCCTTGCATATGGTATTCTAAAATCGAACTGTTAACTTCCACTCTCATAACATTAATAACAATGAAGATGTAAATTTATATGCAAAAACTTTCAAGAAGATAATCGTGATTCCCTTCTAGGAAGGGAACATAGAAAACAAAAACAAAACTGTACGTGAGGGACTGCTAGGGAGGGATTGCACGCGGGGCATAAATATGCGGCCAGGTCTCTAACTAACTCAGGCTGATACGTGCTAGACTAATTCGAACGTGACAAGTAAAAATGGCACTAAATTTTAAAGTGCAATTATTTGTGGAAGCTGAACTATAAAGTGTAAACTTTTTTATGCATGCATACAAAATGAGTACAAAATAATTGAGAGATAATTAGGTTAGTACTCAATTAAATTAGAAACATAAAAAATATGTTTGAAAACCATCACTATAAGTCTGCACGAGTAAATTCACCTCATGTGGTCTTATTAGAGGCTAAGTTTGAAAGAAACCATGGAGATAACAACAGGGAATTCTCACACTAAAATATATAAATAAATTAGTCCTTCAAATTCTTATATTAATTCTCCGAATAAGAACATATAAATGCATGTTACACTTAATCAAAAAGCACATTGTGCCTGAATCCTGATGATAGACATGCCAGTCCACACTTGCTGCTTTCGACGGATATACATGTTGACCCATCAGTCGAGGAGTTCAAGAGAAAAATTGGTTAAAAACTGAAAATTTGAAGCCAAACATGCGACTGATTACGTTAGTTTTATTGCTTATCTTGCTCATATAATTTTATGCAAGTTTTCTGATAGGATGAGACATGGAAAAGATCACACAATAAGCTTACGTAATGATGTAAGGTGAACTATATTTGAGTATTGTAATTGAAATTGGGATTGATGGAGCCGTCATCCATAAATATTTAGCACAATTGGTCTCGAATTGCACGAGTAAGATTTGCATGGGGGTGGAGGCCCAATATTTCATAACGGTGCATGTGCTTTGAGTGCAATGATATCACCTGGGAAATATACATACAGAAAATTAAAATTACGTCCAGGGCAATTTACCCATAAGATTTAATGTTATCTATAAAAATGTAGAGATGGACCTTTTCCCATTCAAAATAATTTAGAAAAAATGTAGGATTTTAGTTCTCATATATTCCCTATGGTTTTTTTGTAGTATTATATATTATAATTTTCTCATATAGATAAAAATCTATTTGAAGACGAATTTCTTTGAATCAAACCTTGCGAAAATGACTCCTGACTTTTATGTATATCAATATTCATGGGTTAGTGTGTCGAGCATGTTGTCGTAACCATGTTAAATGGCAAGAGAAATACATGCAAGTGTGAGTGAACGTAAATAAGTTAATCAAAGAGTAGATATAGCGAGGTGACAATTGAAGAAAAATTAAAAAATCTGACCTCTGTGGATTCCCAATCATGGAATGAACTCATTACTTACTACTTTGTCAATTTTATATTATTCATTGGCGCAACTACAAATTGTGTGCAATCAAAGGAGGTCAATGTCAAACAAACAATTTTATGATAGAGGAACATCCTCACATAGATCGGAAAATAGGAGAAAAGAGACATAAAGATCTCAGGAAAGCCAAACAATATCAGTTTACAAGGAGTGATTGGTTTTAATCCATAGTATTAAGGAGATTTATTTTGTTGGTCTAATAGAAATATTACCTAAACATCTCTCGCGTCGCACGAGTGGACAATAATTATCATTTTGGACTATAATAACCGACAATGTGAACATTGACATTGCGTAATAATCCAACATCACGCAAAAACTTGACTACCTCGTGGATTGAACTTAGTAATGTACACAAGACACATGTGGTCATTAATATGATGTTTCTAAAAATGCCAAAAACAAATCCTTCATCCACAAATTTACAAGATGTTTTGAAAGCTGTTGTCATCTTTTCCATAATAATTCTGTTGTATTTAGATATATTTCATTTCCTTAATATAAAAATAAGTAAAACCACGGTCTTATTTGTTGGTCACTTCTTTAAAACCCAAAGACATTGGCCTCGCATTTGTCGAGGGCCACCTTGCTAGTTACTATGAACAATGCAGTGTACCTTGACTAATCCGGCGGTGAACTGACGGGGTGGTGGTGCGGACTTACGTAAGCGGGCAGAAGATCACCGGTGGCCGCTGTATACTCGGCTGCCTGGACAAGCCGGCAATCAAATTCCAGTGTCCGCGACGGGCGACGGGCGACGGCAGGATTCCTCGCATCCTGGCACGCGAGATAGATCGATCGATCTGATTAGATTATTTATTTATTTTAGAAGAGACGGCCGAAGCTTTATTGATCAACTGAAACGTTTACAGAGGTACCCATCCCAGAAGGAGGGTTTAAGAACCACACATGGCTGCCAGTTTCTAAAGTAGTAGTAGCTTTGGCTAAATTATGTGCTTCTGCATTTGCTTCGCGCCGCTTATGGATGAAAGAAACATCCTAAAAAGCTCCTCGACGAGCTGATCGATCTGATTATTTTTTTTTTGAGCGAAACCAGTGGTCTTTATTGATTAATCAAAATAGGGATACAAAGTCCTGCCGCGGGCTGGAGTAGCCAAACCTGCCGGCCAGTACTGACTGAAACAAAACTACGAGCTACTCTATGAGCTTCTGAGTTTGAAGCTCTATTCTCATGCTCAAAAACTACACTAGCGAAATATTTCATCCAGCCTTTGATCTCATCAGTGATCATGCTGTAGCTCCCACCATAATTCTCCTAGAGATTGTTTACCACCATGGCACAATCTGATGCCACGACAAACCTCTGTAGATTGAGATCAGTGGCAAGTGCCATCGCCTCCCGGCAGGCCATTGCCTCCAAGGTTCCAGGGTCTGAAATTCCATCAACGACCACAGCAGAGGCACCAACAAAAGCCCCTTCAGAGTCTCGACAGACAACTCCCACGGCACCTTTCTTCTCCGTTTTGGACACAGCCGCGTCGACGTTTATTTTCGTAAACCCCGAGCTTTGGGGAATCCACTTCGGATGAGCCACCTTGTTTCTCCCGGACACCAGCTTCCTCGATAGAGAGATAGCAAGGTCTCTGAGGTAATTCTGAACAAACACGTGCGTCGACAACGGGCTCTGGTACTCATCCTCGAATATGATTTTCCTTCTCGTATACCAAATGGCCCAGAGGGTCACTGCCATAGACACGAACTCCTCCTGAGCAAGAGACTCCATCATCATGAACAACCACTGTTTTGCAGACGATTCCTTTGATGAAATCATATGTTCTACCATCTCCTCCTTAGCTAGAGCCCAGACGCAGCGGGCAACAGTGCAGTCGAGGAGAGAATGCTGCCATGAGTCCTGCATCCCACAGATCGAACACGAACTCGACGTGGCCATATTTCTGTGGTGACGGACGTCACTAGTTGGAAGTGAGTGCTGCGCCAAACGCCATAGGAAAATTCGCAGCTTAGAAGGGACCTTGACGCTCCAGAATCTCTGCCACAGCTTCCCTTCAGACCTGGAGCTCGATCCTTCGGCTCGTCCCTCAAGCCAGGCCTCCCTTCGCTTCTTTGTATCGACAAGGAGTCTGTAAACAGAGCGAACCGTAAGAACACCCTTCCGCTCATAATGCCAAGCCCAGGTGTCGTCGAACCGCCTAGAACTCAGCGGGATCGAGCGGATAATCTCGCAATCCATTGGAAGGAAGCATTCTTCTAGAAGGCTGTTCTTCCATGTACATGTGGTATCGTCGATAAAAGAGGAGACCATGATAGGAGGATCTTCTTTACGACAAACCAGCAGACGAAGCATAAAATCTCGAGGTAACCAGTTGTGGTTCCAGGCGTCGGTAGTTTCCCCAGTACCAATTCGCCTGATGAGGCCTTGCTTCATCACGTCGCGTCCCTCAACCAAGGCTCTCCATATCTGAGATGGAGACGAACCCAGGGCCGCATCCAAGAACTCATCGTTAGGATAATACACCGCCTTCAAAATTCTGGCACTCAAGGAGTTTTGATTCTGAAGAATTCGCCAAACTTGGCGAGCCAACATAGCCAGATTGAAGAGCTCGATATCGCGGAAACCAAGACCCCCTGCATATTTCGGTGTACACATAGTCTCCCACGACACCCAAGCTGTCTTGCGTTTACCCTCTTTACTCCCCCACCAAAATTTCCGGAGCATAGAGTTGATACTTGACATAGCCCTCTCGGCAGCCGAAAGCATGACATGGAAAAGGTAGGAATCGCCTGAGCCACCGACTTTATCAGAACTTCCTTCCCTCCCACAGCTAGTAGCTGCTCGAGCCATCCCTGAATCTTTTTCCAAATATTATCTTTCAGGTATTTGAAAGCCCCACTCTTGGATCTACCCACATCAGATGGCATTCCAAGATACTTTTCATTCAAAGTCTCACTAAACACGTTTAGAGCCGCTTTGACAAGATTTCTCCTCTCCTCTGGACAGCCCTTGCTGAAATATACAGAGGAAGTGGAAATGATTCCACGATGGGTCATTGGCCTGTATGTGGGTACTCAGCAGATGGGCTATTCTACTTGTTGGGCTTCAGTTCTTGCACAAGTTCACTTAAGAATACTCCATTTGTTGGGTCACTATAATAATATAGTTTACATATTTAAATTTAAACTAGATAAGGGATAGAAATTCTAGGTACAGGATAGAAATTAGTCTCACAGCCTGACGAGTGACGACACTTCGGTGCATATTGGCCAACCTCACCTCTTCAGTCGCGCAGCCTGACTGACACTTCGCTGCAGTCATAGCAGAAACTCTTTGCATTTAGCATAGCATGCAGTCTCCCGAGCATTACAAATGCAAATTACTGGAATCTCTAGAAAGGAGAAAAGTGCGCTGTGAACTTCTAAGAAAATATTGCAAGATTTCTCCTGCTCAACGCAGTCAGGTCTGTCAAGTCAAGTATGGACTCAGAATGAAACTTCACACCAGAGGAACGCGCTTGACCAGAAGTTCGCATCAGAATAGTTTTGCATCCAAGCCGCAATTTCCCTCGTCATTTACTCATTTCCGGAATCACAGACCAAGAAACAAGCAAAAGCAAAGCTGGTTTCCTTATCGATCTTAGCGTGGAGGTTCCAATACACAAGTGGTGCTTACTAAAGGAATAAAATGCATGTGATTCGGATCACCACCTAGTTAGACCGTGACTGACTGACTGACTGACTGACTGACTGGCAGTCCCAGGGCTGGTCGGTGGAATGTCACATCTTTTTAATAACTAAGAAGTCAGCGAAGCATGAGAGCTTCCCTGCAACAAGCTATTCACAGGGTAACGAATCCTAGCTCAAGCAACATGCGCTAGCTTGATTTCAAAAAAATTGTGGGAGATGAGATAAATTTGAGCAGGGCCTGTGCCCCCACTAAGCTATCTTTGGGTCCTCCGGTGGATCCATGAATCATCACATGCTTAGTGGGTTCACCAACAATTCCCTCAACAGAGGAGCAGCACATGCCACGTCCATAAACGGACCGCTCCCACCTTGGCTCGTTCTCGATCTAACTGAAGTACTATTTAGAAAACCACATGATGCAGTTTCTGGTTAACTCATCACTTTTTTTTGGCTGAAACGCAGGTAAAACTTTGCCTCAAACTATTCATTAAGGATTTTGAAAAAAAAAAAACTCTCTTGATACCGATTTTCCCCAGCCGGTTGGCACCCACAGTTACCCACATGTATGAATCTTTTTAAATCTTATATAAAATCACTGAAGGTGTGTGGCATACATGTTGGGAAAGACACGAGTGTGCGCTCATTTCAAATTTCCTATGTGGTGCAAAGTGAGAAAAGTGAAAGCCTTGCGACTTGGAGTTGAGCCATCTAACATTTTGTACCAGCAACTCTTAATAAGTATGGTTCGATCATTGATAAAGGCCGAGAGCATGTAGGCCGACCAAATCTTTTGTGAAGCCTGCCTAATGGTGAAACGAAAATTGACGAATAGGTGAGTGACCAATTCTGGAGCACAGCGTCTCATGACAGTTACGTGCAGACACATCTGAAACCCCCTGCAGTTACCATGTAATCTCCCGAGCCTTACTGATGCAGATCACTGCAACTTCAGAAAGTAGAACAACACAACTTAACCTTCTAAGAAAATAATCCGAGTGGTCAACGTAGTCAAGCTTGTCAAGTCAAGTATTTACTAAGAATGAAACTTTACATGAGGGGAACGCGCTGGACAGAAAGTTCGCATCAGAGTGGCTTTAAATCCAAACCAGAATATCCCTCGTCAATAACTCGTTTGCAAATGGAATAGCACAGACGACCAAGACACAAATAAAGGCTGGTTTCCTTTTCCATCTTAGCATGAAGCTTCCAATATACATGTGGTACTTACTAAAGAAAGAAACTTTCATGTGATTACGATCACCTCCTAGTTAGACCATGACTGACTGACAATCGCAGGGGGACCGTGCCATTTGAAAACAAAAAAGTCAGTGAAACATGAGAGCTTTCCTGCATTAGCTAATTCATAGGAAAACAGCAGGAAAGAGTCCTACTGCATACTTTGCATTAGGAAATATCACAGCCCCACCCACCCACAAGAAAGACAACAACTCTCGTTGTCCATAGAAGAACTCAAACTGCTTTGGAGAAATAATCAAACCTACTTCGTCAAAGAAATGACCGTGTGGGTAGCAGGTAGCAGCAAGCAGCAGAATCTAGTGTACTGATCGGTGGTGAATGACTAAGCATGCCATCATGCCATGATGACAAGTTGACAACATATCTCCCCCGCATCGCTCCCAGGAGGGGCACCTCAGGTGGAACCCTAGAGCCGCCGCCTCCCCCTTTACCTCCGCCTCCGCTCTTCCCGCTGCCGCCGGTCAAAGGCCGCGTGGCTGACGGTGGTGGCGGGCTCTCATCCCCGAGCACGACTAGTAGTGGTGGGGGGCGCTTCCTCCTCATGTGGCCGGATCTCCGGCTGGAAATTCGCAGCGGCCCTAGACGGCGTGGCTCGTTCGGCAGGATGGTCGTCGGGGCAGTGGCCCCACTTCTTCGGCGACCGCTGTGGCCGTGAGGGCGGCACGGCGCCTGGTTCGGGGGGCTCGTCGCGTGATGCGGGTGGTGGCGGCGGTGCCCGCTAAGATCTCCGACCTGCTGTTGGGAGTTGGCGGGCGACGACATGGGGGCCTGCTGACCTACCTAATAAAGAAGGCGGTCCTAGGGTTCTTCCTAATAAATGGCATGTGACAAGTTCCAAGAGGCTCCGCTGTAGATACCGATTGAGCATTTGATGCCTATAGATTACTGTATCGGATGGGATACGGTCATGTGCAACCCTATTTTTGGGAGTGCGGCTTCATAAGCGAGTGACGCGAAGCTTTGCTGTCTATTTTCACTATGGGACATGTCGGTGTTTCGATTTCCATGGTGAAGACAGTGGCGGAGAATGTCATGGCGGCTAAGATCTGAGGTCTAGTTATGGCGGACCGAGTCTTCGAGGCGATGAGGACTTTGCTTGGTGATTCCTGACTTGTTACAGCAGCATTGGCAAGCAGGAGCGGCAACACAGTAGGGGTACAGAGTCTAATCTTTTCGGGTGAAAATTCAAGGTCTAATCTTAATTGGTTGTGTGTGGCAATGATCTTGTTGATGCCCTTGTTTTGAGAGAGCGGACTTTTTCTAGGGTTAAAACATAAGATCTATCGTCGGGCGACGACAACACTTGTGCACTCTTTTCTTTTTAGAGGCATCGTTTTTGAAGAATTTAGACTCCGGGTGTTGTCTTGACAGTCGTTTGTGTTGCAGCTATAAGGTTCTGATCACTGTAGCACGATCTTTTGTGTTTTCTTCTTCTTTTGTTGTAGGGCTACAGCCGTAATGTTTTGGTATCTCGGTGATATTAATATGTTCTCTTTGTCAAAAAAAAAGCATGCCATGCCATGATGGATGCATCAGCTCAAGAACTCTATTCTGTTTGACAAAGCACGCGATTGTTGTGATCAGTAACGTAAGAATGCAGATGATCAACGCCCAAGCACATGATGCATGATTAACACACTTGAGCATGCGAGCAAGCAAAAAAATGAGGGGTAGGCGCAAAATGAATGAATGTTCTTGTCGGCATCAGCCCCTACCAGGACAACGTAAAGAGGCACACCTGATCCAAAAAAGGGGGAAAAGAGAGATCGAGACACAGACCTGTGCCTGTGTCGCTGCCTGGGCAAACCGTCGAGCACCTGGCCTGCAACTGGAAATGGTGGACAAGGGAGTGCCGCGCCCCCGCGAACGCCCTCTGCCTCTCCTCCTTCCGCACCTACTACCCCTTGCTCCCGCGGAGCGCACCAACCAGTTCCAACTTGCAGGCACGCCGGCGACTCCACCTGCCACGAAGCCACCAACTCTATCGTGCTCCCACGGCCACTAGTCGAAGCGGTCAACTTCGCCTTCCAGGTCCACACCAACCCACCCCCCACACCCACTCTGCTCACCCCCGCCATCTATTTAAACCCTCCCGCCTCTCCATTCCCCTCCAAGAAGAGCTAAAGCCTCCTCTGCACCGTCCACCAGACACCGATCGATACAGCACCACTTTCAGACAAACATACACCTGCCTGCCTCTTCCGGTGTCTAGCTTTACTCGTTTCAGTACTTCTTTGCGTAATTCGATGGAGCATACCGCCAACGGCGACGGCCTGTGCGTGGCGCAGCCGGCGCGGGCCGACCCTCTCAACTGGGGAAAGGCTGCCGAGGAGCTCTCGGGGAGCCATCTCGATGCGGTGAAGCGAATGGTGGAGGAGTACCGCCGGCCGGTGGTGACCATGGAGGGCGCCAGCCTGACCATCGCCATGGTCGCCGCGGTGGCCGCCGGCGCCGAGACCCGGGTGGAGCTCGACGAGTCCGCCCGCGGCCGCGTCAAGGAGAGCAGCGACTGGGTCATGAACAGCATGGCCAACGGCACCGACAGCTACGGTGTCACCACCGGCTTCGGCGCCACCTCCCACCGGAGGACCAAGGAGGGCGGCGCTCTCCAGAGGGAGCTCATCAGGTTCCTTAACGCCGGAGCCTTCGGCACCGGCAGCGACGGCCACGTCCTGCCCGCCGCGACCACCAGGGCGGCCATGCTCGTCCGCGTCAACACCCTGCTCCAGGGGTACTCTGGCATCCGCTTCGAGATCCTCGAGACCATCGCCACGCTCCTCAACGCCAACGTGACACCGTGCCTGCCGCTCCGGGGCACGATCACCGCCTCCGGTGACCTCGTCCCGCTATCGTACATCGCGGGTCTTGTGACCGGCCGCCCAAACTCTGTGGCGACCGCTCCAGATGGCACGAAGGTTAACGCGGCTGAGGCATTCAAAATTGCCGGCATCCAGCATGGCTTCTTTGAACTGCAGCCCAAGGAAGGCCTTGCCATGGTCAACGGCACCGCCGTCGGCTCCGGGCTCGCCTCCATGGTGCTGTTCGAGGCTAACATCCTTGGCGTGCTCGCCGAGGTTCTTTCAGCTGTCTTCTGTGAGGTCATGAACGGCAAGCCGGAGTTCACCGACCACCTCACACACAAGCTCAAGCATCACCCCGGACAAATCGAGGCCGCCGCCATCATGGAGCACATTCTTGAAGGCAGCTCCTACATGAAGCTCGCTAAGAAGCTCGGCGAGCTCGACCCACTGATGAAGCCGAAGCAAGATAGGTATGCACTCCGCACATCGCCACAATGGCTCGGCCCTCAGATCGAGGTCATCCGTGCTGCTACCAAGTCGATCGAGCGCGAGATCAACTCCGTGAACGACAACCCACTCATCGACGTCTCCCGTGGCAAGGCTATCCATGGCGGAAACTTTCAGGGCACACCTATCGGTGTGTCCATGGACAACACAAGGCTTGCCATTGCTGCCATTGGCAAGCTCATGTTTGCCCAGTTCTCTGAGCTGGTTAACGACTTCTACAACAACGGTTTGCCTTCGAACCTCTCTGGTGGGCGCAACCCGAGCTTGGACTATGGCTTCAAGGGTGCTGAGATCGCCATGGCCTCCTACTGCTCTGAGCTC
Organism: Dactylis glomerata; assembly: GCA_007115705.1. Lineage (NCBI taxonomy): Eukaryota > Viridiplantae > Streptophyta > Magnoliopsida > Poales > Poaceae > Dactylis > Dactylis glomerata. Next base: position 278,229 of record QXEO01000048.1, read on the forward strand.
CAGTTCTTGGGCAACCCCGTGACTAACCATGTTCAGAGCGCAGAGCAGCACAACCAAGATGTCAACTCTCTCGGTCTCATCTCTTCCAGGAAGACCGCTGAGGCCATCGACATCTTGAAGCTCATGTCCTCGACATTCATGGTTGCGTTGTGCCAGGCTATTGACCTCCGCCACATCGAGGAGAATGTCAAGAATGCCGTCAAGAACTGTGTGAAGACAGTGGCCAGGAAGACCCTGAGCACCAACGACAACGGCCATCTCCACAATGCACGCTTCTGCGAGAAGGACCTGCTCTTGACCATCGACCGCGAGGCAGTGTTCGCCTATGCGGACGACCCTTGCAGCGCCAATTACCCGCTGATGCAGAAGATGCGGGCGGTTCTCGTGGAGCACGCCTTGGCCAACGGTGAGGCCGAGCGGGACGTGCAGACATCAGTGTTCGCCAAGCTCGCCACGTTCGAGCAGGAGCTCCGTGCGGTTCTTCCAAAGGAGGTCGAGTCTGCCCGGTCTTCGGTGGAGAACGGCACCGCCGCACAGCAGAACCGCATCTCTGAATGCCGGTCGTACCCGCTCTACCGCTTCGTGCGCGAGGAGCTCGGCACCGAGTACCTGACCGGAGAGAAGACGCGGTCTCCAGGTGAAGAGGTCGACAAGGTGTTCGTCGCCATGAACCAGGGCAAGCACATCGATGCTCTGCTTGAGTGCCTCAAGGAGTGGAACGGTGCGCCCCTGCCACTCTGCTGAACAGAAGAGAAGATACTGTGCTTCAGAGTGCATAAAGGTTTCACATGTGTGTAGCTGACATGTATCAAAACTGTTTTTTCGTTATATTTCTTGAAGTTTAAGTCTACATCGTTCTTCAGAGCTGCTATGCCGTTGCCGAAATTGCCAATTGCATTACTTGGTTGTGGTAGGTAGCCAGTAGATATTCTATGATGTAAGTTAAAACTGTAGTGTGATATTTTCTACGATGAATGTACCGATCCAAAATATTTTCATTTCAATGCTCTGGTTCTTGGGCCAACTGAGAACAGTATGAAAAGTATATACTACTGGTATGCCATTTGGTGTATGGAATGATGTACCCAAATAGAGCACGACTTAAAAGTATAATTCGCGCCAGCGTGATCACAGATCAGTATATATGCATCTCGGCAGTTGGTAGTTGCATCAGTACGGTACAGGGCCGTCTCTGAATTCTCATTCTTGCATCTAGTTCTTGCTGATCCAGTAATTTACTTGCTACTAAATTCAGTCCGAGATCTGATGGAATCCCATAATATATTCCTCTCCAGCTCAACTAGTGCGACCCAAGATCCTCTGAAGGTTTTTGTGATTCAGTAATTATGTTGATACCAAAGATCACCAACTCTGTCCATCCCAAGAACTTCCGGCCCATTATCCTATGCATCGTCCTATACAAGATTGCCTCCAAAGTTTTGGCAAATCGTATTGAAACTGAGTCTGTCTATGGGCATTTCTGAAAATCAGAGTGCTTTCATCCTTGGACGTCTTATTATGGATAACGCTCTGATTGCCTACGAGTGTTTGCATACCATCGAACAACGACGTGCGAAGAGACCCATCTTTGCTCTCAAGATAGATATGATGAAGACTTATGATAGTGTTGAGTGGAATTATCTTCGTGAGTGCCTTTAGAAGCTTGGCTTTGATTAAGGTTGGATACAGTTAGTGATGCACTATGTCACAACTGTTCGATATGGCATTCGAGTACATGGTGAATTGACTTAGCTAGTTATATCCTCTAGAGGCTCACTGATTTGACGGCAATGACATTGAAACAAGTGCATTAAGTGTTCGCTGTGGGCCTGCTGTCTGGATGAGTGCTCATGTTTTGCGATAAGGGTGACTCCATGATTCTTCTGGTACCTAGCGGGTGGGGTCCGTGGGGATGTTGTTTGTGTTTTTAGAGCATAAGAACTTGATGGCATTTTCTTCTATCATTATCGGTTTATAGGTGTTGGATGGTGGCTTCGGCTTATTTGATGTATGCTCTTGCCAGTTCTCTATTGAATTAAGGAAATAAAGGATGTATGCTCCTTTTCAAAAAAAAATCCTCTAGAGGCGTTTGGCAAGGCCCAATTAATACCTCTCTTTCTCTTATACCCGAAAGGAGTATCTTGTATTCTGCAACAAACGGAGGCCAATGTGAGCAATAAGGACTTTGTAATAGTCAACTTGGCACTCCTATATCACACTTACTCTTTGCTGAGATAATATTTTCCTCGCGCGCACAGATGGAAAGAATGTGAATGCTCAAAGAAACCTTGGACAAGTATTGTGAGGGAACATGGCAGAAAATTAATATTGATAAATATTCGATTTTCTTTGGCTCCTAGGATGTCAAGCAGGAGGCTATGCAGAAGATTGGAGTTAATACTGAGGCACTACAAGACTCATACCTGGGAATGCCTATTGACGTGGGTTGATCGCCAGTCTGAACCTTCAAGTATCTTTATAATCGTTGTGCCAAAGAATATATGAGTGGGCAATCTGATCGCCCCTTATATCAAGCAGACGCAGGTAAAGAAGTGTTCTTAAAGGTTGTCCTCCAATCTATACTCACCTTTGTCATGAGCCAGTTTCCACTTGTGAAGACATGAGCAAAGCCATAGCTAACCACTCGAGGGATACGAGAATGGCAAGAATACACAAGCATTCATGGAAATGGTTGTGTACACCTAAAAAATTGGGAGGTCTTAGTTTCTTGACATTGAAATTTTCAATCAAGCGATGTTAGGTAGACAGTGTTGGTACCTTATGACTGACCCAAGCTCCCTATGCGCTAGGGTACTCAAGGAAAGGTACTACCCCGAGTGTGACTTCTAGAATACTCCGGTTCCACGATCCTCGTCGTATACGTGGAGAAGCATCATGCATGGCAAAAAAAATCTTTAAAAAGGAGTCCGTTGGGGTATGTTAATGGTATGAAAACAAAGATCTTGAAGGATACCAATGTTGCTGCACCCTCGTGTACTGATTCTAGATGACCATACAGTTGATACACTGATCCCAGCTGGTTCGCGTACATGGGATGTGGATCTCCTCTACACCATTTCTTATGAGGACACAAACATAGATTCTTCATATTCCGATCAACCAGAATGACGGAGAAGACTTTGTTTCATGGACGCACACTCATTTTGTGGTGAACTCGATGTGATCGGCGTACAATTTGGCTCGCTCGAGTCAGTTCATGGATGACCGCAACCAAAATGGGAATGGTTCTTAATCTATGGCATTGGGAGATATTAAATCTTGGAAAAAATTGGGACTGGAAAGGTTGAAAGATTGAGATGTCGCATAGAGGGGGTGAATAATCATTTTAAAAACAATTACAGTTTTGGCTTGAAATAATGTAGAATAAAAATAATCTTTATGATCAAGCACAAAAACTAAGTACTCTAGGCTGAATTAAGTGCACCAACACCAAGAAAGCACAAGGTATATACTCCACAAGTGATAAACAAGATATAAGTACTTCAAGATTAATGGCTATCACAAGGAAATAAACTCAGGTATAGAGATAACCAAGACATGTGAAGATAAAAATTTATCCTGATGTTCACTTACATGAAATAAGCTAATCACCGTGGAGAGTTGCGGGTTACCACGAAGGGCCCGTGCACGCCATGAAATCTCAGCTTATTCTCCAAGCATCTCCATGAAGTTAGGGACCCTTCTTATGGCTAGCTTTTCCTCCACTCCATAGATGACAAGCTCAAATACTACTTCACAGGCTTAAAGAAGGAGAAGGTTGGGTCTCTTCACAATCTTTCACGAAGAGGTCATCGCGGCATCAATCGCCAAGCCAACTAGCTAGGAGGTCACCCTCCAAGAGTAAGAAGCTCATGGTCTCTCACTCGATATGCTTAGCTCTATAACACATCATGTGGACAACCCCAACGATGCCACCATTGTCATACATCTGTCGTTAGTACATCAGCCATCATCAGTTATCAATTTGCACGCTTTTCCCTTGATCAGACGTTGCGTCTAGAATAAATTCCAACCCTCACCTTTGTCAAATGCCATGCATGCGTCACCTTTTCATCCCACTCAATGGTACAACATTGTCCACCATGGTTTTTTAGCAATCTAAATTGGTGCCTTGTTGGTAAGCATAATTATCTCAATGTTGCGACGACTACCTCTAAAAAATAGATCATACAATTTTTGCCTTTGTACCTTGGTGCCTTACTGAATGTTGCCTCATGGTCCACTTGATCCAATGACCCATGATGACCACAATGTCCCTAAGTTGTCTAAGTAAATAATATCTCTTTAAATTACTATTTGGGGATCAATAGTAGTTCTTGATTCCCTATTTGGGCATCCATGATGAAGGCATACATTTAATCATAACAACCTTTCTTTTGACTTTGAAGTTTATTTTGCATGTAAGAACAAGAAGATAAAGTCTAGTTTAAGGTTTATTTTTCTTGTTTGTATTTATTTTAGGACTTTATAATATCTAATAAATATAAAAAATATTTCAATATTCAATAATATGTGAATCTCATTCTTCTTATTTTAACATTTTTTCCATTTTATTTCTCATGTAATGGAATTACTTATCCACTACTCATTATTATAATTTGGAAATTATATTCCAAGTTATTACAAAATTCAAGTGAGGTGATGATGTCATGATGTCTTGTTATCTTATTATTATATCTATTCAGATTGTTTGTGAAACCTAAGAATTAGCAAACATCGTGTAGAAATTTATCGCACTCAAATAGACAAGCTAACCCTAACTCATCAACTTCACCAAAACCTCGATCCCTTGTCAATTTGGATAAATAAGTTTAAAATTCCCCCTAATTTCACATTTATGAATGCAATGCATATAACTACTTTTGTTGGTTAAACTACGGAATCTTTTAAGTTAAGCGCGTGAACGCCCGCTCCAACAGAACTCTCATTACCCCGCCCCATTCCTCCGACCACCGGTGCAAGGCCAAGACGAGAGCTTCCTCCAGATCCCACACCACTCTAGTACCCATGTCGCCCCAACACACAGCTCTGCCCATTCTTGTTGCAGCACGGTTTCCTACGGTGAGTTGCCGGTAAGCCAGATGGAGGTTAGCCTGTGGCTCTTCACCTTCTTTGGTTTGCCTAGTTCATCCCCGAATGCTATCTGGCGTGTTTCGTGATAGGAGGCTTCCGTGATATCATGGATGACCGCGACATTGCATTGAGCACTTGTGGTGGCCAGTCGGCTACACCGTTAGCTCATATTGCTGACGTGGATGAGTAGCAGCCATCTCATGCAAAGGGCTAGGGGGGAGATAGGAAGGGAAATCGTTCGGACGGTGGTGAGGCCATACATAAGGGATAAAAACTGAAACATATAATATATGATAATATGAAGTTCCTTTTTGCAAACTAGGCATTGGTTCCCACAAGCCAGAGACATGCTTGGATGATCAGTGCTTTCTTTGTAAATATTATTATGCAAGACATGTGGTTTTTGTGAATTTTCGGGAATACTCGTAGTTTTGATAACGTTGTACTCATGTATGATTCCTTTTTTTCTTGGCAGTTTCATCGATTCTCTAAGACTAGTCTCACGCGGGCGTGGCTGACAAAGTAGTTGGCACCCTCATTCATCCATGCAAAATATTGTACTACTTGGTAAAAACAGTCTACAGTATCACGGTGCTTTGGACTTTAGACCAAGTGAGTTCACGGTCAACAAATTGATCGTTGATGATTTGGTAACGGGAGTTGTTGGTAATCATTGGTCAAGTCAAAGCATTAACTTTCTCGCAAAACAAGTCAAATATTTACGCGGATGAATTCAAAATTATGCATGAGCCGGTGTGCAAAACTGCTTTTGCTGCCAGGCCAGGCCGCCATGACGCTTAAGGAAGGAAATTATGGGTATTCTCAGCTTGGTAGGAGAGAAGTGCAAATTCTCAGGTTAATTTACGCTAAGAACCACTTATTTCCTAGCTACCTCTCATATTTATGTCTCTGATTGGCATGCCTAGGGATGCAGAGCGGCGCCCGATCCGCCTTGTTTTACGGATAAAATTTGTTAGGTTATTTATTTAAAAGATAGCGAATTAGTTTAGAAACTAGCCCCTGCTTTAGTGGGACATCTTTTTGCAACCCTAGAATGCACAACGGTTAGGTTTAAAAAAAATAGCTAGCTAATTGATTGAAAATCATGAAAAAATCTAAATGCAGTAATTTTGAGAAAGTAGACATGTTAATCTAAACTACTTCAATAATTCAAAAGAAAATGTACATATTGACTCTCTTTTTACAGCCGCGGTTATGGATTCCAAACCTAACAAACTGCGTCTGTTAAAAGTCTCCGCACATGTGGAGACCAAAGACTACAGGGATTTCCACCTTATCACTTGGTAAATGTCTTCGCATGAGCATGAGCAAACCATTTTCGGATGCATTTTCAACTCAAGAAAGTCCCATGCATTCCCACCATAATCAACATACACGAATGGGCTATTTTCCTTGCGAAGGCACCAAAAGGTCATTATAACAATCTTTTTCCTGCAGAGGCCGAACCTCATCTTGAGAATATGGCCATGTATGTATGCACGCCTCCGACTGACCCCCCTTCTGTGAGAACTTCACCAACGACTACATCACTCACACAGATCAAGTGGATACAACTATGTAATTAACTTCACCTTTAATAATTGCAAGGAGGCAACTTCTCTCCCGTGCGTGGTCGTAGTGGGCACGCGGATGACCGACCAGACGAAAGACCAGAGAATTTCCATGGTCCTTCCGTTTTCGTTCCTCGTGGTTGAAGAGAAAACCAAATGTAAACGAATGACCGCAATTGGCCCAATCTGGACCTGACTGGTCACTGAAGAGGAAACCAGATGCTGCAGTCTCGCTCTCGCTTGCTACTACGGTGCACGAACAGCTGCAACTCGTTGCAGTTACCATGTAATCTCTGTCTGCTCAACACATCAGTCAAGTCTGTCAGGTCAAGTGTGCACACATTGGAAGAGTGACTGGACCGACCGGCCGAAAGTTTACATTCAGGCAGGAATTTTCCTAGTCATTTATTGATTTACACAGGGAGTTTCAAGAAATTCAAAATTTCTGCACATTTGGCACACTTAGCTTTAAAAATGCACATGTGCCACACTTTGCTTTAAAACTTGCACATTTTCCACATTGTACCACCACATGTCAGTAACACATGGTGTGGCAAATATGCAAAGTGCAAGATGAAGTATGGCAAATGAGCAAATCCCCCAAGGAATTCAGAATGGCTTTACATTCAGACGGGAGTACGCGTTGCTATTTATTCATTTGCAGAGGTAATAATGCAGGCGACTAAGTCACTAACAAAACCGAGCAACTAGATCAGTGGATCTTATTGCAGAAATGAAGTACAGTGATTCCGAACTTCCAATCACCACCCTGTTTCCGCCGCGAGACTCAGCGACTGGACTGACCTTGCTAGGACTGATTGGTGGTCTCTGGTCTGTCACATTTTAAACAGAACTGTATGTGAAACACGAGAGGCTCTTCGCAACAAAGAAATTCAAATAATATCAGAAGAGAGCCAGCAGGAAAGCGTCGTACTGCACTAGGAAATACTCAAGGTCACGATCAAGCTGAATCCCCATATGGCCATTTGGGCTAGCTTAGTGTAAAATAGAAATGTGGGGTTCTTCACACCCAAGAAAATAATAGCAGTGAGAGCCTATGGGTTATGGACCACTATCAGATAACGACTGGTCACTGAAGAGGAAACCAGACGCTGCAGTCTCGTTCTCGCTTGCTACTATGGTGCATAAACAGCTGCAACTCTTTGCAGTTACTACCATGCAATCTCTGTCTGCACAACAGAGTCACTCTGTCAGGTCAAGTGTGCAATGAGAACGGAACTTCACACTGGAAGAGTGGCTGGACCGACCAGCCGGAAGATTACATTCAGGCTAGAATTTGCCTCGTCAGAAATTCAGAATGGCTTTACATTCAGACGAGGATACGCCAATAATACAGGCGAGACTAAGTCGCAGAGACGAAGCTTCAGTAGATCGGTGGAGCTTATTGAAGAAATAAAGTACTCCATGTGATTCCGAATTTCCGATCACCACCCAGTTCCCGTCGAGAGACTCAACTGGACTGACATTGTTAGGACTAATCGGTGGTCTTTCACGTTTTAAACAGAACTGAGGCTCTTCCCAGCAAAGAAATTCAAATGATATCGGAAGAGAGCCAGCAGGAAAGCGTCATACTGCACTAGGAAATACTCAAGGTCACGATCAAGTTCAAGCTCCATATCTGTGCTATCTTAATCTAAAATAGAAAATGTGGGGTTCTTCACACCCCGAAAATAATAGCAGTGAGAGCCTATGGGCTATGGACCATTAGCTAGCAGATAACGACTCCTGTTGTCCATACCAGAATCCAGCTTTGCTTTGGCTAAAAAAACATAGCTCCTTTTCGTTTTAAGATTTCTTTTCGTGTACTTCCACCCCCCATGTTTAAAATGCTACAATGTCGACAAAAGGACACGGTTACGGGTTACATTAGTATCTTCTGCACGTTCATTGCTCCAAGTGCGTCGTTTCTTGCTTCAATTAGGTAAAGCCGCTTTCAGCAACAGGTGGAAGCAGTTAGCACGGAGCATACACTAGTGCATTTCATGCCATTGGTGTGGTGAACAACTTGTTATGCGATTCATTATTACTAGCAAGATAGGTGCTAGCTCTGTTTCAGAACGTAAGACGTTTTGGGTAGGCTAAACGTCTTAGATTCTGAAACTGATGTAGTAGTCAACACATAAGCTGCTAAGCATATTATGCATGATGGATACTGAACCTTTTGCGGGTAAAAATCTAATACTGAAGGGAGATGAAATGATGTGCGTAGCGAATAATCTAACCTGCTACTGTCAACATTGCTATGGACTTATGGACAATTTGGGAGACGACGAAGTCAGCATCCACCCACCAATCCAGTGGTCAACCTCGCCTTCCAGGGCCACACCAACCCACCCCTGCACCCACCCCGCTCAGATGCACTGCCTATTTAATCCTTGCCCTGCCTCCATTCCCCTCCAAGAAGAGCTGCAAACTCCTCTGCAATTCGAGCTCCTCTTCTACACAAGTCCGTCCACCAGACCAGAGTGCCAGATACAACTTTCAGAATTCAGATACATACTGGTGTCTAGCTAGCTTGCTTGCTTGCTTTACTAGTTCTTTGCATATCTCCATGGAGTGCCAGAACGGACGCATTGCCGCCAACGGCCATGGCCTGTGCGTGGCGCAGCCTGCCCAGGCCGACCCTCTCAACTGGGGAAAGGCTGCCGAGGAGCTGTCGGGGAGCCATCTCGATGCGGTGAAGCGGATGGTGGAGGAGTACCGCAGGCCGGTAGTGACCATGGAGGGCGCCAGCCTGACCATCGCCATGGTCGCCGCGGTGGCCGCCGGCTCCGAGACCCGGGTGGAGCTGGACGAGTCCGCCCGCGGCCGCGTCAAGGAGAGCAGCGACTGGGTCATGAACAGCATGGCCAACGGCACCGACAGCTACGGTGTCACCACCGGCTTCGGCGCCACCTCCCACCGGAGGACCAAGGAGGGCGGCGCTCTCCAGAGGGAGCTCATCAGGTTTCTTAACGCCGGAGCCTTTGGCACCGGCAGCGACGGCCACGTCCTGCCCGCCGCGACCACCAGGGCGGCCATGCTCGTCCGCGTCAACACCCTGCTCCAGGGCTACTCTGGCATCCGCTTCGAGATCCTCGAAACCATCGCCACGCTCCTCAACGCCAACGTGACGCCGTGCCTGCCGCTCCGGGGCACCATCACGGCGTCCGGTGACCTCGTCCCGCTATCATACATCGCAGGTCTTGTGACCGGCCGCCCAAACTCTGTGGCGACGGCTCCCGATGGCAGCAAGGTGAACGCCGCAGAAGCCTTCAAGATTGCCGGCATCCAGCATGGCTTCTTTGAGCTGCAGCCCAAGGAAGGCCTCGCCATGGTCAACGGCACCGCCGTCGGCTCCGGGCTCGCATCCATGGTGCTCTTCGAGGCTAACATCCTTGGTGTGCTCGCCGAGGTTCTTTCAGCTGTCTTCTGTGAGGTCATGAACGGCAAGCCGGAGTTCACCGACCACCTCACACACAAGCTCAAGCATCACCCTGGCCAAATCGAGGCCGCGGCAATCATGGAGCACATCCTTGAAGGCAGCTCCTACATGAAGCTCGCGAAGAAGCTCGGCGAGCTCGACCCACTGATGAAGCCGAAGCAAGATAGGTATGCACTCCGCACATCACCACAATGGCTCGGCCCTCAGATCGAGGTCATCCGTGCTGCTACCAAGTCGATCGAGCGCGAGATCAACTCCGTCAACGACAACCCACTCATTGACGTCTCCCGTGGCAAGGCTATCCATGGCGGAAACTTCCAGGGCACACCTATCGGTGTGTCCATGGATAACACCAGGCTTGCCATTGCTGCCATCGGCAAGCTCATGTTTGCCCAGTTCTCGGAGCTGGTTAACGACTTCTACAACAATGGTTTGCCTTCCAACCTCTCTGGTGGGCGCAACCCGAGCTTGGACTATGGCTTCAAGGGTGCTGAGATTGCCATGGCCTCCTACTGCTCTGAGCTCCAATTCTTGGGCAACCCCGTGACTAACCATGTCCAGAGCGCAGAGCAGCACAACCAAGATGTCAACTCTCTCGGTCTCATCTCTTCCAGGAAGACCGCTGAGGCCATCGACATTTTGAAGCTCATGTCCTCAACATTCATGGTCGCGTTGTGCCAGGCTATCGACCTCCGCCACATCGAGGAGAATGTCAAGAATGCCGTCAAGAACTGTGTGAAGACGGTGGCCAGGAAGACCCTGAGCACCAACGACAGTGGCCATCTCCACAGTGCACGCTTCTGCGAGAAGGACCTGCTCTTGACCATCGACCGCGAGGCAGTGTTCGCGTATGCGGACGACCCTTGCAGCGCCAATTACCCGCTGATGCAGAAGATGCGGGCGGTCCTCGTGGAGCACGCCTTGGCCAATGGTGAGGCCGAGCGGGACGTTCAGACGTCGGTGTTCGCCAAGCTCGCCACATTCGAGCAGGAGCTCCGTGCAGTTCTTCCAAAGGAGGTCGAGTCTGCCCGGACTTCAGTGGAGAACGGCACCGCCGCACAACAGAACCGCATCTCTGAATGCCGGTCGTACCCGCTCTATCGCTTCGTGCGCGAGGAGCTCGGCACGAAGTACCTGACCGGAGAGAAGACGCGGTCTCCCGGTGAAGAGGTCGACAAGGTGTTCGTTGCCATGAACAAGGGCAAGCACATCGATGCTCTGCTTGAGTGCCTCAAGGAGTGGAACGGTGCGCCCCTGCCTATCTGCTGAAGAATGGACCAAGAAACTGCATAATAGAGTGCTTCAGAATTCAGACTGCTTCACACGTGCTTAGTTCATAAGTATGGTACTGTTTTTTCATTGTATTTCCAGATGTCCAGGTTTGTAACGTTTTTCCAGAGCTGCAGTGCCAGTTGGAAAAGACAATTGCATGACTTGGTAGTGCTATTTAGCCTGTAGAACGTCTGTGATTTTAGTTAAAAAGGCACACTTTGTGATAAGTATCTATGATAAATGCACTAAGCCTTTTAATTTGATAAGAAACACCGTTCAGTTTCTTGAGGCAACTTTGAACGGCCCAAAGAATATAGTATTGGCAAGCCATTTGGTGTGTGGGCATTGTTGGAATTTGATCTCACAGTATAACAAACCGAGAGAAAAAACGAGGGAGACCAAGTCCTCTCACTCAGGTCTGTGCCTTGATCAGAGGCATTACCCAATGTTTATTGTTTTGCTCCTGTTGCCTTAGCACCAATTATAAGGCCTCATTTGGAACAAAGGAAAAGTGCAGGAAATTTGGAGGATATAAATCCCATAGGAAAATTTCATATGGTGCTAGTTGGAACAACGGAAATAGGAATCCTTGATTCATTTGAAGTTCCAATGGAATAGACTCTTTCATAGGAATTTTGGAGGAAAAACTGACTGAGGTCTCACCTCATGTTTTCATCTCTTTTTCTCTACAAATTCCTACATTTTTCATGTGTGACATCCAAACGACAGCTTTAAAGTTTTCTTTTGGTTTTGGTTCCTATAGGAATTTGAGATACATGACTCCCAAATCTCAATTCCTGCATTTTCCTATTCCAGCATTTTGAGTTCCTGTGTCCCAGACGGGCCCTAAATAAGAGGTATGCCCCTTGCGGGAAAATTAACACTTGTATGAGAAAGCCCCCAATACTCCTAACACCCGGTCCTAAAAAGGTGCTAAAAGGGACAGAATACCATCTCCACCGCCGGCCACCCCAGGGGCAGTGCCGAGGGCGTCCATGGGTTCTTGCACGACTGCAGCACCTGCATCTTCTACCTCGACTACCCAAGCCCTTAATCTAGCCTGCACCAAGCAGGCGATCATGTCAACTTCAACTCCCTGTAAGTTTATCTCCTATACCTCTGTTAAGATACTCTAAGCATGGCCAGCTTGATGTTAATGTTCGTGCTAATGATGATAAAGATCTAACATTGGTATCAGAGCTGATCTGATCATCGTAGAGTCCTAAATTGATTAGGGGATAATGTTAGGCTTCGGTCTAAATAATTGGCATATTAATGATAAGGTCCTTATTTATTTATTTTTTCTAAAGTTTAAGATCATGTTTTTTAACGATTTGCTGCTACGGATTAGTGTTTACTGCATATTATTAACACCCAATGTTTAACTATTCTGCTCATGATGATAAAACTTCATATGGTATGCTTCCTGTTAATACCGAACTATGTTGATAATTCAACAGTAATCGATTCTAGCCTCGGCTAAAAATTCAGAATCACAGGAACTGCCAATTAAGAAATATCCAAAATCCTAAATGCCCAGTTTCGGTAATCAAATGTTTGAGGAGGAAAGGAAACTCACCCCATGGGCGCCGCAGCATCTCTCATGGACGACGACGAGCACTGCTTCCATGACATGCGCGCCGCCGTCGCCACCTCATGGCCGGCTCCGTCCGGCGCTGCGGCGGATGATGATGGAGAGGGCGCCGCGCCTCCGTCTGCTCCCACCAAAGGACGCACGGTATGAAGCGCTCGCGCGAAATCGAACGAAGGCGACGACGGTCCACCGCGTCTCGCCGTCGTGGCCCGAACGGCCGGCGGGTCGCCGGCGTGCAACCCCAGCTCCTCGCCGCACCGCCGAAAGGCCAAGCTCGAGACGCAAAGGTTGCGCTCGACGGAGTAGCGCGCCGGACATTGTCCACAGCATGCTCCTCCGGCGAGCGGAGCCACAGCGCCGCCGTGGATGGGCTGGTCATCGACCGTCGTCGCTCTCTGTGCGGGGAAATCGGGAGGAGGAGGAGGAGGGAAACGGGATGACGGTTAGGGCTTTGACCGGGTTGATCGGTGGCCGTCCATATTGATCCGAGGGCGCAGATAAAATGGGCCCTGCTGGGCTTGGTTTTCTTAATGGGCTGCCGTGGGTTTTCCGGGCTAAATTCCTAAGAAGCTCATTGCACGATGATCGGAGCCAGTATAATAATCTTATGTTAACGGGCTATAAGACATTCAATATTTATACCCTTCTTTAATATAAGGTGTATAATTTTCTGTGGAAAATTTTCAAAATATAAGATGTATGGTGGGATTGCTAGATTTTTTTATACAATTAAGAAGTCAATCTTATTATGAGATATAAGATACAAATATTTACCTATTTTTTTATCTATTCTCATATTGGTTACCTATCTGTATTAACATCTAAAAGTAACAAAATTTGTCTTTTTAGCCTCTGTGTTAATATTCGTGCAAAAAAACTATACACCTTATATCAAAAAATGAATAAAATATTATACTTTTGCTAAGGTGGATGAGAGAACATGAGAGAGAATAAAAGCGGAATATAGGATAAGAGTTAGCTGCATCACGTGTTCCTAGACACTTTGTGGGGATGTCAAGTGGATCATATACTAATAAACTATTACAAATTTACATCTAACCATTATACATGTTAGCTATAGAGCTGACTATAGATGATATGGCAATGTCTTATAACGAACGGTCGGCTACACTATTATTCTTGCTCCCGTGAAGGAAATTACATCAACCAAGGGCTATTTCCAGGAGGTGGCCTTCGAGCACGAACTGCGAGAGGCTACAACGCATCGTTGTCCGCTCTATTGTTCTCGAAAATGAGATTTTAATTATCTTGCTTATAAGACATGCTTCACACCTATAAACTTATTTAAAATCAAGAAACTTCAAAATACCATCAAATGGAGTTTCTTCATGCACTTTACTCCAATATGACCTAAACAGCAGTGTCACAAGTATATGGTATTATCGTTATTTATTTTGCACCTTTTAGCATCAACGTTATGGATGTGTGTATTACTACTTTTGAGATTCAACAAAAATAAATTATTCACAATAGTTACATGACCATAAAGATATTACTCATATAAATAGAACAGTCATTATTATCAAATTTAAATGAGTAACCATCTCACAATAAACAAGATCGAGATATTGTTCGTGACAAACATAAACACTAAATAATAATTATTGAGGTTTAAAACTAATCCTGATGATAGATGTAGAGGGAGTGTGTCAATGGACAACACTTTAGCTTTTGTGCTATTGCCTATGTGCATCGTCACCTCGTCCCTTGCTAGGGTCCGTTTACTTCGTATTTCCTGTTTTGAGTTATAAATATGAGCAACCAAACCAGTATCATATACTTAGGCACTACTAATGACCCACAAGTGTAGAGGATTATTGTAGTACCTTTCGATAAGTATTGAGTGCAGTCAAACCCATGATGAGCTGAAGGTAAACCTCTATTCGATGGTCCTATAACCCTCTTATAAGACCGATTATGCAAAGCAACTAAACTAAGGTAACAAGGTTTGTTTTATTGAACACTACTAAACTAGAAAGCTGAAAATATTGAACTAAAATTGGAAGGCTTGAAATTAAAAGTAGGGAAATTGTGCGAGCAAGTGGTAAGTAATAGGAGCAAGTGTTCTTGGCAAATAACTATTTCATCCATCGTGGTTGTCATAATTAGTGAAACACCAAATCATGCATAAGTCATACGCATGAGTTCTTTAAGTTATGTGCACCCGCATCTCTCCCATCTACCTACACTTGGTGCTATCAAACACCTCATGACATGGGTAGACAAGCATTAAGAACTAAGAACAAGATGATTAAAGACAACTATCACGGGCTGGTAGACCAGGAGGTTGTGGATTAGAGTAGAGGTAGTAGTTGCGGGAGATCGGAGGGCGCGGCCTAAGGTTAGGCCGACCTATGGCTGGAAGAAGGATGAGAAGGGGCGCCCAGGGCACAGGAGCAAATGGGTGAGATAATAGATTCATAGTTTTCTGCTTGCTTTATTAATCAAACGTGGGGTGGACTTATATAGTCCAATTACAACTTGTAGTATAAGAAAGAAACTAATTATTTGGAAGTGGCAGGAAAACCTTCTACGGGACAAACCTTTTCACTTTCCAAAACCTGACACTAATAATTAAAAAGGAAGCAAGCAATACGTATCCATCTAAACTCTAAACTCCTGGTGCATCACGGCTTGGAGCTGGAACCTGTGGGTCTGGGGCAGACCTCCTCCTCCGCTGGAACTTCTTACCCCACATGACATCTCCCCTTCCATTCTGAAACAGCTCGTCCTCGAGCTGGAAGGTCAGATAGTGGTTCTTGAATGCAGGGACATCCTCCCATGAAGCTTCAGATGCTGATTTACCCTCCCACTGAATCAGGACTTGGTGCAAGCCTCTGGCCAGTCGTACGTGCAGCGCCTTGTGAGGAGTCGGATGCACTCGTCCATGGAAGATTGGTGGCAGCACCGGCGGCGAGTCTAGAGGAGGACTGTGATATTTCTTCAGCACACTGATACGTCTCAAACGTATCTATAATTTTTGATGCTCCATGCTTGTTTATGCACCATTTGCCTTGTGTTTCGTTACACTTCGTGGCGTTTTTATGCGATTTCCGGAACTAACCTATTGACAAGATGCCATAGTGCCAGTTCCCTGTTTTCTGCTGTTTTTGTATTTCAGAAAAGCTTCACAGAAAATATTCTCAGAATTAGACGAAACAAGTTCTGAAACTCCTATTTTTCCCGGACGAAGGACGAGGACCAAACGGGAGCCGGAGAGGGGCCAGAGGCTGGCCACACAACAGGGGGCGCGGCCCAGCCCCTGGCCGCGCCCACCCATTGTGAGGCCACCCTGGTCCACTCTTGACGACGCCCCTTCGCCTATAAGAAGCCTCAGGACGGAAAACCTAAAAACAATCGGCGTTTTTCCCAGAACAGTTTCGCAGCTCCACCGCCGTCGAAGACAAATTTCGGGGGACAGAAGTCTCTGTTCCGACACCCTGCTAGGATGGGGAAGTGCCCCCGGAGCCATCTCCATCGGTCTCCATCACCGTCTCCGCCGTCTCCATCGACCTCACCGCCATCTCCATCAACCTTGTTGTCTCCTATGATGAGGAGGGAGCAGTTCTTCCCGGGGCTGAGGGCTCTACCGGTAGCTATGTGGTTCACCTCTCTCTCCCATGATGTGATCTTTATGTGATCGTGAGCTTTGTATCTAGTTGAATTGGTAGATGTTATTATTCAGATATTATGCTACTCCCGTGTTTTATATTTGTAAACTCCGGAGATACCTTGTATCATGGTGTGATAGTGACAGTGTGCGTATCATGTGTGTCTTTTTGGTTAATGTCTCTATGAATTGTTGGTGTTTGTTGGAACCATCTAGTGCGTTCACGGTGACAGTGTGGGACAATCTAGTTTGGGGAAATATGGACTTTGAGGAGTGCTTCGTAGCCCTATGCATGATTAGTGTTCGTTTTTCATTAGAGAATTGTTTTGAGTTGCATATTGATGATAGTATCTATTGGTTCAATTATGTTATATTTGTTGAGAGTGTGTCCACTAGTGAAAGTATGATCCATAGGCCTTATTTCCAAGCATTGCACATCGTTTCCTTTCAGTTTTGTTACATGTTTGCTCGCAGTGATATTTATTTTAGATTACATTTACTACTTATAATCATCACTACTACTTGTATTTCACTATCTCTTCGCCGAACTAGTGCACCTATACATCTGACAAGTATATTGGGTGTGTTGGGGACACAAGAGACTTTCTGTATCGTAATTGCAGGGTTGTTTGAGAGGGATAGCTTTGACCTCTTCCTCCCTGAGTTCGATAAACCTTGGGTGATCCACTTAAGGGAAACTTGTTGCTGCTCTACAAACCTCTGCACTTGGAGGCCCAACACTGTCTACAAGAACAGAGTCAATTTTGTCAATGATCTGATACGGCCCATAGTATTTTGGTGCAAGTTTTCCCTTTTCCCCAGATCCTAGAAACGCTGCTGGACGGTGGTGAAGACGTAGCCAAGCCCATTCACCAACATCAAAGGATAGTGGACAATGCTTGCCATCATAGTATTGCTTGTAATGGTGGGCTGCTTGTAGGAGTCGCTCGCGAACATCGAGGAGGAACTGATCGCGGTCGATGATATTCCGCTCCACCGCTTGATTGCGAATTTCTCCTGGAATATATGCATGGAAGAAAGGAGGGTCACGTCCATAGACCACACAGAATGCAGTATCCTTTAGAGCTGTGTGGTAGGATGTGTTGTAGCAATATTCCGCCCACGACAGCCACTAGAGCCATTGGCGTGGTCGATCACCGGTGAGGCCGCACAAGTACATGCCAATGACCCGATTAACAGCCTCTGACTGTCCATCAGACTGGGGGTGGAAAGCAGAGCTCATGCAAAGACGAGTGCCTGATGCAGAAAATAGGCTTTCCAGAAACCAGAGGTGAACACGATGTCACGATCAGAGACAAATGGAGGTAGGAACTCCATGGAGGCAGACAATGTCGGCGAAGAATGCCTTTGCCACTGTCTCAGCTGTGTAGGGATGTGCCAAAGGGATGAAATGTGCATATTTAGAAAATCGGTCAATGACCGTGAGAATTACACTCTTCCCACCTACCTTAGTAAGCTCCTCAATAAAGTCCATGGAGATATCTTCCCAAATACGAGAGGGAACATCCAAGGGCTGAAGCAGTCCGGCAGGATGGAGTTGCTCAGTCTTATTGCGCTGGCAGACCATGCAGGCACGAATATAGTTTTGAAGAGCAACTCGGGCTTGAGGTACATGGAAGTCTCGGCGAAGGAGATGAAGGGACTTCTGGATCCCCTCGTGGCAGTTGTCATGTGCAGCTGCCAGTACACCTTGCACCAATGGAGATGAAGGCGGTACGTACACACGACGCTCGAAGGTGACTATTCCATCAATAAGAGCCCAAGGAGGATCGAGCTCGCTAGACTCTAGCTGTTCTCGAAACGCCACCAATGCTGGGTCTGTATGTGCAGCTTGACGAAGAGCGTCAAATAGGTCAAAGGTCGGTCCGGTGATGGTACATGCACAGATGTACGAGGTGTCACGCCGAGATAACGCATCAGCCATTGTATTCTGGCAACCCGGTTTGTACTCCACTATGAAATCAAACCCCAGTAGTTTGCCAACCCAATGGTGCTGTGGGATGGTTGCAAGGCGCTGGTCAAGGAGGAACTTGAGGCTGTAGTGGTCGGTCTTGACGATGAAGGAATGGCCCCAAAGGTATGGCCGCCAATGTTGGACAGCCTGAACAAGGCCAATCAACTCACGTCCGTATGCCGCAAGGCAGGCATGTCGAGGAGCTATGGCTCGACTGAGTAAGCCACTGGTCCTGCTCCCTGGTGTAGCATAGCGCCAAACCCGGAGCCTGAGGCATCACACTCTACAATGAAGGGCACTGTAAAATCAGGAAGCTGGAGGATTGGCGCTATGGTAAGGACAGTCTTCAGCTCTTGCAAGGCTTGATCGGCCTCCGCTGACCACAGAAAGCCATCTTTTTTTAACAATGCCGTGAGAGGTGCGGCGATGATGCCGAAATCGTGGATGAATTTCCGGTAGTAGCCTGCCAATCCCAGAAATCCACAGACCGCATGAACTAACTATGGTACTGGCCAATCCACGACCGCCAGCACCTTCTGTGTATCCATGGCAACACCAACGGCCGAGATGACATGGTCGAGATACGTGACCGACTCCTCGCCAAATGAGCACTTGGAGCGTTTTGTAAAGAGTTGGTGCTCCCGCATGACCTCCAAGACAGTCTTGACATGATGAAGGTGGTCTAACCAAGAGGAGCTATACACCAAAATATCATCAAAGAAAACTAGAACAAATTGGCATAAGTAAGGGCGGAGCACGTCATTCATTAGAGCTTGAAACGTTGCTGGAGCATTCGTCAATCCGAAAGCCATGACCAGGAATTCAAAGAGGCCCTCATGTGTGCGGAATGCCGTCTTGTGTATGTCCTCCAGATGCATGCCTACTGATACGTTGCAAACGTATCAATAATTTTTGATGCTTCATGCTTGTTTTACACCAATTGCTATATATTTTGTCTACACTTTGTGACACTTTTATGATTTATTTGGACTAACCTACTAATAGTTGCAAAAGTGCACAATGTTCTTGTTTTACACTTTGATGTGTAGGAATTACCAAGAATACAAGTGGAAACATTGTTGGAGTCAAATTGGGACTTTCCAGAAATATGTGCGAGAACTCTATTCGAAGATGGTTACGTTACAGGTCGAAGACGGCGTCAAATGGAAAACTCTTCAGTGACAAAGTTGTAGGGAATTTCACGGCGAACGTTCTGGACATAAAATTCACCTGATTCCGAGTCCGGACGGCCGAGCTAAGCCCACTCCATTGCAGCCCAAGATGGGGAGACGGGAATCCGAGAGACTATATAAAGGGAGGAACCCTAGCCCGTGGGGGACACCTCCACCCACGAATTTGCAGCCACCAGAGCCACGTTTTAGCCTCCCCCATGGATCCCATCTCCATGGGGGAGGGCTTCCATGAAGCCATGAAGGAAGGGGGCTAAGGGGCGGCACTCCCCCATGATGCCGGCGGCAGGGAAGGAGTCCCCCGCGCCACCGCCCGCGCCGCTGCTGCCACGCCGCTGCCGCCCGTGCCCTCACTGCTCCTCTCCACCATCTTCACCGATATCTCCATCACATATGCAGTGGTTCATCCTCCCACACACCTATGTACCGTCCTATATAAATATGGTGTTTGATGCTATAATATCTATCCTATGATCTCACTACAAGAGAACTGGCTCATAGAGGCACTATTTTGGTCTCGTAGAGACACTTACATTGCCTTTACATTGTTGTAGAGGCATTTTTCATATTGTCTCAAAATTGTCACTATGTGCAGTGTCTCTTAGACTATAGAGTCATTTTGTGAAATGCCTATAAATGACCTAAGGCCACTTTGTAAAGACGTGAAGTTGTGTATCAACTCACATAGATTCACTTCAAAGATACACTTGGAATGTGTACGTAATTCTATAGAGGCACTCTCATGCAGCATTTTAGATTGTCTCTAACTTCAATAGAAAGGTGTGGCAATGTATCCATATCTACAAATGTAGAGACCTTCAAGGCATTTTATTTGGTTTCTTAAAATTTATAGGTAGTACGTATAAACATACATATTATCTCATCTGAATATGTAGAGGCACCTTAACACCATTTTGTTTTTTCTAGAGACTTTTATGTAGTCCAAGATTCAATAACATAATACATATACAAATTATTATTAATCATGACCCATGAACAAAAGATAGACATCCAGTCATAGAAATTAGTAATATATATAGATACACTAAGATTTCACTAATTGCATATAAAAATACATATATTAATATTACAACATTGACACGAGATTGTGTATGCTACATGCCCATGAAACAAATAGAAGAGATGAATTCTCAAATAATAATCTCTCCGACAACATCACAAAATCCAAACCACAGTAGTCTTAAGAATTCTAAGCATCACTAGACCATATGACCGAGCACCAGAGTCCCCTTCCGAGATATTGTCATCAGCCACCATAAGGAGTGAAATATATATAGACCCTGCAAAGCACCGAATCACCAAACCAATGTCACCATTTATCTTATCAGCGCCTATGCATGAACAGCTGTAGTAGACGGTAGCACTGAAACTACTGTTTCTACCAGAACACATGTCTATTGAAGTGGATTTGTACGAACGGTCAATAATTAAGAGATGCTACTGATAAGCTATAGGCATACAGTGGAGAACATTTCAATTGAAATGGATACCGTGGAGCACGACTACAAAAAAAATAGCCCAACCCTGTCCAAACTGGACTGTATGACTTCATACTCAAATACCACCTTTACAATTAATTTATGTTCATATATTATTTTTCCTTGAAAAGATACTATTTGAGTGAAGGTATACATTACAATGCTAGGGGAAACCACAACCATTGCTAGGAAAGACCACCGCCATTATAATGTGATCTCATATGTGCAGCATCCCACAAGTAGATATGTGTTGCAGAGCATGAGAATGAGGTGAGATGAGCTATGGTGTCGTGCAATCAGTGTCACATCCAACAACAAAACACATGTAGAGAGGAGAATTAATTAGGAGGAGAGCCTGGGCGGTGAGTAGGTTCATGCAGCCGAATGTTGCCCTCGTCCATGGAGCAGATTTGCTCCTTTACCCAGGTCCGAAGCACCAGCTCTAGGATGCCACTCTGCTTGCTCCTGTACACCAAACCGCACACAAATATACAAGAGGTCGCGGCCTCTTAGTCAGCAACTGTCAATGGCAGCCTAGAGGTTGGCGATTCGAAAGGAGGATCTGAGGGAATAGTGCACCTGTTGACGAGGCAGCAGCGACACTCGTCAGAGGAGAGGTCGAGGCGACGCGGGGGCTCCAGGAAGAGGTGCATGCCAGTGGGTATGCTACCCAGGGAGTCGCACCAACGATGTTGACAGCTACCAGCAGCAACGCCGGCGACCCGATCCACGGCTATGTTGCGCGCTGGGGTAGACCTGCATCGTGATAGCGAGGAATCGGCGGAGGAGACCGGCGTAGTGCCGTGCCGGTGAATGCCGGTAGAAGCCCAGAATCAAGGGAGAAAGCTGGGATGAGGAGACCGGATCAGGAGGAGATGGATGGGATCAGGGTGTTCTAAGAAAATGGATATCGAGAGGATGGAGGAGAGGAGATCATGGGAGGGATACGGTTAGATGTTTGACCACGCTTTTGAGCCACGACCGCAGCGTGAACACTTTGTTAATTGACGTGTTTCAAAAATTGGCGGGTCACAAAATCGAAGGCAAATAAAAGCGGGACCTGGAAATTATCTCTGTGACAGCGTAAATTGAAATGTAGATTTTGGAGCCAAACTTCTGAAAATGGTCTAAGAGACAATATGGATGGTGCCTCTATAGAGTAGTCTCAACCGTGTTAAAAGGCATTTTCTAAAATGTCTCTTATAATGTCTTTACATAATAATCGCTAAGAGACACCATGGATGACGCCTCTACGGGTATATCTAAATTGTCAAGGTATTTTCTGAAATGTCTCTGGTAGTGTCTTTATATAAGTGATAAGAGACATATTGCAGAGTGCCTCTACGAATTTGTCTCTATTGATAAGACACTCTCTACAATGTCTCTTATAACGTCTTTACATAGTGATTCAGTTAGGTGCTAAGAGACACATAGAGAGTGTCTCTAGGGAAATGTCTCTAGTGCATATTTTTGTTGTTGTGTCTATGTCATGTTTCCATAGTTTATTTGTTCTTAGATTGATTTGTTGAATGTCTTTGGTTCATTAGAGTTGTATGTTGATATGGTACTGTCCTTTGGTGTCCATTATATTTATGCGCGCATGGATTAAACATCATAGGGTTTGTAGTATGTGTAAGAGGAAGTGGGAAGTCCTGCCGGAGTGACAGAAACCTGAGGACGCGAACCGGAACGTTGCACATATGGGAGTAAGAGGACCATTAACTTAAGGCTATGGTTGGGGAAACCTTAATGCATTGTTAGTATTTGCGGATGCTTGCTAACAATCCAATCATATAGTACTTGTATTTCCAAGTAGTGAAGTGCTTATATATTTAGCCTCTCCCACATAGAAAACTGCATCGAAGACAATGAACCTGATTTATTCGCTAATTGAACTTGGACAAAGCCACCACCATTACCACCACGTTTCCACACTCATGGTACTATTAGTTTATGGTTACTTAGTATATTTTATTGCTGCAGCACTAACAATTACTTTCTTGTATTTATTATCTTGCAAAGCTATCTCTCATACCCGTATTGTTGCTCTAGTTTTATTTCCTAGATAATGCAAATGTTTAGTGTGCATAGAGTTGTATCATTGGTTGATAGAACTTGAGAGAACATTTATCCTACCTTTATCTCCTTGTTGGGTTCGACACTCTTAGTTATCGAAAAGGCTACACACGATCCCCTATACTTGTGGGATATCAAGATCTTTTCTGGCGCCGTTGCCGGGGAGCAATAGCGTGTGGGTGAATATTCTTATATGCACTTGTTTGCTTTATCTCTAAGTAGTTGTTTACTTTCAGTTTTAAGTTGTTCTCTATCTTTGTATGGATAGGGAATGCAAATTACAAAAAAAAAATTAGTTGTACTTGTTACCTAAAAACGTTTTCAAAAAGGAAAGTGATTGGAAAGATGAGTAATGGTTAAGTGGGGGTCGACCTTGAACACATGTGTTCATGCCTATGAAACCAAAACAAATCTTTCCATGGAAGCTTTTTAGTTAAAAACTTGTACATATTGTGTATATTGTATATATTGTACATATTCCTCTGTACCATAAAATTAAAGTAATAATTGTAGTTCCTAGTTACTTGGAAGTTGATAGTTTTGCTTTGCTGTCCAAAAACAGATTTTCTGTGCTTCACCGTATAAAATGTTTAAAATCACCAGAACGTGATATTGACCTGAAATTTCTTGAGTGCAAAGTAATGCTTATTGTCTTTCTTTCATTAGACTAACTTTTTCTGATTTGAGTTACGTAGCTGTCTCAAAAAATTCGATTTTCACCGACTGTTCTGTTTAGACAGATTTCTGTGCTTCACTATAAAAAATCATGAAAAATCTCAGAATAGTGTTTTGATCTGAATTTTTTTGTGCATGAACCTGAGATTATGATCTGTCTTTCTTTAGTTCAAAGTTTTTCAATTTGATCTACTTAACTATCTCGTTGAGTGTCATCTTTACAGACTGTTCAGTTTTGACAGATTTCTTAGTTTATTCAATATTGTACTTGGTGTTATTAGTTTCATTAGTTTTTCGACGGACAACGGAAATCATAAATACCTTAGTATATACAGTGGCTAATGTTGAGTATAGATTATGAAACTTGTCAATGCTTGAAAATTAGTAGATTTTATTTAATGAGTACTAACCCTACTAATGAGTTTTGTGAAGTTTTATGTGGATGTAGCTTATAAGTTCTAATCAATATGGTGATATGAGATGAACAAGAAGACACGACAGCTCAAGCTTGGGGATGTTTAGGTGCATCCCAAGAATATATTCAAGAAGATACAATTATCTAAGCTTGGGGATGCCCGAGTCATCCCCCTATTCATCAACTAACATGTGGTTGTCTCCTTCATACTCTATATTACCCATCCACATGATATGTATTGTGTTAACTTGTATTATAGTTGCTTTTATATGTCTTGGTTTTATCTTCTTTAGTTTTATTAGGCTCTTTATTTTGTTTTTATTGCTTCTTTACTTTCACTTATAAATTGAAAACAACAAAAATAGTTCCTTTTGTTTTGCTTCTTTGTTTGATTCTCTATTTTGTGCCTAGCTCAAAGGCGTTAAAGAAAAGCACTCATGGGAGATAACCCATTATTTTATTTTCAGTACTTTTTCTTTTATTTGAGTCTTGGAAGTTATTACTACTGTAATAACCACTCCTTATCCTTTTTATTTTGTTGTTGTGCTAAGAGAAGCCTCTAATTCGAGTGAGGTAAGATTTGGGGATGTTGCTGTCCTGAAACAGATTTTCATACTGTACTGTAAAAATTCGTGAAAAATCTCTGAAAAACTTTTGGACCTGCGATTTCTTGTGCTTATTCCTCAGGTTATATCCAAACTTTCGTTAGTTGAACACTTTTTGATTTGAGCAACAGAGAACCCCTTAAAAATCGACCTTTGTCAGCTGTTCTGTTTTGACAGATTTCTGCCACTATTCGTTGTTACCTCTCGAACGCTTTCTTTTTGAGTTCTTTTGATCACGGAAATTTTGGGGAAGTTGCTACAGTAGTATATGCTTTATATGTGGCGATTTTGAGTTGAAACCTGAAGCAAAAGAGGTTGATTCATTGTTATGCTTACACTAATGTTGCTAATAGAATTGTGTTGAGTTTTGTATGAAGGAAGTTTTCAAGTGTAGGGATTGGAGAATGATGAGATGAGTTGAAGAATGGACAAAAGCTCAAGCATGGGGATGCCCATGCAACCCCCAAGAAATATCCAAGAAGTACAAGCGTCAAAGCTTGGGGATGCCCCCGAGACACCCCTTCTTCATCGGCAAAAATTAGGTCACCTTTCAAGACACTATATTTTTATTGCTTCATGTACTATGCGTTTTTCTTAGAGCGTCAGTTGTTTTAGTTTTCAGTTTAGTTTAGTTTAGTTTAGTTTGCTACAATAAATGGTTGGACCCCAGCAAATTTCTTTTGAAGGAGATGTACTCATTTTCATTTGCCAAGAACACTCAGTTTTTCACTCTTATCATTCAACGAGTGTTCTTCTTTTTCTGCTACTGCGTTTAGTTTTCAGTTTTCGCCTTGATTTTTGTTCAGATCTTCTTATATCTTTTTATCAAGGTGTATTTTTGCCTCTGGACCATATTGGCTATCATCAAAAGAGTTGAGTTAAAAAAATCGAATGGTGTTAGAAAAGAGAAAAAGATTTATGCAAAAAAGTGGTACAAAAAGGAGCTTGTTTAGACTGCGGCTTAGACTTTTGCATGTCATGCTTGATGTCTTTTTGATAGTATGCTTAGTGATTTTTGATGTAGCATGACTTGACTCAAATGACTGAGATTGCTTAATGAGCTTTTGAAAAAATCATGCGTTGTTTTTATTATTTGAAAGCATTATTTTGGTTTTCTCCTTGATGCTTTATTTGGGTTGACTTGGCGCATGCTCACACATGTTAGACTCATACAAAGTCGCCATAAGCCTCTATGATCATTTAGTTTTTGACTTTTGATGCCATCTTATGCTTCTTTTAATGTTGCTTTGTCGCTTTGCATGATTATGGCCGTTATTGCTCTCTTAGTTGGTTGCTCCCAGTCTTTTGCTAGCCCTTGTTTTGTACTGAGTATGAGCGCTACTCGTGCATCCAACTCCTAAAAACCAAGTTATTCCAATGTGTCCACTATAAATTCCTATGCATGGTATTTGCAAGCCATTCCAAGTAAAATTTTCATGTGCTATCTTTCAAAAAAACCTTCAAAATACTTCTCATTTTGTGACACTGTTTTCAGCTCATGGGGACGTAGTGGTTGGATTTGCTATCTTCCATATTGTTTTATTCCAAAAAGAAAAGAAAAAAGAGAAAAAAAAAGGAAAGAAAAAAATGCACTCCTCCATGGTATGTGAATGTTGGTGGGCACCCGATGGAATCGGTTAGCCATGGTTTGTAAAAGGAAAAAAAAGGTGGGAAGGAGTGCCAAGATTTATAAAAGAGCACAAAAGTGCCAATCTCTCTCTCAAAAACTTGCTCATTTTTGTATGGAAGATAGTAAAAACCCCATTGCCAGTCGTTGACAAAGACAACCACCTCTCAAAACCAAAATTTTATCTCTCTGTTTTACAAATAAAAAGCTCTAGCATATGTTTAATCACTGCTTCCCTCTGCGAAGGGCCTTTCTTTTACTTTTATATTGAGTCTCCACCTTCTACCTTTATGCACTATCTAAGAGAGCATACTTGCCATTCTGAGTTTAATGTGCATAGTCTCAAAGTTTATCATTGTTTGATTTATGATTATGGTTTCACTTGTTCTTAAATTATTTGTATCTAGTCGCCCTTTTAAACTTGAAGGTGTCCTATGCATTTATGTTTTGCTATTCCATGAAGGACAAGCTGAAAACCACTTATTATGTTTTTCCATATGATTTGAACACATGTTTGACTTTCATTGTTTCATTATTCATGATCTTTTGTTTGTGTTTCTTTTCATGATATAACATGGTTGCTAAGTTTTTATTGTCAAGATTATGTCTCTTATGCCCATGTTTTAAGTTCTTTGATCCCAGCACTCAATGCTTTACTTAGATGATCAAGATTATGATGGTGCATGTCACCTCAAAAATTATTCTTTTGTTATCACTTACCTACTCGAGGACGAGCAAGAGTTAAGCTTGGGGATGTTGATACGTTGCAAACATATCAATAATTTTTGATGCTCCATGCTTGTTTTACACCAATTGCTATATATTTTGTCTACACTTTGTGACACTTTTATGATTTATTTGGACTAACCTACTAATAGTTGCAAAAGTGCACAATGTTCTTGTTTTACACTTTGATGTGTAGGAATTACCAAGAATACAAGTGGAAACCTTGTTGGAGTCAAATTGGGACTTTCCAGAAATCTGTGCCAGAACTCTTTTCGAAGATGGTCACGTTACAGGTCGAAGACGGCATCAAACGGAAAACTCTTCAATGACAAAGTTGTACGGAATTTCACGGCGAACGTTCTAGACATAAAATTCACCTGATTCCGAGTCCGGACGGCTGAGCTAAGCCTGCTCCATTGCGGCCCAAGAAGGGGAGAAGGGAATCCGAGAGACTATATAAAGGGAGGAACCCTAGCTCGTGGGGGACACCTCCACCCACGAATTTGCAGCCACCAGAGCCACGTTTTAGCCTCCCCCATGGATCCCATCTCTATGGGGGAGGGCTCCCATGAAGCCATGAAGGAAGGGGGCTAAGGGGCGGCGCTCCCCCATGATGCTGGCGGCGGGAAAGGAGTCCCCCGCGCTACCGCCCGCGCCGCTGCTGCCACGCCGCTGCCTCCCGCGCCCTCGCTGCTCCTCTCCACCATCTTCACCGCTATCTCCATCACATATACAGTGGTTCATCCTCCCACACACCTCTGTACTGTCCTATGTAAATATGGTGTTTGATGCTATAATATTTATCCTATGATCTATGTCATGTTTCCATAGTTTATTTGTTCTTAGATTGATTTGTTGAATGTCTTTGGTTCATTAGAGTTGTATGTTGATATGGTACTGTCCTTTGGTGTCCATTATATTTATGCGCGCATGGATTAAACATCATAGGGTTTGTAGTATGTGTAAGAGGAAGGGGGAAGTCCTGCCGGAGTGACAGAAACCTGAGGACGCGAACCGGAACATTGCATGTATGGGAGTAAGAGGACCATTAACTTAAGGCTATGGTTGGGGAAACCTTAATGCATTGTTAGTATTTGCGGATGCTTGCTAACAATCCAATCATATAGTACTTGTATTTCCAAGTAGTGAAGTGCTTATATATTTAGCCTCTCCCACATAGAAAACTGCATCGAAGACAATGAACCCGATTTATTTGCTAATTGAACTTGGACAAAGCCACCACCATTACCACCACGTTTCCACACTCATGATACTGTTAGTTTATGGTTACTTAGTATATTTTATTGCTGCAGCACTAACAATTACTTTCTTGTATTTATTATCTTGCAAAGCTATCTCTCATACCCGTATTGTTGCTCTAGTTTTATTTCCTAGATAATGCAAATGTTTAGTGTGCATAGAGTTGTATCATTGGTTGATAGAACTTGAGAGAACATTTATCCTACCTTTAGCTCCTTGTTGGGTTCGACACTCTTAGTTATCGAAAAGGCTACACACGATCCCCCATACTTGTGGGATATTACGTACCTGGTGATAGCCTGAACGTAAATCCAACTTTGTGAAGAAACAGGCACCCTTCAACTCGTCTAACAGCTCATCGACGACAGGTATCGGAAATTTGTCCTTGATGGTGCTCGCATTTAGTGCACGAAAGTCAATGCAGAATCGCCAAGAATCATCGTGCTTTTTCACCAAAAGGACTGGTGAAGAGAACTTAGAAGTGCTATGACGAATGAGGCCACGTTGCAACATGTCAGCACACTGCTTCTCGAGTTCGTCCTTCTGGATAACGGGGTAGCGATAGGGTCAAACAGCCACGGGCATAATTCCTGGCACCAGACGGATGCGATGGTCATGGGAACGTGGCGGTGGCAACCCCTTGGGCTCAGCGAAGATGTCCGAGTAGTCGGTGAGGAGGCTGTCCAGGAGATCCCGGCTAGAGCAGACATGAAATGTGGTGAGCACTTCCAGGGCCCATGAGGCCAGACCACTCCACGCGATGGTCAGTACGCCAAAAAGACATCCACAAACACGTGAAATCCCACAGGATGGGGCCGAGTGTCTTGAGAAAGCGCGTGCCGAGGACAATGTCGAAACCACCCAATGGGATGGCATATAAATCAATGATGAAGCTCTCTTGGTCGATGGAGACAGCAGCCTGCCAAAAGAGACCCCGACAAGTCACATGATCTCCATTGGCGACGGTGATGCAAAGGCGGCGTCCAGAAGAGAAGGTCGCACCGGTATTGGCGGTGATCTCCTCATTGATGAAGTTGTGGGTGCTGCCGGAGTCGAGGAGGGCGACCAGCTCACAGTCACCAACCCGCACCTTGAGTTGCATGGTGTCACTTGTGCGGACCCCGGTGATGGCAAGGAGCAAGATTTGAATATCGTCCTCACCATCGTCAAAGGAGTCCGCGGCATCGTCAACGGACTGGATATATAAAAGGCATTTGTAGCGGTGACCACAGACGAATTTCTCGTCGCAATTGAAGCATAGCCCTTTAGCGCACCGGTCGTCCATCTCGGCTGGGGTGAGCTTTTTGAAAACAAGTGCTGACGGGGAGCTGGAGGAATCCGGCACTGCCGCACCAGGGCTGATCATGGGGCAAAGTGCGCGGCTCGGCCGAGCGGCAGCGGCCGTGGCTCCGGTGACGGTGTTAAGGTGCTCAAACGAAATTGCTAAATCCATAGCCGCTTCCAGCATTGCAGGTTTAAGCATCTTGACCTGGGTTTTCATGGGTTCACCCAAATTATTGGTAAAGATATCGCACTCCTCGGCGTCGGCAATTGGTTGCACACGAGAGAGATTCTCGAGGAAACGCTTGGTGTAGTCCGCCACGGTGACGGAGTGGCGTGTCGAGATCAGCTTGCCAAAGGGGTTGGCGCGTGTTGACGGTCTAAAGTGGTTTGAGATGAGTATTTGAAACTCTCCCCAGGAAGGTCGCTGACACAACTTTGCCTCGAGATGGCCGTACCATAAGGCGACGACATCGGTGAGGTGGTAAGAGGCGAGCCACATCTTGTCGGAATCCTGCGTCCGCTGACCGAGGAAGAACAGGTTGCAGCGTGTCAACCATGGTTGTGGATCGGTTGCCCCATCAAAGAGGGGGAAGTCAATTTTGTAGAGTCGCGGAGCATGCTCAGAAGGATCTGACAAAGCGGCCATGTCCCCGGCTTGTGACGGAGCTACAGGTGGCGGCAGGAGCCCGAGGCCCCCAGTTGAGGCGTGCCCTTCCCTTCTAGCCGGAGGAGGGCCAAATTTTGCACGCGTTGTTGCTGCGACGTATCGGTGATCTGGCATTGGAGCTTTTGGAGCGTCTCGGCGATGGTTTTGAGGGTGGCGCGATCCTCGGCGCGTTCATCCCTCGCAGTTTGATTTTCATCGGAGAGGCTGGTGAGCATCGCAATCACGGCATCATGGTCCTCCTGCTGTTTGGCGGCGAGTTCTTCTAGGGTTTGCGGAAGGGGCAGCGGCGGTGCCATGGGAGCCGCCGGGATCGAAGATGAATCTGATACCAAGTTGTCACGGGCTGGTAGACCAGGAGGTTGTGGATTAGAGCGGAGGTAGTAGTTGTGGGAGATCGGAGGGCGCGGCCTAAGGTTAGGCCGACCTATGGCTGGAACAAGGATGAGAAGGGGCGCCCAGGGCACAGGAGCAAAGGGGTGAGATAATAGATTGATAGTTTTCAGCTTGATTTATTAATCAAACATGGGGTGGACTTATATAGTCCAATTACAACTTGTAGTCTAAGAAAGAAACTCTAATTATTTGGAAGTGGCAGGAAAACCTTCTATGGGACAAACCTTTCCACTTTCCAAAACCTGACACTAATAATTAAAAAGGAAGCAAGCAATACGTATCCATCTAAACTCTAAACTCCTAGTGCATCACGGCTTGGAGCTGGAACCAGTGGGTTTGGGGCAGACCTCCTCCTCCGCTGGAACTTCTTACCCCACATGACAACAAAACTAACCATCGCACAAGCTATTGATATAAAAAGTTTGTTGTTTCTTCTAGAAAGGAGACATCTATAGGTGCAGCCAGTATCTTTTGCAATTACACCCCTAGTAATTGATCCCAAGGCCATTATCATACGCAAGCAAGAGAGTTATTAAGACTAAAATTCGAATGACCCTTGTGAGCTTTAATTTCCCTATTACTTTATCTCCAGATATGTATGTGAGCTTAAATTTGGGCACACGTTTCTGTCACTCGAGCCTGCCTTCCTCCAAGTCAATCAAATAGTGACAATCTTATGAAATCCCCTAACATATGTGTGCACTCATACATCAGTACATAAGACCATCATAGAAGATAACAAACATGTATGCAACCATCAAACGAACTATTTAACCATTGCCATGAACAGATTACTACTCAAAATTAGACATACATAGTGACACAATAGGTCATGGGAAAATAATATATTGCAGCAAACATCATGTTTATCAAGATATTACAATGGGGACGATAACGAAGTGCTGTAGATGATGCTGGAGAAGTGTCTCCCCAAGAGGGAGAGGCGGTGGCCACGACGAAGGAGGCGACCACGGCCGAAGCCTCCCGGCGATGGCCCTTGCTCCGCTCCATCCAAAGTTAGCCTTTACTTTGTATAAGAATTTGGATCACAATATAACAAGAACGTTGCTATTGTTGGGTCTGATGCATGTAATTTCAAATGTTTGGACTTACATGATCACCGAGGAACATCTATGTACTTTATAATTACGATGACATATTATTCTCACTAAGAGGGTCATGGAAGAGTCGATGAAGAATACAGACGTGGTGGTGACTTTTTATTCCTTAAGACCAAGCACATTGTTTCTCTAATGGTTCACATGCGTACATGTTCACCGTCCCGGCAGAACTTCTTCATCCTGGACAAAACCCGTTGAAGTACTTTTTAGATGCAAGTGTGGGAGAGAGAGGAGAGCCAATGGGCTCGCGTGCTCTTTGGAGGAGAGGGGGATCTCTTTATATAGGAGGATGGGGGCACAAGGGCATGGGGAAAGGGGCAGTCGCCACCCTCCCAACCCTAGTCACCGACTACCTACTGGGTAGGTGGGATGGGGTCGGTTGGGCCTCATTGATGCGGGCAGATAACCACTCAGTTGGGAACCCCAAGAGGAAGGTATGATGAGCACAGTAGCAAGTTTTCCCTCAGTAAGAAACCGAGGTTTATCGAACCAAAAAGGCAAACTTCAGAAGGTGATGCCTGCTAGCTTCGCGATAGCTCTGGACAATTTATAAGGCGCCTCGTCCAGGGCTTTGCTTTGCACCAACAGCAACGTGGAACCTGCACACAACACAACCAAGAACTTTGCTCCCAACTTACGATGAGGTTGTCAATCTCACCGGTTTGCTGTAAACAAAGGTATGAGCGTATCGAGTGGAAAGCAATAGTAGTATGCGAGAAAGTAAACAGTGCGAGTAAAGGTAAACGGTGTACAAATGTAAAGGAAATTGGACCGGGGTCCACAGTTCACTAGTGGTGTCTCTCCATAAGATAAATAACAACATGCTGGGTAAACAAATTATAGTTGGGCAATTGATAGAATAGAGATAACGTGCATATGTCACGAGGATCACAATGAGATTTACTCTGGGCATTATAACAAAATATATAGACCGCCATCCAACTACATCTATGACTAATAATCCACTCGTGGGAATATCGTCCGAACACCCCACGAGTATTAAGTTGCGAACAACAGATAACTGCATTAAGCAAAGTGTGTAATGTAAACAAAACGAATGTCCTTGGACACAAGAATATTGTTTTCTCCCTAGTGGCAACAGCACATCTACAACCTTAGAGGTTTCTGTCACTCCCCCAGATTAAATAGAGGCATGAACCCAACTATCGAGCATAAATACCCCCTCTTGAAGTCACTACTATCTACTTGGCCAAGATAGCTACTAACAACGGAGAGCATGCAAGATTATAAACAACATAGAGATAACATAAGATAAAATTTAGCACATCAACTTAACATAACACCAATATTCATCGGATCCCAACAAACACAACATGTAGAATTACACAAAGATGATCTCGATCATGTAAGGCAACTCACGAGATCTAAACATGAAGCACATGGTGGAGAAAACAACCATCTAGCTACTGCTATGGACCCATAGTCCAAGGTAGACTACTCACTCATCACGCCAGAGGCAAGCATGGCGATGAAGAAGACCTTCGGTGGCGATTCCCCTCTCCGCAGGGTGCCGGGAAGAGGTTCTGGACCCTCCCGATCTCGGGTCGACGACGGCGGCGGATCGCGATGTGTTTCTGGAAAATTGATCGGGTCATTTAGGTTTTTCCCATCGGGGGGTCTTTATAGGCGAAGGGGCAGCATCAGAGGTGGGCCAGGGCGGCCTCACCCATAGGGGGCGCGGGCCAGGGGCTGGCCGCGCCGCCCTATGGTGTGGCCAGCCCGTGGCTCCCCTCCGTCTCCTCTTCGGACTTCTGGAAGATTCGGTAAATATTAGGAGGTTTGGCTTTTGTTTCGTCCAATTCCGAGAATATTTCCTGTGTAACTTTTTTGAAACACAAAAACAGCAGAAAACAGGGAACTGGCACTGTGGCATCTTGTTAATAGGTTAGTTCCGGAAAATGCATAAAAATTCCACGAAGTGTAACAAAACACTAAGCAAATGGTGTAAGAACAAGCATGGAGCATCGAAAATTATAGATATGTTTGAGACGTATCAAGCATCCCCAAGCTTAACTCGTGCTCGTCCTCGAGTAGGTAAGTGATAACAAAGAATAATTTTTGAGGTGACATGCACCAACACAATCTTGATCATCTATGTAAGCATTGAGTGCTGGGATCAAAAGAACTTAAACATGGTAATGAAAGACATAATCTTGATAGAAGAAACTTAGCAACCATGTTTTAACATGAAAAAGAACACAAACGAAAGATCATGAAAAATGAAACAATGAAAGTCAAACGTGTGTTCAAATCATATGGAAAAACATAGCAAATGGTTTTCAGCTTATCCTTCATGGAATAGCAAAACATAAATGCATAGGACACCTTCAAGTTTAAGAGGGCGACTAGATACAAATATTTTAAGAACAAGTGAAACCAAAATCATGAATCAATCAATGATAAACTTTGGGACTATGCACATTAGGGATTTCTATTTTCGTGCCCTCGGGTCCTTAGTTGTACTCAGTTTTCCCCAGCTCCTTAGTTTTCCCTCAGTTTTCCCCAAGCCCTTGTCTGAAACCCTCAGAAGGAGCTCGGACGGGAGGATTTCTGTTTAGTTGACCGTTCCGTGCTGACATGTGGGGCCGCATTGTGTGGGGCCACGTTGCGTGGGGCTGGTAGAAAGGGACCGCGTGGGACAGGACGAGACCGCGTCGCGTGGGGCTGGTAGAAAGGGACCGCGTGGGACAGGACGAGACCGCGTTTGGTTGTACGTGAGAGCTCGGTTCTGTCTCTCTCTGCCCAAATTGGCATTTTTCAGAGCGCCTTTTTCCCCTCTCTCTCTGTAACAGTTCTCTCTCTTTTCACCAAATTAGTATCAAATCTAGAGAAGCTTCTATTTCTGTCTTTCTTCAATGATTGTTGCCTTTTGGCCCTCGTTTTTTGCCCAATATGGTAACAAATCTAGTAGCAAATCTAGAAGCTAGTATAGGATAAATTCACAGCAGCATAATAAATCGAGAAAATATAGGATAAGCTGCATACAGCAGCCAACATAGCATATATATATTCACGACAGATCCAATAGTACTACCGATAACATAAGCTACATTTTACATGAGATTAAGCTTGGAGGCTGTGCAGGTGAATCCCAAGTGCTTTGTGTTTGGCCATGAACGCATGCACGTTCACGGTCATTCCAACTCTAGCACCGCCAATGGCTCTGCCAATGGATTCAGCATGGTTCACCAGGCAGTTGAAGTCGGTGGCGCGGAGCCTCCTGTTGCAGAAGGGGCACCTATAAATGCCTCGAGCAAAGTGGCTATCGTAATGGCCGGACTGCAGCCTCCTGAGGACGTGACGAGTCTTGGTGTGGAAGGACTCATCGTCGCTGTCGATGTCGCTGTTCTGCACCTGTCACGTAGCACCAAAGATTGAAAAACACGAAGTCAATTGCAGCGATGATGGAACAGAGAGTGAACAAAAGATCATGCATGATAATATGGGCACACAAAAAAGGTAGCCTCAGTTACATTGGACACACTTATATCCAGGATTTGAGTCACTGAACCAAAGATTATGCACAACAAATTTGTACACACCAATTGTTCAATGACCAAACCTGAATCAATTTGTGCCCAAATATTCATCATCATCGGCACAAATTAACCGGATGGGATTGATTACTCACATAAGTTAACCGAATCTTAAACAAAAGCAAATCACAAACACTAATAATGCAAGATCTAGAACTAGGAACAGACGAACCCTAATAACGCAAGATCTAACACAAAAAGATTGAACTAGGAACAGACGAACCCTAATAACGCAAGATCTAACACAAAAGGATTGAACTAGGAACAGACGAACCCTAATAACGCAAGATCTAACACAAAAGGATTGAACTAGGAACAGACGAACCCTAATAATGCTAGATCTAACACAAAATGATTGAAATGGGATAAGAACAAGGGAACAAAGGGTTACCTCCGACTCGTCGTCGACGATGCTGGTGTCGTAGGGGTTCTCCGACGCGACGTACGGCACTGGTTCGTACGGGTCTTCGTACTGGTCCCAATCGACGGGGGCCTGGACGGGGGCCTAGACGGGGGCGGCGGCCGATGCGCCGGCGGCTACGCCGGAAGCAGCGACGGGGGAGTCTTCCTATGCAACCTGCCACCTAGGAAACCTTAACAAACATAGATAAATCAAGTTTTACCACAAATTGCCACTTCTCAGAATCACTAGTAGCTATGAAGATGCATGGTTTTCCACTCAAACCCCTTTGCAAAACATCTTCCCCAAAACATAGTTTGTCTTAATGAGGCCATAATTGTCACACTCATGTATATTTGAATTGCAAATAATTTGATGTAGCCCAATATGAATTATATTGTACAAAACACGCATTTTTCATTTTGTAATTCTTTTGTTTGAATCCCTTAGTCTATTTACTATTTACGTGCCCTTGGTTTCTTAGTACTACTCAGTTTTGCCCTCAAGTACTGTCGTTGTCCAAACTTATCCTGATTGGTTGAGCCGTTGTCACACGGATCGACTCCACCTACCGTTGATCCAGATTGGTTGAGCTGTTGTCACACGGATCGACTCCACCAACCGTTGATCCACTGATCTAACGGGCAGTATACCCCTCTCCGTCTCTTCGTGGCCACCCCTCTCTCTCTCTCTCTTCGTGGCCACCCCTCTCTCTCTCTGTCGGTGGACAGTGCCACCCCTCTATTTATGTGCAATAACGAGTTTGCCACGTAACTATATTCCCTCTATTTATGCATTATTTTCCACAATTTAAAAATGTTAAACTAAAAAGTGGTATAATTTTGGTGTAAACAAGAGACATACATATTTGCGGATTTCAGTGAATGGATTATTTATCACCCCTCTAACAATTATCAACTATCTTTAGCATTCCTTTTCTTTTAGGGAATATAGTTTTGGTAATTTGAAACGGCCCAAAAGTGGTATAATTTTGGTAGAAACATGAGACATACATATTTGGCATATTTGAGGGATTTCGGTGAATGGATTATTTATCACCCCTCTAACAATTATCAACTATCTTTAGCATTCCTTTTCTTTTAGGGAATATAGTTTTGGTAATTTGAAACGGCCCAAAAGTGGTATAATTTTGGTAGAAACATGAGACATACATATTTGGGGGATTTCGGTGAATGGATTATTTATCACCCCTCTAACAATTATCAACTATCTTTAGCATTCCTTTTCTTTTAGGGAATATAGTTTTGGTAATTTGAAATGGCCCAAAAGTGGTATAATTTTGGTAGAAACATGAGACATACATATTTGGAATATTTGGGGGATTTCGGTGAATGGATTATTTATCACCCCTCTAACAATTATCAACTATCTCTAGCATTCCTTTTCTTTTAGCGAATATAGTTTTGGTAATTTGAAACGGCCCAAAAGTGGTATAATTTTGGTAGAAACATGAGACATACATATTTGGCATATTTGGGGGATTTCGATGAATGGATTATTTATCACCCCTCTAACAATTATCAACTTTCTTTAGCATTTCTTTTCTTTTAGGGAATATAGTTTGGGACATAGTTTTGGTTATTTGAAACGTCCCAAAAGTGGTATAATTTTGGTAGAAACATGAGACATACTTATTTTGTGAGGATTTCAGACAAGGGCTTGGGCAAAACTGAGGAAAAACTAAGCGGCTGGGGAAAACTGAGCACAACTAAGGACCCGAGGGCACGAAAATAGAAATCCCTGCACATTATACTCAGAATGACAACTATGCTCTCTTAGACGGTGCATAAAGGTAGAAGGTGGTGACTCAACATAAAAGTAAAAGAAATGCCCTTCGCAGAGGGAAGCAGTGATTAAACATGTGCTAGAGATTTTCATTTGTAAAACAGAGAGATAAAAATTGGGTTTTGAGAGGTGGTTGTCTTTGTCAACGACTGGCAATGGGGTTCTTACTATCTTCCATACAAAAATGAAGCAAGTTTTTGAGAGAGAGATTGGCACTTTTGTGCTCTTTTATAAAGCTTGGCACTCCTCCCCACCTTTTTCCTTTCTCAAACCATGGCTAACCGATTCCATCGGGTGCCCACCAACATTCACATACATGGAGGAGTGCCTTTTTTTCTTTTTTTTCTTTTTGGAATAAACAATATGGAAGATAACAAATCTTACCACTACGTCCCCATGACCTGAAAACACTGTCACAAAACGAGAAGTATTTTGAAGGTTTTTTGAAAGGTAGCACATGAAAATTTACTTGGAATGGCTTGCAAATACCATGCATGGGAATTTATAGTGGACTCATTAGAATAACTTGGTTTTTGGGAGTTGGATGCACGAGTAGAGCTCATACTCAGTACAAAATGAGGGCTAGCAAAAGACTGGGAGCGACCAACTAAGAGAGCAATAACGGCCATAATCATGCATAGCGGCAAAACATCATTAAGAGAAGCATAAAATGGAATCAAAATTCAAAAACTAAATGATCATAAAGGCTTATGGCGACTTTGTATGCGTCAAACATGTGTAAGCATGCGCCAATTCAACCCAAATAAAGCATCAAGGAGAAAACCAAATTAATGCTTCCAAATAATAAAAACAACGCATGAATTTTCAAAGGCTCATTAAGCAATCTCAGTCATTTGAGACAAGTCATGCTACAGCAAAAACACTAAGCATACTATCAAACCGACATCAAGCACGACATGAAAAAGTCTAAGCTGCAGTCTAAACAAGCTCCTTTTTTGTACCACTTTTTTGCATGAAACTTTTTCTCTTTTCCAACACCATTCGAACCTTTTTGAAACAACTCTTTTGATTAAAACCAACATGGACCAGAGGTCAAAATACTCCTTGATATAAAGATAAAACAAGATCTGAACAAAAATCAAGGCGAAGAATGAAAGCTAAACGCAGTTCTAGAAAAAGAGAACACTCGTTGAACGATAAGAGTGAAAAACGGAGTGTTCTTGGCAAATGAAAAGCAAGGCAACTTCTCCAAAAGAAATTTGTTGGGGTCCAACCATTTATTGCAGCAAATAAAACTAAACTAAACTGAAAACTAAAGTAAAGACGCTCCAAGAAAAACGCATAGTGCATGAAGCAATAAAAATATAGTGTGTTGAAAGGTGACCTGATTTTTGCCGATGAAGAAGGGGTGCCTCGGGGGCATCCCAAAGCTTTGACGCTTGTACCTCTTGGATATTTCTTGGGGTGCGTGGGCATCCCCAAGCTTGAGCTTTTGTCCATTCTTCAACTCATCTCATCATTCTCCAATCCCTACACTTGAAAACTTCCTTCATACAAAACTCAACACAATTCTATTAGCAACATTTGTGTAAGCATAATAATGAATCAACCCCTTTTTGGTTCAGATTTCAACTCAAAACCACCACATATAAAGCATATACTACCGTAGCAACTTCCCCAAAAGTTCCGTGATCAAAAGAACTCAAAAAGAAAGCGATCGAGAGGCAAACACAAATAGTGGCAGAAATCTGTCAAAATAGAACAGCTGACAAAGGTCATTTTTGCGAGGGTTTTATGTTGCTCAAATAAAAAAGTGTAAAACTAATGAAAGTTTGGATATAACCTGGGGCATATGCACAAGAAATCTCAGGTCAAAAAGATATTCTGAGAATTTTCACGAATTTTTACGGTGGAGCACCGAAATCTGTTTCAGGACAGCAACATCCCCAAATCTTACATCACTCAAATTAGAGGTTTCTCTTGGCACAACAACAAAATAAAAAGGATAAGGAGTGGTTATTACAGTAGTAATAACTTCCAAGACTTAAATAAAAGAAAAAGAACTGAAAGTAAAACAATGGGTTATCTCCCAAGAGTGCTTTTCTTTAACGCCTTTGAGCTAGGCGCAGAAAGTGCAAATCAAGTAATATCAAGTGATGAAGCATCAAGTTCATAATTTGCTCTAAGAATAGAGTCAAAAAGTAATTTCTTCCTCTTCCTAGGGAAGTGTTCCATACCTTTCTTGAGTGGGAATTGATATTTGATGGTGCCTTCCCTCATATCAATGATGGCACCTACAGTTCGAAGAAAGGGTCTTCCCAAAATAATAGGACATGAAGCATTGCATTCAACATCCATAACAAGAAAATCAACGGGAACAAGGTTATTGTTAACCATAATAAGAACATCATTAATCCTTCCCAAAGGTTTCTTCTTAGCAACATCAGCAATAGGAACATCATAATAACACTTTTCAAGCGGTGGTAAATCAAGCATATCATAAATTTTCTAGGCATAATAGAAATACTAGCACCTAGACACATAAAGCATGGCAATCAAAACCATTAACATGCATATCAATGATGGGTTCCCAACCATCTTCTAACTTCTTGGGAATAGAAACTTTTTGCTTCAACTTTTCATCCCTAATTTTCGTGAGAGCATTTGTAATATGATTAGTAAAAGCAACATTTATAGAACTAGCATTGGGACTCAAAGCAAGCTTTTGCAAGAACAAAATAACTTCAGATATATTGCAGCCATCAACACCAAAATCATTGAAATAAATAGAGCTATCATCTCCTACACTCCAAAAACTTTCAGCACTCTTTTGAGAAAAAGTTTTTGCAGTTTTGCGCTTTTTAACACAAGGAGTAGGAGTTTTCTCTACACCAATCAAAGTGAGAAGATTACTAGCATTTGGAACTACATCATTAGAGGTAGTGATGGTACATACCTTCATCTTTCTAGCCATCTCATCTTCTCTTTCCCACCTGGCATGCAATTCTGCTAACATCCTAACATTTTCATCAATTCTAACTTGGATAGCATTAGCAGTGGCAAAAGTATTGTTCTCCTTCACCTCATTAGGCAACACTTTTAATTTCAGAAGTTCAACATCAAGAGCAAGGCTATCAACTTTAGAAGCAAGAATATCAATTTTGCCTAACTTTTCCTCAACAGACTTGTTAAAAGCAGTTTGCTTACCGATGAAGTCCTTGAGCATGACTTCAAGCTCAGAGGGCGCGGCCCTAGTGTTGTTGGAGGAATTACCATAAGAGTTACCATAACCATTACCATTGGTAGAAGGATACGGCCTATAATTGTTACTAGCAAAATTGTTCCTATAAGCATTATTGTTAAAATTATTATTTCTAATGAAGTTTACATCAACATGCTCTTCTTGAGCAACCAAAGAGGCCAAAGGAACATTATTAGGATCAATATGAGTTCTATCATTAGAAAGCATAAGCATAATAGCATCAATCTTATCACTCAAGGAAGAGGTTTCCTCAACAGAATTTACCTTCTTACCTTGTGGAGCTCTCTCGGTGTGCCACTCAGAATAATTTACCATCATGTTGTCAAGAAGCTTTGTTGCGGCGCCCAAGGTAAGGGACATAAAAGTGCCTCCAGCAGCTGAATCCAATAGATTTCTCAAAGAAAAATTCAGTCCTGCATAAAAAGTTTGGACAATGATCCAAGTAGTCAGTCCATGAGTAGGGCAATTCTTTATCATAGATTTCATTCTTTCCCAAGCTTGAGCAACATGTTCATTATCAAACTGTCTAAACTTCATGATATCACTACGCAAAGCTATAATCTTAGCAGGAGGATAGTATTTTCCAATAAAAGCATCCTTACACTTAGCCCAAGAATTAATACTATTTCTAGGCAAAGATAGCAACCAATTCTTAGCTTTTCCTCTCAAAGAAAAAGGAAACAACTTAAGCTTAATAATATCACCTTCTACATCCTTATATTTCTGCATCTCACATAGCTCAACAAAATTGTTGAGATGAGCTGCAGCATCATCAGTACTAGCACCAGAAAATTGCTCTTTCATAACAAGGTTCAATAAAG
Organism: Dactylis glomerata; assembly: GCA_007115705.1. Classification (NCBI taxonomy): domain Eukaryota; kingdom Viridiplantae; phylum Streptophyta; class Magnoliopsida; order Poales; family Poaceae; genus Dactylis; species Dactylis glomerata. The sequence continues at coordinate 320,156 of QXEO01000048.1, forward strand.
CGGGTTTAATCTCATAAAAATTGGCAGCAGGAGCAGGTGGCGCAATAGGAGTGCAGATAAAATCACTATTATTAGTGGTAGTAAAATCACACAACTTGGTGTTCTCATGACTACCCATTCTAGCAAAGCTAAAAGCAGACTAGTAAAAATAACAACTAATAGGAAACTAATTTTTTTTGTATTTTTGATAAAATGATGCAAGCAAAAATAAAGTAAAGCAAAACTAAAACAAAGTAAAAGATGTGCGTGCGAAACTCCCCTTGCAGAAATCTTCTTTCTCCCCGGCAACGGCGCCAAAAAATTAGCTTGATGCGGGCAGATAACCACCCAGTTGGGAACCCCAAGTGGAAGGTATGATGAGCACAGTAGCAAGTTTTCCCTCAGTAAGAAACCGAGGTTTATCGAACCAGTAGGAAAAAACCAAACTTCATAAGGTGATGCCTGCTAGCTTCGCGACAGCTCCGGACAATTTATAAGGTTCCAGGGCTTTGCTTTGCACCAGCAGCAACGTGGAACCTGCACACAACACAACCAAGAACTTTGCTCCCAACTTACGATGAGGTTGTCAATCTCACTAGTTTGCTGTAAACAAAGGTATGAGCATATCGAGTGGAAAGTAATAGTAATATGCGAGAAAGTAAATAGTGTGAGTAAAGGTAAACGGTGTAACAATGTAAAGGAAATTGGACTGGGGTCCACAGTTCACTAGTGGTGTCTCTCCATAAGATAAATAACAACATGCTGGGTAAACAAATTACAGTTGGGCAATTGATAAAATAGAGATAACGTGCATATGTCATGAGGATCACTATGAGATTTACTCTGGGCATTACAACAAAATGCATAGACCGCCATCCAACTGCATCTATGACTAATAATCCACTCGCGGGGATATCGTACGAACACCCCATGAGTATTAAGTTGCGAACAACAGATAACTGCATTAAGCAAAGTGTGTAATGTAAACAAAACAAATGTCCTTGGACACAAGAATGTTGTTTTCTCCCTAGTGGCAACAACATATCTACAATCTTAGAGGTTTCTGTCACTCCCCCAGATTAAATAGAGGCATGAACCCAACTATCGAGCATAAATACCCCCTCTTGGAGTCACTAGTATCTACTTGGCCAAGATAACTACTAACAATGGAGAGCATGCAAGATCATAAACAACATAGAGATAACATAAGATAAAATTCAGCACATCAACTTAACATAACACCAATATTCATCGGATCCCAACAAACACAACATGTAGAATTACACAAAGATGATCTCGATCATGTAAGGTAGCTCACGAGATCTAAACATGAAGCACATGGTGGAGAAGAAACCATCTAGCTACTGCTATGGACCCATAGTCCAAGGTAGGCTACTCACTCATCGCGCCGGAGGCAAGCATGGCGATGAAGAAGACTTCCGGTGGCGATTCCCCTCTCCAGCAGGGTGCCGGGAAGAGGTTCTGGACCCTCCCGATCTCGGGTCGACGACGGCGGCAGATCGCGATGTGTTTTTAGAAAATTGATCGGGTCATTTAGGTTTTTCCCGTCGGGGGGTCTTTATGGCGAAGGGCAGCGTCAGAGGTGGGCCAGGGTGGCCTCACCCATAGGGGGCGCGGGCCAGGGGCTGGCCGCGCCGCCCTATGGTGTGGCCAGCCCATGGCTCCCCTCCGTCTCCTCTTCAGACTTCTGGAAGCTTTGGTAAATATTAGGAGGTTCGGCTTTTGTTTCGTCCAATTCCGAGAATATTTCCTGTGTAACTTTTCTGAAACACAAAAATAGCAGAAAACAGGGAACTCGCACTGTGGCATCTTGTTAATAGGTTAGTTCCGGAAAATGCATAAAAACGCCACGAAGTGTAACAAAACACTAAGCAAATGGTGTAAAAACAAGCATGGAGCATCGAAAATTATAGATACGTTTGAGACGTATCACTCATCCTTCCCCTTAACCCTAAGCACATGGGGACAAGGAGGCAGGCCTGCCTGACAATCTTTATGGACCCTTATGGGGCCCAATCGGCCAGACTCCACTTCCCCTAGACCTCACTTCTGAGGCCCGAAGTCATTTCTCTTATATCTATTTATTTACTGAAACATGTTCCTAATAATTCTCTCAAACATCTAGTATTATCCAGATCAGTGAAACATAAATGTGTGCCCCCAAACAGGTTCCATTACACACAGGCATGCCTCTCAAACCCTTTTGGATCAATGACTAATAGCTGGACCATGGACATCCATATTAGTTCTTGTGAGTGCATGAATAACCTTAGTAATTTCGACTATGGTATCAACCTATTGCTTCACGATGTTAAGAAAACTTGAGGCGAGACTTTGGTATTCTGGTGTTTCAACACTTGATCACTAATGAGTCCAAATTGCAGCATATTTGCCCTATGGTTTTTGCACTAGTTACATTAGGATTTTTGTATTTTACTGCGCTTGCGTGCACCTTTCTATGCTTGTTTCACCAGGATCCCAAATTCATGAGGAGAGATGAAAATGATTATTAAAGATATAATTTCTGAAGAATAAAATACAAATCTGAAGCTGCAAAAGTGTACTGGATATTTATTCACGTACCTGGGAGGAAGGCTGTCATGAGGGCAAGCAATAAAGACTTTAACAGGCAGGCATATGGGCAAAGCCTGCCCGTATCGCCACCTGTATCGGGTGTCGGTGGCTTCGCCTCATCAAATACTCCAACCCTGCGCAGACGGAAGAGAGATCCAACACACAGAGACACCAGAAACTCACGAAACCTCGCCTCCATAAGGGATCCGTAGGGGGAACTCACAGAGGGCATCGATCCGACATCTACAAGGATCCTTGGAGGAAGAAGCATCACCATCATCATCATCATCATCATCACCGTCTTCATCCATATCTACATACACTCCACATTGAAAGTACAAGGATGTCGCCTAGAGGGGGGGTGAATAGGCGATTTAAAACTTTTACGAGTGGCTTGACAAATGCGGAATAAAACTAACGTTTAATTTGCCAAGCATACAAAACCTAAACAAACTAGGTTCACCTATGTGCACCAACAACTTATGCTAGACAAGATAAGCAACTATGAGATAGCAAGATATATATAACTTCAAGCACGAAGGCTATCACAAAGTAAATTGCATAAGTAAAGGAGCTCGGGTATAGAAATAACCGAGGGACGCGGAGACAATGATGTATCCCGAAGTTCACACCCTTGCGAGTGCTAATCTCCGTTGGAGCGGTGTGGAGGCACAAGGCTCCCCAAACGCCACGGAGGCTCACCGTAATCTCCTCGAGCCCTCCCACCAAGATGGAAGACCCGACCACTATGGGACACTTGAGGGCGGTCACCGAACCCGTACAAGCTTGGGGCAATCTCCACAACTCAATTGGAGGCTCCCAAGAATCGCCACCGAGGCACCACAAAGCTTGGGAAGATCTCCACAACTTAATTGGAGGTCCCCAAGTAATTGCCACGGAGGCACCACAAAGCTTGGGAAGATCTCCACAACTTAATTGGAGGTCCCCAAGTAATTGCCACGGAGGCACCACAAAGCTTGGAAAGATCTCCACAACTCAATTGGAGGTCCCCAAGTAACCACTAAGCCACTAAGCCGTCTAGGGTTCCAAGAACCCAAGAGTAAAAAGCTCAACGAACTTTCACTACCGAATCTCCGAGGAGAACTCAAACCGATGCACCAAATGCAATGGCAAGAACACACGAAGTGCTCAAATCCTTCTCTCCCAAATCCTACCAAAGCAACAAATGCTATGGAGGGATATGAGAGGAAGAACAAAGGAAGAAATCCACAAAGAACTCCAAGATCTAGATCCAATGGGTTCCCCTCACAAAGAGGAGGAAGTGATTGGTGGAAATATAGATCTAGATCTCCTCTCTCTTTTCCCTCAAAGATATGCAAGAATCATGGGAGGAATTGAGAGATGGGCAAGCTTTCCAAGGTCAACAATGGAGGGAGAGAGAGGGGAAAAACGAGCTAACCCAAGCTTGAAGAAGGGGAGGGGTATTTATACCCCTCCCGGGATTGTAGCCGTTGCAGTACTGCAGGGACCGGATATTCCGGTCCAAGTTTGGACCGGATATTCCGCCCCCCCTGAAAAACTGCTAAGGACTTCGCGCGCGTCGTTCAGATTTGGGGCCGGATATTTCGGCCGGATATTTCCAAAACTGGGCCGGATATTCCGGCCACCCCTAAAAACGGCTAAGGACCAGAAAAAAGGTGAGGTGCGCGTCACTCAGATTTGAGGCCGGATATTTCGGCCGGATATTTCCAAAACTGGGCCGGATATTCCGCCCAAGAAAAGCGAGCAACACGAAAACAGCGATAACTTTTGCATCCGGACTCTATTTTCGATGATCTTGGGCTCGTTGGAATCACCACGATGAGCTCTACACCATCATCCATAGAAACATCATAGTCCAACAAAGGAGGATGAAACCAAATGATAAAAGGTTTGACTTAGCTATAAAGATGAACCGGTAAAACCTCCAAACACTAAAAACGCAATTAGAGTTCCATACGAAATCCGTTTTTGATGAGCTAGAGCTTGTCATGGAAATAACCACAAGCTCTAGAACCTCACATGGATAAAAGTCAAATAAGAACCAAGAAAGATAATGCCAAGTATGCAAAGGTTTGAGCTCTCTCCGAACAATACGAATAAGTTACTCACTCGAGAGCCCCTCTTGATAGTACGACTATCGATCCTAAAACCCGGTCTCCCAAACACTATGAGACCGGGAAGAAAGAAAACCTATCAAGATCAAACCTTTGCCTTGTGCATTCCACTTGAGCTAGACGGAGACGATCTTGATCTTCTCAAGTTGGACTACCTTTCTTGATTGCGCTTGCTCGGTGAAGTCTTGCGGATTGCTCCCCAATGCTTCACAAAGGGAGAGACACTTGAACTTGCGCTTCGACTTGATCAACATTGCACTTAAACTTCTTCCTTCATAATGATAATGTCTTGAGAATGCACATGAGTGCTCACCCCAACTTATTCCTCAAGACACACTCTATATAGGCTCAACTCCCTTGATCATCACATAAACTTCTTTATTTGCATCTTCTTACAACCTTGAAACCAACATATGGCTCAAGCGTTGTCTACGGACAAGTCCTACAAATATAACTTGATGCAAACATTAGTCCATAGGGATTATCATTAATTACCAAAACCACACATGGGGGCAAATGCTCTTTCAATCTCCCCCATTTTGGTAATTGATGACAATCTCTTTGAGAGGGTTTATATAATGAATTTAAAGGACTAAGATGGTTACACTAACATCAAATACTACAAAAGTATGTGATGTTAGTAGAACCATCATATATAGAGCAAACTCCCCCACAATCTATGCACGTGTGAATGAACTTGAATTTTATTGCATATACTGCCAACCAATGTTGTTGGTGGAGTTTCCACTATATATATACTCAACCATGCAAAGCATGCAAGGCAAATGCTTAAGAACAAAACAAAAGCATGAAACCCAATTCCCTTCAAACCCTCGAAACTTCTCCCCCATTGGCATCCATTGCCAAAATGGGCGGAAAGGCTTAGAAGGCCAATATAGTGAGAGTTCCTCCTCAAGGTGTGCATGGCACAAAAAAGGTGAAAACACATGCACAAAATCAATGACAAAAATTTGGAGGAAATCAAACTTTATTGAGGATCAAAGATTGCAAACAAAATAGGATGACATGATGGTTAAACTTCCAACAAATGAAGATAGCAATCAAAAGATCCAAATAGCGAATCAAATAAAGATATTATGAGAAGACCAAAACAATGCTCTAAATAATATAAAGAAGCTCCCCAAGGTTTGTGCACAACATATTCCATTTGAATTAAAGTATAAGGTGCACAAACATGGAATCATCACTCCCTCGATATTATTCAAAACATAATGATACCAAGTGACATCAAATACTATGATAACCATAAAATGGTGCTTTAAAATGAAATGAGGAAGCTCCCCAAGGTACATGCATAAGATAGAATGTTTGCATTTGAATACAATTTGCACAATATGGAATCTTCACTCCCTCAATGCCATTTAAAAGGAACCATTAGCAAGAGACCATAGAAAAGAAATCAAGCTTAACACTTGCATCAAGGAAATGGTTGAGCAACAAATAAGGAACCAACATATTAAACGGCTCAACCAAAGGAATGTGTGATAGGAATGACAAAGCATATTATAAGACTAGTACAAAGATGTACATAGAGCATCCACATAGTCCTCAATGAATGATATTGCTTAGCATTCCATCCCAACACACAAGGTTTAAAAAGATATCAAATAAGGAGATATCATCTCTCATGTGTATAAGTTTCTAAGTAGACAACATCACAAAGATAATTATCACAAAGAAACATGTACACATAAAATAGATACAAAGAATAGAACATGATATCCAAACAAGTTCATGCAATATACCAATGAGATTTTTACTTTTAAAGTATGGCCAAGGGTTCAATTTATCTTATTGCATATTGAAGAACTTCAACCACAAACATGTCAAAGACATCACAAATATCAACAAGGGAAAGAAGATAGTTGGGATGTTTTGAGAAAAGCAACAAGTATCACGAATAAGTATACCAAAAGAAAGAACTAAATTTACACTTTTATCAATATTGCACATGTGAGGAACTTGAGGAATTGATATGCAATAAAATTGCTAGATAGACATATTTGGGAAGGGTGAATCATGAGCATGATTTTATATATTCCCCAAAATGTGCACTCATCTCAAATTACTCATATTTTCAATAGAGAGGTTTCATTAAGATCTTTGCAAATAAAGATTTTCATGCCATGAAATGACCCACACAAGGTTAGATGCTAGAAAAGTATGCATGAATAAGATACTTGTTACCGAGATACCATTAGAAGGATGTAGTAGATAGGAGTTCTTTAATAATCCTAGCTTGCCACAAATTATCAACTAGTCACCGCTTCATGCTTATTATTGAGACAAGCACCAATATATCTCCCATGGACCTAAAACAAATTCAAGTACAATATGGTCCCCAAACTCATTGGGTCCGAAGTAGTTAGACACTACAATATATAGGACAAGCTCCACATAAATATGTGCATATAGATATGAACTTGAATTTCATGCACATCTTAGCCGATTTAGGATTTATTGGAGTTTACCCTATATATTGGATCAAAGAAAGCAAAGCATGCCATAAAGTATACATTTAGTAAATATGCATGCACAAGACTTTCAAGATCCAAAAGAGATACAATTTGGACAAAACACCAAGAAGACCAAGAAGTCACACAAAGGTGTGAAGAACTAAAGGTTGTCCAAAATTTATCAAAGAATCAACTCAACACAAAAATGACTCCAAAGTCCACCAAGTGAACAAAGCACACGCCAATGAGCATAAAGGATCACTAAAACACACATGCCCAATGACTTATCTCATTTTAAGAATATAGAGCAAAAACAAGAGAAGAGATAACCATTCTCCCAAAGAGAGCAAGGTTCCAACAAACAAACCAAACTCTCCACTCTTTTATGATGGCACACTAAGTACCAAAAACAAAAAGATTTGTCTTCCAACAAAAACCAATACCAATTGAAATAAGCCGCAAGAGTATGTTATAGAAAATATAGGAGAGCTCCCCCAAGATTAGTGCATTATTTATAATTTTGCATTTAAATACAAAATGCACACAAATGGGATCATCATCTCAACCTACATTAAGAATAACACAAAACAAGTTCAACAAAATCAAATGGAATCACAAGAGTTAAGAAAGACAATGGGAATTTAAAACAAATACATTCCTTGGCAAGAGATAAGGTAATTAAAAGAAATCGCCAATAAAAAGATGATCAATATATATATACCACATGATAGAGTACCAATTGTCCAAGGACAAGAGGTATTTGGAGTTATTAATTTCCCGGTGGTATTTTACACATAAATCCAAGATCATCTTCACAACAAGAAGCATATGAAAAGGATAAGAATTAAACACCATGCTAAAGAAGATATTCTTGATAGACTCAAATAGTTAAACAATCACGCAAAGCAATGATTAGGATAACTTGAAGCAAATGGTTTTCCAACTTTGATATAGAATTCCACATTTTAGGAAAACCCTACCAAGAATGTATCTCACAAACAAGATCCAAAACAAGAGCAATAAAACAATTTGGCAAATTGAAACTTGTTTGAGCAAACATATCACATAGAAGAAAGATAATTTGCAATATCAACACTATGTGACACAACCTCAAATATACACATTTTATTGGTTTGTAGTATGCACAAAGCATATTTCTCCCCCATAATGTGATAAAGCATTTATTTTCACAAGAGGCAAATAAAATCCAACATGAGATGATTAATGGACATTATAGAATTTGAATTTCTCATGAGCATGACATACCACATAGAGACTAGATAATTTAAAATATAAACACTAAGTGGTATTCCTCATGTGCACACATATTTAGGATTGTGAAGTGCCAAAGCATATCACTCCCCCAAAATGGATAGTCCATTAGTCTCTCAAAAAAAGTCAAATAATATAAACGAAGATGCAATAAGGCTCAAACACAAACACACATACATGGTATGCAAACCCACAAGTACATACTTGATTAATCAAAATAAAACAAGTAGGTAGCACAACATATACCAACACATGTAATGGAACACAACCAACACATGCAAAAGGGGCGAGTAACTTTCAATGTAGATAAGTTGAGTACATGTTACCGCAAGGAGGAACATTGGATATATGATATAAAGAAGATAATCCAATTGACTTGACTTGAGACAATATATTGATGAAGATCCCTTAATTCTTTATGATATAGCCAAGTCTCCAATGCCCTCCAACAAACACCTATTGATCAAGTTTTGGTGTGATGGTCCCCAACTAAGTTGGGTCCTAAGAGGTTAGTCACAATAGGCTTGGCCACCCAAATGGTTCTTTTCTTGACACCACATGGAGTACCAACAAATTTGGCAAACACATTGCCAACCTTATCCTTGCAAAGGGAATAAGCATCATCAATTATGATAGGGTTGGATGAGTTACCCATAGTGCATGATGAAGAAAGGTGACCCTTCTCACGGCATATGTAGCAAGTTCTTTTCTTCACCTTCTTCTCACTTGATTTCTCCGCAATGGGAGCATTAGCTTGATTCTTCTTGAGAAGTGGCATTTCTTCAACTCGAGGTTGAGCGTGCCCTTGAACTTGAGGCCGCTTCCCTTGTTGCTTCTCAACTAATGCCTTCTTCTTCAAAGGGCAAGATCTAACATGGTGCCCTTCAATTTTGCACTTGAAGCAAACAATCTTGGCCGGATCTTTGACTTGTCCTTGGCCCTTCTTCTTCTTGTTAATCGTGGACTTCTTGTTGTTGTTGGAGATAAATCCAAGTCCACTCTTGTCATTGGGGGATTTTTGCACACTCAACATATTGTCAAGTTTGGATTTCCCTTCATGACTCTTTACCAAGTCTTTCTTCAAAGAAGAGACTTGGGCCTTGAGCTCTTCGATTTCCTCTACATGGTTAGTAACAACACAAGTACTAGAGGAAGTAGAAGCTTCATTGTTAGAGCAACAAGGAAAGGAAAGTAATTCATCACAAGATGTAGCAATGTTATAAGTGGATGAATTACTAGGACTAGCACAAGGCAATATGGCATTTTGAGAAGTAGTGCAAATGTCCACATGAGGCTCACTAGATGTTACCTTTGACATAATAGCCTCATGAGCTAATTTTAGCCTATCATGGGAAGCTAGAAGATCCTCATGGGAGCTAGAGAGCTTTCCATGATTTTCTTCCAATTTCCCATATTTGCTAGTTAGCAAATCAAGTTGAGCCCTTAGCTCAACATTCTCCTTCAAGATGGATGCTTCACAAGAAGTAGAGTTAGTAGCACAAGCATCATCACTAATGGAAAGCGGAGAAGACAATTTAGTAAGCTCATTTGAATTTGAAGCTTTAAGTTGCTCATGCGACTCGGTGAGAATGATGGGCTCACACGAAATGACCCTAGAGTCATTTTTAAGAAGCACAACATTCTCAAGGAGTTTAGCATAAGTAACTACAAGCTCTTCATATTTAGTTTCAAAATCATTTGCCACCACAAGAGTTCTACCATAGGATTTCTTTATTTTAGATAATTCTAAAGTAAAGGTCTCCTCAAGAGATTCCTTGGTGGTTTGTTCTTCTTCTAGAGCTTCTTTTAGATCCGCAATCTCATCCGCGTAATCACGGGCATGACCTTGCATTTTAAAAATGGTATCCTCATGCTCCTCAATAATTTTATTGCTCTCGGTGGCAATAGCCAAAATCTTATAGAAGTAAGAGCAAGCAATTTTATTCTTACGAATAGCATGAAAAAACATTTCACTCTTCTCAAATAAAGAAGCAAGATCATCATATTCTTCTTCATTATCCTCATTCTCATCATCACTAGATATATTGGGTTCCAAAGAAGGAGTTACCTTTGAAGCCCTAGCCATAAGGCAAATGTGGGAAGCAATTGATGATGATGAATAAATACTTGAAGCACCAAGCGAGATCATGTCTTGGCCAATAGAATTTCCGGTTTCCTCTATATTGTTAGACACACAACAACTAGAGGAACTAGAGGCATTTATATCATGGCAACAAGACGAAGTAAGCATATTATCATAAGAATTATTCATGCAACTTGCACATGATATGCAAGGACTATCAACACAAGCATGTAAAGCATTTATGGTGCTAGAAGTGTTTAAGTCCAAAGATGAAGCATGGCAATGAGATAAAGATGAATGATCATCACAAGTAAGCTCACTATCAACATTGCAATTTCCATCACCATTCACCATAGAGTTACCTTGTGTCTTGCTACACTTTGGTGAAGTGGAAGAGAGTTCATCACGACCGGAAGTGGAGGGAATACAATCATCCTCAATCTTGTTGGACATGTCATATTTGTCTTGAATCTTTGTCCAAAACTCATGAGCGCTACGGAAAGGCATGATTGCAAGAATAACTGCATCGCTCACAAAATCAACAAGCACATTAGTAGCTCGAGAATTAAGATAAGAGTTTCTCTTCTCCTCTAAAGATAGACTTTGGGAATCCTTAGGAGGAGAGAAACCCATATCTAGAATTCTCTCTATATTTGGGTCCATATCACAAAAATGATTAAGCATGCAAATTTTCCATATATCATAATTAGTGCCATCAAATATAAAGGTGTCATTGTGCACTAATCCCCTAGCCGACATCTTTGCTCTCAAGGCGGTAAAGCCTTAAAATGAGAGACCTTGCTCTGATACCAAATGAAAGTACAAGGATGTCGCCTAGAGGGGGGTGAATAGGCGATTTAAAACTTTTACGAGTGGCTTGACAAATGCGGAATAAAACTAACGTTTAATTTGCCAAGCATACAAAACCTAAACAAACTAGGTTCACCTATGTGCACCAACAACTTATGCTAGACAAGATAAGCAACTATGAGATAGCAAGATATATATAACTTCAAGCACGAAGGCTATCACAAAGTAAATTGCATAAGTAAAGGAGCTCGGGTATAGAAATAACCGAGGGACGCGGAGACAATGATGTATCCCGAAGTTCACACCCTTGCGAGTGCTAATCTCCGTTGGAGTGGTGTGGAGGCACAAGGCTCCCCAAACGCCACGGAGGCTCACCGTAATCTCCTCGAGCCCTCCCACCAAGATGGAAGACCCGACCACTATGGGACACTTGAGGGCGGTCACCGAACCCGTACAAGCTTGGGGCAATCTCCACAACTCAATTGGAGGCTCCCAAGAATCGCCACCGAGGCACCACAAAGCTTGGGAAGATCTCCACAACTTAATTGGAGGTCCCCAAGTAATTGCCACGGAGGCACCACAAAGCTTGGGAAGATCTTCACAACTTAATTGGAGGTCCCCAAGTAATTGCCACGGAGGCACCACAAAGCTTGGAAAGATCTCCACAATTCAATTGGAGGTCCCCAAGTAACCACTAAGCCACTAAGCCGTCTAGGGTTCCAAGAACCCAAGAGTAAAAAGCTCAACGAACTTTCACTACCGAATCTCCGAGGAGAACTCAAACCGATGCACCAAATGCAATGGCAAGAACACACGAAGTGCTCAAATCCTTCTCTCCCAAATCCTACCAAAGCAACAAATGCTATGGAGGGATATGAGAGGAAGAACAAAGGAAGAAATCCACAAAGAACTCCAAGATCTAGATCCAATGGTTTCCCCTCACAAAGAGGAGGAAGTGATTGGTGGAAATATAGATCTAGATCTCCTCTCTCTTTTCCCTCAAAGATATGCAAGAATCATGGGAGGAATTGAGAGATGGGCAAGCTTTCCAAGGTCAACAATGGAGGGAGAGAGAGGGGAAAAACGAGCTAACCCAAGCTTGAAGAAGGGGAGGGGTATTTATACCCCTCCCGGGATTGTAGCCGTTGCAGTACTGCAGGGACCGGATATTCCGGTCCAAGTTTGGACCGGATATTCCGCCCCCCCCTGAAAAACTGCTAAGGACTTCGCGCTTCACAAAGGGAGAGACACTTGAACTTGCGCTTCGACTTGATCAACATTGCACTTAAACTTCTTCCTTCATAATGATAATGTCTTGAGAATGCACATGAGTGCTCACCCCAACTTATTCCTCAAGACACACTCTATATAGGCTCAACTCCCTTGATCATCACATAAACTTCTTTATTTGCATCTTCTTACAACCTTGAAACCAACATATGGCTCAAGCGTTGTCTACGGACAAGTCCTACAAATATAACTTGATGCAAACATTAGTCCATAGGGATTGTCATTAATTACCAAAACCACACATGGGGGCAAATGCTCTTTCACACATTCTTATTGTAATCCATTCCACCATTCCACGAGGGAAATTACTCATCCATCCATATGTTTATCATTCATATCACCGCTATGATGTTGATTGCCTCCATGTGTGAGTAATTTGCCTAGTTCTTAGGGAGATGGAGAAACCCTAGCAACATTATGACATGAAATAGAGATGATTCATTCCTTAATTTCTGATGTATGTATTAGTTGTTTCTCTTGATCTTGTGTGAAGTCGAGCACACAAGAATTTCCCATAGGGACAAGAGAGGGAATCACTCTTGGTTAGAGGGTGTTGTGATGGTGCTAGGTGACATGTCGCATTGGATATTTATCTTATCTAGTCAAGGGGGTGTGAGGGGACTCACTAAGCCTACCCATAACCACATGGAAACCCTTAATTGTAGGCGGATAGAAATGGACGACTATCATCCGCCACAGTGGTTATGAGGGATGAGGAGTTGATGGCTGATCCGCAGTCATCCAGTTACGAAGCTCCACCCCATACATACACATGAAGGAAGGAATAAGTTATCCTAATCATAAGATTAATACCTTGCTAGAGGTGTATCCACACCTCCCTAAGAACTCTTTCGCCCCCTGTAAGTTTCATTAAAAAGCCTTCTTTAAACCACCCATTTCGGTTGGAATCTCTAGTCTTAGAGTTCATTCATTCGAGCATAAAACACTGTCAACACTTCCAAACACCTTTTCACGCATCATTTATATGCATTAATCAATTTATTATAAGTATACTTTAATAATGGTAATTAGGAACATTAAGACCTTCTTCACTCTAGCTCTCCGTGGTTCGATACTCTTACTTTTGAAACTAGCTACATAGAACTTGTGCACTTGCAGTCGTCAAGCTATTTTCTGGCGCTGTTGCCGAGGAGCTAAGCGTTTTTGGTCTTTGTTTTTAATTGTCTTAATTTATTATTGTTATACTAAAGTTGTTTACTAGTTTTCAGGTAAAACCACCATGACACAGTTGGGGCTTATGAACCAACTTGATGTGTCCACTAAGTTTGGGGATTTTAATATTGCCATCATTAAAGGAGACCCAAACATTAACATTGACTATGAGATTAACCCCCAACTCCTTGCTATTTTTCACAGAAATCAATTTGCAGGAGATGACATAGAAGAAGTTCCATATAAGCACTTGGACTTCTTCACAGACCTTTACAGGACTTTCAGACTTAAGAACTGCACCGATGATGAGGTAATGTTAAAAATATACCAGTCTCTAACTGGTACAGCTCTATCTTGGTATAGGACCTGTCCCGCAGAAACCATTATCACCTAGGATAACCTACGAAGAGGATTCTTGTCCAAATTTTATCCAAAGAGTAAGTGTGCTATTGGAAGACGCTACATCTCAATCTTTAAGAATCATCCAGGTGAAAGTCTTGTTAGAGCCTATGTAAGGTACAAAGCTTTAATTCATAAATGTATTGACCATGGTTTACCATCTTGGTATTTGTTGCACTTGTTTTATGGGGGACTAAACGACTGTAATAGGACTGAACTTGACTTTTGATCAAATGGGGCATTCATAGACCTAACCTTGTCAAAAGCCTGGGAATTACTTGATCGAATTCGCCACAATAGAGAATCTTGGTCTTTTGATTTAGGTAGTGAAGGAGAAATTAATATTGAATATCATTGTCTTTGTGCTTTTGAACAAACTGGGGAAGTAAAAAACAATAGCTAAAGAACATTATCTTGACCACAATATTGTATTACATGTTCTTCAAAGTTTTTCAGAACACATAAAAGCACCTAAGAAGGACTGGCTCCGGTGTAAACCACCGCAGCCTAAGAAGGTGTGCAGCATCTATGCACCCTTGGGACCTCCAGCAGAAAGACCACCTATTGTCGATAAGGTACTTTTTCCCAACACGGATAGAAGAATATGCTGATAAAAAGATATATGGATCAGCAAGAATCCAAAAAGAAGTCCAAGGAAGAACAAGAAAGATTGGAAAAGGAAGCCAAAGAGATTTGACAATAGAAAAAATAAAAATAGGAAGAAGAGGAAATGCCTAAAGAGGTAATTATGGCAATAAATCTAGAATGCAATATTGAAAATTCAATCCTGCAACTACTAAACTTGTTCTAGGTAAGGCAAAAGCT
Source organism: Dactylis glomerata (assembly GCA_007115705.1). Taxonomy (NCBI): domain Eukaryota; kingdom Viridiplantae; phylum Streptophyta; class Magnoliopsida; order Poales; family Poaceae; genus Dactylis; species Dactylis glomerata. Next base: position 335,176 of record QXEO01000048.1, read on the forward strand.
AAAACGGTTGGTAAGCATATTCTCCCTTTTTCATTTGGAGGTACATCCCATTATGGACTTTGTGATATAGGGACCGGAATTAATGTTATACCCTATACACTCTATAATCATATAAAAGAGGAATTTGAGTTGGCTGATTTTGTAGCTATTGATATGACTATTATGCTAGCAGACAAAACACTTAGAAGTCCTTTTGGTTTATTAAGAATGTTTCTATGTTCATTGGTCCTTATGAGTTTCCTATTGACCTTGTGATAGTTGATATGCCTAGTGATAACAAGTGCCCAATTATCTTTGGAAGATCCTTTTTTAATACAATTGGCGCTAAGATTGATTGCAGGCAAGAAACTATATCTCTTAAGTTTGGGGAAGAAGAAATGAAATTCCACTTCTCCAAATTTAAAGACAAACCAAATCTAAAGGAATTCAAAGACTAGGAAGAGGGCGAGGAAAATGTTGACCTAGCCTCCATACATCTTGTCACTCAAATGGACAAGCAAGAGGAGGTAATTGAGGAGACCTCTTTCGTGAAGGAAGGTGAGTCTTTAGACTTAACACTAGAGGAAAACCTCATGCTAGAAGAACCTTTTGAGTAACCCGAAAGAAAGGGTGATAAAAAATTACCACCTCCTGAACTTAAAGCTCTACCATATAGATTCCTTGGTGACATTATTAGCTCTAAACTAACAGGTGAAGAAGAAGAACTTATGGCTGTACTCAAAAAGTTTCATAAGGCCTTTGGATATTCCATGGATGACTTGAAAGGGATTAGTCCCTCCATTGCCACCCATAGAATATTTATGGAAGAAGAAGCTCAATCAATAGCAGAATTTAGCCAAAGGATGAAACTAGAAATGAAAGAAGTGGTAAGAAAAAGAAATAATTTGCTTATTGGATGCAAGTATAATATATCCTGTGAAGGAAAGTGATTGGGTAAGCCCTGTGCATTGTGTCTCTAAAAAGGGAGTATTTACCATTGTTGCTAATGAACACAACGAATTGGTTCCTACAAGAACCGTCGTTGGACATATAATGTGTATTGGTTATAGAAAATTAAACAAGGAGACGAGAAAGGACCATTATCCTTTGCCATTTTTAGATCAAACTTTGAAGAGGCTAGCCAAGCACTCCCATTTTTGCTATTTGGATGGATATTCTGGATTCTGTCAAATTGATGTCCATCCTGAAGATCAACTCAAGACAACATTCGTTTGTCCATTTGGTATGTATGCTTATCAACAAATTCCCTTTGGCTTATGCAATGCACCTGCTAGTTTCCAAAGATGTATGACCGCTATATTTGCTGATTTTGTGGAAAAAAGATATGGAAGTTTTTATGGACGATTTCTTTGTCTATGGAACTTCATTTGAACTTTGCCTAAAAAATCTTAGCAAAGTCTTGAGGCGATGTGAAACCACTAACCTTGTTTTAAATTGGGAGAAATGCCAGTTCATGGTCATGAAAGGAATAGTCCTCGGTCACCAAATATCAGGTAATGGTATAGAGGTTGGCAAACTAAGATAGAAGCAATAAAAAGAATACCACCACCAAGAGACATCAAAGGTATAAGAAGCTTCCTTGGTCACGCAGGTTATTATAGAAGGTTTATTTAAAATTTCTAGACCTTTAACTAACCTGCTACAAAAGGATGTTCGTTTTGATTTTTGTGATGAATGTTTTACTACTTTCTATTCTCTTAAGCAAGCTCTTTTAAATGCTCCCATAATAAAACCGACTGATTGGGATAAACCTTTTGAACTAATTTGCGAAGCTAGCGACAATGTTGTAGGAGCTATCTTAGGACAACGTGATGGTAATAATTTCAATATTATTCATCATGCTAGTAGCACTCTAAATGATGCACAAAGAAACTACTCACTAGCTGAACGAAAACTCTTTGCAGTAGTTTTCTCTTGTGATAAATTTAGGTCCTACATTAGTGACTCTAAAGTAAAAGTTCGTATGGATTGTGATAGCTTGAAGGAAATCCTTGAAAAAACCAGTGTCAAGCCCCGTATGATCCGTTGGACCCTTTTGCTTCAAGAATTTGAGTTGTAGATTGTGCAAAGGAAAGAAGAGGAACCCAAGCCACCAGAGCAAGAAACTGTCAGTGTAGTATGTACCTCAAGGAACCATTGATGAAGTTAGAAAGGAAGAGAAAGGATGCTGCGAGGGTATCGGCGATATTCTAAAGAAGATCATGTGCATGCCAAGAAAAAAGTACCACGTCGCTTTGTTGGAAATATAATTTCCTCTACATAAAAGCCCTATGTAAGTAGTAGGTAATCTTATTCTTGCTTTACTTAAGTTCTAATTAGAAATTTTAGCTTAGTTTTGTCGTTTTCTTTACCTTTGAATTTTTCCGAGTCATTTGGAATTTTTTATGGGAGTGATACGGGGAGCGATACGGGCACACCCTGCCCGTATGCATGCTCGTTAAACTCTGTGGACTTCTGGTTGATTTTATCGCGAGGAAATACGGCTGGCGATACGGTCAAACACTAACCATATGGTCAATCGTTAAACCCTCTGTTTCTTTTTTATTCTTTCGTTAAAACTTTTTTCGCCAGACGATACGGGGAGCGATACAGACAGCTCATGCTTGTATCACCCTCGTTAAACTCTCTGGCATATTTCTTGTTTCCCGAATTTTTACATATATAAAAAAGAGTTATTTTAAGTCAGTAACCCTTCGACACGGGTTGCGATATGGGCATACCCCAACCGTATTACAATCCGTTAAAAGATATCGACATTTTTACCATAGTGTTTCCGCCTCAGATACTGATACAGGCATCGATACGATCGCGTCCCGCCCATATGGCCACCCGTTAAGTCTCCAGAGTCGCCCGATTTTGCTATTTCGTGGCCTAAAAGTTTAGGACTCTTTTCTAACCGATCTAAAGGCCAATAACACGAAATTTTCTGGCCCCTAACCCTCACAAAAAACCTCTCCACGTATTCCTTTTCTCTCATAACTTGATTCAATCTACACCATGAAGCTCAGAGGTCCTGGCATAGGAAAAGCTCTGGGTCTCCTGCGTCTCCTGCCGCCAGGGACTGAAGAAGATGAAGCTGAAGCCGTAGAAAGCGGAGACCTTGGACCTATGGCCACCAGTCCTGTTTGGATAAAAGCCTCCTATGAAGATTGTATAGAAGATTGGAGCTCTAGTGATGACAACCTCGAGCCTAGCCTTGAGGTATATGACGGCTACGTCGACGAGACAGAAGCATCCAAGCCAAACGGCAAGGGAGTGGTGGAGACCGTCAAAGTCATATCCACTCGCCAAGCTAGCAATAGGAGGAGATCACCTCAAGGAGAAAACGACATGACTAGGGTCTATAGGGAGGCAACTTCACACACATCAACATAGAAGAAGCTCACTTTCAAGGGCGCATGTCTGTGAAGCCTCAAGGGGAGTGGACTGAGGATCTTTATGAAGAGATGTTGCTGAGAAACCACCTTCTCCTACTGACAAGAATTTAACTCAACAATGTCCTAGATTAAGGACTTAGGATCGGGAGAAGAGGACGTCGTATGAACTCAAAGGTAAAGATTCAGACAAACATGACAAAACTTGATGTGAGTTTGAGACAAAGCTTAATATGGTCGCTAAATCTCGATCTCTATCCCTGGCTGGCCTCTCCTGGCCCCTATTTATAGGTGGCCAGGTCTCGAGGATCTGATCGGATCGGGTTCTATACAGACTCGCCGTATATGGCGGTTTACATATTCAAATACGATACACTTTGATTTCTATCTTCGACCTATATTTCTATGAGTACGACCAAACCAATTTCACATGCATTTTCAACTCAAGAAAGTCCCACGCATTCCCACCATAATCAACATACAGAATGGGCTCTTTTTTCCTTGCGTAGGCACCAAAAGGTCACTTAACAAATCTTTTTCTATAGGCCGAACCTCATCTTCAGAATATGCACGCCTGCGACCGACCCCTCGAGGACTTTGTACGACCAACGACTTCATCACTCACACGGATCAGGTGGATATAGCGATGTAAACTTCATCTTTAATACTCTCGCGTGCGTGGTCATAGTGTGCACGCGGATGACCGACCAGACGAAAGACCATAGAATACCCCTGCTCCTTCCGTTTTCGTTCCTCGTCGTGGAACTGTCGGAGTCGAAGGTTGAAGTACAGCCAAATGCCAACGCGTGCAATTGGCCCAATCTGGACCTGACTGGTCACTGAAGAGGAAACCAGACGCTGCAGTCTCGCTCTCGCTTGCTACTTCGGTGCAGAAACAGCTGCAACTCTTTGCAGTTACTACCATGCAATCTCTGTCTGCACAACAGAGTCACTCTGTCAGGTCAAGTGTGCACTGAGAACGGAACTTCACACTGCAAGAGTGGCTGGACCGTCCGACCGGAAGATTTACATTCAGGCCGGAATTTGACTCGTCATTTATTGATTTGCAGAGGGAGTATCAGAAATGGATTTACATTCAGACGGGAATACGCCTCGTTATTTATTCATTTGCAGAGGTAACACTACAGGCGGCTAGGTCATGAACAGAAGCGAGCCTCCTTTTTTGAGACGAAGCTTACTGAAGAAATAAAGTGGTACTCCATGTGATTCGGAATTCCCGATCACCACCCAGTTTCCGTCGCTTCGACTCTTGACTGAACTGACCAGTGGAGCTAGGACTGACCGGCGGTCTGTCTCATTTTAAATCAGAACTGTACGTGAAACACGAGAGGCTCTTCGCAACAAATAATATCGGAAGAGAGCCACCAAGAAAGCGTCATACTGCACTAGGAAATGCTCAAGGTCACGATCAAGTTCAAGCCCCATATGGCCATTTGCGCTAGCTAAGTGTAAAATAGAAAATGTGGGGTTCTTCACACCCCAAATTAGAATAGCAGCGAGAGGCAATATGCAGCACTAGCAGATAACGACTCCGGTTGTCCATAGCAGAATCCAGCTTTGCCTTGGCAAAAACAAACGTAGCTCCTTTTCGTTTTAAGATATCTTTTCTTGTAGTTTTGTATATAAGCAGCCGCCCCCCATGTCTAAAATGCTACAATGTCGACAAAAGGCCACGGTTACATTAGTATCTTTTGCACGTTCATTGCTCCAAGTGCGGCGTTTCTGCCTTCAATTAGGTAAAGCCGCTTTCAGCAACAGGTGGAAGCAGTTAGCACGGATCATACACTAGTGCATTTCATGCGATTGGTGTGGTGAGCAACTTGTTGTGCGATCCATTATTACTAGCTAGACAGGTACTAGCTCTGTTTCGGAATATAAGACGTCTTATATTCTGAAACTGAGGTAGTAGTTAACACACAAGCTGCTAAGCATATTATGCATGATCGATACTGAACATTTTACGGGTAAAAAACTGATACTGAAGAACACGCTCGTTGTCTTAAGCAGAGAGATGAAATGATGTGCGTAATGGATAATCTAACCTGCTATTGTCAACATTGGTATGGGGTATGGACTGATGAAATTTTTGGGAGGCGAGGAAGTCAGCATAGCACCCCTGACGAAAAGGCCAACGCAGCGTGTTCTTCCCAAGTCGCCAAGACACAGCATAGCACCAACCCCGGGTGAGTCCTCCTGCCACGAAGCCACCCACCAATCCAGTGGTCAACCTCGCCTTCCAGGGCCACACCAACCCACCCCTGCACCCACCCCGCTCAGATGCGCTGCCTATTTAATCCTTGCCCTGCCTCCATTGCCCTCCAAGAAGAGCTGCAAACTCCTCTGCAATTCGAGCTCCTCTTCTACACAAGTCCGTCCACCAGACCAGAGTGCCAGATACCACTTTCAGAATTCAGATACATACAGGTGTCTAGCTAGCTTGCTTGCTTTACTAGTTCTTTGCATCTCTCCATGGAGTGCGAGAACAGACGCGTTGCTGCCAACGGCGATGGCCTGTGCGTGGCGCAGCTGGCCCGGGCCGACCCTCTCAACTGGGGGAAGGCGGCGGAGGAGCTGTCCGGGAGCCATTTGGATGCCGTGAAGCGGATGGTGGAGGAGTACCGCAGGCCGGTGGTGACCATGGAGGGGGCCAGCCTGACCATTGCCATGGTCGCCGCAGTGGCCGCCGGCGCCGAGACCAGGGTAGAGCTCGATGAGTCCGCCCGCGGACGCGTCAAGGAGAGCAGCGACTGGGTCATGAACAGCATGGTCAACGGAACCGACAGCTACGGTGTCACCACCGGCTTCGGCGCCACCTCACACCGGAGGACCAAGGAGGGCGGTGCTCTCCAGAGGGAGCTCATCAGGTTCCTTAACGCCGGAGCCTTTGGCACCGGCAGCGATGGCCACGTTCTGCCTGCTGCAACGACCAGGGCAGCCATGCTTGTCCGCGTCAACACCCTGCTCCAGGGCTACTCTGGCATCCGGTTTGAGATCCTCGAGACCATCGCCACGCTCCTCAACGCCAACGTGACACCATGCCTGCCGCTCCGGGGTACGATCACCGCCTCTGGTGACCTCGTCCCGCTATCATACATTGCGGGTCTTGTGACCGGCCGCCCGAACTCCGTGGCGACAGCTCCAGATGGCAGCAAGGTTAACGCAGCTGAGGCATTCAAAATTGCCGGCATCCAGCATGGCTTCTTTGAGCTGCAGCCCAAGGAAGGCCTTGCCATGGTCAACGGCACCGCCGTGGGCTCTGGGCTCGCTTCCATGGTGCTCTTCGAAGCTAACATCCTTGGCGTCCTTGCTGAGGTTCTGTCAGCTGTGTTCTGCGAGGTCATGAACGGCAAACCAGAGTACACCGACCACCTCACGCACAAGCTCAAGCACCACCCCGGCCAGATCGAGGCCGCAGCTATCATGGAGCACATCCTTGAAGGTAGCTCCTACATGATGCTCGCCAAGAAGCTCGGTGAGCTTGACCCACTGATGAAGCCGAAGCAAGATATGTATGCACTCCGCACATCGCCACAATGGCTTGGCCCTCAGATCGAGGTCATCCGTGCTGCTACCAAGTCGATCGAGCGCGAGATCAACTCCGTCAACGACAACCCACTCATCGACGTCTCACGTGGCAAGGCTATCCATGGTGGAAACTTCCAGGGCACACCCATCGGTGTGTCCATGGACAACACCAGACTTGCCATTGCTGCGATCGGCAAGCTCATGTTTGCCCAGTTCTCCGAGCTGGTTAACGACTTCTACAACAATGGTTTGCCTTCCAACCTCTCTGGTGGGCGCAACCCGAGCTTGGACTATGGCTTCAAGGGTGCTGAGATCGCCATGGCCTCGTACTGCTCTGAGCTCCAGTTCTTGGGCAACCCCGTGACTAACCATGTGCAGAGCGCGGAGCAGCACAACCAAGACGTCAACTCTCTCGGTCTCATCTCATCCAGGAAGACCGCAGAGGCCATCGACATTTTGAAGCTCATGTCCTCGACATTCATGGTCGCGTTGTGCCAGGCTATCGACCTCCGCCATCTTGAGGAGAATGTGAAGAATGCTGTCAAGAACTGTGTGAAGACGGTGGCTAGGAAGACCCTGAGTACCAATGACAATGGCCATCTCCACAACGCACGCTTCTGCGAGAAGGACTTGCTCCTGACGATCGACCGTGAGGCGGTGTTTGCCTACGCAGACGACCCTTGCAGCGCAAACTACCCACTGATGCAGAAGATGCGTGCAGTTATGGTGGAGCACGCCTTGGCCAACGGTGAGGCCGAGCGGGATGTGCAGACTTCAGTGTTCGCCAAGCTCGCCACATTCGAGCAGGAGCTCCGTACGGTGCTTCCAAGGGAGGTCGAGTCTGCCCGGTGCGCCGTGGAGAATGGCACCGCCGCGCAGCAGAACCGCATCACCGAATGCCGGTCATACCCGCTCTACCGCTTCGTGCGCAAGGAGCTCGGGACTGAGTATTTGACCGGAGAGAAGACGAGGTCTCCTGGTGAAGAGGTGGATAAGGTGTTTGTTGCCATGAACCAGGGTAAGCACATCGACGCGCTGCTTGAGTGCCTCAAGGAGTGGAACGGTGCACCCCTGCCTATCTGCTGAAGAATGGACCAAGAAACTGCAGCATAGAGTGCTTCAAAATTCAGAAAGCTTCACACGTGCTTAGTTCAGAAGTATGGTACTGTTTATTCATTGTATTTCCAGATGTCCATGTTTGCAACGCTCTTCCTGAGATGCAGTGCCAGTTGGAAAAGACAATTGCATGACTTAGTAGTGCTATTTAGCCTGTATAATGTCTATGATTGTAGTTAAAAGGGCACTTTGTGATAAGTATCTATGATAAATGCACTAGTCCTTTTGATTTGACAAGAAACACTGTTCTATTTCTTGAGGCTACTTTGAACGGTCCAAAGAATCTAGTAGTATTGGCAAGCCATTTGGTGTATGGGCGTTGCTGCAATTTGATCTCACGGTATAAACAAACCGAGAGAGAAACGAGGGAGACCAAATCCTCCCACTCACGTCCGTGCCTTGACCAGAGGCACTACCCAACGTTTATTGTTTTGGTCCCTGTTCCCTTAGCACCAAGTATAAGGCCCGTTTGGAACAAAGGAAAAGCGTAGGAATTGTGGAGGATATGATTCCTATAGGGAAAAAAATCATATGGTGCTGTTTGGAACAGAGGAATAGGAATCCTTGAATCCTTTATTTCATAGGAATTTCGGAGGAAAACTAACATGAGGTCTCACCTCATGTTTTCATCTCTTTGTCTCTACAATTCTTACGTTTTTCATGTGTGACATCCAAACGATGATTTTAAAGTTTTCTTTTGGTTTTGGTTCCTACAGGAATTTGGGATACATGACATCTCATTTCCTACATTTTGAGTTCCTGTGTTCCAAACGGGTCCTAAATAGGAGGTATGCCCCTTGCTGGAAAACTAACAGATGCACTAGAAAGCCCCCAATACTCCTAACACCCAATGCTAAAAAGGTGCTAAAAGGATCAGAAGACCATCTCCACCGCCGGCCACCCCAGGGCAGTGCCGATGGCGTCCAGACTGCAGCACATGCATCTTCTACCTCGACTACCCGAGCCCTTAATCTAGCCTGCACCGAGCAACACTGGCCGATCTACGGGTGGACAGAGCCGTGGCCCACCCTTCCCTGCCAGTTTTCCCTTATGTTTTGTTAAAAAATCAGCCCATTAGCAGTAATGGCAACTTCAGTTCCCTGTAAGTTTATCTCCTAATCCCTCCGTTAAGGTACTCTAAGCATGGTCAGCTTAATGTTAATGTTCACCCTAATGATGATAAAGATCTACGTATAAGAGCTGATCTGATCTGATCATCGTAGAGTCCTAAATTGATTAGGAGATCATGTTAGGCTTCGGTCTAAATAATTGGCATCTTAATGATCAACTCCATATTTATTTATTTTTCTAAAGTTCATGCTCATGTTTTTTGACCATTTTCTGCTACGGATTAGTGCTTACTGCATGTTATTAACTCCCAATGTTTAACTTTTCTGCTCATGATGATCAACTTCATATGGTATGCTTCCTGTTAATACCGAACTATGTTGATAATTCACACAGTAATCGATTCTAGCCTCGGCTGAAAATTCAGAAGCACGGGAGCTGCCAATTAAGGAATATCCAAATCCCAAATGCCCAATTTCTGTAATTAAATGTTTGAGGAGGAAAGGAAATTTACCCCATGGCCGCCGCAGCATCTCTCATGGACGACGACGAGCACTGCTTCCATGACATGCGCGCCGCCGTCACCACCTTTTTGACCGGCTCCGTCCGGCGCTGCGGCGGATGATGATGGCGAGGGCGCCGCGCCTCCGTATGCTCCCACCAGAGGACGCACGGGATGAAGCGATCGCATGGAATCGAACGAATACGACGCCGGTCCACCGCGTCACGCCGTCGTGAAACGAACGGCCGGCGGCTCGCCGGCGTGCAATCCCAGCTCCTCGCCGCACCGCCGAAAGGCCAAGCTCGCGACGCAAAGGCTGCACTCGACGGAGTAGCGCGCGGGATATTTTCCACAGCATGCTCCTCCGGCGAGCGGAGCCGCAGCGCCGTCGTGGATGGGCTGGTCATCGACCGTCGTCGCTCTCTGTGCGGGGAAATCGGAATTACGGTTAGGGCTTTGACCGGGTCGATCGGTGGCCGTCCGTATTGATCCGAGGACGCAGATCAACGTGGGTAGGTGCCGGGCCGCAGGATAAAATGGGCCCTGCTTCGGCTTGGTTTCTTATGGGCTGCCGTGGGTTTTCCGGGCTAAATTCCTCTTTGGATGGCTAGTGACCTGAATGCTGAATGAGGCAAAACTGCTGATAGCGTCGGATTATTCCAACGTTGTAATTGTAACTTTGTAAAAGGCAATCCAAGAGGAGACACCATAAGAAGCTCATTGCATGATTATCAGAGCCAGTATAATAAGCTTATGTCAACGGGCTATAAGATATTTAATATTATACTTTTACTAAGGTGGTGGATGAGAGAAGAGAAAAGAGAATAAAAACGGAATATATGAAAAGAGTTAACTGCATTACATGCTTCTAGGCACTTTGCAAGGATGTCAAGTGGATCATATATTAATAAACTAGTACAACTTTACATCTAACCATTATACATGTTACCTATAGAGCTAGGTGACGATGCAATGTCTTATAACGAACGATCGCTACACTATTTTTCTTGCTCTCGCGAAGGAAATTGCATCAACCAATGGCTATTTTCAGGAGGTGGCCTTCCAGCACGAACTGCGAGAGGCTACAACGCATCGTTGCCCGCTCCATTGTGTTGGAAAACGGGATTTTAATTATCCTGCCTATAAGACATGCTTCACATCTATAAAATGGTTTAAAATCAAAAAACTTTAAAATACCATTAGAATGAAGTTTCTTCATGCGCTTTACACCAGTATGATCTAAATAGCAGTTTCACAAGTATATGGTATTATCGTTATTTATTTTGCACCTTTTAGCATCAACATTATGGATGTGTATTAGTACTTTCGAGATTCAACAAAAATAATTTTTTTTACAACAGGTACATGACCATAAAAGATATTACTTATATAAATAGAACATCCATTATTATTAAATTTAAATGAGTAACCATCTCACAATAAACAAGATCTAGATATTGTTCATGATAAACACAGACACAAAATAATAATTATTGAGCTTTAAAACTAATCCTAATGGTAGATGTAGAGGGAGCATGCCAATGGACATCACTTTAGCTTTTGTGCCATTGCCTTTGTGCATCGTCACCTCGTCCCTCGCTAGGGTTCGTTTATTTTGTAGTTCCTATTTTGAGTTATAAATATGAGCAACCGAGCCAGTATCATATACTCAGGCACTACTGATGATCCACAAGTGTAGAAGATTATTGCAGTACCTTTCAATAAGTATTGAGTGTCGAACCCACGAGGAGATAGGTAAATCTCTATTCTCGACGGTGCTATAACCCTCTTATACGATTGATTATGCAAAGCAACTAAACTAAGGTAACAAGGTTTGTTTTACTGAAGACTACTAAACTAGAAAGATGAAAATATTAAACTAAAATTGGAAGGCTTGAAACTAAAAGTACAGAAAAGGTGTGAGCAAGTGGTAAGTAATAGGAGCAAGTGTTCTTGGAAAATAGGTATTTCATCCATCGTGGTTTTCACAATTAGTGAAACATCAAATCATTCATAAGTCATACGCATGAGTTATTTAAGTTATGTGCACTCGCATCTCTCCCATCTACCTACACTTGGTGCTATCAAACACCTCATGTCATGGGTAGACAAGCATTAAGAACTAAGAACAAGATGATTAAAGACAAGGCTAACCATCACACAAAAAGCTATTGATATATAAAATAAAGCCTGTTGTTTCTTCTAGAAAGGAGATATAAATAGATGCAGGCAGTACGTTTTATAATTACACCCTAGTAATTGATCCCAAGGCCATTATCATGCGCAAGGGAGTTATTAAAACTGAAAGTCAAACCACCATTGTGAGCTTTAATGTCTCCATTACTTTATCTCGCTATATATATGTGAGCTTAAATTTGGGCACACATTTCTGTCACTCAGCCTTCCCTCCTCCAAGTCAATTAAATAGTGTTCGACGCGATTTTGTACCAAAGAACCGGTTAAATACTTGTGCATAGTATTGGAGAGGAAAATAAAATCATGCATACAAAATACTACTATAGTACTATACGTGCACGCACGTGTGTCTCTGATTTATTATGCAGGTGTATGCATCGATCAGATTGTACTTTAAGGAGCGGAATAGCCACGTAAGGAGCCGGGCCGTACTTGTACGTATATATATATATATGAATACATGTACACATTCGGCTAGGCAGCAAGGAGATAAGCGAGGGCTTATGTTTAAACGGTCTCGGGTCACCCTCGCCCGGAACGTCGCGCATCGGCCGGAGGAACGGCCCAAACATGCAACCAGGTACGTATGAAACGAAGTTTTATTTTTTGTCTGCAGACGTATTCGCCAAGAAGATCGACCAAGGGAAGAGATAATCTATTCCAAAAATATCGGTAGCAGTTGAACTGGCCGAGGGCATCGGCAACCCTAGCCTCTGCCATATATAAACTCAACTTAGACGGAGAGTACCAGGGGGGCGGAGATGGCATCTCTGACCAGGACTCCAGGAGGCGGCCAGGTTGATCGGGCGCACAAGGCAGAAGGAAGGCGAAGCAGTGCCACCCGGCGCCGTTGACGATGCATATATGTCCATGAGCAGCTCGTCGAGCCATGAGATCGGCAGCAAGCCAAGCAAGCAGGATGCGCCCGCGTGGCGGCACACACGCTAGGCTTTGGCGGAGGCGTCGGCGCGGCGGTGCCTGGCGCTGGAGGCATGGTGCATACCCTTCCATGTACGTTCAACACGTACTATTGGTACTCTATATCTCTTATGTTGCAGATTTTGGAGCCGGCATGGAGAAGGCCCAACACATAACGAACAAGGGAGCAGATCGCATCCAAGGGAGAACGAGGGTCTAGCTCGGCAGATCGCATCTAGGCGAGGCACGTACATGGCGGCAGCGGCATCGAAGCTCATGCGCCGAGAAGCTTGAAGAACCAGAGGCCATCGACTAGAGCACGTCCATCCGGCGTCCATCAACACCCAGCACAAAGGAGATGGCATCCGGGGGAACAGGTATCAGGAAGAAGGCGGGCACACAGAGAGCAGCCTGGGGAACAGATCGCATCAGGTATCTCGAAGATCAAGAACAAGAGAAGACCGGCGTACAGTAGCCGCACTTCACCGCAGGCAGATCAGGAATGAAGAGAAGACCGAAGAACGACGTACAGAAGCAAGGAGAAGAAACAATGGAGGCGAAGCTAGCCTTTCCTAATGGTGAGAACCACAATTAAACATGCGTCTTCCTCTCTATCACAGGCAGGATGGTGGATGGAGGCTCGCGTATGACACCACACGAACGCCGCCGCGGAGCTCGCCAGCGCGCTGCCCGTCGGTCGGCGCGTGGCCATGACGACGAGCCCTACTCTTCTTGAGGACCGGTCAAGGACGACAACAGCGTGGACTTCGTCGGAAACCGGGACGCCGTGGCCACGGTGTTCGGGAACCTGGCGCGGTGCTGCGAGGCCGGAGTTCGGAAGCAATGACAGAGGAAGGCAGTCCACGGCCGGCGAACGGGCGCAGCCCGGCGTACAGGCGTAGCTCGGCATGGAGGACATGAGCAGCTCGGCAGTAGTCCACACTACCGGCGCACAGGTGCAGCGCGGCGTTCAGCAATCGGCGGGCGTAACTTGACAGTCGTACCCTACGGCGTTACGTGCTCCCGCCGAACGGCTCATGTGTCGGCGCGGACAGGTTCATCTCAGTCGGGCGGATAGGCGCAGCTTGGCAGTCCGCACTGCCGGCGCACGGGCGCAGCTCAATGTGCCCTCCAACCCCGGCGGACAGGGTCAACTCATGGAGAGCTGACGATGATGCAAGGACTCAGCTCGCGGCGACGTACCGGTCAGCGGTCACGCCTCAGCTTGGGTACACCTTGGAGACGACGTACAGGTGCAGCCCAGTGTGCCCTCCGATCCCCGACGTACAGGTTCTGCCTGCCGTACAGTACAGGCGCAGCTCGGCGTCCGGCGTACGTGCACGGTGTACATGTTCAGCTCAGCCCGGACCTCTGCGTTCAAGCGCAGCTCGACTCATGGATGTGCGGACGTGCTGTACAACTGGACATTCAACCTGATGAACTCGACGTGCCTGTTCAGCTTGGTGCTTGACGTACAGGCAAGAGTCGTCCGGAGGTAGACGGCGCACAGGTGCAGCCCGGCAACTGGCGTACAGATGCATGGTCGTACAACGATCGGTACCATCGGCGTACAGGTGCTGCTCGCATCAAGCTCGGCGTCCCCCAAGCACGCGCGGCTTAGCGCGCGTAGCTCGGTCAGGCGTACGGGAGCAGCTCGACACTCGTCCTCTCGATCGCCTGCGCTACTCGGCTGGGTACATGCTGAAGACGACGTACAGGTTCAGTTCAAGATGCCTTCTGGGAGCCCGGTGTACTGTGTCCTTCATGCGGATGCGTACCGTCCGAGACCCGACGTATAGACCAGGCGTACAGGTTCATCCGTGGACCATCGGAAACCGTCCACTCCAGGTCGGGGCGAGCATGGCGAGAGGAGGACCAGAGCAAGGCGGAAACACACATGCATGTGTGACAGCCAGCAATACATGCACGCGACTTGGCCAAATCATCATGCACACGTGATGTACTAGGCTATGCATGCATCGACAACATAGGGACCATGCAAAATGGAGCAGTAACGGCCGCGACGTACAGGCTGCGCCGATGCTACATATTCTACATCGCACTCCTCGATGACCTAGTGAGACGGCTCCTTCGACTACGCCGGCTGCCGTGTACTCGGCGCCGGGCTAGACAAGGTGTCGACCACAACGGCAAGCCGACACAAGCGAACGTTGGTTTTACACCGACGTCGGTCTCCTAAAGTTACCCTTGCGAGGCATACCTCTTGCACAATCGCCATAGTCAGGCTGGCCGTGCAGCAGGCCAAACAGAGCGCACTCAATGGGAATTGTATCTGTAATCTTAAAGATTAATGAAATACTTTTCCCTCCTCTTTTGTTTCCTTTGTGTATTTTTATACACTGGCACGCCCGCACACTTTCTTTCTTTTTACTGTTCCCTGGTGCGAATGAGAGAACTACGATACCGCCCCTATCTCGCAGAGTGTCGTACGTTTTTCTCGTGTGAAACAAATTGGCACGCCCGGTGGGACTTGGTTCTCCTCCCATCTTTGCTTCGCTGTGGTCGTCGGAATCGTCTTCGCCCGTTCATCCATCTGCACAACATGCTGCATGACAAGGCACAGGTATAGAGCTCCGCTGATCAAAGATCATCTTCATGCAGGAGGACTATACAACTACACGGAGCCGATGACGGTTCATTTCGGATCATTGCCGCCCACGACCTTCTTCGAGATTGGCGCCAAGGTGTGCATGCACCAAGCTCAGGACCCAGCGCAATTCCAAGTTGTGCAGTCCAAGAAGGCACAAAGGCGGGCAGCCGCCAAAGCGAAGAAGGAGTGCCGCGAGCTGATGCTCGAGGCCCGCGCCCTGTTGAAGGAGTCAACAAGGGCGGAAATCAAAGGCGATGTGGAGGCAGCGCAACGTCTCCGCGTCAAGGCCGCCAATAGGCGGACAAGTGCCGCATCACTCCGATCACCAACTTCAATATCGACCCCAACGCCTCCTACACCAACAACGAGGCGCACCGAGGTCGAGCTCATTGAGGGCTTGGAAGCCGCCTCCTACATCTTGAGGAGGCAGATGGCAAGCGCCCGCTTGTCAGATAGCCCTCACCCGCTTCGGAATTGCAGGAGGAAGTATCGCAAGGTACAACGGCTCCAACAGCAGATTAGCTCTCGCATCGCTCAGTGTGCGGTGCCGGAGGAGGATTGGTCCCTCGGCGCTAGGGACCTCGCCGACAAGGTGTTCACATATGCGAATACCATAACCCCTCCGTATGACTTGTTCCCGATGAATGGGCGAACGAGCCACTGAAGATCAAGCAGATGGTGAGGCGAACCATCATGAAGGAGTTCTGGAAACGGCGCTCACGCAAAGAGCCCATCCTTCTAGGCCCTACGGTCTCCTTCAACATCGAAGACTGCCGGCGGGGCACATGGGCACCGTGTCTCCACGCTTCGACGGTAGATGACCGGACTCTTCAAAATGAAAACAGGTTCTCCGTTCTTCGGCATGAAGCACCAGCTCCACGCAACGAAGACCTGCGGCGAGAATTTCGCCAACTCCAGGAGCAAATGGACAGGATCCAGAGGCGGCTCCGTGATCAAGGAGCGCCATGTACATCGCCAACGCAAGCTGGGGGCAGGATGATACGCCAAGCCCCAAGCCATCGTCCTCAACATGAGCGCCAGACCTTGGCACCTCGACGTCCACCTTCACCAACCCGGACCATCCAAGGGAGGCATCCTTACATGCCCCCCCCCCCCCGATGGAACCGATGGTCACGCCATCAAGATGAGGTGAGGAACTCTCGTCCCACCCAAGAGTGGCGACCAAGAGATCCTCCACGAGCTCCACTTCTCCCACGAACTTCGTCCCCTCCTAGGCGGGGAGACCAACTTCAAGTGCGTCTACCACGGGACGCAACTACTTCAACCTCCCGCGATGCAGCCCCACTTCTACCCACACCACGGGTACCTTCCAGGGTCTCAACGGAGAACCAGCGGAAGCGTGAGCGGCGTCAAAGGAACCGGCGAGTTCTATACAAGGAACTCGAGGACTTGGTACTCCGATATACCCAAGTCCGTGTGCGACCCGATGGTGCGGTCGTGCAAGAAAATGAAAAGATCAACTTCCGCATCTCCCCCCGAGTTGGAGCGACACGAGCGGTACAATTACCTGCTCAAACGCCTAACACCAAAACCACGCAAGGCGTCCGCAGCAGACGCCAAGGAGAAGAACGTGGAGGTTCCACCACCACGCCCTTCAGCATCCCCTCGGCAAGACGGCGCACAGGTGAAGTCTACCACAACTCTAGCATCAATAGTGAAGCTAAAGGCGCCAAAAAAGGTGCCAACATCGATGGTCGCGCCAATGGAAGGCGTCAAGCAAACTCATACTACGCCTAGCTCCAACCCCGAGGCGGATCCTAGGGATACAACCAATGCTGCCCCAGGACAAGGTATGACGCTTACCACGGAACCTTCTCTTCTTGCTCCTCCAGGTGTAGAGCAAGACAAGGAAGCAATCCTTCAGCAGAAGACTGAAGTTGAGAAGGAGGCAATGGAGAAGAACCTCGCCTTGTGCGGCACTCTAGCAGTGCGTCCTGGGCTTGAGGCAAGCGACGGATGGAAGCCTCCCCGAATCACGCACGAGTTCAGCTACCCCTCGGACGAGGAGATCGTACCAAACCCAAAGGCTGACTTCAAGAAGCCATTCCTACCACGCCTTGGCCATGTACGCTCATGGTTCAGGGGCGCCGAGGTGGAGAAGTCAAGGACATCCACGACGCAAGAGGGAGCAAGGTCAAATGCCCCATGCCTTCCTATCACCGCCGGGAGGGGCTCACACTCTGATGGAGATACGGGATATCATTCGGACATATCACCGCGTCGCTACACCGACATCACCTCGAGACTTCCTCGACATCCGAATGAAGTATTGCAGGTGGCGGGTCGACCAGGGCCCAGGACACGACTAAGGTCTATCGCACTTCAAAGTGTGACAAATGGATCGGCCGGAGAGGAGGTACTGGACGATGATTACAATGATGAAGAAACCTGCTCCAACTATTCTTCTACATCTTCATTGGAGAAACTTCCAAACTCTCCTCCATATCATGAGCTTGCCCCTTCGGTGCTATCAGATGGCGAAGAGGGTTTTGAAGACTTACACACCGCACCAGCCCACATGGCGGTAGACGATGGGCAGAAAAATGCAGATGCGACTGCAGAAGCAAGTGCGTCCACAGCACGGGAAGCCGCCCTCGAAGAGCAGATGAAGGAGCAACGCGAGAAGATCAATGAATTAGGGTCGAAACTTGACCGATTCATTGAGCTTATGATGAACGGCAACAGGAGCACCCCACCGCAAGACACACCACATGGAGTGGTTGACCCGCAAGAGGAACTACGGGATGGAAATCTAGCTAGATATCTACCCAACGATGAGCGCCAACAACAAGAAGCAGCGACACGTGCTCGACAGTGGGCTATCCCCATTGCTTCTACTGACGTAGCACCACAACCAAGCACGTTGAAAGGCTACCACGACATGGTTGCAGACATGGTGGAGAAGAAATTCAAGCAAATGACCATGAATCAAGCACCTCGCACCTCAGAAAGCGAGTTGGAGAAGCCTTATGAGGCATGGCATGATCGCATGTCATTCCCTGCTGGATGGCACCCACCGAAGTTCCGTCAGTTCGATGGGACTGGCGATGCAAGGGAACACTTAGCTTACTTTGAGGCAGCATGTGGTGACACCGCAAACAGCTCTTCCCTTCTCCTTCATCAATTCTCAGGATCCTTAACTGGACTGGCCTTTCATTGGTACAGCCGCTTGCCGGTTGGATCCATTGGAAGTTGGGCATGCATGAAGGAGGTCTTCAAGAAGCACTTCGTCGCCATGAAGAAGGACTTCTCGGTCGTTGAGCTAGCACAAGTTCGACAACAGCGCGATGAGTCCATCGACGACTACATCATTCGCTTCCACAACAGCTATATGCGCCTCGCTCAGGAGATGCACCTTGAGGATGCCATCGAGATGTGTGTCCATGGGATGCAACAGTATTTGTCACTTGAGGTCTCCAGGCGGCGGTGGCATCCACGAAGTTAGAGTTCGAGAAATCACCGCAAATCATGGAACTCTACAAGAACACCAGTGCATTTGACCCTGCCAAGCGCTTCTCCTCGATGTCCAAGCCAAACAACAATGGAGGCAAGATAAAGGCACCAGAGGCAAACACTACGAGGGTCTTTTCCTCCACATCACAAGGCAGCGTGCCTCTCGTGGGTGCAAGAAACGACCAGGCTGGGGGAAGGCAACGACTGATGATGCAAGAACTTCTCAAGAAGCAATACATCTTCCGCAGGGATTTGGTGAAGGACATGTTTGACCAACTCATGCAACATCAAGCCTTGAACCTCCCGAAGCCTTGAAGACCCGATCAGGTGAGGATGACTGATAATGCATTATTCTGTCCATACCATAGGTACGTTGGCCATGTCATCGAAGACTGCGTCGCCTTCAAGGAATGGCTGCAAAGGGCTGTTAATGACAAGAGGATCAACTTGGACCCAGAAGCCATGAACCCCGATTACCATGTGGTGAATATGGTGGGCGTAACATCATTCTCTTCACCAAGGCAAGACATGAAGGGCGAAGATTCATGGGTTCTGCTCTCGCAAGTGGAGAGCCAACTATCCAGTCTTATCATCTCCACGACATCGACACCTCCCCTTCACCAGGGGGCGACCTCAACCGCATGCAGCGAGGAGCCTTGGAGCACAATTCGTCGAAAGCCGTACCCGAGGATCCATCCACCACGACAGCCTCGTCTAGCAACATCGGCTCGCGCTTCCCCAACAATACTAAGGCGAGTTGATCCAAGTCAACGTCGTCCTCCACCAAGATTCATCCCCAAGTCCGATGGAGACGAGTCATTCCCCCGACAAGGCCGAGTACTTCCCACGTTGGCACAGTTCATGCCACAAGGTACAAAGCAAGCATGGTTGAAGGCTAAGAAGGAAGAACAAGAAGAAGCTAGCTCCTCTGAACCTTCCAACATGGCGAGTTGCAACGTCGTCCTCGACTACAAGGATGCGCCTAGCTCCGATTCGGATGATATGTTCACTCCTCAAGAGCATGAGGCATTTGATGTTGAAGATTCCATGAGGAATTTGCAGGTAGAAGAAGCGAACATGAACTTGCGTGGGGGCAAGGTACTACCCGAGCTCCCGAAGACCAAGCAAACTAGAGTGGACAAGCCAGCTGCCCAGAAGGAGGCGCCTACACAAGAGGAAATACTAGAAGGGCAAGGCGAAGGAAAGAAGAAGTCGCACGATGTCGACTACAACATCATCGCCCACCTCAAGAGGATACCTGCACTTCTAAGTGTGCACGATGCACTTATGATGGTGCCAGACCTACGCGAAGCCCTCGTCAAGGCGCTCCAAGCTCCCAAGCTCTACGAGGTGTGCATGGCGAAACATCGTCTCTTCACTAACCCCTTGTTTGTGAATGAGATCACGTTTGACGAAGAGGACAATCTCATAGAAGATGTCGCCCACAACCGTCCACTCTATGTGGAGGGAAACATCGGTGCCGCACACCTTCGACGGATCCTCATCGACCCCAGATCTGCGGTAAACATACTACCCGTTCGAAGTTTGAAACGCGCAGGTTTCACAGAAGACGACTTGGAGTCCACCGATGTCATGATATGTGGCTTCGATAACCAAGGAAAGCCAACCTTAGGCGCCATCGTGGTGAAGATCCAAATGTCAACCTTCAGCTTCAAGGTGCGGTTCTTCGTCATCGAAGCAAACACCTCCTATTCGGCTCTCTTAGGACGGCCGTGGATCCACAAGTATCGAGTGGTGCCTTCTACTTTTCACCAATGCCTGAAGTTCCTCGACGGCAGTGGCACACAACAACGCATCATCAGCAACACCAACCCCTACACCGTCCAAAAGTCGCACCATGCGGATGCAAAGTACTACTTCCCCGTTGAAGATAGCGACCAAAAGCTAGGAAGGACAACACCAGCAGTTGATGTGCTAGTCTGCCCAGGTGTCACTTCGGAAACGGAGGTAAGACATCTTATCATGCCGTATACTTCGGCCGACGTACAGGGTTCCTCCGCTCGGAGTCGCAAGCACACTGGGCGTCGACGACCCTCTGCGGCGATACACCATGATTACAAGACCTCGTTCCCTCGGGGATCGGGAAGCTCTACTCCAACCTCGCTCGGGGCAAGCTCTTCAATGCCTACTCCATCAGCTCCGCTATTCCTGAAGGCAAGATCGACACCGATCACTTTGAGGTCAACCACGATGCCTTCACACGAGACCACCATATCTTCATCGACTTTGGCGCACCATGAGCCGGGTTGTTTAACTCTTGGAAGCTCTGCAGGTGCCCAGGGAAAGTCAAAGATGCTAATCGGCAGCAGTGATGCGCCAACCCCCATCACGTTGCGGGTGCGTGGCACTCAAAAAGAGGAGCATGCGCCCGTGCAAGATGGCGTGGTAAAAAGAAGAATACAAGAGATTGAAGAAGTAGCAAGGGGAGCTCAAGGCGTGCAGCCCCCGTCCCTCTACATATCCGTGGCGTCCCCACTTGAGGTTTGGGTTATCCCGAATTCATCTGGGTCTAGAACCCAAACCATTTTCTATAAAGTTCCATAGGTACAACATTGCAATTCTATATTTGAACTTCACCAACCTCGTGATGATACGATAGAGGCGCTATCCACTATGAAGGCTGAGCCCAAGATGGCTCGCTTGCTGGAGAAAGCTGGCTTCACTCTTCGGTGAAACAGCAGGATACCCCCACCACCCGCCATGTGTGAAGAGTGGTGGAGACAAGCAGAAGATCTCATCAAGAGCAAGAACAAGACTCGTCCCAAGTTTGGTCTTGGTTACATCAACACTGAAGACTCCGATGATGAAGATGAAGGCCATGACGGCATTCGACAAGCCGGTTGTCATATGACATCTGTCTCATCCGGGGACGATGTCGAAGCTCCACAACGTGTTCTGTATCAACATCGCTCCCTCGACAACAAGCCAACTGAGGTTGAGGGGCTTGACTCCATGCCAGCCCCACCGGAGCTAGAAGATGGTTGTCAACCCACCGTCGACGAGCTCGTGGAAATCAACCTTGGGACAGAAGATGATCCACGCCCAACTTTTGTTAGCGCCATGCTGACAGAAGAGGAGCGAGAGGGATATCGTAGCTTCTTGATGGAGTATCGAGATTGCTTTGCCTGGAACTACAAGGAGATGTCGGGGTTCGACCCACATGTTGCTATGCACAAGCTAGCAATTGACCCACATCACCGCCCCGTTAAGCAAGGGTCACAATGCTTGCGACCAGAGTTTGAAGACCAAGTCATCGCCGAGGTAGATAAATTAATCATGGCAGGTTTCATCAAGGAGGCCAAATACACTCGGTGGCTCGCGAACATTGTCCCCGTGGAGAAGAAAAACGGACAAGTGCAGGTTTGGCAGGACTTCTGAGACCTCAACCGAGCATGCTCCAAAGATGACTTCCCCCTTCCAATCACGGAGATGGTCGTCGACTCCACTACAGGTCACGGCGCACTTTCCTTCATGGATGGTTCATCAGGCTACAATCAAATCAAGATGGACCCAGACGACGCCATCGACACCGCCTTCAGAACCCCAAAGGGAAACTTCTACTACACCGTCATGCCGTTTGGCTTGAAGAATGCAGGGGCAACATACCAGCGCGCCATGATGTACATTCTCGGTGACCTGATCCACTAGACGGTGGAGTGCTACATCGACGACATGGTAGTCAAGACCAAGGATCGCCAAGACCACCAGGAAGACCTTCGGGTCGTCTTCGAGCGTCTACGCCAACACCAGCTCAAGATGAACCCGTTGAAGTGCGCCTTCGCTGTGCAATCAGGCCTCTTCCTCGGTTTCGTGGTTCACCACCGAGGCATAGAGATAGAGCCCAAGAAGATCAAGGCCATCTTGAACATGCCACCTCCTTCGAACCTCAATGAGTTGAGGACTTTGCAGGGGAAGTGGGCGTACATTCGTCGGTTCATCTCCAACCTCTCGGGACGCATCCAACCCATCTCAAGTCTCATGAAGAAAGGAGCTCCGTTCGTGTGGGATGAAGGCTGTCAGAGAGGATTTGACGCCATCAAGAAATATCTACTTAGTCCACCCATTTTGCGGCTCCCGTAAAAGGGCGCCCACTTATTCTATATATTGCAGCGCAGCCTAATTCAATAGGCGCTCTACTCGCTCAACACAATGATGAAGGGAAGGAGGTGGCCTGCTACTACCTGAGTCGCACCATGGTGGGCGCCGAGCGAAACTACTCTCCAATAGAGAAGTTGTGCTTGGCGTTAATTTTTGCCTTGAAGAAGTTGAGGCACTACATGCTAGCACTCCAAATCCAGCTCGTCGCACGAGCAGATCCTATAAGGTACGTGCTAAGTCAACCCGCGTTGATGGGGCAACTCGGGAAATGGGCGCTGCTCATGATGGAGTTCGACCTTACCTTCGTGCCTCAGAAAGCTATCAAAGGCCAAGCCTTGGAGGAGTTCCTTGCGGCGCATCCCATCCCGGAAGACTCCCCGCTCATCACCAACCTTCCGAACGAGGAGGTATTCACAGCCGAGCTTAAAGGACCTTGGGAGCTCTACTTCGACGGCGCATCCCGCACAGAAGTCAACCCGGATGGCACCCCAAGACGGAGAGCAGGCGCAGGGCTGGTGTTCAAGACCCCGCGAGGAGAGGTAATGTACCACTCATTCTCCCTCCTCAAGGAAGAGTGCTCCAACAACGAGGTGGAGTACGAAGCACTCATCTTCGGCCTCCTCCTCGCGCTCTCCATGGACGTTCGTTCATTGCGAGCCCATGGAGATTCCCAGCTCATCGTCAGGCAGGTCAACGACATCTATGAAGTGCGCAAGCCGGAACTGGTGCCGTACTACAGTGCGGTCCAGAATCTCATGGGGAAGTTTCAACGCATTGAAGTACTCCATGTTCCACGGAGTAGGAATGCACCTGCTGACGCCTTGGCAAAATTGGTGGCAACGCTAGTGCTTCCAAATGATACACCCATGCTGGTCACGGTCGAAGAAAGGTGGCTTCTTCCTACTGTTCTGGAGCTCATTCCGACGGAGTATGAAGTCAACACCATCACGACGAATGCCGTGGATGAACACGAGTGGTTGCAACCCTTCCTCGACTACTTCAAGCACGGCAGCCTCCCCGACGACCCCATGAAGAGGCGCCAACTACAACGACAACTCCCTTTCTATGTCTATAAGGCCGGTGTCTTGTATAGACGGTCCCATGGGCAGGAGATTTTACTCAGGTGCGTCAACCGAGATGAAGCCGAGAAGATCTTGCAGGAGATGCACCACGGAGTCTGAGGCGAACACCAAGGAGGAGCCAAGATGTACCATGGCATACGTTTAGCCGGGTACTATTGGCCCAACATCATGGCGGACTGCCTCCGTGTGGCCAGGTCATGCCATGGCTGTCAAATCCACGATGACTTCAAGCATCAGCCGCCGGTTTCTCTACACCCCACCATTCCCTCCTGGCCATTCGACGCCTGGGGGATCGACGTCATCGGCCCCATCGATCCACCATCGTCCAAGGGGCATCGTTTCATCCTTGCAGCGACGGACTACTTCTCCAAGTGGGTGGAGGCGGTCCCGCTTCGAGAGGTGAAGAGCGACAACGTCATTAACTTCCTAGAGCGAAATATCATATATCGCTTTGGGATACCACACCGCATCACCTCGGACAACGGCACGGCCTTCAAGTCCAAGAAGATGTATAGGTTCATGGAGAAATACAAGATCAAGTGGAACTACTCCACCGGATACTACCCTCAAGCCAATGGAGCAATTGAAGCTTTCAACAAGACGCTTGGCAAGATACTCAAGAAGACGGTGACAAGACACCAAAGAGACTGGCCCGACCGTCTCTTCGAGTCACTTTGGGCGTACCGCGTGACAGTCCGTACCCCAACTTAGGCCACACCCTACTCCCTCGTCTATAGGAGCGAGGCCGTGCTTCCACTGGAGGTCCAGCTACCCTCTTTAAGGGTGGCCATCCAGGACGAGCTCACCAAAGATGAACGGGTACAATTGCGCCTCCAGGAGCTTGATGCCCTTGAAGAGGAGCGTCTTCATGCCCTGCAGAACCTAGAGCTTTATCGCGGGAACATGGTGAGAGCTTATGACAAGCTCGTCAAGCAGCGCGTCTTCCGGAAGGGCGAGCTGGTTCTCGTTCTCAGGCGCCCCATCATCGTCACGCACAATACGAAGGAGAAGTTCGAGCCAAAGTGGGAAGGACCTTATGCCATCGAATAGGTCTACGATGGGGGTGCATACCAGCTGGTCGATCCTCAAGGAGCCCGGCCCATGCCCCCAATCAACGGAAGGTTTCTCAAAAAATATTTTTGCTAAAATTTGCCTCTTCCATTGCCTTTTTTCTTTTCTTTTTGTTTTCTTCCATGGGGAATTCTTCAAACGGCTCGAATCCATGGTGCATTCTCCTTTGCATTGCGTGGATATATGTTTTCCCCATTTTTCAAACAAAATAAAATGGCTTTCCCTCATCACACCATGCTGGTGATTGAAGATTTGGCTGCCTTAGGACTCGTTTGAGGGCGGCACAATGTGTCAATTTGCAAGCGAAGCGACCCCTACACCCACCAAGCACGACACATACCAAGTATATGCTTCCGGAGGCAGTGGAGAAAATTACTTGGGCACTTCATCGTACCGAGGCTCCGCGCTCTCATGCTTCCTCGCAGGCCACACGCTCACAGAGGCTCGCGTCCCAGGGAAGACCATAGGAAAAGATCATAAAATGGCTGCCCAACTTGGCGCGTAGCCGCGTGACAACCCTGGGGCGTGCCACCAAAAGCTCCAGATAAAATGCCAGAGGGTTCTTTAGTCCACAAAGGTGAACAGCCTCCTTCCAAGTTCTCAAAGTGGGTCTCCCTGCAGGCAAAGAAGAATCCCAAAGAAGTTCAAGCAATCCAAAGAAGAAAAAAAATCCAAAAGATGTACAAGCAATTCATGAAGTCGATGGCCACCCAAATTGGCCTGTGCAAAAGGTCCTCTCAAGAGGGCAAATATCCCGAAGTCCAGGAATCAAGTCCAATCATACCGAGCATTAAAGGAGCCATTGGAAAGAAGGCGGAAGGTAGCTGTTTACCACCCCTCAGCAAGGCATGGAAATTCCCAAGCTATTGTCCTAAAGCCATTTACCCTCACCTTACCATACCCAAGTCTCCGGGTTCGTGGGGCATCATGCAGGGGCATGATCGAGTTGTGGGTTTCCTCGGTACCATGATGGGCTAGAGTATGACTTTCTACTGCCTCTCGGAAGCATCTCCGAAGTCGGCGTCTCCACACACATGCACGGAAGGACAAGTTATAACCGTCATGGTCTTTCAACGGTTCCCAACGACAAGTCCTTTGGCGGCCTTTTCGGATATCACACATATAGCTAGTGTATAATGGGAAAGCCAACATTTTAAAACCCACACCCAAAACCATTTTTTCCCTCTTGCCATATTTTTCTTGCTCTGTGTTGTTTTGTTATTCAAACTTGAGCAGGTACCTCCAAGATTTTGCACGGTCAACGACATTTAGCGTCCATGTGGCCGACGACATGCGTCTTGGCTTTTAGGAGGTTATCTCTTTCGCCCTATGGGTGACACCCCTGCGCATCGACAATCACGCCGACGGCTTCCCGGCGCCTCATCTACTTCAACACACGAAGATATGGGAGCAGTGCAGTGCACCAGTGCGGCTAGCACGAATCTGTGAAACCCTTCGATCAAGTCGGTTGGCACCGCTCGGGCTAGACGGTCGCGACTAGATTGATAAAATTTCTTCAGGACATAGCATAGTATTTCGCCACAGAGTGAAGATGAAGTAATATAGCTGGTTGGCGGGCACCACATATGGTCCCAATCGGCTTCTCGCAACTCAAGTGCGGACGTACATACCTGCACAGTCAGTCAGTATCTCAACATGATGACCCGTGCAAAAGACTATTTACATCAATAACATATTGTCTCTAAGCAAGGCTAAGAACGTCTGGTTTGACACACCGGTCTTGGAAGCTGGTCGCTGCCACCGCATCGCGACGACCGTCAGGGCTCCTCGAGAACAAAAGTGTGTGCCACCATGAGCGTAAATTGGTATCCACTTAACTCAAGGCTGCAATGAATTATTTGCGCCCGTACAATCGTGAGAATAATACTTCACCAAGTTGAGCTCGATTTGCTTCGCTCTCAAACTCGACTTGGGATTCAAAGCAGAAAACAAAAAATTCTTACACCCATAGCCCATGATCTATCTACGTAGTTGAACAGTAATAGTAATAGCGACGGAATTCATACCCTTGAAGACCAAGTGCGCGGAAATATTCCCACATGAACGTTGTCGATGAAGACAACCGAACCCGGCCTCAGGGTCGTGTAGTCGTACCAGTCAAAGAAGACTAGCACCGCACAAGCGGCGCCTCTGAGGGATTACACACGTACGGTGTATAGACGTCGTCTGGGCTGCGGTCCAGCAGAGCGGCAGAAGGTGGATTTAGACTAGAAATCCGGCAGCGCGACGGCGTCCGGCACGAGAGGTTTCCTTCAACCCGCTGACACAGGTTCAAATGTGGGAGCAAAGTCAGGAGGAATAGAGGAAGAGGAGGGAATGAATGATTCCAAGGAGCCCCTAGGGTTTATATAGTGGGGAGAGCGGGTAGGTGGCTGCTGGCACGTGGGTGATGGCACCAGAAGATTCCTTATGCGTGGTGAATGACCAGCCAGTTGGGAACCCCAAGAGGAAGGTATGATGAATATAGCAGCTAGTTTTCCCTCAGTTAAGAAACCAATGTATGTCGATCAGGAGAAGAGCAGACAATAACGACTGAAGGTGATGCTTGCTAGTTTGCGACAGCTTCGGACAATTTATATATGGCGCCTCATCCAAGCTTTGCTTCCTAGCTGCAACGCGGAACCTGCGCACAACACAACTAAGTACTTTGTTCCCAACTTGCGATGAGGTTGTCAATCTCACCGGTTTGCTTGAAATAAAGGTTATGAGCGTATCGAGTGGAAAAACAGTAGAAGTATGCGAGTAAAGTAAACAGTGCGAGTAAAGTAAACAGATGATAACAATATGATGGAAATAGGACCGGGGTCCACAGTTCACTAGTGGTGTCTCTCCATAAGATAAATAACACATGCTGGGTAAACAAATTACAGTTGGGCAATTGATAGAATAAAGATAAATGTGATATGTCAAGAAGATCACTATGAGATTTACTCTGGGCATTACAACAAAATACATAGACCGCCATCCAACTGCATCTATGACTAATAATCCACTTGTGGCGAATTAATCGGAGAACTCCACAAGTATTAAGTTGCGAACAACAGATAATTGCATTAAGCAAAGTGTGTAATGTAAACAAAGCATATGCCCTTGAGCATATGAATGTTGTTTTCTCCCTAGTAGCAACTGCACATCTACAACCTTAGAAGTTTCTGTCACTCCCCCAGGTTAAATAGAGGCATGAACCCACTATCGAGTATAAATACCCCCTCTTGGAGTCACTAGCAACTACTCGGCCAAGATAGCTACTAACAACGGAGAGCATGCAAGATCATAAACAACATAGAGAAAACAAAAGATATAATTCAGTACAGCAACTCAATCATAACACCAATATTCATTGGATCCCAACAAACCAAACATGTAGAATTACATAACGGTGATCTCAATCATGTAGGGCAGCTCATGAGATCTAAACATGAAGCACATGGTGGAGAAGACAACCATCTAGCTACTGCTATGGACCCATAGTCCAAGGTAGACTACTCACTCATCGCTCCGGAGGCAAGCATGGCGATGAAGAAGACCTCCGGTGGCGATTCCCCTCTCCGGCAGGGTGCCGGGAAGAGCTTCTGGACCCTCCTGATCTTCGGGTCGACGGCGGCGGCGGATCGCGATGTGTTCTGGAAAAGTGATCGGGTACTTAGGTTTTTCCCGTCGGGGGGTCTTTATATGCGAAGGGGCGATGTCAGAGGTGGAGCCAGGTGGCCTCACGCCTGGCTGGCGTGACCCAGGCCCTGGCCGCACTGGCCTGGCGTGTGGGGCCCCTGTGGCTCCCCTCCTACTCTCTTTTGGATGACTGGAAGCTCCCGGACAAAATAAGACTTCAGGAACTTATTTCGTCCAATTCCGAAAATATTTCCTGTGTATCACTTCTGAAACACAAAAACAGCAGAAAACAGGGAACTGGCACTGTGGCAACTTGTTAATAGGTTAGTTCCGGAAAATGCATAAAAGTGTCACTAAGTGTAACGAAACATTAGGCAAATGGTGTAAAAACAAGCATGGAGCATCAAAAATTATAGATACGTTGGAGACGTATCAAGCATCCCCAAGCTTAACTCCTGCTCGTCCTCGAGTAGGTAAGTGCTAATAAAAGAATAATTTTTGAGGTGACAAGCACCTACACAATCTTGATCATATATGTATGCATTTGTGAGCTGGGATCATAAGTACTTAAAACATGGGCATGAAAATATAATCTTGACAATAAGAACTTAGCAACCATGTTGTAAACATGCAGATGAACACAAACAAAAGATCATGAAAATGAAACAATGAAAGTCAAATGTGTGTTCAAATCATAAGGAAAAACATACAAATAGTTTTCAGCTTGTCCTTCAAAGAGAGCAAAACATAAATACATAGGACACCTTCAAGTTTAAGAGGGCGACTAGATACAAATAACTTAAGAACAAGTGAAACCAACAATATGAATCAATCAATAAAAACTTTGGGACAATGCACATTATACTAAGAATGACAACTATGCTCTCTTAATGGTGCATAAAGATAGAAGGTGGTGACTCAACATAAAAGTAAAAGAAAGGCCCTTCGCAGAGGGAAGCAGTGATTGCAAGTTTTATAACCTTCAAAAATTATGGTACTTACCGGCTTTGAGCTCTCATTGCCCCCATCATAAGCATCTTGAATGGTTAAAGTTAATGCGAGAACAATTATGATGCATATGCTTGACAAATCATAAGTTGAAAACCTTGTGTCCCGTGAATACGAGTACCCAAACCTCATGCTACTTTACTTAGAGTCCCAAGCAAGGCTCTTGTCATTGTAAGTATATGCATATCATTGAGAACCGCCAATGGGGTACCTCCGTGCCCGATGACATGGAACAAGCCCACATCAAAATGACAGGACAAGCAGACAATGAACACCTCGACATCTCTTTTATTTGCCATTTGTTTAGCTTTTTATTGTGAGATGCGTCGTCGAATGTTCACCATGGGTATGCTGCAAATTTCCACCATGAATTATGCATGGCTTAGATTAGCGGCCCGACGTTTCCCTAACACATATACAAACTCCATGATCCCCACAAGATTCCCAATTCATTTCACACCGCGGGCATCCATAAACAAAAGATCACGATATCAACTCAAATAAGAAGTGCAATGTTGAAAGCTTGCCCATGACTGCATGGCTGGGCTAGTCTCCAACTTACAACTTGCAAGCATAACAAATCAACATATGAGACCACAATGTCAAATTTTTAAGAACAGGAAAAAGTAAAGTGTGCCTTCCGGTTCGTGAGAACTTTACTGACCGAATTTCGCATAACACTGGTAAGAGTTTAATTTGAAGAGAAAATAAAAGCAAGTCAAATTTACTTGGAATAGCAAATTGCTAGTAGGTATGTATGGTGGACACTTTGGAAAACTTTGGCTTTTAGGAGTTGGATGCACGAGTGGAGCTCATACTCAGTACAAGGCGAGGGCTAGCAAAAGACTGGGAGCGACCAACTAAGAGAGCAATAATGGCCATAATCATGCAAAGCGACAAAGCGACATTAAAAGAAGCATAAGATGGCATCAAAAGTCAAAAACTAAATGATCATAGAGGCTATTGCCGACTTTGTAAGAGTCTAACATGTGTGAGCATGCGCCAAGTCAACCCAAATAAAGCATCAAGAATAAAACCAAAATAATGCTTCCATACAATAAAAACAACGCATGATTTTTTTCAAAGGCTCATTAAGCAATCTCAGTTATTTGAGACAAGTCATGCTACAGCAAAACCACTAAGCATACCATCAAAAAGACATCAAGCATGACACGAAAAAGCCTAAGCCGCAGTCTACACAAGCTCCTTCTTGTACCACTATTTTGCATAAAGCTTTTTCTCTTTTCCAACACCATTTGAAATTTTTATAAACACCTCTTTTGATGAAAACCAATAAAGATCAGAGGCAAAAATACACCTTAATGAAAAGATATGACAAGGTATGAACGCAAATCAAGGCGAAAACGAAAACCAAAAGCAGTAGCGGAAAAAGAAGAACACTTGATCAACTCCGTTTTTCATTCTTATAATTTCAACGAGTGTTCTTGGCAAATGAAAAGCAAGGCAACTTCTCTAAAGGAAATTTTTTGGGGTCCAACCATTTATTGCAGCAAACAAAACTAAACTAACTAAGAAAACTAAAATAACTGACGCTCCAAGAAAAACACATAGTGCATGAAGCAATAAAAATATAGTGTTTTGAAAGGTGACCTGATTTTTGCCGATGAAGAAGGGGTGCCTCGGGGGCATCCCCAAGCTTTGACGCTTGTACTTCTTGGATATTTCTTGGGGTGATGCATGGGCATCTCCAAGCTTGAGCTTTTGTCCATTCTTCAACTCATCTCATCATTCTTCAATCCCTACACTTGAAAACTTCCTTCATACAAAACTAAACATAAATCTATTAGCAACATTATTGTAGGCATAACATATAATCAACCTCTTTTTGCTTCAGGTTTCAACTCAAAACCACCACATATATAGCACATACTACTGTAGCAACTTCCCCAAAAGTTCCATGATCAAAAGAACTCGAAAGAAAGCGATAAAGCGGCAAACACAAATATTGGCAGAAATCTGTCAAAACAGAACAGCTGACAAAGGTCGAATTTTTGAGGGGTTTTCTGTTGTCCAAATCAAAAAGTGTTCAACTAACGAAAGTTTGGATATAACCTGGGGCATATGCACAAGAAATCGCAGGTACAAAAGATATACAGAGAATTTATACGAATTTTTACGGTGCAGCACCGAAAACAGTTTCAGGACAACAACATCCCCAAATCTTTACCTCGCTCGAATTGGAGGCTTCTCTTGGCACAAAAACGAAAGGAAAAGTATTCTAGTCTGACGTCCGATTCCTTTTTTTGCTCGGACCGATGCTCGGCCGTGGGATGCTGGCAGTTAAATCGAACGTAGGGTGCTGGCCCTATAAATTATGTTGCCGGTTCCACGGTCCTCCACACCCCATTGCGTTCCCCACTCCACCCACCCACGACGACGAGATTGACGGTGGCGGCGTGCTCGCTTCGCCACGACATGTAGCAGTCTACTACCGGCTGGAGTGCTTCCATCGCGTGAAGAGAACGCATGCGCTGGCACACGCGATGCCCCGGATCGATCCAGGCGGCGCTGCTAACGCCCACGACATGGAGCAGTCTACTACCGGCGGACTGCTTCGTCGCATGGAGAGATCGCATGCGCCGGCACACGCGATGCCCCGGATCGATCCAGGCGGCGCTGCCAACGCCCAAGGCCGATGATGCTGGCGGCCGCTGCTTCAAGGAGGCCCTGGGTCCTGTCCGAAAACCACGGCATCGCCGTCAAGTGGCACGCCGACATCATCGAGTACCTCGGAGATTAGGATCTCGCCGATCGCGGTTGCTCGCCGAGGTCGACGTCACTCTGGAGGATCTCAAGAAGGTATACGGGTACCTCGATGGCGGTACGAGGCTATTGTCGCCCGCCCCACATGGACGCCTACTTTCACTTTGATTGGAGCAATGTTTATTTCTCCGGAAGCACTGTTCCAAGTTGTTAGAAGCACACTTTTTGTATACGTGATTCATGTTATGTAAGACACAACATATACATGTGCATCGAAGCATGTTTCATTTGCTATGGAAGCAAATTGTTCCTTCAATGGAATCATAACTTTGTCACGTTCAAATAAAATCAGTATTTACACGAACTTCTTTGTTGTATTTGATGCAAATTTTCACTGCATGCGAAGCATTTTTTTGCATGTCTCGGAAACTGAATTATTGATTTGAACGCCTAGAAAATGATGGTTCTATGCATCAAGAAGAATGTATCGTGCCTTCTGCTTCCATGCTTCCGGCAATATTGCTAGCTAGATTAACTGCTCAATTCAAGAGAAAATGATGATTCCGTGCATTTAGAGGGAAAATTAATTGGAAGCTAATTAATGGCCGGATGAAACGCAGCGGTTTTGCTGGAGCAGTTTGTGGGAGTAGTTTAATTTGCAGGGACATTTATTCCTTGCATGAAGCACTCTACCACCGGCTCAACTGCTTCCATCGCACGGCTAAAATGTTGCTGATCCGACGGCTAAGTACTGGTCCGATCCAAAGCATGGATCAGACGTCCGATGCCTAGCAGCGCCCAAAACGAAATAAACAAGATAAGGAGCAGTCATTACAGTAGTAATGACTTCCAAGACTCAAATAAAAGAAAAAGTACTAAAAATAAAACATTGGGTTATCTCCCAAGAGTGCTTTTCTTTAACGCCTTTGAGCTAGGCGCAGAAAATTGCGAATCAAGTAATAATGAAAGGGGGATCAGGATCCACTATAGGAATAAAGAAATGAATACTATCCAATTGAGGTTTTGAGTATCCCTTGTAATCACGCTTTGGTACACTATTTTCATCAAAAAGATTTTCAGGATAAATCCAACTAGTATTAGCTACCAAGGCATTATGAATTCCTACAAGCTTACAAGGTATTGGCAATCTAGAATCTTCGTTGGGTGTACCAACAATTTCAATAGGCGAGCCAAGCTTATTAAACTTCTTAAAAACTTTCCTAGCCTCAATTGCAATATCTCTAAATTCTATACGCAAAGTTTCCAAGATAAAAGCTTTCTTTTCAGGATCTTCAATTTCGTGAAGCTTAAGGAACATGTATTGCATGAAAGGATTAAGACTAGCGAACCTAGTTTCCAACATGTGAATCAAATAAGCAGAAGCAACTTCATAACTAGGAGCTAGCTCAACCAAAGATTTTTCCTCAACTTCCTCATGCATACTAATGTGATTAAAGAACTCCTCAATGTTACTTTTTCCAATAATTGAACCACTACCTACTGAGAGGTCCTCCAGAACGTACTTAGGGATCAACATGATGAACTAAAAGTAAAGAAATAATAACTACCAAGGATTCTGATTTTTTTGGGTTTTTGATATAAAATGATGCAAGTAAAATAAATAAAGTAAAGCAAAACAATAAAACAAAGTAAAGGATGTGCGTGCGAAAACTCCCCTCGCAGAAGTCTTCCACTCTTCCCTGGCAACGACGCCAGAAAAAGAGCTGCTGGCGCATGGGTGACGGCACCAGAAGATTCCTTGTGCGTGGTGAATGACCAGCCAGTTGGGAACCCCAAGAGCAAGGTATGATGAATATAGCAGCTAGTTTTCCCTCAGTTAAGAAACCAAGGTATGTCGATCAGGAGAAGAGCAGACAATAACGACTGAAGGTGATGCTTGCTAGTTTGCGATAGCTTCGGACAATTTATATATGGCGCCTCGTCCAAGCTTTGCTTCCTAGCTGCAATGCGGAACCTGCGTATAACACAACCAAGTACTTTGTTCCCAACTTGCGATGAGGTTGTCAATCTCACCGGTTTGCTTGAAACAAAGGTTATGAGCGTATCGAGTGGAAAAACAGTAAAAGTATGCGAGCAAAGTAAACAGTGCGAGTAAAGTAAACAGTGCGAGTAAAGTAAACAGGTGATAACAATATGATGGAAATAGGACCAGGGTCCACAGTTCACTAGTGGTGTCTCTCCATAAGATAAATAACACATGCTGGGTAAACAAATTACAGTTGGGCAATTGATAGAATAAAGATAAACGTGATATGTCAAGAAGATCACTATGAGATTTACTCTGGGCATTACAACAAAATACATAGACCGCCATCCAACTGCATCTATGACTAATAATCCACTTATGGCGAATCAATCCGAGAACTCCACAAGTATTAAGTTGCGAACAACAGATAATTGCATTAAGCAAAATGTGTAATGTAAACAAAGCATATGCCCTTGAGCATATGAATGTTGTTTTCTCCCTAGTAGCAACTGCACATCTACAACCTTAGAGGTTTCTGTTACTCCCCCAGGTTAAATAGAGGCATGAACCCACTATCGAGCATAAATACCCCCTCTTGGAGTCACTAGCAACTACTCGGCCAAGATAGCTACTAACAACGGAGAGCATGCAAGATCATAAACAACATAGAGATAACAAAAGATATAATTCAGTACAGCAACTCAATCATAACACCAATATTCATCGGATCCCAACAAACAAACATGTAGAATTACATAACGGTGATCTCAATCATGTAGGGCAGCTCATGAGATCTAAACATGAAGCACATGGTGGAGAAGACAACCATCTAGCTACTGCTATGGACCCATAGTCCAAGGTAGACTACTCACTCATCGCTCCGGAGGCAAGCATGGCGATGAAGAAGACCTCCGGTGGCGATTCCCCTCTCCGGCAGGGTGCCGGGAAGAGCTTCTAGACCCTCCCGATCTTCGGGTCGACGGCGGCGGCGGATCGCGATGTGTTCTGGAAAAGTGATCGGGTACTTAGGTTTTTCCCGTCGGGGGGTCTTTATAGGCGAAGGGGCGATGTCAGAGGTGGAGCCAGGTGGCCTCACGCCTGGCTGGCGCGGCCCTGGCCCTGGCCGCGCCGGCCTGGCGTGTGGGGCCCCTGTGGCTCCCCTCCTACTCTCATTCGGATGACTGGAATCTCCCGGACAAAATAAGACTTCAGAAACTTGTTTCGTCCAATTCCGAGAATATTTCCTGTGTATCACTTCTGAAACACAAAAACAGCAGAAAACAGGGAACTGCCACTGTGGCACCTTGTTAATAGGTTAGTTCCGGAAAATGTATAAAAGTGCCACTAAGTGTAACGAAACATTAGGCAAATGGTGTAAAAACAAGCATGGAGCATCAAAAATTATAGATACGTTGGAGACGTATCAGTGGCCAGCGGCCTTAGGGGTAAACCCTAGGCCGGCTGCCCCTCCCTTGGCTGCCCCTCCCTTGGCCGCCGCCGGCCCTTAGGGGAAACCCTAGGGCGCTTGGCCTGGTTGGCCTTGCCCAGCCTGGCCGCCCTGGCCTATGGTCCTAGCCCATTTTCCTTTTTTCAACTTTTCTTTATTTATTAATTAATTAATTTACTTTTAATATTTAATTACTTTAATGAAATACTAGACACATTAATCAGTTAAGTCCTTGGCATAATTCCTTCACCGATACAACTTCAATAAAGTCCAGAATGTTTCTGGTGTCTCTGGAACCTTTCCGATATTGCCCCTATGACTTCCAGTAATTCCAAATCTATCTGTAAGCGTCATATACCCTTAAGTGTGACACCCTACAGGTCGAGGAATACGCTAGACATGATCAACTCCACTCTCTGATCAATGACAACAATCGGTTCTAGAAAACCGTGTTGATCCCTATGCATTCTACGAAACTCTTCGTTGATCAGTAAACGTCGTATCTCATTCGTTTTGTCATGTGATACTAGATCTTGTCCGAGGTCAGATAACTAATATCACTATATGTCTATATCATGTCCGCCCTTGTCTGACAAGTCTTTTAACTCGTCCATGACATTGCATCCTCCGTGACCTAGTCACACGCTTGCAAGTTTCATAGATACGATTGTCACTGAGTGGGCCCAGAGTATCTATCCGTCACGCGGATGGACAAATCCCGCTCTTGGTGCACACCCATCAACATACTCCTTTGGCATATCCAAGAGACATCTTTTTTAGTCAATCCTTTTACGGTAGAGACGGTTGATGCAACCAAAGCAGCCTCCAGATGTAGTGATTAGATGTGACCTCATGGTCTAAGGAATAGGTTACTTTATTTCTTAGTTAGATGCAATGTTGAACTTGTGATTGATCTAATTGCATTAACAGTGCTTTGGGTGTGTGTCCATCATGTCAAACGTGACCTCAATATTCATTGATGTATTTGCCCATGATCAAGAAACCTTGATCATCAGATGACACATGAACTGGTTAGCTAGAGGTAACCAGAGACCTGTTTGTTTATATGCCACACATGTACTAATGTTTCCGCTTAATACAGTTATAGCATGATATATAATATTATGAATAAAATGAGATATGGCACAAAAATACACTTTATTATTTGCCTCTAGGACATATCTCCTTCAGTTTAAGAGCATGTCGGGCCGTGCCGTGGCCAGGCCGACCTATTAATGTTCGCCCCAAGTAATCATGAGATTCCTTCGCTTTCATAATTCTCCTAGGTAAACCCCACACATTTCTCGGCGTTTCCTATACACCGATCAGGTCGGCACGGACCACGCCGCACACCATGCGATGGTATTGACCGGCTGAGGTAAGTTTTTTGTTTCCTTTTTTGTTTTTCTTCTTTTTACATTTTTGTGATTCGAAAAATGTTGAAATTTCAAAAATGTTTAGTTTTGAAAACTGTTCAGATTTGAAAATGTTCAAAATTCAAAGTTTGTTCAAAATTTGAAAAAATAAAAATAAAAAAATGTTCAAATTTTAAATTTGTTCAAAATCTAAAAAAGTTTCAGATTTTAAATGATGTTCAGTTTTTGAAAAATGTTTAGATTAAAAAATGTTCAAATTCTAAAAAAATTAAAAATCCAAATTTTTGAAAATTGTTCAAAACAAAAAGAAATTTGTTCAGATTTGATTTTTATTCCGATGTAAAATTTGTTCTCGTAAGAATTTTGTTCCAATTTGAATTTTTTTCAAAAATTCGAAAAATCTAATTTAAATTTATTCATATTTTGAACAGTTCTTTTCCATTCACATTGTGAAAAAAAATCAAAAAAATCAGATTTATTTAAAAACAAAAAGAAATAAAAAACAGAAAAGAAAAAAAGAAACTAGCTGTCTCTCCTGTTGGGCCGCGGCTCAATAGACCTCCACGCGGCATGCCTGGGTGTGCGGCAGCGCGCAACGGCCGCACGGGTTGGGGCATAGGAGCTCCCCATTTCTCTCGCTCTCTCTCACACTCTCACGGCCGCCGCCGCCTAGCTTGGGCTCGACTGAGGCACCACACCGCACGACCGCTGAAGAGGGGGGAAGATGGCAAGCGGAAGCTACGAGGGCGTCCTCCTGGGGATGGGCAACCCCCTCCTCGACATCTCCGCCGTCGTCGACGAAGCCTTCCTCGCGAAGTAATTTGCTCATCCTCCATCTCATGTATTCCGAGCGTTTTGAGATATGCCTTCCCTGCCAATCATTGCCATGTTCCTATCGTCTGATCTGCGATTAGTGTGCATATCGCCCCAATCCTGTTGGTATAGTATAGCTTTGTGGGGGAGCGATGCGAGTTTGGGCATAAAGTCCGTGCAGTATTTGCTTGCACTCCCTAGCTCGAGCTTTAGGTGGTACCTGTGCTGTGATGAGTGTATGACCTTAATAATATGTAACTGAACGAACAAGCGGCAGACAGTACGACTTCTGCTTAACTACAGCTGACCAAATAGAGAAGTTTTATTTCAGTTTTCTCTCTTTTGCTCAATTTCATTTCCTTGGAAAATATACCTTAGCTGTGTGAGCTCATGGCCCAGAAAATAGTATTTTCTCTGTTCTGAATTACTTATCGCAGATGTCTATATACACATGTATCTAAAGGCTTGGACCGTGCTGTCTAGCTTGCATGTATGGAGAATCAGATGTACCTATTCTTGTTATCACGAGCTAACTGACATGTTTTTCTCTACGCTTGTGTTTTAGGTATGACCTCAAACCGGGCAATTCCATTCTTGCTGAGGAAAAGCACCTGCCAATGTAAATTTCTTTCTCCTGTCAACTTTCTCTTGCATTACCCGGATGTTGCTGTTGCCAGATTAATATTAACCATGAATAGAAAACAACTGCCACATACTCACATTGGCCACCTGAAGTAATCAAATCATGTTATTATTTTAATTTGAGTGATCAGATAATGTACTCGTTTTGAATTCTGTATGCAAACTTCCTAGTTCACATGTCATAATTGAAGATGTGTTCATATGGAGGCTTCACTATACGCTAGGGATTACTAATATGGTTTTAATTTGAGTGATCACATAATGTACTCATTTTGATGTCAGTATGCAAATTTCCTATTTCACATGCCATATTGAACACATGTTCATATGGATGCATCACCAAAGGCTAGAGATTACTAATATTGTGGATTTATGTTTTGTGCTATCAGGTACGATGAATTGGGTGGCAAGGGCAACACTGAATACATAGCTGGAGGTATTATTTCTGCGTGTTTGTGCTAACTGCTGAAGTGAATGCAGTAATTTCTGTTTCATGATTTACATTCTCACTGTTTGTGTTTCTTGTGTTCAATTCCTTCAGGAGCCACTCAGAACTCTATTAGGGTTGCCCAAGTAAGCTGAGAGCAAACTAAGTCAAAATAGTCCAGAGCTATTATCCTATTACCAGTCCTGATTTTTAATCATATGTTCAGAAATCGATGCAATCATTATTATGTTTTTGCAGTGGATGCTTCAAATTCCTGGTGCAACAAGTTTCATGGGCTGCATTGGGAAGGACAAGTTTGGTGAGGAGATGAAGAACAATGCACAAGCTGCTGGTGTCAATGTAAACTACAACTTATTTTCTTCCGCTCTACATGCTCTGGCACTCCATTGTCCAGTCTGTTGCACAATCGACTACTTTAACCTTTGCCATCTATTTATCTAGGCTCACTATTATGAGGATACTAATGCTCCAACCGGCACATGTGCTGTTTGTGTTGTTGGTGGTGAGAGGTATGTCACCTAGAGTGGTATTTACCTATTACTGCTCCTAACTTGGCATTAAGCTTCCATAAAGTTGTAATCATGATCCTGGTGTGAAAGAATATGAAATGTTTTAGCAGTTAAGAACATCTACTTGTATGTTACGTTTGTCTTGTCACAGTCAATCTAGTACTTTATCCTGCAATTGTTTATCTGTGTCCACTAGAAGTGTCCATCTGATAAAAATGTGTATTTTCTTTCACTAGACAGTCTTTCTCTGGTACAATTTTTTCTTTCTAGAATAATTATACCCGTCAAGCAATTGTTCCTCTTTTGTTTGGGGTTTTAATTAGTAATCAGTAGCTTGTGGGGCCTGTAAAACGTTTCTAGTATGCATGCCAATCTGCAGGGCATTTCCATTTATTTGTTCGACAGGCGCCTTAAGCATTTGCCTCAATATTTGGTAAACATAGATAGCAGAAGTAACAAAATAAATGGACAATATCTCTTGATCTTGGACCAAGTAACACTCAAAGCATAAATTGCTGCAGCCATACATTATCAATGCTTGCATTGTATTAAATTTTGTAGTCTATATTTCCATGCCCATGTCCTGTTCTTAAACTGTTCCATTACTTCTGTCTTTGTCTGGCTTGTACACACTCAAATGGATATGATTTCAGTTTAAACTATTTGCTTCTTATATAACCAGGTCACTTGTTGCAAATTTGTCCGCAGCAAATTGCTACAAGTCTGAACATCTAAAAAGGCCAGAGAACTGGATGCTTGGTAATAAAAATGATCACTTGTACTCCTCTGTGATTTTTCAGCTTTATGGTCACCTGATACTGAAAGGTTTATATGATGTTTGGGATGATGGTACCTTCAGTTTCAAATGTAAATATGAATTTTGTGATATGATCTTGTTCGGAGTTGTCTTAACACAAATTCAATACAAGTCAATCTGTTTTTGCTCTCTCTAATACTCTGTTTGCTATTTGCAGTATATTTTTGTTTCATAGAATTCTATTTTTGACAATTATAATGTCGTTAATTACAGTCGAGAAGGCAAAATATATTTACATTGCTGGCTTTTTCCTTACTGTGTCCCCCGATAGTATTCAACTTGTTGCTGAGCATGCTGCTGCAACTAACAAGGTTAGTACCAACCACTAAAAGGAGTCCAATTCTAGTGTTATTTCTTGGAGCACAACTGATTGTACTGTTTGCAGGTGTTTATGATGAACCTTTCTGCCCCCTTTATCTGTGAGTTTTTCCGTGATGCGCAAGAGAAGGCTTTTCCGTAAGAATGGACCCTACCATGTGATTCTTATTAAAAAAATTGGTAGCAGTGTAGAACACCTTCAGCTTATGGTGTAAAGATATGTTTTTCCATGCTACTTTGTTCCAATATTTTTTTTTTGAAACATTTTCCATTATACCGGACAGTAGGCCGCCTCATTAAAAACCTTCCAGTCCCTTACGGTACCCTGGAAGGAAAAGAGTGCGTCTGAAACCTACTGCCCCACATCACATTACAGTTACATCATTCACGAGCTTGCTAAGAATAAACCTAGGGGGTTCATCGACCCAAGTACAAGAATTACCAGAAGTAAAAGAAACCCTAGCAAGCTCATGAGCTACCTGATTTGCTTCCCTATTACAATGCTCGATGCTAACCTTCCCAAAACCACTCCACAAAATAGTACAATCATCATAAATGGCAGCAGATGATGTTGCTGAGAAGCCTCCATTCTTCATTGTCTCCACCACTTGAGCGCAATCAGTCTGGACCGTGAAATTATGCACACCAATCTGTTGTGCCAATGTCAAACCATCACGGAACGCATAAGCTTCAGCCATAGGTGCATCAACCAATATTTGCAATACTACTTAGAGTCTGAGTAAAGTTCGTCTTGTTACCACACTTAGGTATGTCGACTACATATTCGGAAATGAAACAGAGGCAAGGACATTTGCTGAAGTTCGTGGTTGGGAGGTATTCATTTATCACCTAATACTTTCATTAATTCATTAGTAAATCTTTAAGCCTTTGACAAAATCCCCTAAAAAATGTAGACGGAGAATGTTGAAGAGATTGCTTTGAAGATCTCACGGTTGCCTAAGGCTTCAGGAACACACAAGAGGATTACTGTTATTACTCAAGGTTGTGATCCAGTAGTTGTGGCTGATGATGGAAAGGTAAATATCCTGCTATATTGTTCGTGCTGATTCTGTTGACAGGCTTTACAATATTGTGATAATTGCATTCTGTTAAAAACATACAGAATGCAACAGAACACACATCCATACATCAATCCTTGATTTTACAGACTTTGTTGAATCAACCTAAAATATAGGATGTTATGTAATATTCGAGCATTCCTATGCTGATACCTTCGCTAATCTGCATAACCATCTATTAACAACATCCTTTGCTTGTAGGTCAAAACTTTTCCTGTGATCCTTTTGCCCAAGGAGAAGCTTGTTGATACTAATGGCGCAGGTACTTGTTACTTCAGAATAGTGACGTTAAAAATGCATTGAATTGTGCTTTTCCCTGAGCTACCCTTTCTCTTAGCATCAACTTCTTATATATGCGTCATGTAACAATATGAATGATGGCAATAGCAGAAGTTCACATACGCCTTGCTTGCATATTCGTGATTTGCATCATATTTGTTTTTAGGTGATGCCTTTGTTGGAGGGTTTCTCTCCCAATTGGTTCAAGAGAAGAGCATTGACGAGTGTGTGAGGGCTGCTTGTTACGCTGCAAACGTCGTCATCCAGCGTTCTGGCTGCACTTACCCTGAGAAGCCCGACTTCAAGTAGACAGACAAGCATATTGACAATATATATTATGTATAGGCGCCGATGTTTTTTTTTTTTTGACACTTACTCTGTACAGCTGTTGTTCCCAGCACAACAGATCCGCCCTGCGTTTGTATTTCTAGGGTCACTTGCGCCCCATATAAACAGCAACTGCAACATGATAGTATATGTGTGCAATCTGGGAAATTAGCTGGAGACAACGAGCTTGTTCTGTTTGTGCATTTATCAAGTACCATTATAATTTTGTGTCATGCCAGAACAGATAACACACTGCATTGCTCCAAATGGAAAGTTCAGACATTTTGCTTGGGATGACCAATTGACCATGGTAAGACCGGTTTTGAACAGCCTTTTCAATATTTGGGCCATACAATGTGTTGTGGCAAAGGCATAAATGTACGATGTGTTTTGGCAAACACCATAAAATAGTGATGTCGTGTAGCAAATTTTACAAACAAAAAAGGTCATGCTTATGTGCAACAGCACAGAGGCTGGATAATCAGGGATTCAGGTGTCACGAATTAGCTGCGCCCTCGAATAATTGCAAGCTCATACGAGCGCCATTCTGCACTGCGGCACTATGCCGTACATCCGTGAAGAATGGAATACAGAGCATGGAGACCGGAACTAAATTTCTACAGAGATCGACCCTATACATCTGAGAGCTACGAAATCATGTACGCGGAACAATCTCGTTATGTCGGAGCAAATGAACACGAGCTAGCGGGGTAGCCGGCAGTCCACCGGCCCGCCGGGCACAGCCGGCATCAGCTGCAGAGCGCCAGCCTCCAGAGCTCGTGCCTGGAGTCGACGTGGCAGAGCACGGCGAGGAAGATGTCCTCGTCGCAGGGCAGGCAGAGCCTGGCGTCGGCGGCGAACTGGTACTCCTCCCGCGCGCGGTCGAGCAGGTCCCGGAACAGCGGGTGGTCGAGGGAGGACACCCGGACGACGTACCGCCGCAGCTCCTCCCCGACGTACACCACCGTGTGGCCCCTCGGCACGTCCACCGGGATGGCGGCGGCGGCCTCGTCGCCGCCGTGGAGCT
Organism: Dactylis glomerata; assembly: GCA_007115705.1. Classification (NCBI taxonomy): domain Eukaryota; kingdom Viridiplantae; phylum Streptophyta; class Magnoliopsida; order Poales; family Poaceae; genus Dactylis; species Dactylis glomerata. The sequence continues at coordinate 378,684 of QXEO01000048.1, forward strand.
GCGCCCACTCCTGCGCCGTCGTCGTCGGGGCAGCGGCGGCGCTGAGCTTCCTGCACGCGTTCAGGAAGGACGCGAGGAGCCTCCTGTTGCTGTTGCGTGAGCGCCGTCCTCCCTTCATGCTGCTCGAACGTACCACCCGTACGTGTGCTTGTCTGTGTTGCCTGTGTGGTTGCTGGATGCTGCGTATATATACAGACAAAGGTATGCAGCTGGGCTTGTGCCTTGCGGATCGGTCAAAATTTATGGTTTGGCCTCAAGGCATGAGCTGTGTAAAATAGACGGTTGAAGGGGGTGACGTTAGACATGTGCTGTGTATAAAAGGAAAAAAAGAACGATCGATTGTACTTGTACATTTGGTAGTAGTACGTCTGAACGGAATGGCCATGTGCACGTCTAGACGGCAGCTTTGAAGGTGGTTCTCTCAAGTCTCAACAGACATGCATGGGGATTCCTTATGTCATGCATCGTTATGCGGGCAACTCTCCTTGCATGGTGTCAATTGGTGATGCTACTCCTTGAAAATTACCTTCATTTACCTCAAGATGCGATGTCACTAGCGTGCCCCTGCCTACCTTTCTATGGATAATCGAAGCTGTGCTACCTCCTAAATTCTGCTAGGATCGCGAAATTCTGGTCAAATGTGTGTGCCGCTTGCAGTCTGGCGCGACAACAGCGACAGCGTCCAGCTTGACGCGAATTCATTAGCTCGCGCATGTTGACCACGCAATGGCCAGAGCATACACAGGAAGATACTAGTATAAAAAACACCAGTATCCGATTATACTCCCTCCGTTTTTAAATATAAGATGTTTTAGCTTTGTGAAGCAAATGTATCTATACATCTTTTAGTGTGTAGGTTCACTCGAATACACACACTAAAAGATGTCTAGATACATTTGCTTCACAGACCTAAAACATCTTATATTTTGAAACGGAGGGAGTACAAGGCAGTCCCAGCGCCTAGGTGCTTGGACGCATGGACATGGTACATCACCGTGTACGTACTACGTAGTCCTTTCCTCCTCCGTCCGTCTCCCACCTTCGATCCGCCGGCTGGGATTGGGAAAGATGCACGTACGGGCCGGCAACCAGCACAAGAATGGATATTGATCGATGTCATCCAAGTACAGCCGAAGATTCTCGACCGGCCGGTACGTTCTCGCTCCAATAATGGAAGGAGGATCGGCCGAGCAACTAACGGCGCCTCGAAGTTGTCGATGGAGTGAGAGATTCTTGCACACATCGCCCTGAGGTCCAGAAGGGGATAAGGGCGTGCTGAGGCGGATGGGGCTCGCGGCACGGGGCGACGGCGGCGGCATTGATGGCGGTGAAAGGAAGCTCCGGTGGTACTACTCCTCACTCCCCGGAGCTATCTATCGTATCCGCCGAACGGTACGTCGCCAGCTTTACCCTTTCGCTTTCGAGGTGAAGAAGAAGTAACGGTGCATGGAGGGCCAGCTAGTGGCGGCGGCGGCGGCATGGAAGAAGCTCCGCCTGTTGTGACGGCGAGGCATGGGGCAGCAGGCGGTGGGGAGAAAACGGCCGAGGAAGGGGGCAGTCACCTCGTAACAGCCTGGTGGTGGCCCACGAGGCATGTGTTCAGTCCACACACACACACAAAAAATCATCGGAACAAAATCAGAAGTGCCAATGCAACAATTCGGTGATATGGTGGAAGCTTTTGATACAAACTAGCTAAATACCCGTGCGTTGCTACGGTTATTTTTTCGTGTAAAACCTAGTGTAGTGTATATAATGCATGTGAATATAAAGATCGTGTCAAAAGTAGCACATGTTATTGGCAAAACATTAAAATTACACCTTGCTTAAACGGTATTCTCTAAAATGTACAATTTGACATGACATGAATATAATATTAGGATCACCTAATTATATTTCATTAACATTATCTAGACCTCGACATTGTCTAGATATTCTCATACGATGTATGGGATGTTGTTTATGGCTTAAATTGTTGTATTAGATTTTCCTTCCTCAGCTCAAAACCCTAACTGTGGGGAGGGGGGTCGAGGAATCTCTCCCCGGTGAGGTCGATGATGCCTCGCACATGGGTAGACAGGTTAATACCATGTCCAAGCAGTGGCCGTGTAGGACAACAAACTGCGGTCGGGACTGCTAGTCCAATTTAGGTTCCTCCTATGCTGGCACCCTTATTGCCGACGCAATCGGCGCCCCCATCGCTTCCTCCAATCTTACAACACATCTCTCCTTTATATGGGTGTTGTTTAAGATCAAAATTGGCCATATGTGATTGATAACACACTGAGGTAGAGATGGAGAGCTCGGTGAATTTTTTTCATGGCAAGGTGCAAAAGAGTGACGAAGAGGATGTGAAACCATGGGACACCACACCTCGGAGGTGGCCACCACACCTCGTCGGAGTGCTCGCATCGAGAAGCAGAAGCGGAAGCGAAAGGATGCTACAACTCAGGAGTTGCTCGCGCGCTCTTTGGGCCTTCTAGAAGAGAACGCTGAGTTTGATGATGATGCCCTTGCCGCCTTCAACGACAAGTTTAAGACCCCCATTGTCGCCTCGGTCCATCACGATGCTTGGCTCCCTTATGAAAAAGATGGAGAAGGTGAAAAAGCCCAAATGCAGAAAGGTCGGCGCCAAGAAGAAGGCAACTGTGATTACATGAGTGATGCAATTGTTGCATCCTATGTGGGGAATTGTCGAATATGTGGCAGGCTTTGGGTGCCTTTGTGTTTTTCCTCGTTGCTTTGTTGTTTCGGGCTTTGGGAGTAGTTCGCATGTCGGGTTCTCAAGTTGTATGGTTTTCGATCTAGTTTCCCTATAAACTGGATCATTTTCCCTCTTCTTAATGAATAGCCAGAGCTCCTGGCGTTTGCGCTATAAAAAAAAAACCATGGGACATTGACTCTTGAGCAATGCCTGCTAAACCCCTCATGCGGACCACTCATGCCCTTGCGTTGCAAATATAAATATATTTGAAAGTTGATATAACTATATTTGAGTTTAATAATCTACCTATGTTTCTCTCTCCTACCCCAGTCCTCAACTCTTGTATTCATCTCCCACGCAATCCCCACACCATGGTTTCTTGTAAAGACATAATTGTGTTTTTCTTCAAACTTGTAAGATTATCTTTTGTAGAGCCAAAGATTAGAGATCAAATCAACTCTCACCAAATTACCATCAAGCATTTTGCGTGTAAGCTGCTAGCGGCAAGACGCGCACGATCGTACAATCATGCTAGCAAGCAGGCTCACTGATCGATCAGGTAGACATGCACGTAATGGCAGCTTGGCTAGAGTACTTTGGTTAGCTACGTACGGGCCGTTGGTCCACCAACTCAATGGTGCTTCATCTATGAGCCTATCGGCATCGACGCCTTTCTTGGCCTCACCCTGTCTCCCCAACCACGACGACCAGCCCCGTGCCAAGAGGCAGCGTGAGGTCGGCCGCAACGGCGAGTTGTACTTCGCAGTCGTTGACAGCCTGCTGTGGAGTAACTACGTCTGCCGCTAGGCGTCGGACAGAGCGCACTGCAGCGTGCCGGATCGCCGGCCTGCACCTCCACTACATACGTATGCGCCGCCGTGAGAAGATGTGCCAGCTTCCATCACGAGGATCAGGTGGAGGGCTCCGAGCCTGTGCCCCGGGCGGCGACCGACGGCCAGAAGCACCAGCAAGAGCAGCGTTGGAGGGAGGCAATCGACATGGCAGGAGCGACGACCGACGTTGACACGACTGTCGGGTGGCGCCATTCCACGGCCGCTGCCGGCCAAGGAGACAGAGGTTTAAAGCTAATTGACCATGTCGGCTCCTATCTTGGCGGCCGCTGGTGTAGAGACCAGATTGGTCGAGGTGGTCCGTGGTTGAGCCGCTCTAGCCGAGGAGGCCGAGTCGCCGCGAGAGAGATGATCGGAATCGATCTGATCGAGCGATTCGTGCGCACGCACGATTTTTCTTCCGTTTTTTTCTGGCGTTGAGCGGATTCGATCGATCATGCTGCGGTGAGGAGAAAACGTCGTTCGGCGGTGAATAGAAAATGTTGTTCGGAAAGAGGGGTTATTATTCAAGAAGAAAACGTTTCGGTCTAAGGTGGAATAAAAACGTATTCTTAGTTGGACAAAAGCGTATTTTATGGACACGGACCAGTCCGATTGCAATATTATTAGTAGAGATAAAGCTCTGGCATGAAAACATTTAAGATTTCTACCGAGAGTGAGACATACATAAACCACAACAAATTAGAAACATAAATGGTAGTACTATTAGATTAATACAAGATGACTGATCTGGCGAAGCAAGATCTAAAAGATCATACCTAAAAAATTTTGATCTTTTAACACCACCACTGCATCGGGAAGGAACTCTCTTCGTCTAACGAAAGTCCGAAGAACACTTATTGAAGAAGTTGTTGTCTCCATCAACACCAACACGAAGGTTGAGAAAAAGACAACCACCATAACCAAAATTAATCTGCTAAAGGAACTAATGTATTGAAAAACTCCGCCCATAGATCAAGTTCTCCGTCCTTCTCGAGAGAGCTGACTTGATTGAGCTTTTGTTAAGAGGATAGAAAAAAAAGATATATATAGGACTCATCTTATACACTCCTGGGTGTACATACTCCCATATTCAATATACCTCATATACAAGGGTATTATACCTCTTTATCATTTTTAATATACCTCATTAATTATTCTAAAATACCTCAGTATAAGTAGTATGCAAAAGAAATCCATCGGAACCCTTACTTTTTTTAATATATCACTTTTACATGCATAAATGTAGTATATACGCAAATAATATGAGGTATATAGACTCAAATGAAAATTTTCATAAAACTCACTTTGAGGTATCTAGTATTAACTAATAAAGTATATTAAAAATGATAAAGAGGTATAATACCCTTGTATATGAGGTATATTGAACTTATGTGGTATTTTTGTAGGAAACAATCCTTCCTTTTCAATGTTGTGAAGCCTTAGCGTGCGAGTCAGTGCTTGGGTATCTCTTTTTTTTTCAAAATGGGGGCGGATGTAAACTTGGGTATCTCTGTTACCCCATAAATCATGTACTCCCTCCGACCACTAATACTTGTATTTACATGGATGTATCTAAACACTAAAACATATCTAGATACATCCAAGTAGAGGCATGTATTAGTGGTCGCTCTGTAAGATATGGCTGACGATGGGATCGAGGGGCGTTAGGGTGTATAGCTACCCACCGTGGTAGCAAATCCACTTTGTAACTTATATATATACTTACATTCAAATTTCTCCAGGTATCTTTTTAATTCTTGGCTTGAAGATCATATTCAACTCGTAAGCACCTAGGGCCGTAAAGACCCCGAAAGCGATAGAGATGCGGCAGTGGAACTCACAAAGGAAGATCAAGAGGTATTTGAAAAGACATATCAAAATGCCAATTTCAGGAAAAAAAATGTTCGTACATCCAATCATTCTATGTTCGCACACAAAGTTTTCGAAAAAAAAAGAACACTTTTGCGTCCCATGTAAAAGATAAGTTTTGATGCTCCAAAATGACACATGAAATGTTCCCTTCTCCTGAATTTGCGTGTGAAAATAGAATGTTCAAATGTACATGTGAAGTTTTATTTTGGAATTCTTTGTCAAATGACGCTACCTTTTTTGAATTTCTCATAATAGGTTCGTATAAACCACCTCCCATGGATGGCCACTATACGGAAGGGCGACGAAAACACTTCATGGAGATTGAGATAAAAGAGGCGCATGAAGACAAGAAATGGTATGTGTGAATCATAAAGGTATAGAATTAGTCATTTGCAAAATGCGGATGTACCATGTGCGCTTGAATTAGAAATTTCGTAGGTCAATGATACATGTGCATCCAAATTTACAAACATGATTACAGACATTTTGTATTTTACAAGTTGTAAGAGATAGAATCTTTTTAAAAAGGTACATGCGATCGGATCAATTACAGCCATGCTAAACCAAAAATATAACACATTTTTCAGAAAATGAAAGCTCTATTACCCCCGTCCTGCATTAACCATGCATCTAGCCCACTCAGTGAATAGAAAACTACAATACACCTGATTACATGGTTCTAAAAAACATTTGTATTTCCAAGTAGTAGCTTTAATACAAAATTGTGCTTGTGCATGTCTTACTCATCTTGCATAATAGGAACTTCTTGGGTTTATGGGATCCTCATTTTCGCTCATGGCATACCCACTTAACTCTATTTCATAACTACTTGTATATTCTCCTCCGAGAAGGCCATGTGCATGTGTCGCCACGTCTAGCCGTACCCAAGGATGCAACGAAGTTTCCTCAATCTATTGAGCTCATCGGCAACCTCTTTCATTGATAGCCTATTGTCGCCACACATATCTAGGCATTTCTTAGCCAGATCTGCGATTCCTCTCAGCAACTCCATGCTCTCTTGGCTTTTCACATGGCTCACCAACACAACATCCAGATTATTCTCCCTCATTGTAGATAGGAAAATGAACGACAAACTCCTTTGCTTCTCAGACTCATTGAGCTTCAGTGGCAACTGGCCTGTGAGGATCTCTAAAAGGATAACTCTGAAGCTGTGGACATCGCTTTTATATGTTAACTGGCATGTTTGCATGTATTTAGGATCAAGATATCCACAAGTACCTTGAACCATTATGACAAACTGCTCTTTGTTCGATGGGGCCAGTATGGAGGCTCCAAAGTCTGACACTTTGGCCATGTAGTTGTCATCAAGAAGGATGTTGGCAGTTTTCACATCACCATGAATTATTGGGGGAGACGCATACAAATGCAGGAAGCTAAGTCCTTCAGCTGCTTATGGGCGATCCTTAAGAGAGTGCTAAAGGATATTTGCAATGCTTGGTTCCTTCCATGGATAAGCTCAAATAGTGTACCATTTGGGACAAACTCATAGACCAAAATTGGAACTTCCACCTCAAGGCAACAACCCAAGAGTTTAACAACATTTTTATGATTGATTTGGGACAAAATGAGCATCTCCTGGCCGAATTCCTTGTTTTGTCTTTCATCAACAACTCCACACCTTTTTATTGCAACTGACATGTTGTTTTTAGTTATTCCTTTGTAGACCGTTCCATAGCCTCCTTTTCCTAGTATTCTATTGTTGTCAAAGTTGTCAGTGGCATGTATGAGCTCAGCTTCCGAAAAAACATTTAAAGCAAGACCTTTCTCTGATTTCATCCTATCAAGCAAAAGCAAGCCTCCATGCTGTTGAAAATGCTATTGTTTAACTTTACTCAGTTTTCTCTTTTGAAGTATCATTTGCCCCAGAAGACAGTGATCATGACGATAACCAGTAGACCAAATAATCCCATTGTGATTCCTAGAAACACCATTAGATGAGATGATTATTATGAGATTGAGGAGAGGGAGAGTATAAAATATAGTTGGTGTACACTGGCACAATAGTTGCATGCCTGGCTTTACACTTCAGTTATTTCATGACATTTTTTTCTGTGAAAACACAATAAGCATTGCGCTTCGATGCAATGATAGAAAAGAAGATTTTTTATATACAAGCCTAAGAAAGGGCGAACACCCCGCCATACAACTCAACCTGAAGACTAGCATAGAGGAGCAGATGACGAACACCACGCGCCCCCGCCTCAGCCCATGCCCGTGCCTCCGCCTTGATTGTGTCTAGCAGAGAAGTGACAGACAGCCGAGTGTTGTCAAGACAGCTGCATTGCGGTGCTTCCAGATCCACCACGTCGTGAGCAAAATCATAGACGAGGTGCCCTTGTGCAGCACACTAGGGGTAGCGCGCAGCATCGAGGCCCACCAGGTAGTGAAGTCGTCTCCGGCAGCCAGGGGATCGATGTCGATCGAATCCAAGACAACACCTCATGCCTGATAGTTCTGGCGAAAGGGCAGCCGCTGAGTAAGTGCATCATCGTCTCCTCCGACTGATAGCACAACAAGCAGCGCATGTGGACACCGTGCTAGCCGCTCCGGGGTCCAACATCTGTCCAGACAGGCTAGCCAGATGAAGAACTTCACCCTTGGGGGCGCCCAGGACTTCCAGTTGAGCCTCCAGGAGCTTGATACCAATGCGCCCTAAAAAAAGGGCGTTGTAGCAAGACTTGGAGGTGTACTGGCCGTTGGTCATCCACCGCCACACCAACCTGTTCGGCTTCGCCGAGAGCTGAACACTGCGCAATTTAACCCACGCATGGACGTACTGCCATAAGGCGAGATCACTCAAAGCCCCTGTGATGTCGGTGATCGAGCTATGCACAACCAGCGCCTCCCTGGGGCGTCTCGGGATGAGCACAGACAAGTCTAGCGCTATGTCTTGAATAGAGCCAAATATCTGCCTCTCCGCCCCGGAAAAGTGCATGTCAAGCCCGCGCCAAGGTCGCAAGGGGTCGATGCGCATCTTCCACAACCAACGAACCCGAAGGCTAATCGATCTACATCCTAGGTCGGGATACCCAAACCTCCGAGCCGTAGCGGTCTGCAGACCCTATACCAGTTGACATGGCAGTAACCGACATTGGCCACTGCCCTGATTTATTTCATGGCATTGCAAAAAATATACAATAAAGTAATGGTCCGGCTAGGAGATTACATTTGTTTAGGTGTTTCCTATTATTAAGCCGTTGTTAGGTTTCATGTATTGCTTGCTTTGACATATTTTTTGCCTACTCGACAAGAACACCGGTACCCTCCAACATTATTGTGACAAAAGCCATCCGAGGGGCATAGGCTGTGATTGCATTCATTAACATCTGCAGAATAATTAAGTATATATACTCCCTCCGTTCGAAAATATAAGATGTTTTAGCTTTGTGACACCTTTTAGTATATAGATTTAAGAGAATCTATACACTAAAAGATGTCTAGATACACTCACTTCACAAAACTAAAACATCTTATATTTCTAAACGGAGGGAGTAGTTTTTAACAAGAGAAAGCGACGCCTACATCTAAGGTGCAATTTAATTGGTAACTAACTAGATTTGCACTAACTACGTCAACCACAGTTAGTGCAAATCTAGTTAGTTACAATTAAAAAGTTCGGTAGCATAAAAATGGAGACCATGCACCCAACCACAGTTTATGGCACCTAAACCAATAAGTCCATCGGTTAGTTAAATTGGGGAATTATTACTCTAAATATTTGGTCACTCAAAGATATCAGAAAAGACATATTTTACTACGCAAGTCTTAACTCTTAACAATCTGGTACCAGCTGTCAGAGCAACTTAAGTCTTGGAAATTCAGGTCGCAATTCCTATATTTTGCTAGTCAGAGGGTAGCAGCACAAGCACGCAGAAGTTAATTTTGGACAGCCACTGCATATATGCAACTAGAAATTCAGAGTCTTGGGAGCAACAAAACATTTGTCCACTTTTTTTAGCATCTATCCCAACCTTCATGTAAAACGGAAAAATAAACTGAAGGCTGCTGAAAAAATAGAAATTCTAGAAAAGTTGTTGTACATAAGACTCACCTGAAATAACGAGGGGTTTCAGATCTCCTCGGATAGATGTACCCGGGAAGTTTTAATCTTGCTCAAGGATATGTCTTTGCTAAGACACCGAGAGCACCATACCAGTTTAAAGCTTGCTTCTGCAGTTGAGTTCTGAAGAGCAGCCAGCACCTCTGAGTGTTCTATGTATACACACAGATCTATTAACAGCAACAGTCAAGTCTTTATCATGTGCACATTGGCACATGGCAGACTTTTCTTTCCCTCCAAAAGAATAAACGGAGCAGCCGCGCGGTTAAAGCCTTTATCATGTGCTGTTTCCCAACAAAGCAAAATATCTGAATCTTCTTAATTAATGAATTCGTCAACGGGAATCAGTGATTTTATTACCACATTGAATGGATAAAAGAACATTTTTAATTTACAAGTTCTAAGAGCTAGACTATTCCCTATTACAAAGAGTACACATAATCGAATCAAGTATAGCAGTAATGCTAACCTTAAAATACAAAATACATGGTAACAAGGTCCAGAAGAAAAAATATCTGCAATTAGTCAATTTATTATATATTATGCTTATCTTAATCACCTTGCATAATAGGAACTTCTTGGATTTATGGGCTGGTTCTCACTTTCGCCCATATGATACCCACTTAATTCTATTACATAACCACTGGTTGATTCTCCTCCAAGAAGGCTTTCTGCATCTGCCTCCACATCCAGCCGAACCCAAGGATGCATTGAAAGTTTCCTCAATCTATTGAGCTCGTCCGCGACCTCTTTCATCGAGGGCCTGTTGTCACCACACATATCTAGGCATCTTTTAGCAAGGTCTGCAAGTCCTCTCAACAACTCCATACTCTCTTGTCCTTTCACATGGCTCACCAATACTGCATCAAGATTGTTCTCCTTCATAGCAGATAAGAAAATCAACGATAAGCTTCTTTGCTTCTCAGACCCTTCGAGCTTCAGTGGCAACTGACCAGTGAGGATCTCTAACAGGATAACTCCAAAGCTGTACACGTCGCTTTTGTCTGTTAACTGGCACGTTTGCATGTATTCAGGGTCAAGGTATCCACAAGTACCCTGAACCATTGTGACAAACTGCTCTTTGTCAGATGGGGCTAGTATGGAGGCTCCAAAGTCTGACACTTTTGCCATGTAATTGTCATCAAGAAGGATATTGGCAGTTTTTACATCACCATGAATTATTGGGGGAGACGCGTAAGAATGTAGGAAGCTGAGTCCTTCGGCTGCTTCATGAGCGATCCTTAAGAGAGTGCTGAAGGAGATTTGTAATGCTTGGTTCTTGCCATGGATAAGCTCAAATAATGTACCATTTGGGACGAACTCATAGACCAGAATTGGAACTTCCACCTCAAGGCAACAACCCAGGAGCTTAACAATGTTCTTATGATTGATTTGGGACAAAATGAGCATCTCTTGGCCAAATTCCTTCTTTTGTCTTTCGTCAACTAATGCACACCTTTTAATTGCAACCGGCAAGTTGTTCTTTATTATTCCTTTATAGACAGTACCATGCCCTCCTTTTCCAAGTATTCTGCTATTGTCAAAGTTGTCACTGGCTTGTATGAGTTCAGCTTCTGAAAATACTGTGAATGCAAGGCCGTTCTCTGATTTCATCCTGTCAAACAAAAGCAAGCCTCCATGCTGTTGAAAATAGTCCTGCCTAACTTTGTTCAATTTTCTCTTTTGGATTATCATCTGTCCCCAGAAGACAGTGATCATGATGATAACCATCACACCAAATAATCCCATTGTAACTCCTGCATAACGACATCAAAATGGACAATTATGAGAGAGAGAGAAGTTGGTCTAATGTTGTCAACAGATGCTTTATTGGTTTTATATTTACTTTTTATGTTTTGATATTGCACAAAAAAGCAATAAAGTACTGATTTAGCTAGGTGGCCCCTTTTCTGGTGGTACCTATTATTAAGCCAGTATCCAGGTTGCATGTATTGCTTTCCAATTTTCTTCCTACTCCACAAGAACACCGAAATCCTCCAGGCGTATTGTGGCAAACGCCACCTGAAGAACACGGATTGTCACTGCATTCATCGACATCTGCGGTAAGATGAGCAAACTGACATTAGAATTTTCAACAAACAAGGGGTCTTTTATATTCAGAACAGGATTTATTAGCATTTCTGTGTATACACATTCAGATCGAAGCTAATCAGTACCTTGGCAGCCATCTGGAATATAAGGGTTGCCTTTGTACCCCTGGGAGCAGTTGCACATATAACCATTATCATTGACCGAATCGATGCACACGCTGTTGCTGCTAAGGCATGCATAAGTGCCTGTCTTGTTCTGCGTGGCGACATCACACGTCTGGTCTCTTATAGCCCAGTCAAGGACCATGGGTACCCGCCCACCATTCGTGTCATTGAACTTGGTGGTGCTTACGTACGCAGTGCTGAAGTTGAATGCTGTTGCCTCCATCAGCACGGCGTAGCTGCACCTGTTGAACTCCCAGATTTCACTTGTGTTGAGCAAAACACTGGAGCTTAGGGCATAGTTGTACATCATCTTCGGTATCATAGTCTGGGAGCATCCTATGCCAGAGCACGACCCGTCTACTAAGTCTGAAAAGTTGCGACATGTTGAGACACCCACGCCCTGGTAGCCTGTGCCATTGTTGTCAGAGATCAAGTAAAGAGCATTGCATCCGATGACCGTGAACCTATTTTGGACATCAGAGAGCCGGTACGCAGAGGAAGCTCGACCCGCGTACCCGCTGTAACTGCCCATAAACTCCATGCTCCCAGTAGAGGTGTTGTAACAGTTGGCCACGATGTAATTGAGCACCCGCATCGTGCCCTGAGTCAAGGAAATGCTGACCACTTCAAAGTCACCACTAAATGGCTTGGAGATGCCATCTTGGACTTTGCAACTGAGGTCGAAGCTTTTTGCGAGTGAGCAGTTTGGATCGATACCGAATGGGAACGGTATCTCAACGTTACCACACTGCCTTCGGCACTCTGAACTAGGAACCGCAGCTCCAGGTGTGCATTGTGCTGCAAGCAGCACAAGGCTCAGACTAAGCTGCAATAACCCTTGCATATCCTTTGGCTGGAGAATAAGCGAACATAATGTTAAATAAATCGACAGCTTTGTTACAGAAAAATTCAATGGGTGCCATAGAAAATGGATAATGTTAAATAAATCGACAGCTTTGTTACAGAAAAATTCAATGGGTGCCATAGAAAATGGATGCCATACACATGCTTAGACCGGTAGATGCATTCCTAAATTTAACTATTGCAAATTATTTTGAATTAGGACCCAAACGAAATTAACATTTGATAAGCCAACTTTGTTTTAAAAAATTCTAAAACACGAGGAATAAGAAAAATATTTTTTCCGAAGCCTGCAGGAATATTGTATATCAAGGAAAAAGAAAGTTCAACAATACGAGATAGGGGTCAAAGGAGAGCAAAAAGGACAGGCCAGCGACCAAAAGCAGTAAGCCAAAATTACTGACATATGGCACGCAAGCCTTTGGCGCCGGCAAGACTGTATTGTTTACAATCCGCTTTAAGCTATGCTAGATGTGCAAAAAATACTACTTTAATGCTAAGCGCCAATCTGAAGGGAGAGAAGATCCAGGGAAGACACAAACGGATTTTCCCATGAGGTCCAAACTCATAATACATAATGTTAGAATTCTTCCACAATCCCTAGGATTTAGCAATTCCATAAAAGTCCATCAGATTCAACAAGCATATTCCTTTGTTTCAATGGGCCACATAGAAACAATTCTTTTAGGATTTTAGTAATTCGATTTTTTTGAAGATTTGTACGGTACATAGATGACCAAAAGGCTGTTTCAACTTTATCTCTCTAAGTTGCAAACAATGAAACTCTACGATAATGTTTTGTTCCTTCAACATCAGTTATAGAAGTCCTACCTACAGAAGCAGGATCTGCTGTCTCTGTATGATGCTCAACAAAAGCAGGACCTGCTGTGAAGGAGCAAAATTATTCCAAATTAAAGCTTGTTTCCATGAAGAACTTTACTGTGCGTTAGGGAACCTACTCGATTACAGGTGGCAACACAAGCGTGCACAAGTTAATTTTTTGATAGGTATTGCGTATAGACCGTTAGAAAGCCTCAGAATTCAGAACAAATAAGTATTTATCTAGGCTGTCGAAAGGAAAAGAAAAAACATATGTTTCGTTTTTGTAGCATCCAATTAAGCTTGAACGAAACGATGAACTAAAAGAGGACCATGAAGACACATTCTTGAAAATATATCAACAGAACTCACCTGAAATAACGAAGGGTCCAGTTCCCCTCGAACAGAAGATGTGACTAGTAGTACTCAAGGATCTCTCTTTCCCAATTCACCAAGAACACTGGAGCAAATTTCAGGTGGGAAGATCACCCTTCCGTTGGTTCGTTCTCTAAGAAAACAGAACGCGGGAGCTTTTGAGATTGCTTCAGTAGTTGTCTGAAGAACACCTGATGACCTGAGCGTGTATGTATACAAGAAGAGTTCTTCGCTGAAGTTGCGTCACGAGACGACGACACAGTCACATGGCAGACTCCGTCTCTCCCTCCCGAAAATAAAGAACTGAGATCCTGTTTAAATATATCACAATTTCACCACGGGAAACCATGTGGAACTAATTCGGACTAAATCAACAAAATTGATGGAAGAGGACAAGACGAAGTAATAATAATAGTTGAATGGGTGGGTGGCGGAGAGGGAAAAGAAGGCGAAGGGGAAGCTTGCCAAGGCGGCGGCGACGCGGTCGAACGCCGAGCGGAGCCGCGCAGAAAGCCAAGTCGGAGCTGCGCAGGGACAATGCCCTCCACCGAGAGCATCGCCGCGACAACCACGGCGGCGGCTGCCACGGGCATGAGCTCGGCCGCGGTCGAGCAGACGGGCTCATCGCGGGTTCCCTCGGAGGGGGGAGTCGAGCGGCGGCGCGCTCTGGCGCCCGACGAACCCTTCTCTCACATCGGATAGCAATTTGGGACTCAAATCTTTTTTCCTTCGGGAGAGTACAACGATGTTTGCGCCTCACTCTGAACACTCTGGACGGTCATTCAACCACGAATCCTGGACTGCAGATTTTCAGTTGGCACATTGGTACATTGGTAAATTTCGAGCAGGGTGCAGGTAAATGCTAGCTCACGCTGAAATGGCAGAAGGAGCAGTGTAAGCAAGTGCAATGCTATTCCCCTACAAGGTCTTGCTATCGCTATATTCTATGGACTAGCTGCCTGCCGGATTACTAGTTCTTGATATCCGAATATTCAACGTGTTCACATCCATAGGTTCCACAGCAAACTAACCAATACGGAAGTTCATTTAATAATTGTGGGAGTAGGATATAAAGTCTGAACTTTTGAATTCTCGTTTTTTTATACTTGACATCGTTGTGGTAGTAGTTGCTAAGCTGAGAAAAATTGGTCCAATATCGTATTACGACTCGAACTCACTAACCAAGGCAACATTACCATTGTTACAACCTATAATTGATACAAATGACACGTGGCACTTGAGATTTTTTTCACAAAGGCAATATGTTAATCTCGTGGAGATATCAATTACATCCAACCTTTGCAACAACGAAATATCCTAAAAATATTACGGATGCACACAATCCTACAGCAAAAAAAAAAAAAAAAAATCCCGCTAGAGTGATCAAAACCTTATAGTTGCAACACAAACTACTGCCAAAATAATATTTAAAGTCCAAATTTTCCAAAAGCGACAATTCTAAAAAGAAACTGTGCACAAGCATCATCTCCGCGCGATCATAGATCTTAGGTTTTCACCCTATAGAAAGTCTGCTCTCTCAAAACAATGCCTTCAACAAGGCTATTGCTACACACAACCAATTAAGATCAAACCTTAGATTTTCACCTTGAAACCTATGTTGCCACCATCGCTTGTTGATGTCGCTGATACAAGTCAAGAATCACCAAGGAAAGTACTCATCGCCTCGAAGACTCGGTTCGCCATTACTAGACCTCACACCTCACCCGCCATGACATTCTCCGCCACTATCTTCAACATAGAAATTAAAATACCGACATGTCCCATGATGATAACAGACAGCGAAGCTTCATCGTATTTGAATGGTGAATCTTGATGAATTCAATACAACATTCAAAACTCATGGCATGCCAATCTCTACTATATTAAATGGCTAGAGGTGATGGATGGCAGTACGTCGTTCGCTGCCCCCCCCCCCCCCGGAACGAGATCCTCTGACGTACTGCTCAATACTGCAGAGGGAAGTAGATCGCTCTGGTTCGTTCGATGCCGATCTGAAGGTAGCAGCCCGAACTCTGGTGACCGAGTGAAAGAGACCAGCCCGAACTCTGGTGACCGAGTGAAAGAGACCGGCCCAAAGCCCAGGAGCGAGAAAAAAAGAAGAAACAGACTCTCCTCCTTCGCCAGGACTCCAGCCGCCGGCGACACCTGCACGACGCCGTCGATTCGCTCACCATCGCTCCAGCTTCCGGCCGCTAGTGACGCGCATGTGCTGTTCATGTGGCCGCCCTCGACATCCCGCGTCCGCTGCCCTGGCGCACGCCGGCCGCGTACTTCAAGAGGAGAAGGACTCGCCGGAACGCCGTGCAGGTCGCCGCACTCCTGGTCTCCGCTGCCGCTGCCCGTCTCACATCGTCCTCGTCCGCCATCTTAAGAGGAGGAGCAGTAGTCCTCCAGTTGGCCGCCGTCCTCTCCTCCGTGTGGCCGCTGCTGCCTTTGTACATTTTGGCCTGAGTTCTTCAGTTTGTGCTGTTGTTGCTTGCAACATTCAGTTAACTGAATTGGAAATAGAATTGAACGGATCTTATTTGTAAAATTCCCTGTGTTTGATGAAGTTGCTCTAACTGAATTGAAATAAATGGCATGCCACAACAAAACTGAATTTGGACAGAAGTAGATATGAAAAATCTGAACTGAATTTTATCTAAATGGCACACACAACTGAATATGAACCTTCAGAACTTGAACATAGAAACACAAACTTTTGGAACTACTTATATAACACTGAACAAAAGGGCACCCACAACTGAACAAGTCCTGAACTGAACCTTCAGAACTTGAACACAAAATAATTTTGGAACTACTTTTAGAACACTATCCAGAACACAACAAAAGCTTGGTGATTGCAAGTAGCATATGATAGTCCCAGGACAACTGAAATATTTCACCACATCACAGTAAGAAAGTCATCTGTTATTGGACCCTGTAAATTGAATAAAGAAGTAAGAAATTTTACACAATTCTGATTTCTAGATTCTTGAGCTAACTATATGAGCAAGGTTACCGTTAATAACTGAGTGAAGCTAAGATTTTCCTTGTACAATTCAGATTCTTTCCCTTTGCCGCTACAAACACTATTATTTGCAACTTGTGCATGTGCTTGTGATTGTGCCTGTACACTACCAGTACATGCCTCTCCCCCAACCTCTTCTATCTGTAATGAAAGAAAAAAGGAGGGTTATGAGAAATGATGGGCATAATACCTTTACATGCCTCTCACCCAACCTCTTCTATCTGAAAATGCACTTTTGTTTAGCAAAATACCTTTTCCCTCCTTCTTGTCATCTTGTGCTTCATATCAAGCCAATTTCTTTTCCTCTTTGAAGTTTTTGTTTCGACCTCCTTTTTCTTTAGGCGTGCATTACTCAACACTTCATTTGGTGGGCAAGCATCCGTGGGAATTGTATATGGATACCGAGGTGTGCTTGTAGATGCATTGATTTTTTCTTCAATTTGCTTACCGAGAATGTCAAGTGTGGTATCTACCAACATGACACATTCAGGAAAGTTGGATGCTCGATCCGCCAAATTATGAAATTTGTGGGACATATATCTATAGCTAAGCATGGCATCCATATTTGGATTTTCAATTATGTTTCTTCCTTCATTATCTTGGACAGTTCCACTCCGTGCTTCCCGTGTCCATCTCTTTAACACATAATGTGGTGGCAGTGACTTGATATTCATAAGATCAAGAACTTTAAGAGCATGGCCACACAATATCCCAATTCTATCAAATTGCCGGCAGCTGCACACAACTCTTTGTTCCAAAGGATCACCAATAACTTTATACTCCTCTTCAAAGGTGAAATCTTGTACTAGAAATTCATTACAACCATCCAATGCCTTGGTGCAAGCTGATAATGATCTCTCATATTCACCTTGAAAAGCTTCAAATATGCCCGGTGTATACAACTTGCTAGCCTGCACCAACATAGGTGGGGGTCTCCTCATAAATAGTTTGGGCAACTTTTTCCTTGAGTCAAATTCTGAATTTAGTTCATTATTCCTTTTTCCTTGGACCACCCTTTCAAAGTGCTTAAAGAACCGGATGATATCAAAATCAGATTTGAAATGGATCTTCAAATCATTGTTCAAACTCTCACTCAATTGTGTACTTCTCATTCCTAATGTGAAGACATCCTTCATATAACATTCAGCCCATTTTTCTTTGAACTTATATATAGTATCCAACCATGTTTGCTTTCTCACCTTTTTCCTCATGAGGTCAAATTTTTGATCAAATTCTGCAATATCTTCATACTCAAACATGCATGCGCTGAAATCTGATAAAATACTTGTTTCTTCAATCTCCTCATTTTTCTTCTCTTCATTTATCTCTTTCTTCTTCTCTTTCTTCTTCTCCTTTTTCTTCTCCTTTTTCTTCTCTTCATCAGTCTCTTCACGTAGATGCTTGACAGCATTTTGCATAATGTGAAAGGTGCATAATCCATGCCATGCTTGTGCAAACACTTCTCCAACTGCCTTTCCCATTGCAGCATCTTGATCTGTATAAAATGTTTTAGGCATCTTCCCTTTATGTGCATTTAGGAAGGCCTCAAACAACCACTTGAAAGATGCAAATGTTTCATCGTACATGAGAGCAGCACCAAAAACTACAGTCTCTCTAAAGTGATTGAATCCAACAAAAACACCAAAGGGACGACTCTCCTTGTTTGTTCCAAAAGTAGTGTCAAAACTAACAACATCACCAAAATGTGCATAGTCCATGATCATTTTAGCATCAGCCCAAAATATGTTTGCTATTTGTTCTTCGCAATCTATTTGCAATGCATATTGGAATGATGGGTTTTTAGCAATCTTGTTTTGAAAATAATGAAGCATGCTACCGGCTTGGCCATATGCCATTTCTCGTTGCCGCTTGGTCCGCAGATAATTCTTGTGATCACGTAAAGTATAACAAAGATTGAGTTTTCCACCAACTGTGCGACTCGCCAACTCATGTGCAGCTTTTGGCCCAATACCTGCATCATCTGCCATTTCAATTTCATAAGCTTGTAACTCTGAAATTTTCCGCTGTGACACCATTAAGTGTAAAGTTTCAGGCAGGTGTAGTATGTGGTTGTGCTCCAAAACCAGCTTACTCACTATGAGAGTTTCCTTCTTCCTGTCCATATTAACATTCATATGCACTTGGCAACCGGTTCTAGTTTCAGCTCGAGGAAACTTTGTTAAATGATCCCTTTTGTCTTGTGATCGATGACCCTCATTTGCACAAACAAATTTACTTGATGTAACTTTTCCATCGGATGGCCTTTTGTTTGCATATCTTTTTCTGACCTCAAAGCCTTGCTGCCCACTGTAGCTCAACCAAAATGCCCAAGCTTCATGTGAATTTTTAAATTCCATGCCAACATGAGGTACCAAATGTGGTAGTACAACTCTGCAGTCCAAATGTGAAGAGAATATTAGAAACAATAGCAGCACTCAGATATGACTTGACAAAGTGTGGGATACGGAAATTACCGATTGGAATCGTGATCTTGGTGCAATTTGTTAACCTCTTCTGCCATCTCAGTTTCTTCTTCCATGGAATCTGCACCAGAGCTTCTCAAACCTGGGGAGAAAACAAAACTTAATAACTACGTCTTTCATGAAATATGCACTAATTATAGCCCTTCTCAAACTCCTAATTTCGTTTTGGCTATTAAGAAACCGATGGACATAATCTCGTTTTTGTCTAAAACTGTATCTCCTCTGATCCAAATATTGCAAATAAGGTACCATTGGAAAGGTATAACCATGTACTACAACTTCTATTTTGAGCCCAAGTCGAAATTAAGCACCGATTAAGAGCAGTTTCGAATTTAAGCACCGAAAAGGGACAAATCTGCTAGCTACAGGGAGAAACAGAGGAAGACAGAGATTTACCTGAGATTGATGAGCAGAGCAGCGCATTGACGAGGTTTGGCGATCTCCTCGATCTCTTTCTCGATCTCCTTCTCGGTCTCCTTCCAGCGATACCCTTCTCGATCTCCTTCTCGCGCGCTTTTCTTTCTCTGATTCTGGCGCCCTTTTCTGTCTTCTCGCGCCTTTTCTGAGCTGCAGCGTGAGCGAGCCCCTGAACTGGGCTTTGGGCCGGTCTTTTTCACTCGGTCACCAGAATTCGGGCTGCTACCTTCGGATCGGCATCGAACGAACCACAGCGATCTACTTCCCTCTGCAGTATTGAGCAGTACGTCAGAGGATCTCGTTCCCGTGTGAGATCTTCACGACGCCCGCTCTCTGCACATGCTTTATCGATGTGTGTTATATTGCACACGGCTACACGCACGCTGCCTCAAAAGAGTTGCGATGAATGTTTAACTTTTTAGATGGATATATGGTGGGGGTAAGGATTTGGTGCACATGGGCACCAGTGATCTTGTTTTTTAAATAAATTAAAAATTATATTTCTTTTTAAAAAAATTGAAAAAATATTCGCATGTAGCCAATTATTTTTTGCACGAACGTGCAAAAAATAATATGAAAATACTTTATATTTTGGGCTACACAAAAATGGCAAACGTCTAGATCTGAGTATGTATATTTTAAATCAATAAATTTTATCAAAATTTGTTATTTTTATGTAGCCCATAATACAAAGAATTTTGTAATAAAATTTTGCATACTTACAGATTATATCATTGACTATATCTTAATTTATTTTCATAATTTTTTGTAACTTAAAATTATGATTTTTTTTTTTGATTTTTTGAAATGGAGGGAGCATTGGTGCCTGGGAGCCAAAAGCACTTTTCGGACACTGTGGTTTATTATTATTTTAGAGACATCAAGCAGCTCAACGGCTCTCTACAAATGGACGGAGGCGTACGGAACTGTGGATAGAGGGAGGGCAAGGCCCAATGCCCACAAATAGACCGTGCGACATGGATTTGTCCTTTTCGTTGCTTTTTTAATCTAAATTTGAGCTCACTTTACTATTAAGTGGAGATATCATATGTCTTTCTTTTGTCCGGCTTTGGCCCACCAACACACACTTTCTCCCTCCATTCTCACCTTGTCGCTATCTACAACTGCCGAGTCCTAACGCGATCTATGGAGGCCTGATACGTTTCAAACGTATCTATAATTTTTTATGCTTCATGTTTATTTTTACACCATTTGCCTTGTGTTTCGTTACACTTCGTGGTGTTTTTATGCGATTTTCGGAACTAACCTACTAACAAGATGCCACAGTGTCAGTTCTCTGTTTTCGGCTGTTTTTGTGTTTCAGGAAAGCTACACAGGAAATATTCTCAGAATTGGACGAAACAAGTTCAGAAACTCCTATTTTTTCTGTACGAAGGACGGAGACCGAAAGAGAGCCGGAGGGGGGCCAGCCTCACCATGAGGGGGCGCGGCCCAGCCCCTGGCCATGCCCCCCCTGTGGTGAGACCACCCTGGTCGCCTCGCCCCTTCGCCTATAAGTAGCCTCCCGACGGAAAACCCTAAAACAATCGGCAAATTTCCAGAAAGAGTTCCGCAGCTCCGCTGCCGCCGTCGACGAATTTTGGGGGACAGAAGCCTCTGTTCCGGCACCCTGCCGGGATGGGGAAGTGCCCCCGGAGCCATCGTCACCGCCGTCTCCGCTGTCTCCATCGACCTCACCGCCATCTTCATCAACCTTGTTGTCTCCTATGATGAGGAGGAATTAGTTCTCCCCCGGGGCTGAGGGCTCTACCGGTAGCTATGTGGTTCACCTCTCTCTCCCATGATGTGATCTTTATGTGATCGTGAGCTTTGTATCTAGTTGAATTGGTAGATGTTATTATTCAGATATTATGCTACTCCCGTGCTTTATATTTGTAATCTCCGGAGATACCTTGTATCATGGTGTGAAGGTGACTAGTGTGCGCATCATGTGTATCTTTTTTGTTAATGTCTCTATGAATTGTTGATGTTTGTTGGAACCATCTAGTACGTTCATGGTGATAGTGTGGGATAATCTAGTTTGGGTACATACGGACTTTGAGGAGTCCTTCGTAGCCCTACACATGATTAGTGTTCGTTTTCCATTGGAGAATTGTTTTGAGTTGCATATTGATGATAGTATCTATTGGTTTAATTATGTTATATTTGTTGGGAGTGTGTCCACTAGTGAAAGTATGATCTCTAGGCCTTGTTTCCAAGCTTTGCACACTGTTTACATTCAGTTTTGTTACATGTTTGCTTGCAACGATATTTATTTCAGATTACATTTACTACTTATAGTTATCACTACTACTTGTATTTCACTATCTCTTTGCCGAAATAGTGCACCTATACATTTGACAAGTATATTGGGTGTGTTGGGGACACAAGAGACTTTCTGTATCCTAATTCCAGGGTTGTTTGAGAGGGATAGCTTTGATCTCTTCCTCCCTGAGTTCGATAAACCTTGGGTGATCCACTTAAGGGAAACTTGCTGTTGTTCTACAAACCTCTGTACTTGGAGGCCCAACACTATCTACAAGAACAGACGCGTGCGTAGACATCAAGCTCTTTTCTGGCGCCGTTGCCGGGGAGGTAAGGTAAAAGGTACCCGCATCCTCCTGTGTGAGTGCTCGGAGTTATTTCCTTTAGATTCTGCAATTATATCTTTTTGTTTCTTATTTTTATTTTCACTATTTAGGCTTAATGGAAAGTAAAGAGTTCTTTAGTCTTTTTCCTGAGTTTAGATTTGAAGAGAAAATTGAAAAACCATTGGAGCTTGTTTTGCATAGCAATGTTATTAGTACGAATGCTTTGAACACCGTTATTGCTAATGCTATAGAAAAGTCTAAGCTTGGGGAAGCTGGTTTTGTTAAGCATGATATTTTTAGTTCTCCAGCTTTAGTGGAGAAAGTTTGCTCTGATGCTATTTTATCTCCCATATGTGATAATTCTTATGATGCTTGTGCTCCTCATCCTTTTAAAATACCTATGAAAATTATTGAACGTGTTATGGATAACTGCTATTTAGGAGATGGAACTATCCATCCTGGTGATCATTTGCTCTTTATATATGAATTATGCGAGTTGTTCTAGTGTGCAGGTATTTCAATGAACCAAGTTAAGAGGAAGCTATTTTCTCTATCACTGAAGGGTAGAGCTGCAGAATGGTATAAAACACTGAAGGATGGCCGACCTATTGATTGGGAGGAAATTGTACCTCTCTTTTATTCTAAATTCTATCCTTCTAGTGAGGTTTATAAAGATAGAAATTACATTTATAATTTTCATCCGCATGAGGGAGAAAGCATTGCCCAAGCGTGGGGAAGATTGAAGTTACTAATGCACAAATGTCCTATTCATGATCTTCCCCGTAATATTGTTATTAATAAATTTTATGCAAGGCTTTCAGGATATTACGAGGACTATCTAGATGCATGCTTTGATGGGTCTTTCACAAGCAAGGATGTTGACACCAAGTAGGATCTGCTTGAAACAATTCAAAACAATATTGAAGGTTGGGATAGCGACAAAGGTAAAGGATTAGGTATGAATTATGAGTTTGATTGCATTAAGTCTTTCGCTGAAATTGCTGATTTTTAAGAGCTTAGTGCTAAGTATGTGATACGTCCAATTTCCATCACTATTCTATATCATAATTTACTGTTATTCATTGATATATTTCATATTTAGATATGATATTTATGTTATTTCCTTTGCTTTCACATGTTTGATGATCATCGGAGGAGTTGCTGTCGGAGTCAGGATTCTGCTGAAAAAAGGACCATCAAGAGACCATATTTTGAAGATCAGGAAAATTCCAGAAAAATATCCAGAAATTATATTTTCCCAGAAGACTCAGGAAGCCAGAAGGATGAGTCGAGAGGAGCCAGGGGGGCCCCACACGCCAGGGTGGCGCGGCCAGCCCCCTGGCCGCGCGGGCCCTGCGTGAGGCCGCCCTGGCCTACTTCTGGTCTCGCCCCTTCGCGTACATCATCGTCCCCGAAAACCTAAGTCAAGGGGGGGGGGGGGGCTCAGAGTTAGACACAGCCGCCTCTGCGGGGCGGAGAACGCAGAGAGAGAAAAGCTCTCCGGCAGGGAGAAATTTGCCGGGGAAATTCCTTCCCGGAGAGGGGAGATCGTCGCCATCATCATCACCACCGCACCGGACTTCATCGGGATCATCATCGTCATCATCTCCATCACCAGCACCTTCATCTCCACCATCACCACGCCATCCCGCTATAACATCTTGAGTTGGATCTTGTTATATTCATAGGGGAAACTTTCCCGATGTTGATTACTCTTGTAGTTGATGCTATTGAGTGGAACCGTTGAGTTAAGGTTTATGTTCAGATTGTTATTTACCATTATTTCACCTCTGATCATGATCCATATGATGTCTTGTGAGTAGTTCGTTTAGTTCTTGAGGACATGGGAGAAGTCAAGATGTTAGTAGTGAATTATTGTTGAGAAATATTTAATGGTTTGATATTGTTGTGGTGCTATTTCACTAGTGGTGTCATGTGAACGTCGACTACATGATACTTCACCATTTATGGGCCTAGTGAGATGCATTGTGTATTTGGCTACCGATTGTGGGGTTGCTGGAGTGACAGAAACCTAAACCTCCGTTGGGAAACCATTGCACCAGGGAGCGTAGGATCTTAGAGTTTAAGGCTGTGGTTAGATTTATCTTAATTACTTTCTTGTATTTGCGGATGCTTGCAAGGGGTATAATCACAAGTGTGTATTTATCCTAGTAAGGGTAGTGCGCTAGCACAGGTTCACCCCCATAACACCTATCAAACCAATAAATACTATTGGCTCTATGAAGCGAAAGCTCTTGACAGAAACTCCCGTGTGTCCTCAAGAACGTTTGGTTATTATAAGTACACAACCGGCTTGTCCTTTGCTGAAGAAAGGATTGGGCCACTTGCTGCAATTGTTACTACTGTCTTTTATTTACTCGCACTTTATTTACTCGTATTACCAAATACCCTTGAAAACCTGTTTGCTAGTATTTACAGTGATTCCTTGATCAAAACCGCTCATCAACACCTTCTGCTCCTTGTTGGGTTCGACACTCTTATTTATCGAAAGTACTACGATACACCCCCTATACTTGTGGGTCATCAAGACTATTTTCTGGCGCCGTTGCCGGGGAGTGTAGCGCTATTGAAGAGTGGAATTGGTAAAGGTAACCGTCACGGTGAGTATTGTTTTTATTTTGTCTTTTATTTTTGTTTTACTCTGCTATGGAGAACTCTCCATTTGGTTTCCTATTTGGAAACACATCTACTACTACTACTGCTGCACATGTGGATGAACCACCACCGCCACCGCCTGCTGAAATTGATCCTTTTAAAATACCTATGAAAATTGTTGGGCGTATTATGGATAACTGCTATTCAGGAGATGGAACTGTCCATCCGGGTGATCACTTATTATTTATACATGAATTATGCGAGTTATTCAGATGTGCAGGTATTTCACCAAGTCAAGTCAAGAAGAAATTATTCTCATTATCATTGAAAGGCAGAGCTGAAGAGTGGTATCGACTACTCCAAGATGGTCCATCTATGGCATGGGAGGATATTGTACCTCTCTTTTATTCCAAGTATTATCCTCCAAGTGAAATTCATAAAGACCGTAACCGGATATATAATTTTTGGCCTCATGATGGAGAGAGTATTGCCCAAGCGTGGGGGAGATTGAAGTTACTAATGCTCAAATGCCCCATTCATGAGCTCCCCAATAATATTGTTATTGATAATTTTTATGCGCGGCTTACTCTTCCTGATAAGGATTATTTGGATGCTTCTTGTTTTGGATCATTTACTCATATGAAAGAAGATGCTAAGTGGAAACTTCTTGACTGTATACAAGAGAATGCTGAAGGTTGGGAAAATGACAAAGGTAGGAAGTCAGGTATAAACTATGATTATGAATGCATTAAATCTTTTATGGGAACCGATGACTTTCATAGTGTTAGCGCTGCTTATGGTCTTGATTCACAAATACTTGCTAATTGTCTTAAGGCTTTTGCCTCTATATTGATGTTCCAAAGAAAGATTGGAACAAATATCATGCGCCTTATAAAGATTCTATTAGTCATATACCTGCTGCAGCTACTGAAGTTTGTACTGTTGATAGCATTGTGCCTGAACCTTATTTTGAGAAGACACCTTTCCCTGCTAAGGTAAAGAAGTATTCTACTTTGGTAAGTGTGTCTAATAAAAGCACTAAGAAAGCTGCAGAACCTGATGAGCAAATTACTATTAAGTCTCCTGTAGCTATATTGAAGGATCTTGTTACTAAAGATGTAGGGGATGAATATATTCTTTTTTGTGAAGATGCTTCTAACATTCTCTCACATCCTAAAAAGCATAGGAAAGCAAGTGTTCCTGTTATTTCTGTCAGGATTGGAGATCATTGCTATTATGGTTTATGTGATATTGGTGCTAGTGCAAGTGCTATTCCTTTAGAGCTTTACAAAGAAATTATGCATGAGATTTGGCGCTTGTGAACTTGAAGATATTGATGTGGTTGTTCAGCTTACTAACAGAGAGACTGTTTGGCCTCTTGGTATTGTTCGAGATGTGGAAGTTCTATGCGGTAACACTAAATACCCCACTGATTTTCTAGTACTTGGTAAGGAGGCTAGTAAAACTTGTCCTATTATTTTTGGTAGACCATTTTTGAACACTTGTGGCGCCGTGATAGATTGTAAGAAGGAGAATTTTTTTACTAAGTTTAATGGAGAGTCTTATGAGTTTAATTTTTCCAAGTTTGCTAAGACTGCTTATGAAAATGAAACGCCTAATGAAATTTTTTGAGTTGAACAGCTTGCTTCTATTGCTCTTGCTCCTAATAATGCCTTGCAGCAATTCATGGAAGATCACGAAAGTGATGTTTTTAGCAAGGAAATAGAAGAGATTGACGACATTCTTCTTCGTCAACCACCGTTACTTAAACATAATTTACCTGTGGAGGATCTTGGTACCACTTTGCCGCCTAAAGAAGATCCTGTGTTTGAATTAAAGCCTTTGCCTGATAATCTTAAATATGCTTATATAGATGATAAGAAAATATATCATGTTATTATTAGCTCTAAACTTTCAGGAAAGGAAGAAGAAAGATTATTGGAGATATTGAGGAAACACCGAGGAGCTATGGGATATACTCTTGATGATTTAAAAGGGATTTCTCCCACTTTATGTCAGCATGCCATTAATATGGAGAAAGACGCGAAGCCAGTCGTGGAGCATCAACGCCGCCTAATTCCCAAGATGAAGGATGTGGTAAGAAATGAGGTATTAAAACTCCTTGATGCTGGTATTATTTATCCTATTGCTGATAGTAGATGGGTTAGTCCTGTTCATTGTGTTCCTAAGAAAGGAGGTATGACTGTTGTGCCTAATGAGAATAACGAGCTTATTCCTCAAAGGGTAGTTGTTGGTTATAGGATGTGCATTGATTATAGGAAGGTAAACAAAGTTACTAAGAAAGATCATTATCCTTTACCGTTTATAGATCAGATGTTAGAAAGGTTGTCTAAGAAGACTCATTTTTGTTTTCTTGATGGTTATTCTGGTTTTTTCTCAAATTGTTGTTAAGAAGGATGATCAAGAGAAAACCACTTTTACTTGTCCTTATGGAACTTATGCTTATAGACGTATGCCGTTTGGTTTATGCAATGCTCCTGCTACTTTTCAAAGATGTATGCCTGCTATTTTTCATGGCTTTTGTGAAGAAATTGTGGAGGTCTTCATGGACGATTTCTCTGTCTATGGAACTTCTTTTGATAATTGTTTGCACAACCTTGATAAAGTGTTGCAGAGGTGCGAAGAAACTAACCTTGTTCTTAATTGGGAGAAATGCCACTTTATGGTAAATGAAGGAATTGTCCTTGGACATAAAATTTCTGAAAGAGGTATTGAAGTTGACAGAGCAAAAGTCGAGGCAATTGAGAAAATGCCCTGTCCCAGAGATGTTAAAGGTATTCGTAGTATTCTTGGTCATGCTGGTTTCTATAGGAGGTTTATTAAAGATTTCTCTAAGATTTCAAAGCCTCTTACTAATCTTCTTCAAAAGGATGCACCATTTGTCTTTGATGATGATTGTAAGGAAGCTTTTGAAACTCTTAAGAAGGCTTTAACTACTGCTCCTATTGTTCAACCACCTGATTGGAATTTACCTTTTGAAATTATGTGTGATGCTAGTGATTTTGCTGTTGGTGCTGTTCTTGGACAGCGCATAGATAATAAGTTGAATGTTATTCATTATGCTAGTAAGACTCTTGATGCTGCTCAGAAGAATTATGCTACTACTGAGAAAGAGTTTCTTGCTGTTGTTTTTGCATGTGATAAGTTTAGATCTTATATTGTTGATTCTAAAGTTACTATTCATACTGATCACGCTGCTATTAGATATCTTATGACTAAGAAAGATGCTAAGCCTAGGCTTATTAGATGGGTGTTGCTTTTACAAGAGTTTGATTTGCATATCGTAGATAGGAAAGGTGCTAAAAATCCTGTGGCTGACAATTTGTCTAGATTGGAAAACATTTCTTTTGATCCTATTCCTATTAATGATAGTTTTCCAAATGAACAGTTGGCTGCAATAAATGTAACTTCGCGAGACCTTCCTTGGTATGCTGATTATGCTAACTTTATTGTTTCCAAGTATTTGCCTCCGACCTTTACAGCTCAGAAAAGAAGAAAATTCTTTTATGATTTGAGGCATTATTTTTGGGATGACCCACACTTATATAAAGGAGTTGATGGTATTATGAGAAGATGTGTACCAGAATATGAGCAATAAGAGATATTAAGAAAATGCCATAGCAGTGCCTATGGAGGGCATCATGCTGGAGACAGAACCGCACAGAAGGTTCTACAATCAGTTTTTTATTGGCCAACCCTCTTTAAAGATGCCAGAAGGTATGTTTTATCTTGTGATGAATGTCAAAGAGTTGGTAATATTTCTAGACGCAATGAAATGCCTATGAATTACACTCTTGTTATTGAACTGTTTGATTGTTGGGGATTTGACTTTATGGGTCCTTTTCCTCCTTCAAAAGGCTATACCCATATACTTGTTGCTGTTGATTATGTTACTAAATGGGTAGAAGCCATACCTACAAAGAGTGCCGATGGTGAGACCTCGTTAAAAATGCTTAAGGATGTTATTTTTCCTAGGTTTGGTGTGCCTAGATATCTTATGACTGATGGAGGTTCTCATTTTATTCACGGTGGTTTTAGAAAAACTCTTGCTAAATATGATGTCAATCATAGAATTGCTTCTTCTTACCATCCCCAAACTAGTGGGCAGGTAGAGCTTTCAAATAGGGAGATCAAGTCTATTTTGCAGAAGACTATCAATAGATCTAGGAAAAACTGGGCTAGTAAGTTAAACGACGCTTTATGGGCTTATAGAACTACTTATAAGAATCCCATGGGTATGTCTCCTTATAAGATGGTTTACGGAAAAGCGTGTCACTTGCCCTTAGAATTAGAACACAAAGATTTTTGGGCAGTGAGAGAGCTTAACAGAGATTTTAAACTAGCCGGTAAGAAAAGGTTGTTAGATTTGAGTTCTCTTGATGAGTGGAGAAACGAAGCGTATGAGAATGCCAGACTTTTCAAAGAGAAAGTCAAGCAATGGCATGATAAGAGAATTCTTAAGAGAGAGTTTCATGTTGGTGAGAAAGTTCTATTGTATAGGTCTCGTCTCAGATTTTTTGCAGGAAAATTACTTTCGAAATGGGAAGGACCATATGTTATTGTGGAAGTGTACCGCTCAGGTGCTATTAAGATTGCTTCATTGAAAGATGACTCTACACAAGTGGTGAATGGACAAAGACTCAAGCATTATATTTCTGGAGATTCTTATAATGAAGATGTTGATGTTATTGAAACAGTTTCTCCGGAAGAATTCATCCAAGACAAATTGCAGGTACATGCAGAGTTCGTTTTTGAATAGGTAACAGTTCTAGTCAGAAAAGTTTCGCGAAAAGCTCTTCCTTTAATATTTTTGCTGTTTTTACTAAATATGAAAAATCACGAGACGAAAACGGGCAGGAAAAAGAGTCCGTGTGTGTCTCACACACAGGTGGCGCGGGCCCACCCCTGGCCGCGTCACCTAGGTGTGAGAACACCCCGGAACTCGTTTCCGTCCCGGTTTCCTCCTGTGACTTCGTTTTGACGTATAATTTTCGCCTATTTAACCCCCCGGAGTCCCCGAGGTCTGTATATCGTTTTCTCGCCGTGTTTTGTTTTGAGCTGTTTCTGTCAGGGATTGCCCTCAGCTTTGGAGTTATAATGTCTTCGTCTGGTTCGTCTAAAGAGAACCCTCTTGTGGATTCCATCAATCCGTATATGAGGGAGCTGAAGATGCATCTGAAGGAGTTGTCACTCAAGGATGGGGAATTGCAGATTAAAGATGTTCAAGGACCCAAGGGAGAAGGGAGTCTCGAAGCAAGGA
This sequence comes from Dactylis glomerata, assembly GCA_007115705.1. Classification (NCBI taxonomy): domain Eukaryota; kingdom Viridiplantae; phylum Streptophyta; class Magnoliopsida; order Poales; family Poaceae; genus Dactylis; species Dactylis glomerata. The sequence continues at coordinate 408,864 of QXEO01000048.1, forward strand.
TGGAAGCACTGGAACAGGAAGTTTTCAAATACAAGAAGATGGCGGAAAGCGAGGTGGACATTATCTATAGGATTAATGAAGAGCTTGTTGCCAAGTACAAGAAGGAGACTACAGAGCTTTGGAAGGATGTCCTCTCACTCCAGGAGACGACTAGCCAATTACAAGCACAACTCTACGACGTGCAGAACCAAAATTGTGAGTATGAAGCTAGATTTCAACAAATGAGTGCTGCTGCAAGTTTCAGGATTTTGGAGACCAAGACATCCTTCCTTGACGGAGGACCTCTGCCTTGGAAGTACGACAACGATGAAGATTCACCGCCACCGCCAAAGGAGTAATTCGTCATCGGTATAGGCATCCCCTTGGCTTGTTCCAAGCTTGGGGGAGTGCCTCGGTATCACATCATTACCTTTTGCTCATTTACTTTTCAAAGTAGAGTCATATCACGAATAGAGAAGTTATCATATAGAATAGTTTGCAGTTTGGAAGTATCCTCCTTAGTTAGTTATCTATGTATCCCTTGGTGTGAGTTGCGGTAATAAAATATTAATGAGAAGTTTTATCGTTTACCTTTCGCACACTTTATGTTAGTTTGCAATCTCTCTTGTATGACTAGTCTTGTTGATTGGTATTGGTATCACATTGGGAGCATGAGTATATTTAGTTGGTTTTGGCAAACCTAGCTTGGTCAGTAGCAACTTTACCTTGAGGTTTGAGTAGAAAAGAATAAAGAAGTGCTTGCAGTTACATCACTTCAGTTTTCCCTTATGTTTGGCTTATAAGCATTGTTATTCTTAAAGTTAAAATCGTTGAACCTTCAAAGGAGTTTGCATGATTGTTCTTATTATATGTATGTTTGTTTGTTTCATGCAACTCTTATGCTTGCTACCCAGCCTTGCTAGCCAAAAACCTGTACTGAGAGGAAATACTTCTCTTGCATCCAATTCCCAAAAGCCAAGTCACTTCCAAAGAGTCCACTATAAATTCCTATGCATGGTATTTCAAGCCATTCCAAGTAAATTTTCATGTGCTACCTTTCAAAAACCTTCAAACACTTCTCATTTTGTGCCACTGTTTTTAGCTCATGAGGACGTAGTGGATGGGTTTGTTATCTTCCATACTAAATTAAGTACCCCTCGACTAGGCAGCTTCATCTGCTCATCATTAATTTTGCAAGGGAGCTGGTCAGACCATTATAATCTCAAAAAGAAAAAGAAAGAAAAAAGGCACTCCTACAATGGAATGTGAAAGTTGGTCGGCACCCGATGGAATCGGTTAGCCATGGTTTGAGAAAGGAAAAAGGTGGGGAGGAGTGCAAAGCTATAAAAGAGCACCAAAGTGCCAATTAATCAAACATCTCGGAACCGCTCTCACTTGTTTAGTATGGAAGATATCAAGAACTCCGTTGCTAGTCGTTGACAAAAGCAACCACCTCTCAAAACAATTTTTACCTCTGTTTTACAAATGAAAAGCTCTAGCACATGTTTAATCCCTGCTTCCCTCTGCGAAGGGCCTATCTTTTACTTTTATGTTGAGTCAACCTATTTCCCTCTGTCTCAAGCAAGCATTTGAGTTGTTATGTTTCACTCATCCATATGTTGATCCGTTTAATCATGTTTATTATCTTCCTTGTTTTGTATAATGCTTTTGTCTGAAGGAATATATCTTTGAAAGCTTTCTATGAATACAAAAGTTTACTTCGTTGAGCATATAGTCTGGAGGTGGCGTTTTGGCTCGTATGTCTAGATGATCATATTATATGGACCATCCATCTACCATAGAGATCTGCGCGTGTCAGGCTGTGGCAGTGGATAAATTCGTTCAGAAATTGGACTTACTGTGTCTGTCGTATGGGTTTACGTAGGTCAGTTAATGCGACGCGGCGTTTCCGCATAGTTAGATCTAACGACGCATTTCTTGTACCGGCGGGACAAGAAAATGGTTAATCGTTTGTACGTTGGAACATAATTTTGTAGCCTCCGTTTGCAAAATTCAGAGTTGCCTGAAGCGGTGGGAGGGGAGACAGGTGCCAGGAGTACCTTCGGGCCTCGTCACCGTTAGGACAACATCGCCGCCGCGAGCTCTGCTAGCTTCAGGAATGGATTTCATGCTAGATCCAGTAGAAAGGTCTGATTTCTGTGTCTATGTTCTTGCGATTTGGTAGGTTTGACCACGGAGGTTTGATTTGGGGGAATACGGTCTGCATATGCCAGATTAAAATTCGGTTATTCAACTGCTGCCGCTGAGGCGTTGGATCTAGGCTAAGTCAAAGAGCAACCCCTCCCCTGAAACCGTAGCTCCCACAACCATTCCCCAACTTCAAGGTTGCCATCGTACAGCCAAAGGGCACCGTGGCCGCTAACAGGTAATAGTTGCCGCAACTTGCTTTGGTTCAGGCCCGTGCTACTTCGGGCATGGCACTCATTCGAGTATTTTTGTTTGACAGAGCTGTAGGTATGTCGGAATCCGGCAGTTGCGAAGAAGATGAGGTGCTGGCCTGTACGAAGACTCCCTCCTGTCATACCAGATCGGCCGGCGCTACACCCAGACCCAGGCTTGATAAACCTTCATCACTCTCGTCTCGTTGCTCTGTTAAGCATGCATTTAGTTATGCAAAGATTTACATAGTTCAAGAGGTGGCTCGTCAGTGAGATAGGATGAACCCGGGATGCTAGATGTATCTTTCATGCCAAAGCTAAATCTAAAATTCAGTACATAGACCATGAGCAAAGTAGACATCGGTTCTAGTCTTCTAGATCCAATGTTTTGAGTGATAGAAGGTTCTGAGGTTTTGGGCCCAGTAATAACATTCATAAGATCTTCAGTGTCCCATGCGGCCCTCGCAGTATGATAGGTAGGGAAGCTAATATTAGGCTAGGTGCCGTTGAGTTTATCAAGAACACACTTGGCATGAACTGGAGCACATCGCCTGAAAGCAGGTGATGCTTTTCTCTGGGGGGATAGAACAGAGAAGTCAAACAATATTGAGAAAAAATATTTTTAGATAGCATTCATGATTTTCTTCATGGGCCAATGTCAGTTGCAGCTACTGGTTTGTCCGTGACACTCCTTCTAATATATGTAGCCGGTGACACATTCGGCAGCAACTTGCCGGCAACAACATGCTTGACCATGACTTATCTTGTATCCTAGTCTGAGGTCCCAAACCAGATCGACAATTGCGGTCAGCAACAATTAGTCACCCCAACTTACTAATATTCATTTCATTGCATTTCATCTATGTCCATTCACATTAAAACAATATTTGTGACAGACTCTATTCTTGGCCCGTAAAAGACTGCATGGATGCAATTTCTCTTCAGAATCAATTCTTGGGCACCAACATCAAATTCCCACCTGCTGTCAATATGTAAGTGTTCACCTCATTTATGTTTATGCAGATTTTTTACATGATTACATCTTCCTTACATGTGCAATTTGTAGTTCTTTGCACCTGCCATTGTTGATGATGGCGGGGTCATATACATGTGGGATATGGTATACAGAGTCATACTACATGTTTTAGACCCTCTCGCTGGCCCTCAGGTCCTACTCTTCAAAAGAAAGAATGCCATGAGTTTGTGTCCTCACGGCTTGAGGACGTGTTGTTCGACTGTTTTGCTGGATGGCCCAGGATGAAGGATAACTGGGGCACAATCTACCCAAAAAATCGTTAACACAACATTCCCAATGTTATGCGCTAACAGAAGGCCATGTTATCTTACCATATCTATACTTTCGTTGCCTTCTCTGACACTTGACCACCATGTGACTTATGAAACCACAGGTTCAAGTCCAGACTGAGTGTGTTGCACTTGTTGCACTGCTATGGCGACAGTTGGCTGAAATCTCCAATCAGAAAGGTGGTCTACTAGTCTCGATTTTTTTAGGCCTGAGGTTATCATAACCAAACACGTTACACATAACAGTCTTGCTGGAAGCCTGGAACTAGGTCTAGGTGTGATTCCCTCCATGAGAGCATAAAAGTAAGCGACAACAGATCACAACCCCTGCCAAGTGACACCTTCTGGAACTTGCTCGCACGAAGTGAAAATAGCTACGGCGACTTCTTCACGGATGCCCAGCCATGAACACAACTTGTCCGATTTCAGGTCCATGCTACCTGTATTGTTCATATTGGCTTAGCAGTGACCATATTCTGTTGTAAACCATGTCAGTTCTATGAGACGAATTCGTCACCCAACATAGATTTCACTTTTGAATGAACTGTGACTTAGCATTTGAAGTTTTGCTTGCTGAACCAGGCTTGTAATAAAGCAATTGCTTGCACTGGATCCGCGCACTCCTAAATTTATGCTACCATATGGCCCTTGACTACGTTACTTGTTAGAAACCTTTATTAGTTAATGTGATACTTCGCTCTTGGATTATTCTTGTTCTTTCGCTGGTCGTTGCCTATGAATTCTAGCATCACGGGTTGTTGTGTGGTATCACCTCCTGGTTTACCCTCTCGAAGATTATCTCCTCGCATGTTCCAAAAGAAAAACACTTTATTAGCTCACATTAAGGCAAGTTTTTAAAATTTCCAGCCAAAGGAGGAACCATGACTTCAAGAAGAGGACAGCACAGCGCACATAGAGCAAACACATAACAAAAAAATCCCATGCACTGAAAGACCAAATATTAAAGAGATAAAAAATGGTCCACAAGCGTCATACAATTACTCCTACTTGTGTACTGTTTTGGCTCTAGGTAGACGATAAATATGGAAGTCGTCAGTCAGTCGTGAACGAGTAGGGGCCATGATCGTTCCACACGGTACAAGAAAAATGCTTCCGTCATGTGCCGAGTGGACTAAACGGTGACCTTGTCCATGACAGGCTCCAGGCGGTGGGCCTATGCACTGTTCAAAAGCAGCATACCAGCTGAATACACTGCAGAATACACGGGGGTGGGGGAGATCACGAGAACGTTTGTCAGTCTAGATAATACGATCATCTAGACCTGAGAGCCGAAATGCATTTCCGATATAGTCTCTGCTATATTAGCTCTGTTTTAAAAGGCTCCGTTTAAAAGAGAGAATAGTTTGTTCTCCATTCTTTGACCAAGAACTAAGGTTTGCCATTGCCAATTATAGTTTACCTTGTGCATCTTTACATGTGATTCCCTTTTATCTATTGCAAGTCTATATCTTATAAAGGGAAGCTGCTGTCTATTATAATTTGTGCCTTGGTAAATGTGATGCTTCTTGTCCGTATTTCGATTATCGACACTTCACTCCATAAACCTGTGGTCATGTTTACCGAGTTCAGTTTTCGCTTGGGGACAAGCGAGGTCTAAGCTTGGGGGGGTTGATACGTCCAATTTGCATCACTATTTTGTATCATAATTTACTGTTATTCATTGATATATTTCATATTTAGATATGATATTTATGTTATTTCCTTTGCTTTCACATGTTTGATGATCATCGGAGGAGTTGCTGCCGGAGTCAGGATTCTGCTGGAAAAAGGACCATCAAGAGACCATATTTTGAAGATCAGGAAAATTCTAGAAAAATATCCAGAAATTATATTTTCCCAGAAGACTCAGGAAGCCAGAAGGATGAGTCGAGAGGAGCCAGGGGGGCCCCACACGCCAGGGTGGCGCGGCCAGCCCCCTGGCCGCGCGGGCCCTGCGTGAGGCCGCCCTGGCCCACTTCTGGTCTCGCCCCTTCGCGTACATCATCGTCCCCGAAAACCTAAGTCAAGGGGGGGCTCAGAGTTAGACACAGCCGCCTCTGCGGGGCGGAGAACGCAGAGAGAGAAAAGCTCTCCGGCAGGGAGAAATCTGCCGAGGAAATTCCTTCCCGGAGAGGGGAGATCGTCACCATCGTCATCACCACCGCACCGGACTTCATCGGGATCATCATCGTCATCATCTCCATCACCAGCACCTTCATCTCCACCATCACCACGCCATCCCGCTGTAACATCTTGAGTTGGATCTTGTTATATTCATAGGGGAAACTTTCCCGGTGTTGATTACTCTTGTAGTTGATGCTATTGAGTGGAACCATTGAGTTAAGGTTTATGTTCAGATTGTTATTTACCATTATTTCACCTCTGATCATGATCCATATGATGTCTTGTGAGTAGTTCGTTTAGTTCTCGAGGACATGGGAGAATTCAAGATGTTAGTAGTGAATTATTGTTGAGAAATATTTAATGGTTTGATATTGTTGTGGTGCTATTTCACTAGTGGTGGCATGTGAACGTCGACTACATGATACTATACCATTTATGGGCCTAGTGAGATGCATTGTGTATTTGGCTACCGATTGTGGGGTTGCTAGAGTGACAGAAACCTAAACCTCCGTTGGGAAACCATTGCACCAGGGAGCGTAGGATCTTAGAGTTTAAGGCTGTGGTTAGATTTATCTTAATTACTTTCTTGTATTTGCGGATGCTTGCAAGGGGTATAATCACAAGTGTGTATTTATCCTAGTAAGGGTAGTGCGCTAGCACAGGTTCACCCCCATAACACCTATCAAACCAATAAATACTATTGGCTCTATGAAGCGAAAGCTCTTGACAGAAACTCCCGTGTGTCCTCGAGAACGTTTGGTTATTATAAGTACACAACCGGCTTGTCCTTTGCTGAAGAAAGGATTGGGCCACTTGCTGCAATTGTTACTACTGTCTTTTATTTACTCGCACTTTATTTACTCGTATTACCAAATACCCTTGAAAACCTGTTTGCTAGTATTTACAGTGATTCCTTGATCAAAACCGCTCATCAACACCTTCTGCTCTTCGTTGGGTTCGACACTCTTATTTATCGAAAGTACTACGATACACCCCCTATACTTGTGGGTCATCAGTATGGTCTTGATCCTCAAATTATGATTGATTGTTTTAAAGCCTTTGCTTCTCATATTAATGTTCCTAAAGGAAACGGGGACGTGTATCATGAACCTTTTAAGGACACTTGCATAGAAAGTGATATTGTTGTTGATGATTGCAATAAACATGCTCGAACCTCTAAAAGTCCTATTTCCTATAAGCATATTAATTTTTGTGGAGTACATAGACCTTGTGAACAGAGTCACAACAAGAAAGATTATTGTGTCCACCACGCAAATGAAGAAACCCGAATGTGGCACAAGGCTATAGGCGAGCTTGGTGAAAAGGTTTGCGAGCTTTATCCTTTTCTTTGTAAACATTGCGATGACATAGGTCATTTTAATTTTCAATGCTCAAGCCCTAATAGTTACCTTTCTAGTACCGCAAGTTTGTATTGTGATGACAAGATTACTCTCAATTAGCATGATGAGCTCACTTTGTTCTTGGCGTGTGAAGAGATATCTAGAAAGATTTCTTTGGTAGACATGAATGATGTTGATATTAATAGCACCCTTCGTGATTCTCGTCTCTATTGTGTTAAAGATTGCCTCGTAAATACTTACATACAAAACCTTATAAAACATGATGTTTTGCCAAGCTATGACAGGACTGATAGATGTTTTTATCTTATTAATAGAGAGGAGGAATCCTCCAAAGTTTCTTCTGTTGTTTCTGTCAGTAAACCAGATTATGTGGAGAAGATGCCTTTCCCTCCTAAAGGATATGTGGAGAAGATGCCCTTCAAGTCTCTCCCTCCTAAAGGAGAGAGTAAGAAGAGTATGAAGAAGAAGAAGAAGAGGAGTAAACGGCGAGAGGACACGATATCTTCCCCTAAGCATTATGATCCTAGTATAGATTATGATAATTCTGATTAGGATGATGTTCTTATGCCTGTTACCTATGTTAGTGATCATGATTGGGAAAAGCACTCTACTTTTGATATTGAAAATCTTTTTGGTACCAATTCTAAGGTTAATAATTGTTGTACCATTAGTACTATCCATGTTCCTTCTTATGATGATATGTTGATAAATATGCTTTGCGAAATAGCTGTTCTCTAGCTTGTGATGATACTAAACCTGTAGTTTATGATGGTTATGATGATGAGTATAATATTTTCATTTCACCTACTTTTGAGAAGAAAATTAGTTATGATTACAATATGCCTCCTGTTTTTGATGATTATGGTGATGAGAATAATTATTCTGTTGAATCTTCTCCTACTACGATTATTCATGTGGGGAGTATTAATTTTTTTTTTTTGCATGTGGCTCATGATAGGGATGCTTTATGTGATAGTTATATTGTTAGTTCTATTCATGATGCTACTGAATGTGATTATGAGAGATGGAAACATGGTTTGATGGATCTCAATAATATTGAGTTTCCCCTCTTTTTGTTTGAATTCTTGAAGTTGTACTTGTTTTGCCTTCCTATGCTTTTTGCTTTGCGCTTTTATGACTTGTCTCTCTACAAGACTATTTTTTATAGGAAGTGGTTTAGATTTAAATGTGTTTCATATATGCTTTTTGATGCTCTCTCTTGCTTTAAGTTCCTATATAGCGCCTTTGCCTTAAGCTCTTTTATGGCGCCTACATAAGCATCTTTGCATATTACTGCGCCTAGCTCAAAGGCGTTAAAGAAAAGCACTCTTGGGAGATAACCCAATATTTTATTTTCAGTACTTTTTCTTTTATTTGAGTCTTGGAAGTTATTACTACTGTAATAACCGCTCCTTATCCTTTTTATTTCGTTGTTGTTACAAGAAAAACCACTAATTTGAGTGAGGTAAGATTTGGGGAAGTTGCTGTCCTGAAACAGATTTTGGTGCTGCACCGTAAAAATTTGTGAAAATTCTCTGAATATCTTTTTGACCTGCGATTTCTTGTGCATATGCCCCAGGTTATACCAAACTTTCATTAGTTTTGCACTTTTTGATTTGAGCAACAGAAGGTCCTCTAAAAAAATCGACTTTTGTCAGCTGTTCTGTTTTGACAGATTTCTGCCACTATTTGTGTTTGCCTCTTGATCGCTTTCTTTTTGAGTTCTTTTGATCACGGAAATTTTGGGGAAGTTGCTACAGTAGTATATGCTTTAATATGTGGTGGGCTTGAGTTGAAACCTGAACCAAAAGGGTTGATTTACTATCATGCTTATGCTAACATTGCTAATAGAATTGTGTTAAGTTTTGTATGAAGGAAGTTTTCAAGTGTAGGGATTGGAAAATGATAAGATGAGATGAAGAATGGACAAAAGCTCAAGCTTGGGGATGCCCATGTCACCCCAAGAAACAACCAAGAAGTACAAGCGTCAAAGCTTGGGGATGCCCCTGAGGCACCCCCTTCTTCATCGGCAAAAAAATCAGGTCACCTTTCAACACACTATATTTTAATTGCTTCATGCATTATGCATTTTTCTTGGAGCGTCAGTTGTTTTGCTTTCAGTTTTCTTTTGATTTGTTTGCTGAAATAAATGTTTGGATCACATCATGTTGTTTTGGAGAGAGACTTACTCCGTTTTCCATTGGCAAGAACACTCTAATTTTTCACTCTTATCGTTTCAATGAGTGTTCTCTTTTTCTGCTACTGCGTTTAGCTTTTGATTTTCACCTTGATTTGTGTTCAGATCTTGTTATATCTTTGCATCAAGGTGTATTTTGACCTCTAGTCCATGTTGGTTTTCATCAAAAGAGTTGTTTCGAAAAGGTTTGAATGGTGTTGGAAAAGAGAAAAAGTTTCATGCAAAAAAGTGGTACAAAAGGAGCTTGTGTAGACTGCGGCCTAGGCTTTTGCATGTCATGCTTGATGTCTTTTTGACAGTATGCTTAGTGGTTTTGCTATAGCATGACTTGTCTCAAATGACTGAGATTGCTTAATGAGCCTTTGAAAAAAAATCATGCGTTGTTTTTATTATTTGGAAGCATTATTTTGGTTTTCTCCTTGATGCTTTATTTGGGTTGACTTTGGCGCATGCTCACACATGTTAGACTCATACAAAGTCGCCATTGCCTCTATGATCATTTAGTTTTTGACTTTTTGATGCCATCTTATGCTTCTTTTAATATTGCTTTGTCGCTATGCATGATTATAGCCGTTATTGCTCTCTTAGTTGGTCGCTCCCAGTCTTTTGCTAGACCTTGTTTTGTACTGAGTATGAGCTCTACTCGTGCATCCAACTCCTAAAAACCAAGTTGTTCCAATGTGTCTACCATACATACCTATTAGCAATTTGCTATTCCAAAGTACATTTGACTTGCTTTTATCTATCCTTCAAATTAAACTCTTTTTCGTGTTATGCGAAAATTGGTCAGTAAAGCTCTCACGAACCTGATGGCACACTTTACTTTTCTCGTTCTTAAAATTTGACATTGTGGCTCTCTTATGTTGAGTTGTTATGCTTGCAAGTTGTAAGTTGGAAATTAGCCCAGCCATGCCGTCATGGGGCAAGCTTTCAACATTGCACTTCTTATTTGAGTTGATATCGTGATCTTTTGTTTATGGATACTCGCGATGTGAAATAAGTTGGGAATCTTGCGGGATCATGGAGTTTGTATATGTGTTAGAGAAACGCCTGGGCCGCTAATCTAAGCCATGCATAATTCATGGTGGAAATTTACAGCATGCCCATAGTGAACATTCGACGACGCATCTCACAATAAAAAGCTATACCAATGGTAAATAAAAGAGATGCTGAGGTGTTCATTGTCTGTTTGTCCTGTTATTTTGATATGGGCTTGTTCCATGTCATCGGGCACGGAGGTACCCCGTTGGCGATTCTCAATGATACATGTATACTTACAATGACAAGAGCTTGCTTGGGACTCTAAGTCGAGTAGCATGAGGTTTGGGTATTCGTATTTCACGGGACACGAGGTTTTTAACTTATGATTTGTCAAGCATATGCATCATAAGTGTATTCGGATTAACTTTAACCATTCAAGATGCCTATGATGGGGGCAATGAGAGCTCAAAGCTAGTAAGTACCATAATTTTAGACACACAACAACTAGAGGAACTAGAGGCATTTATATCATGGCAACAAGACGAAGTAAGCATATCACCATGAGATGTGTTCAAGGAGCATACACATGATATGCAAGGACTATCAACGCAAGCATGTAAAGCATTTATGGTGCTAGAAGTGTTTAAGTCCAAAGATGAAGCATGGCAATGAGATAGAGATGAATGATCATCACAAATAAGCTCACTATCAACATTGTAATTTCCATCACCACTCACCATAGAGTTACCTTGTGTCTTGCTACACTTTGGTGAAGTGGAAGAGAGTTCATCACGACCGGAAGTGGAGGGAATACAAAACTTGTTGGACATATCATATTTGTCTTGAATCTTTGTCCAAAACTCATGAGCGTTACGGAAAGGCATGATTGCAAGAATAACTGCATCGCTCACAAAATCAACAAGCACATTAGAAGCTCGAGAATTAAGATAAGAGTTTCTCTTCTCCTCTAAAGATAGACTTTGGGAATCCTTAGAAGGAGAGAAACCCATATCTAAAATTCTCTCTATATTTGGGTCCATATCACGAAAAAGATTAAGCATGCAAATTTTCCATATATCATAATTAGTGCCATCAAATATAAAAGTGTTATTGTGCACTAATCCCCTAGCCGACATCTTTGCTCTCAAGGCGGTGACGCCTAAAATGAGAGACCTCGCTCTGATACCAATTGAAAGGACATGGATGTCGCCTAGAGGGGGGGTGAATAGGCGATTTAAAACTTTTACGAGCGGCTTGAGAAATGCGGAATAAAACTAAAGTTTAATTTGCCAAGCATACAAAACCTAAATAAACTAGGTTCACCTATGTGCACCAACAACTTATGCTAAACAAGATAAGCAACTATGTGATAGCAAGATATATATAACTTCAAGCACGAAGGCTATCACAAAGTAAATTGCATAAGTAAAGGAGCTCGGGTATAGAAATAACCGAGACACGCGGAGACAACGATGTATCCCGAAGTTCACACCCTTGCGGGTGCTAATCTCCGTTGGAGCGGTGTGGAGGCACAAGGCTCCCCAAATGCCACGGAGGCTCACCGTAATCTCCTCGAGTCCTCCCACCAAGATGGAAGACCCGATCCACTATGGGACCCTTGAGGGCGGTCACCGATCCCGCACAAAGCTTGGGGCTACTCCACAACTTAATTGGAGGCTCCCAAATCCACAAAGCCACTAAAATTGGGGCACACTCCACAACTCAATTGGAGGCTCCCAATAATCGCCACGGAGGCACCACAAAGCTTGGGAAGATCTCCACAACTTAATTGGAGGTCCCCAAGAAATCCACTGAGCCGTCTAGGGTTCCAAGAACCCAAGAGGAAATAAGCTTCTTGCTTTCACCACCGAATCTCCGAGGAGAACTCAAACCAATGCACCAAATGCAATGGCAAGAACACACGAAGTGCTCAAATCCTTCTCTCCCAAATCCTACCAAAGCAACAAATGCTATGGAGGATATGAGAGGAAGAACAAGGAGGAAATCCCCAAAGAACTCCAAGATCTAGATCCAATAGGTTCCCCTCACTTAGAGGAGAAAGTGATTGGTGGAAATGTAGATCTAGATCCCCTCTCTCTTTTCCCTTAAAAAGATGCAAGAAACATGGAGGTAAGTGAGGAGGGAGGGCAAGCTTTGAAGGTCAACAATGGAGGAGAGAGAAGCCCAAAAACGTGGTTGGTTCAAGGAAGAAGAAGGGTATTTATAGGTGGGGAAAAACTGACCGTTGGAAGCAAATCCCGCCAAAGTTCGGCGGAAAGTCCGGCGCCGCCGGACTTTTCGCCGGACGGTCCGGCGGCCGCCAAAAAGACCCCCAGTAGTGCGGTTCGGCGGGCCGCCGGATTTTTCCGGTCTTGGGCCGGATTTCCCGGCCTAGAGTCCGGCCCGGCCGGACCTGGCACCGAACTTCCCGCCAAGAAAAAACATCAACACGAAAACGGCCATAACTTTTGCATCCGGACTCCGTTTTCGATGAACTTGGGCTCGTTGGAATCACCACAACGAGCTCTACACCTTCATCCAAAGAAACATCATAGTCCAATAAAGGAGGATGAAACCAAATGATAAAAGGTTTGACTTAGCTATAAAGAAGAACCGGTAAAACCTCCAAACACCAAAAACGCAATAAGAGTTCTATACGAAATCCGTTTTTGATGAGCTAGAGCTTGTTATGGAAATAACCACAAGCTCTAGAACCTCACATGGATAAAATCCAAATAAGAACCAAGAAAGATAATGCCAAGTATGCAAAGGTTTGAGCTCTCTCCGAACGATACGAATAAGTTACTCACTCGAGAGCCTCTCTTGATAGTACGATGATACGTCTCAAACGTATCTATAATTTTTGATGCTCCATGCTTGTTTTACACCATTTGCCTATTGTTTCGTTACACTTAGTGGCATTTTTATGCATTTTCCGGAACTAACCTATTAACAAGTGCCACAGTGCCAGTTTCCTGTTTTCTGCTGTTTTTGTGTTTCAGAAGTGATACACAGGAAATATTCTCGGAATTGGACGAAACAAGTTCCTGAAGTCTTATTTTACCCGGAAGCTTCAGAGATCCGAAGAGAAGTAGGAGGGGGACCACCAGGGCCCCACACATAGGGGCGGCGCGGCCAGCCCCTGGCCCGCGCCACCCCCATGTGAGGGTGCCTGGTCCCTCCTCTGACATCGACCTTTCGCCTATAAAGACCCCTCGACGAGAAAAACCTAAGCCCGATCAGTTTTCCAGAATACATCGCGATCCGCCGCCGCCGTCGACCCGAAGATCGGGAGGGTCCAGAAGCTCTTCCCGGCACCCTGCCGGAGAGGGGAATCGCCACCGGAGGTCTTCTTCATCGCCATGCTTGCCTCCGGAGCGATGAGTGAGTAGTCTACCTTGGACTATGGGTCCATAGCAGTAGCTAGATGGTTGTCTTCTCCACTATGTGCTTCATGTTTAGATCTCATGAGCTGCCATACATGATTGAGATCACCGTTATGTAATTCTACATGGTTGGTTTGTTGGGATCCGATGAATATTCGTGTTTATGATTAAGTTGCTGTACTGAATATTATCTTTTGTTATCTCTATGTTGTTTATGATCTTGCATGCTCTCCGTTGTTAGTAGCTATCTTGGCCGAGTAGTTGCTAGTGACTCCAAGAGGGGGTATTTATGCTCGATAGTGGGTTCATGTCTCTATTTCACCTGGGGGAGTGACAGAAACCTCTAAGGTGGTAGATGTGCTGTTGCTACTAGGGAGAAAACAACATTCATATGCTCAAGGGCATATGCTTTGTTTACATTACACACTTTGCTTAATGCAATTATCTGTTGTTCGCAACTTAATACTTGTGGAGTTCTCGGATTGATTCACCACAAGTGGATTATTAGTCATAGATGCAGTTGGATGGCGGTCTATGTATTTTGTTGTAATGCCCAGAGTAAATCTCATAGTGATCTTCTTGACATATCACGTTATCTTTATTCTATCAATTGCCCAACTGTAATTTGTTTACCCAGCATGTGTTATTTTATCTATGGAGAGACACCACTAGTGAACTGTGGACCCCGGTCCTATTTACATCATATTGCTATCACCTGTTTACTTTACTCGTACTGTTTACTTTACTCACATACTATATTGTTTTCCACTCGATACACTCATAACCTTTGTTTCAAGCAAACCGGTGAGATTGACAACCTCATCGTAAGTTGGGAACAAAGTACTTGTTTGTGTGTGTGCAGGTTCCACGTTACAGCTAGCAAGCAAAGCTTGGACGAGGCACCATATATAAATTGTCCGCTGCTGTCGCAAACTAGCAAGCATCACCTTCAGTCGTCATTGTCTCTCCTCTCCTGATCGATAAACCTTGGTATCTTAACTGAGGGAAAACTAGCCGCTACACTCATCATACCTTCCTCTTGGGGTTCCCAACGGGCTGGTCACCACCACGCACAAGGACTGTCTGCTCCCACGTCAACTTGGCACTAGCAGCTATTTTTCTGGCGCCGTTGCCGGGGAAGAGAGAAGACTTCTGCGAGGGGAGTTCTTCGCACACACATTCTTTACTTTGTTATTTGTTTTGCTTTACTTTATTTTATTTTACCTGCATTGCTTTTTATATCAAAAACCCAAAAAAATTAGAATCATTGGTAGTTATTTTTACTTATCTGCTTTTAGTTTTGTTAAAATGAGTAATCCTGAAGTAGAAGTTCATAGTTTTAAGCAACAGGGGGGAGAAAGTTTAAAAGATGCTTGGTACCGTATTAACAATACTCATCATAGGTGTACCAAAAAGCACTCTACCACGATCCTCCTTAGAAATTTTTATGTTGGCATATCCAGTTGGAATAGGTATGTTCTTGATACTCTTACAGGAGGTAATTTTCTGGGTACTCCCGCTGGAGAAGCATGCACTATAATTGAAAGTTTAGTGGGAATACCACCTATTCATGTTGCTAAAACTGAGACCACCCTGGAGGAGGTGGTAGAAAAGTTCAGCTCTTTAGAGAAAAGTTTGCCAAGTATCCTAGAAAATGCTAGCCGCGTTAGTGAATTAATAGAAAACATGGGTAAGAGAATTACCATTTTAGAGGCTAGCACCACTCATGACAATCAAAACTTAAGGATTGGTAAACTAGAGGAGTCTATGGAAACTCTTAGCTTAATCTTCTCTTCTCTTAAATTTAAGAAAGAGAAAGTGTTTGTTGGAAAAGAGCAAAAATTTATGTATATTCCCAAGGTTTCTACGCTTAAATCTCAACATGTTCTTAAAATTGGTAAGACTCTTAGTTCCACTAAGGGTGACTTGCAGGTTGAATCATCTTCAGGAACCTTCAAAGAGCCTACTGAGGTAACTAGCACTTCATCTGTTGATATTACTTGATTCGCAATTTTCTGCGCCTAGCTCAAAGGCGTTAAAGAAAAGCACTCTTGGGAGATAACCCAATGTTTTATTTCAGTACTTTTTCTTTTATTTGAGTCTTGGAAGTCATTACTACTGTAATGACTGCTCCTTATCTTGTTTATTTCGTTTTTGTGCCAAGAGAAGCCTCTAATTTGAGTGAGGTAAAGATTTGGGGATGTTGCTGTCCTGAAACTGTTTTCGGTGCTGCACCGTAAAAATTCGTGAAAATTCTCTGTTTGTCTTTTGGACCTGCGATTTCTTGTGCATATGCCCCAGGTTATATCCAAACTTTTCTTAGTTAAACACTTTTTGATTTGAGCAACAGAAAATCCCTCAAAAATTCGACCTTTGTCAGCTGTTCAGTTTTGACAGATTTCTGCCAATATTTGTGTTTGCCACTTTATCGCTTTCTTTTGAGTTCTTTTGATCATGGAACTTTTGGGGAGGTTGCTACAGTAGTATATGCTATATATGTGGTGGTTTTGAGTTGAAACCTGAAGCAAATAGAGGATTGATTATATGTTATGCTTGCACTAATGTTGCTAATAGAATTGTGTTTAATTTTGTATGAAGGAAGTTTTCAAGTGTAGGGATTGGAGAATGATGAGATGAGTTGAAGAATGGACAAAATCTCAAGCTTGGGGATGCCCATGCATCACCCCAAGAAATATCCAAGAAGTACAAGCATCAAAGCTTGGGGATGCCCCCGAGGCACCCCTTCTTTATCGGCAAAAATCAGGTCACCTTTCAAAACACTATATTTTTATTGCTTCATGCACTATGTGTTTTTCTTGGAGCGTCAGTTGTTTTAGTTTTCTTAGTTGGTTTAGTTGTTTGTTTGCTGCAATAAATGGTTGGACCCCAAAAAATTTTCTTTGGAGGAGATGTACTCGTTTTCATTTGTGAAGAACGCTCGATGAATTAATAAGAGTGAAAATGGAGTTGTTCTTGCGTTCTTCTTTTTCTGCTACTGCTTTTGGTTTTCGTTTTCGCCTTGATTTGCGTTCAGATCTTGTCATATCTTTTCATCAAGGTGTATTTTTGCCTCTGATCTGTATTGGTTTTCATCAAAAGAGGTGTTTATAAAAATTTCAAATGGTGTTGGAAAAGAGAAAAAGCTTTGTGCAAAATAGTGGTACAAGAAGGAGCTTGTGTAGACTGCGGCTTAGGCTTTTTCATGTCATGCTTGATGTCTTTTTGATAGTATGCTTAGTGGTTTTGCTGTAGCATGACTTGTCTCAAATAACTAAGATTGCTTAATGAGCCTTTGAAAAAATCATGCGTTGTTTTTATTGTATGGAAGCATTATTTTGGTTTTCTCCTTGATGCTTTATTTGGGTTGACTTGGCGCATGCTCACACATGTTAGACTCTTACAAAGTCGCCAATAGCCTTCATGATCATTTAGTTTTTGACTTTTGATGCCATCTTATGCTTCTTTTAATGTCGCTTTGTCGCTTTGCATGATTATGGCCATTATTGCTCTCTTAGTTGGTCGCTCCCAGTCTTTTGCTAGCCCTCACCTTGTACTGAGTATGAGCTCTACTCGTGCATCCAACTCCTAAAAGCCAAAGTTTTCCAAAGTGTCCACCATACATACCTACTAGCAATTTGCTATTCCAAGTAAATTTGACTTGCTTTTATTTTCTCTTCAAATTAAACTCTTACCAGTGTTATGCGAAATTCGGTCAGTAAAGCTCTCACGAACCGGAAGGCACACTTTACTTTTTCATGTTCTAAAAATTTGACATTGTGGTCTCTTATGTTGAGTTGTTATGCTTGCAAGTTGTAAGTTGGATTCTAGCCCAGCCATGCTGTCATGGGGCAAGCTTTCAACATTGCACTTCTTATTTGAGTTGATATCGTGATCTTTTGTTTATGGATGCCCGCGGTGTGAAATGAATTGGGAATCTTGTGGGGATCATGGAGTTTGTATATGTGTTAGGGAAACGCCGGGCCGCCAATCTAAGCCATGCATAATTCATGGTGGAAATTTGCAGCATACCCATGGTGAACATTCGACGATGCATCTCACAATAAAAAGCTAAACAATATAGCAAATAAAAGAGATGTCGAGGTGTTCATTGTCTGCTTGTCCTGTCATTTTGGTGTGGGCTTGTTCCATGTCATCGGGCACGGAGGTACCCAATTGGCGGTTTTCAATGATATCCATATACTTACAATGACAAGAGCCATGCTTGGGACTCTAAGTAAGTAGCATGAGGTTTGGGTACTCGTATTCACGGGGCACGAGGTTTTCAACTTATGATTTGTCAAGCATATGCATCATAATTGTTCTCGCATTAACTTTAACCATTCAAGATGCTTATGATGGGGGCAATGAGAGCTCAAAGCCGGTAAGTACCATAATTTTTGAAGGTTATAAAACTTGCAATCACTGCTTCCTCTGCGAAGGGCCTTTCTTTTACTTTTATGTTGAGTCACCACATTCTTTCTTTATGCACCATTAAGAGAGCATAGTTGTCATTCTTAGTGTGATATGCATTGTCCCAAAGTTCATTGATTGACTCATATTGTTGGTTTCACTTGTTCTTAAATTATTTGTATCTAGTCGCCCTCTTAAACTTGAAGGTGTCCTATGCATTTATGTTTTGCTCTCTTTGAAGGACAAGCTGAAAACCATTTGTATGTTTTTTTCCTTATGATTTGAACACACGTTTGACTTTCATTGTTTTATTTTCATGATCTTTTGTTTGTGTTCATTTGCATGTTTACAACATGGTTGCTAAGTTCTTATTGTCATGATTATATCTTCATGCCCATGTTTTAAGTTCTATTGATCCCAGCTCACCCATGCTTACATATATGATCAAGATTGTGTAGGTGCATGTCACCTCAAAAATTATTCTTTTGTTATCACTTACCTACTCGAGGACGAGCAGGAGTTAAGCTTGGGGATGCTTGATACGTCTCAAACGTATCTATAATTTTTGATGCTCCATGCTTGTTTTACACCATTTGCCTATTGTTTCGTTACACTTAGTGGCATTTTTATGCATTTTCCGGAACTAACCTATTAACAAGTGCCACAGTGCCAGTTTCCTGTTTTCTGCTGTTTTTGTGTTTCAGAAGTGATACACAGGAAATATTCTCGGAATTGGACGAAACAAGTTCCTGAAGTCTTATTTTACCCGGAAGCTTCTAGAGATCCGAAGAGAAGTAGGAGGGGGGCCACCAGGGCCCCACACACAGGGCCGGCGCGGCCAGCCCCTGGCCCGCGCCACCCCCGTGTGAGGGTGCCTGGTCTCTCCTCTGACATCGACCTTTCGCCTATAAAGACCCCTCGACGAGAAAAACCTAAGCCCGATCAGTTTTCCAGAATACATCGCGATCCGCCGCCGCCGTCGACCCGAAGATCGGGAGGGTCCAGAAGCTCTTCCCGGCACCCTGCCGGAGAGGGGAATCGCCACCGGAGGTCTTCTTCATCGCCATGCTTGCCTCCGGAGCGATGAGTGAGTAGTCTACCTTGGACTATGGGTCCATAGCAGTAGCTAGATGGTTGTCTTCTCCACTATGTGCTTCATGTTTAGATCTCATGAGCTGCCATACATGATTGAGATCACCGTTATGTAATTCTACATGGTTGGTTTGTTGGGATCCGATGAATATTCGTGTTTATGATTAAGTTGCTGTACTGAATATTATCTTTTGTTATCTCTATGTTGTTTATGATCTTGCATGCTCTCCGTTGTTAGTAGCTATCTTGGCCGAGTAGTTGCTAGTGACTCCAAGAGGGGGTATTTATGCTCGATAGTGGGTTCATGTCTCTATTTCACCTGGGGGAGTGACAGAAACCTCTAAGGTGGTAGATGTGCTGTTGCTACTAGGGAGAAAACAACATTCATATGCTCAAGGGCATATGCTTTGTTTACATTACACACTTTGCTTAATGCAATTATCTGTTGTTCGCAACTTAATACTTGTGGAGTTCTTGGATTGATTCACCACAAGTGGATTATTAGTCATAGATGCAGTTGGATGGCGGTCTATGTATTTTGTTGTAATGCCCAGAGTAAATCTCATAGTGATCTTCTTGACATATCACGTTATCTTTATTCTATCAATTGCCCAACTGTAATTTGTTTACCCAGCATGTGTTATTTTATCTATGGAGAGACACCACTAGTGAACTGTGGACCCCGGTCCTATTTACATCATATTGCTATCACCTGTTTACTTTACTCGTACTGTTTACTTTACTCGCATACTATATTGTTTTCCACTCGATACACTCATAACCTTTGTTTCAAGCAAACCGGTGAGATTGACAACCTCATCGTAAGTTGGGAACAAAGTACTTCTTTGTGTGTGTGCAGGTTCCGCGTTGCAGCTAGCAAGCAAAGCTTGGACGAGGCGCCATATATAAATTGTCCGCTGCTGTCGCAAACTAGCAAGCATCACCTTCAGTCGTCATTGTCTCTCCTCTCCTGATCGATAAACCTTGGTATCTTAACTGAGGGAAAACTAGCCGCTACACTCATCATACCTTCCTCTTGGGGTTCCCAACGGGCTGGTCACCACCACGCACAAGGACTGTCTGCTCCCACGTCAACTTGGCACTAGCATACGACTATCGATCCTAAACCCGGTCTCTCACACTATGAGACCGGTAAGAAAGAAACCCTATCAAGAACATACCTTTGCCTTGCGCATTCCACTTGAGCTAGATGGTGACGATCTTGATCTTCTCAAGTTGGACAGCCTTTCTTGATTGCGCTTGCTCGGTGAAGTCTTGCGGATTGCTCCCCCATACTTCACTATGGGAGAGACACTAGAGAAATATCTTCACATGTCCATTACCACCAAATGGACACCGAGCTTCAAGCAAATGATATCTTCTGGAAGCCTATCTTGAACTTGCGCTTCGACTTGATCAACATTGATGATGTCTTGAGAATGCACCTGAGAGCTCACTCCATCTTATTCCTCAAGACACACTCTATATAGGCTCAACTCCTTTATGACCAATCTTCGGATCACTCCTTGAATAACACCTTGATCATCACATAATCTTCTTTATATTCAACTTCTTACAACCTTGAACCCAACATATGGATCAAGCGTTGTCTACGGACAAGTCCTACAAATATAACTCAATGCAAACATTAGTCCATAGGGATTGTCATTAATTACCAAAACCACACATGGGGGCACATGCCCTTTCAATCTCCCCCATTTTGGTAATTGATGACAATCTCTTTGAGAGGGTTTATATAATGAATTTAAAGAACTAAGATGGTTACACTAACATCAATTACTACAAAAGTAAGTGATGCTAGTAGAACCATCATATATAGAGCAAACTCCCCCACAATCTATGCACGTGTGAATGAACTTGAATTTCATTGCATAGATAGCCAACCAATGTTGTTGGTGGAGTTTACACTATATATACTCACCCATGCAAAGCATGGAAGGAAAATACTTAAGAACAAAACCAAAGCATGAAGCCCAATTCCCTTCAAACCCTCGAAACTTCTCCCCCATTGGCATCCATTGCCAAAATGGATGGAAAGGCTTAGAAGGCCAATATAGTGAGAGTTTCTCCTCAAGGTGTGCATGGCCCCAAAAGAGCGAAAACACATGCACAAATCCAAGGACAAAAATTTGGAGGAAATCAACCTATATTAAGGATCAAAGATTGCAAACAAAAGGATGACTTGATGGTAAAACTTCCAACAAATAAAGATAGCAATCAAAAGATCCAAATAGCGAATCAAATAAAGATATTATGAGAAGACCAAAACAATGCTCTAAAT
Organism: Dactylis glomerata; assembly: GCA_007115705.1. Taxonomy (NCBI): domain Eukaryota; kingdom Viridiplantae; phylum Streptophyta; class Magnoliopsida; order Poales; family Poaceae; genus Dactylis; species Dactylis glomerata. The sequence continues at coordinate 430,400 of QXEO01000048.1, forward strand.
AATATGAAGAAGCTCCCCAAGGTTTGTGCACAACATATTCCATTTGAATTAAAGTATAAGGTACACAAACATGGAATCATCACTCCCTCGATATTATTCAAAACATCATGATACCAAGTGACATCAAATACTATGATAACCACAGAATGGTGCTTTAAAATGGAATGAGGAAGCTCCCCAAGGTACATGCACAAGATAGAATGTTTGCATTTGAATACAATTTGCACAACATGGAATCCTCACTCCCTCAAAACCATTTAAAAGGAACCATTAGCAAGAGACCATAGAGAAGAAATCAAGCTTAACACTTGCATCACGGAAATGGTTGAGCAACAAATAAGGAACCGACATATTAAACGGCTCAACCAAAGGAATGTGTGATAAGAATGACAAAGCATATTATAAGACTAGTACAAAGATGTACATAGAGCATCCACATAGTCCTCAATGAATGATATTGCTTAGCATTCCATCCCAACACACAAGGTTTGAAAAGATATCAAATAAGGAGATATCATCTCTCATGTGTATAAGTTTCTAAGTAGACAACATCACAAAGATAATTATCACAAAGAAACATGTACACATAAAATAGATACAAAGAATAGAACATGATATCTAAACAAGTTCATGCAATATACCAATGAGAATTTTGCTTTTAAAGCATGGCCAAAGGCTCAATTTATCTTATTGCATATTGAAGAACTTCAACCACAAACATGTCAAAGACATCACAAATATCAACAAGGGAAAGAAGATAGTTGGGATGTTTTGAGAAAATCAACAAGTATCACGAATAAGTATACCAAAAGAAAGAACTAAATTTGCACTTTCATCAATATTGCACATGTGAGGAACTTGAGGAATTGATATGCAATAAAATTGCTAGATAGACATATTTGGGAAAGGTGAATCATGAGCATGATTTTATATATTCCCCAAAAATATGCACTCATCTCAAATTACACACATTTACAATAGAGAGGTTCCATTAAGATCCTTGCAAATAACGATTTTCATGCCATGAAATGACCCACACAAGGTTAGATGCTATAAAAGTATGCATGCATAAGATACTTGTTACCGAGATATCATTGGAAGGATGTAGTAGATAGGAGTTCTTCAATAATCCTAGCTTGCCACAAAATATCAACTAGTCACCGCTTCATCCTTATTATTGAGACAAGCACCAACATATCTCCCATGTACCTAAACATATTCAAGTACAATATGGTCCCCAAACTCATTGGGTCCGAAGTAGTTAGAGACACTACAATATATAGGACAAGCTCCACATAAATATGTGCATATAGTTATGAACTTGAATTTCATGCACATCTTAGCCGATTTAGGATTTATTGGAGTTTACCCTATATATTGGATCAAAGAAAGCAAAGCATGCCATAGAGTATACATTTAGTAAATATGCATGCACAAGACTTTCAAGAGCCAAAAGAGATACAATTTGGACAAAACACCAAGAAGACCAAGAAGTCACACAAAGGTGTGAAGAACTAAAGGTTGTCCAAATTATATCAAAGAATCAACTCAACATAAGATTGACTCCAAGGTCCACCAAGTGAACAAAACAAACGCCAATGAGCATAAAGGATCACTAAAACACACAAGCCCAAAGACTTATCTCATTTTAAGAATATAAAGCAAAAACAAGAAAAGATATAGCCATTCTCCCAAAGAGAGCAAGGTTCAAACAAACAAACCAAACTCTCCACTCTTTTTATGATGGCACACTAAGTACCAAAAAGAAAAGATTTATCTTCCAACAATAACCAAAACCAATTGAAATAAGCCATAAGAGTATGTTATAGCAAATATAGGAGAGCTCCCCCAAGATTAGTGCATTATTTATGATTTTGCATTTGAATACAAAATGCACACAAAATGGGATCATCATCTCTACCTACATTAATAACAGAAAACAAGTTCAACAAAATCAAATGGAAACACAAAAGTCAAGGAAGACAATGGGAATTTAAAACAAATACAATCCTTGGCAAGAGATAAGCTAATTAAAACAATAGCCAATAAAAAAGATGATCAATATATATATATATACCACATGATAAAGTACCAATTGTCCAAGGACAAGAGGTATTTGGAGTTAATAATTTCTCGGTGGTATTTTACATATAAATCCAAGATCATTTTCACAACAAAGAAGCATATGACAAGGATAAGAATTAAACACCATGCTAAAGAAGATATTTTTGATAGACTCAAATAGTTAAACAATCACGCAAAGCAATGATTAGGATAACTTGAAGCAAATGGTTTTCCAACATTGATGTAGAATTCCACATTTTAGGAAAACCTTACCAAGAAAGTATCTCACAAACAAGATCCAAAGCAAGAGAAATAAAAAAATTTGGAAAATTGAAACTTGTTTGAGCAAACATGTCACATAGAAACAAGATAATTTGCAATATCAACACTATGTGACACAACCTCAAATATACACATTTTATTGGTTTGTAGTATGCACAAAGCATATCACTCCCCCATAATGTGATAAAGCAATTAATTCCGCAAGAGGCAAATAAAATCCAACATGAGATGATTAATGGACATTATAGAATTTGAATTTCTCATGAGCATGACATACCACATAGAGACTAGATAATTTAAAAATATAAACACTAAGTGGTATTCCTCATGTACACACATTTTTAGGGTTGTGAAATGCCAAAGCATATAACTCCCCCAAGATGGGATGATCCATTAATCTCTCACAAGAGCCAACAAGATACAAACAATATGCAAAAAGGCTCAACAAGAACACCCGTACATGGTGTGCAACCAACAAGCACATACTTGATTAATCAAAATAAAATAAGTAGGTAGCACAACATATACCACCACATGTAATGGAACAAAAACCAACACATGCAAAGGGGCGAGTAACTTTCAATGTAGATAAGTTGAGTACATGTTACCGCAAAGAGGAACATTGGATATATGATATGAAAAGATAATCCAATTGACTTGACTTGAGACAATATATTGATGAAGATCCCTCAATTCTTCATGATATAGACAAGTCTCCAATGCCCTCCAACAAACACCTATTGATCAAGTTTTGGTGTGATGGTCCCCAACCAAGTTGGGTCCTAAGAGGTTAGTCACAATAGGCTTGGCCACCCAAATGGTTCTTTTCTTGACACCACATTGAGTGCTAACAAATTTGGCAAACACATTGCCAACCTTATCCTTACAAAGGGAATAAGCATCATCAATTATGATAGGGTTGGATGAGTTACCCATAGTGCATGAAGAAGAAAGGTGGCCCTTCTCACGGCAAGTGTAGCATGTTCTTTTCTTCTCCTTCTTCTCACTTGATTTCTCCACAATGGGAGCATTAGCTTGATTCTTCTTGGGAAGAGACCTTTCTTCAACTCGAGGTTGAGCATGGCCTTGAACTTGAGGTCGCTTCCCTTGTTGCTTCTCAACTAGTGCCTTTTTCTTCAAAGGGCAAGATCTAACATGGTGCCCTTCAATTTTGCACTTGAAGCAAACAATCTTGGCCGGATCTTTGACTTGTCCTTGGCCCTTCTTCTTGTTAATCTTGGACTTGTTCTTGATGTTGGATATGAACCCAAGTCCACTCTTGTCATTGGGGGATTTTTGCATACTCAACATATTGTCGAGTTTGGATTTCCCTTCATGACACTTTACCAAGTCTTTCTTCAAAGAAGTGACTTGGGCCTTGAGCTCTTCGATTTCCTCTACATGGTTAGTAACAACACAAGTACTAGAGGAAGTAGAAGCTTCATTGTTAGAGCAACAAGGAAAGGAAAGTAATTCATCACAAGATGTAGCAATGTTATGAGTGGATGAATTACTAGGACTAGCACAAGGCAATATGGCATTTTGAGAAGTAGTGCAAATGTCCACATGTGGCTCACTAGATGTTACCTTTGACATAATAGCCTCATGAGCTAATTTTAGCCTATCATGGGAAGCTAGAAGATCCTCATGGGAGCTAGAGAGCTTTCCATGATTTTCTTTCAATTTCCCATAATTGCTAGTTAGCAAATCAAGTTGAGCCCTTAGCTCAACATTCTCCTTCAAGATGGATGCTTCACAAGAAGTAGAGTTAGTAGCACAAGCATCATCACTAACGGAAAGCGGAGAAGGCAATTTAGTAAGATCATTTGAATTTGAAGCTTTAAGTTGCTCATGCGACTCGGTGAGAATGATGGGCTCACACGAAATGACCCTAGAGTCATTTTTAAGAAGCTCAAAATTCTCAAGGAGTTTAGCGTGAGTAACTTCAAGCTCATTATATTTTATTTCTAAAACATTTGCCACCTCAAATGCTCCTTCATGGGATTTCTTTACTTTAGACAATTCTAGAGTAAAAGTCTCCTCAAGAGATTCTTTGGTGGTTTGTTCTTCTTCTAGAGCTTCTTTTAGATCCGCGATCTCATCCGCGTAATCTCGGGCATGACCTTGCATATTAAAGATGGTATTCTCATGCTCCTCAATTATTTTATTGCTCTCGGTGGCAAAAGCCAAAATCTTATAGAAGTAAGAGCAAGCAATTTTATTCTTACGAATAGCATGGAAAAACATTTCACTCTTCCCAATTAAAGAAGCAAGATCATCATCCTCTTCTTCATTATCCTCATTATCATCATCACTAGATATATTGGGTTCCAAAGAAGGAGTTACCTTTGAAGACCTAGCCATAAGGCACATGTGGGAAGCAATAGATGATGATGAATAAATATTTGAAGCTTCAAGAGAGACCATGTCTTGGCCAATAGAATTTCCGGTTTCCTCTACATTGTTAGACACACAACAACTAGAGGAACTAGAGGCATTTATATCATGGCAACAAGACGAAGTAAGCATATCATCATGAGATGTGTTCAAGGAGCATACACATGATATGCAAGGACTATCAACACAAGCATGTAAAGCATTTATGGTGCTAGAAGTGTTTAAGTCCAAAGATGAAGCATGGCAATGAGATAGAGATGAATGATCATCACAAATAAGCTCACTATCAACATTGTAATTTCCATCACCACTCACCATAGAGTTACCTTGTGTCTTGCTACAGTTTGGTGAAGTGGAAGAGAGTTCATCACGACCGGAAGTGGAGGGAATACAAAACTTGTTGGACATATCATATTTGTCTTGAATCTTTGTCCAAAACTCATGAGCGTTACGGAAAGGCATGATTGCAAGAATAACTGCATCGCTCACAAAATCAACAAGCACATTAGAAGCTCGAGAATTAAGATAAGAGTTTCTCTTCTCCTCTAAAGATAGACTTTGGGAATCCTTAGGAGGAGAGAAACCCATATCTAAAATTCTCTCTATATTTGGGTCCATATCATGAAAAAGATTAAGCATGCAAATTTTCCATATATCATAATTAGTGCCATCAAATATAAAAGTGTTATTGTGCACTAATCCCCTAGCCGACATCTTTGCTCTCAAGGCGGTGAAGCCTAAAATGAGAGACCTCGCTCTGATACCAATTGAAAGGACACGGATGTCGCCTAGAGGGGGGGTGAATAGGCGATTTAAAACTTTTACGAGCGGCTTGAGAAATGCGGAATAAAACTAAAGTTTAATTTGCCAAGCATACAAAACCTAAATAAACTAGGTTCACCTATGTGCACCAACAACTTATGCTAAACAAGATAAGCAACTATGTGATAGCAAGATATATATAACTTCAAGCACGAAGGCTATCACAAAGTAAATTGCATAAGTAAAGGAGCTCGGGTATAGAAATAACCGAGGCACGCGGAGACAATGATGTATCCCGAAGTTCACACCCTTGCGGGTGCTAATCTCCGTTGGAGCGGTGTGGAGGCACAAGGCTCCCCAAACGCCACGGAGGCTCACCGTAATCTCCTCGAGCCCTCCCACCAAGATGGAAGACCCGATCCACTATGGGACCCTTGAGGGCGGTCACCGATCCCGCACAAAGCTTGGGGCTACTCCACAACTTAATTGGAGGCTCCCAAATCCACAAAGCCACTAAAATTGGGGCACACTCCACAACTCAATTGGAGGCTCCCAATAATCGCCACGGAGGCACCACAAAGCTTGGGAAGATCTCCACAACTTAATTGGAGGTCCCCAAGAAATCCACCGAGCCGTCTAGGGTTCCAAGAACCCAAGAGGAAATAAGCTTCTTGCTTTCACCACCGAATCTCCGAGGAGAACTCAAACCGATGCACCAAATGCAATGGCAAGAACACACGAAGTTCTCAAATCCTTCTCTCCCAAATCCTACCAAAGCAACAAATGCTATGGAGGATATGAGAGGAAGAACAAGGAGGAAATCCACAAAGAACTCCAAGATCTAGATCCAATAGGTTCCCCTCACTTAGAGGAGAAAGTGATTGGTGGAAATGTAGATCTAGATCTCCTCTCTCTTTTCCCTTAAAAAGATGCAAGAAACATGGAGGGAAGTGAGGAGGGAGGGCAAGCTTTGAAGGTCAACAATGGAGGAGAGAGAAGCCCAAAAACGTGGTTGGTTCAAGGAAGAAGAAGGGTATTTATAGGTGGGGAAAAACTGGCCGTTGGAAGCAAATCCCGCCAAAGTTCGGCGGAAAGTCCGGCGCCGCCGGACTTTTTGCCGGACGGTCCGGCGGACAGTCCGGCGGCCGCCAAAAAGCCCCCCAGTAGTGCGGTTCGGCGGGCCGCTGGATTTTTCCGGTCTTGGGCCAGATTTCCCGGCCTAGAGTCCGGCCCGGCCGGACCTGTCGCCGAACTTCCCGCCAAGAAAAAACATCAACACGAAAACGGCCATAACTTTTGCATCCGGACTCCGTTTTCGATGAACTTGGGCTCGTTGGAATCACCACAACGAGCTCTACACCTTCATCCAAAAAAACATCATAGTCCAATAAAGGATGATGAAACCAAATGATAAAAGGTTTGACTTAGCTATAAAGAAGAACCGGTAAAACCTCCAAACACCAAAAACGCAATAAGAGTTCTATACGAAATCCGTTTTTGATGAGCTAGAGCTTGTTATGGAAATAACCACAAGCTCTAGAACCTCACATGGATAAAATCCAAATAAAAACCAAGAAAGATAATGCCAAGTATGCAAAGGTTTGAGCTCTCTCTGAACGATACGAATAAGTTACTCACTCGAGAGCCTCTCTTGATAGTACGACTATCGATCCTAAACCCGGTCTCTCACACTATGAGACCGGTAAGAAAGAAACCCTATCAAGAACATACCTTTGCCTTGCGCTTTCCACTTGAGCTAGATGGTGACGATCTTGATCTTCTCAAGTTGGACAGCCTTTCTTGATTGCGCTTGCTCGGTGAAGTCTTGCGGATTGCTCCCCCATACTTCACTATGGGAGAGACACTAGAGAAATATCTTCACATGTCCATTACCACCAAATGGACACCGAGCTTCAAGCAAATGATATCTTCTGGAAGCCTATCTTGAACTTGCGCTTCGACTTGATCAACATTGATGATGTCTTGAGAATGCGCCTGAGAGCTCACTCCATCTTATTCCTCAAGACACACTCTATATAGGCTCAACTCCTTTATGACCAATCTTCGGATCACTCCTTGAATAACACCTTGATCATCACATAATCTTCTTTATATTCAACTTCTTACAACCTTGAACCCAACATATGGATCAAGCGTTGTCTACGGACAAGTCCTACAAATATAACTCAATGCAAACATTAGTCCATAGGGATTGTCATTAATTACCAAAACCACACATGGGGGAACATGCCCTTTCACTATTGCCACCCAAGCTATGCTCATGCTGAAGAAGCATGCGCTAACCATTGCCCGCGACGAGCTTTGGCTTGTCCGCGAACAAGCCCCATGCTCTACTCAAGATCAAGGGCACTCTACGGCCATCCCGGTTCTCCGGCTTGAGGGGCAGGTCGCTGTGACCGACTCATCAGGGGTCGTGCAAAGGAAGACCCAAAGCGATTGGCACCCGACGTCTTCCCCGATATTCGCAACTTGTTTGGCGGAATGTCAGCGCCACCTGGTCCACCATCCGACTCAGTATGAATATGTTTTCTTTGTGTCCATATATCTACCATGAGTGCGTCCGTCCAGCGACATCTGTAGGAGGCCTTCTTCGTTGATGGGTACGAGACCATGGAGGCCATGAGCAATGAGGGGGCGGCTCTAAGACCCAACATGACACCCAACAAGTCCTGATCTCTATCGAGGATGATCCATTGTTCGAGGAGGAGCTCGCTTGCCAAGTCACAACAAAACGACTGTCCAAAAGAACCAGAGCATACACAGACTTTGAGTACGTGGTGTTTTGAAAGGATTGAATGCAAAATATGACAAGATCCAATTTGTGGTGCCGAGCAAAAGGGAGCGACATTCTGGAGGAGATTTTCAACTTCTTACATGAGCAAAAGCACTTGGGTGAGCACCCCTTTGAGAGTGATTGCAACGAAAACACTCTCCTTAAAAGGTGGTCGTTTATCACAGAGCAATGCACCAAATTCAATGCTTTATATAACATGATGAAGAAGGGAAACATCAGTGGCATTGGCGTCGGAGACTTGGTTTTTCAAGTTTTGGGTAACCTCAGGGTTGCCAACCAAGGTAAACCATTTGACATGGTCCATTGTTGGAAGACAATCAAAGATGTCCCAAGTGGCTAGTTCTCTATGCATCATGGTCCAACAATGGAGGTGCCAATGCAACCCAAGGGACACAATCTAATTTCATTGATCTTGATAGTGCCACCCCACGTGCGTCCAGACAATCAAAGAGGTTGAGGGAAGGACCAACTCCAAGGTGGATGCAAAGCGCGAGGCTTCCTCGACTGCACTGCAAGAGATGATCAAAAAAATGTTTGCCGAGAAGGACGTGCCAGGTTGCATAAGAGGGAAGAGAGGAAGCATCAAGATAAGGAAGTCCTGAAGACATTCAACACAAGTTCAAAATTAATGAGATCAATGCCCATGCAAGATCCTAGGACGTAGATAACAGGCAAAATGAATTTGGAGCTCGCCCTACTCATTGAGGAGGCCGAGGCCAAGATCATGACAACCCCCATAACCGACAGCATAGATCAAATTCATCGAGTATGGCTGAAGAAGAATAGGATGATCCATGATCAAGATATGTGATTGACTCGGTCATTTTCATTTGTGTTTCATGTGTCTCATCCTTCTGGAACTTTGTGGTATGCTGGAAAGGCCTGATTCAACTATCATGTAGTGCTACTTAATTTGGTACAATTTTCATTAAATTAGGACTATTTATGTGTGTGTGGAATGTGCAAAAATGTGAATTGGCAAATATTATCCAGGCGTAAACCAACAGGGACGTCGTTGGTGCAGTGGCCTGTCCTGGGCGGACATGGGTCTCCGGCCTAGCCACGGGCCACCGCAATCAGATCAGATCGAACACTTTTCGATGTCTGAATTGGGGCGCCGTTGGAGTTGCCCTCGCAGCTTTACAACATCTAAACCGTTGCATTGAATGGCGGGTAGGGTGCATGAGGATATCCCACGTAAGCGCTTGTTCAATCTAAACAGATTTGTTAAAAATTATACTCCCTCTAACCCATATTACCTTTCCTAAATACAAATATATCTAAATACATCCATATTTGCAAAAGATAATATGGGTGTAAGGGAGTATAACTGTTCTAACCAATTTTCCCGCTTTGATTTGTTAAAAACTGCGTTTTGTAGGAGCCTGTGTCGGGCGTCGCTGTGCATCCCTAGTGGCGGACCAAGGAAAGAACCGGAGTGTGGACACACTTCAAAAAAGTTTCTCTCTAGGATTCTTTCCAAATAAATAATAAGTAATGCAAATAGAAAATGAATTGTCAAAGTGTAGTTCGATAAATATGTTTCATATATACAACTTCAGGTACAGATGGATCGCATGGGCCAGAGAAACTGAGTGGGCTGGTCTGGTTGGATCAAGAAGGAAACAGAAAAAGTTAAACACGGAAAAGAGGGATGGGCCAGAGAGATGCGGCCTGAGAAGGAGAACTGAAAAAAAGAGGACGGGATAGGCATGAGATTTCGGCCCAGCTGGAAATGAAAGAGAAAATAAAAAGAGGAGGAATGGGCTTAGCCCCTTCGGTGGTGGGAAAAGGAGCGAGAGGGATTGGCCTGGTAGGAGAGATTTGGTCCAATTCGAATTTTCTGAAATTCCTAATCTTTCGCCTATTTAGGGCGTGTTCGGAGATCCTCTAGCTTCCAGCTTCTTAGAAATTCTTGCTGGAGCACTGCCGAACGTCCTAGCTTCAGGAAGCTGGTTCCGGGAAGCTGGCCCAATCTTATGTACTACAAAACTCGGAGCGGCAGTTTTGGCAATCCGCGGATCAGCAAATCGCGGAGCACCTTCTATTTACGGTCAGTTGCCACCGCTAAGTGAAAGAAAATGGTTCGATGTCTTTGTCTATTCCCCTCGATGGATCCCCTCCTGCCAACGTCGCCAGGTCCACCGCATGGACCAGCCCAGCTAGCCAAAGGCCCACCCGAATACTGGCCCATCCACTGATAACTAGCGTTCTCTAGCGAGGAGCTCGGCCGAACGTTTCGTGCTCCATCAAAGACGCCGGAGTATCATCAGGAAGCTGGATCGGCGGATTTTTGGGAAGCTGGACCGTATCCGAACACGCCCTTAGTGATACGTGGGAAAATAATTTGGGACAATATAATTGCCCAATATTTTCTGGAAATTCTCAGTAATTACGATTCGCACCAAATTATTATATACAGATATCGTTTCGCTTATGGAAAAAGTTTGTGGCCCTCTAATAAATGCCCATTGTTAATTTATACTTTCATAGGGTTTATTATATTCTATGTTGTTTAAAAAATCCCAAATATGCAATAATTTCAAATAAGGAAAATCCAACTATTTACGCACACATGTTTATTATGTTAAGAATTATTGGATAAATAGTTAAAATGTCTCCAAAATTCAAATGATCAAAATAAAATCCAACTTGGATTTGTATAAAATTCCCCCACCAAAATTCATACTGTTTACAGCGCACCTGACAAAAATTTAATAGAAGTTCAATTTGGCTCCCAGGCGCATATGCTCCCTCTACCCGAAAAACATATTTCAGAATGTCAAAAAAAATTGACCAACAATTTTGCATTTACATATCCATAATTTAAGCGGGTTTGTAAAGTTTCACAGAAAATCAATACGTTCTGTGGTCTATGTAAAAAAATTGTCATGTGAAATGCCTTATTTTTAACACCAAATTTTATTTTATTTATACATGCCACATGACACATCGATTTGTCGTGCAACGATTTTGTGGGCATGCATGTAGCACGGAAGATGTATGTGCGGATTTTTTGTTTATTTTTTTAACATTTTGAAATCTATCAAATATGTATTTCAAAATATAGGGAGCATATGCTCCTAGGAGCCAAACACCACTCCCAAAATTTGAGCCCTTCATATAAAGTTTTATTTCAAAAATTTAACAAAGACAAAGCAAACCAATCGGCTTATTAATTAAATTAACATTCTAAAATTCTAGAAAAAATGGGGTATTACCGTGTGACTCGATTCTCTTGAAACATGCTTTCATCCAGCTTTATAAATAAAGCCACATGTTCAAATTAATATAAAGTGTCGAAGGAAACCTCTTACAAAGAAAGACAGAGAAAAATAACGGGAAAAGGGGAGTGGCTACACCCCACAAGAAGCACCTGCAAAGACTTAGAGGTGACTCTATGCCTCCTTGTGACTCGATCCTCAAGATTCTTAACTCTAGAATTTCAGTTGTGCTTCTCAATGAAGTCCCTAGGAAAATCTTCCAGTGTAAGAGAGAAGTATGATAAGGCGATCCCTTCCCCATTTCAAAAAAAGATAAGACGATCCCTTCTGCTATTTGTGTTGGTAGTTGATTTTCTCCGAACAATGTCAAATGATGCTTTGCAGCGAGGTCTCATCCTGACCCATTGACTGTGAATTACTCAAATGACTTTCCTATATATCATTCAATATGGTGATGATACTTGCATAATCATGCTAATATGATCGTAAACCACTACCACCTGCTTTTAGATGGTTATGCAAATCCCGTTGCCAACATGACATAAAGATGGTCTATCCGGCGACGGTGTGGCGGCCGGGCCGGATCTTGTTCAATAAGGAGGAGGCAGTGAGTTGGAGTCCAGCGATGGAGATGGAGGGGCGCGGTGTAAGCTCTTCGGAGCTGGCGACCGGCGACTTCCCGTCCGCGGAGGGCCTGCATCTGATCCAAGTCATCAAGAGATGCGGCGGCGGCGGCGCGCCACCGGCGGCATCGAGCTCGTCTTCGACATCGGGATCTGGAGGACCTTGTTGTAATTTCTTGTTTGTTCTGGATCGTTCTGTAAGAACTGGACTTTTAATATAATTGCCTTTTCCCTCGCAAAAAAAAAAAAGATGGTCTATCGGTAAGACTAGTAATACAAGCATATTCAAGAGGATTTAGCCAGACTTATACAAATGTTGAGCTATTTACAAAACTGAATTAAGAATGTTCAGAGCTTTAAGAAAAAAATATTTCCTTTTTTCGGCCTGGGTAGATAGGTTCATTTGAGATCTTATCTTGCTCTTGCTCTTTACTTTTGTATACAATCCTCTTATACAATTGTAACTTCGAACCTAAAAATCAGTAAAAATACAGTAGAATCCTACTGTTTTCATCAAAAGAAAAGTTAGTGTTCATCGTGGGTTGTATTTCACTGTCTCCCTTTGGGTAAGGAGGATGGTGGGTATAAGTATGCTTGATGAAGAACCGGCGTGTCCGTGCTAAGCCCGATTCCTCCCCTCAACTGCTCCTAGTTATTGCCCGTATTTATTCAACTACTATACTCCTATAGTGTTGTATATGCATCTACTCCACCAAGAGTATATATGTGATGATCCCCCATTAAAACGGGCACAGGTTTTCCATGAGCAGTCGATTGATCCATGCATCCATCCATCCATCATAATAAGTCGTCGATCCCCCTCTTTACTTTGATCTTTTTCAGTCACCATCCGGTCTACTACTGCTATAGCTAGCTGGAGGTTGAATGGTCACGATTTCATCTTTAAGAATATTAAATTAAAGTAGGGGGTAGTCATGCAATACAATCGTCCACATGTTATTATGATAGTATAGTACTCAATTAAGAGACGAGCGAGAAGAGTCCCTAGTCGCACGGTACATTGCTAACCAAAAAAGGAGCAGATTAAAAACTGACATTGATCTTCTTCACGAATCAAGAACACGTGCATACATCTAAAAGTTCTTGGAAAAGGACAGCACACACTGCATACCGCGAATGCACTGACGGCATGTCGATCAACAAGCAGCTCAACAAATTGCACCAGGAAGTAGAAGATTTGGTAACAGATAGATTTATGTGGGGTTTTCCTGCCAAATCATGATTCCCAGCTCTGCATGCTAGCTTACTGCTTGAAAAGAATGATACTAGAAACCTGACACATGGAGCTGCAACATCATCGAAATTATCGTCAACGAAAAGACTACACAGTGCAGTTACAACATCATGGCGGAGATCGATGAGAGAAACTAGCGACTGATCAACAAGTAAGCAAGCAGCAGCTGGCTAGCTCTTGCTGGCCTGCCTGTTGGTGCTGGCGTCGGCAGCGGCGCCGTGGAGGAAGTGCAGCAGCACGGGGCTCTTGCACCGGGGGCACCTGGGCTGCTCCTCCGCCGCTTCCGAGAGCATCACGTACATGAGGCACTGCGGACACCCCACAACCACCATCGGCTTCGCCACCGCCGCAGCCTCCTCCTCTGTGTCCGACGACACACACGAGCTCGCCGGCGACTCGACCATGCTTGCCATGGATCAGTTCCTCCCCTGGCTACCTACGTGCCTAGCTAGCTAGCTGGTGCAATAGGTACTGACCGTGTTACTGCACCTATATGCTCCTATGGATGGATTCTGTGTAGTGGTGAGGGCGCACAGGAAGGGAGGAGCTATGTTTGTGTTGGGGGAGAATGCCCAACCTGCTATATATAGTGCTGTGCCCTGGGGAGGAAAGAGGGGGACGGCATGACGATCACTTGAATGCAAGAACAGAATAAGACCTCAATTTTTTTGTTTCATCTTTGTTGAAATATAAATGTATTGCCTAGTCTTTTTCATCAGATCAGTATTTTGGTCGGTTAGAGCATACAGTTCTACATGGTATCAGAGAGCTAAGAGGTCTTGGATTCAAGACCTAGCTGGCGCAATATTAAATAAACATATTGCAGCCTACTTTCGGTCCACGTTTAGGCTTAAGAAAGCCATACGTGAGGGGGGAGTATTGAAGTATGAATGTATTGCCTAGTCTCTTCTATCAGATTGGTCTTTTGGTCGCATTGGCTAAAGCATGCAGTTCTACACTCTCCTGTCTCGCTGGACTTGATTCACTTTTCCTAGCTGTTTCTCTGTCAAGGACCAGCTCGTAAGCGCAATGATGCTAAACATATCAAATTAAAATATAACTATCCCAATAAAATATAAATACAATAGATGACTTCTCTAGCAATTCATCGAGTTCAGCTGCAATTTCATAGCTTCTTTTTATACTCTGATTATCTCTCCTTGCTCTGGTTTTCTCGAGTTTTTTCCGCAGGTTCTCAATCTTCCTTGGAATGTTGCCAATAGTACGTTTGCTCCAGGACTGGAGGTTTCCCATGACTATGTTCAGCTTGTTAGCAATGTCACCCAAGTCACTAGCTTTCGGTTGTAATACCTACACTCGCAATGAGTGTCTTCCAGTTTACTTCAGGAATGTGTGAAGACCTGATGAAAATGACAAGAGAATTCTGGTGGGCAGAGGAAGGGGAGAAGAAACACATACATTGGTCGAGCTGGGACAAATTGATCCAAAAGAAATCAAAGGGGGGGATGGGATTCCGAGACCTTGCTCTTTTCAACCAAGCTCTACTAGCTAAACAGGCTTGGCGGCTTCTCGACAAACCTGATAGCCTATGTGCCAGATTGCTAAAAGCAAGGTATTTCCCCAACGCCAACCTCATGGACACAGCCTTTGTGAAAAACCCCTCACCCGGTTGGAAAGGGATCACCCATGGCCTAGAGCTGCTTAAAAAGGGTGCTGTTTGGCGCATCAATAACGGAAAGAAAATTCGTATCGGGCGCGACAATTGGATTCCTAGAGGAAACTTGAAAGTGGCAGGAAATCCTTCGGATTCCCGAATGAGATGGGTTTGTGATCTAATCAACCAGGAAACAAAACAATGGAAAGAGGAGTTAATTAGATTGACCTTCCATGACCACGACGCGGAAGAGATTTTGAAGATACAAATACCAAAACAAAACGGGGAAGATAGACTTGCCTGGAGTCCGGACAGCAAAGGTCTATTCTCTGTTAGAAGTGCCTACAACCTGGCACTTGAAATCAGATCAAACCCTTTGGGCATGGGTTCATGTGCCCACCCATCTGGCGAGAGGAAGGCCTGGGAGTTAATCTGGAAAGCAAATGTTCCCCCCAAAATAAGAGTGTTTGGCTGGAAACTTGCAACCAATGGACTAGCTGTGCAAAATAATCGATGCAAGAGAATAAAAAATTCAGTGGCAACTTGTCACATTTGCGGTATTGAAGCTGAAACTGAATTCCACGCAGTTATGTCATGCCCTAAGGCACGCGCCTTGCGGCTGTCCATGCGTCAGTTCTGGAATATACCAAAAGAGAATGAGCTTACTTATACAGGGAACGATTGGGTACTGAACATCCTTGCAAATCAAAAAGAGGACACGAGAAGCCAACTTCTATTTATTTGGTGGAGGGCCTGGCACCTCAGAAATAATTCGATCTTTGGGGACGGCAGAGATAAAATTTCTAACTCTGTTTGCTTCTTAAAGAATTATTTTAACACTACAGTACAGATTAAAAATGGAGTCATAGCTTGTGACAGGAAAGGGAAAGGTAAAACTGATCTTCAAATCCCAAAAGAGAGTAAGCCTTTGAAGGAAATCGGCAAGACCGCTTGGTGTAAACCGCAATTAGGTTGGGTTAAAATAAACACTGATGCCTCTTTCATAGCTGAAACAGGTACCTGATACTGGGGCGCGATTGCTCGGGACTCGGATGGGAATACAATCCTTTTGGCCTGGAGTCCGATCAAACGTTGTACTAGCGCAGCTGAAGCCGAAACAGTTGCTGCACTGGAAGGCCTACGCATTGCTGCTAAGCTAAATGCACCAACTGCCCTTGAAACTGACTGCCAGTACGTAGTGGACTGCCTCACTAATCGCGTGCTGGACAGATCTCAAGCCTGCTTCATCGTGGATGAAGCGATCAGTATGGCTGACAAAATCCGTCTACTGAAGATTGAAAAGGTCAATAGAGATGGAAACATGGCAGCTCATAGGATAGCAGCGTATTGCAGAACTGTGCTGACTAGCGGTGTTTTACACAATTCCGTTCCTCCCTGTGTTAAGGAACAATTGATGCTTGATTGTAACCTGAACGTCTCTGAGTAATATATAGTCAACACCTTTCAAAAAAAAGAAGTACACAAGAAAAAAGGTCATAGGTAGCAATTTGGATTGGATTGATTGGACCAAAGGATGGAAGAACCGAGAGTTTGAGCAGGTCGCTGGTTTTAACGTGAAATTCTTTGACACTATAAGCACATCCAATGCTTTCTTGTAAGGAAAGCAGTGAGGAATTCCCAGAGTGACATCGCCAAGAACTTTACCACTTCTGCATCATTAAATTATGGTGAATGATGAAAGTATCGTCACATCTACAGTAGACAAGCACTGACAATTTATGATAAAACAAATAATTAAACAGAGGAAATAAATGGGTTATTATAAGTTCTTGTTGGCCTTTTTTTGAAATAATAAATAGTCACATTGTGCATGACTAGCTGGGATGGAACTATATAAATAATGAGAAATATCATTTATCGGTCGGGTGTGCTTTTGTGATGGTCAAAAGAACGTTAGTACAATTTTAATTGTAAAGCAGTTAGGTCATGTCAAAGTAACAACCTTTATTAAACTACTTCAACATAAGAGTACTTCTTTGTAGGAAAAACATAAAAGTACATATTTCATCTATTTGATTTAGTGGGCCGTTCTTGTTTAGAAGTCATATATATAGGCTGAGGAAAAAGGTAAGTAGTATCAATAATAGCTACTATTATAGCTAGCTTGTGGAGCATTTTTTTAACAGTACAAATACAAGCGCTCACATATACGCGCATACACTCACCTCTATGAACGTACGCACAGATACCCTACCCTGTGAGCACATCCGAAAGACTGGGCCGGTGGATCAGGCCTTGAGATTGACGAAGTTACCATATGCGCCTCGCTATCGACGAGAACGTCGCCTCCCACTGAAAGAATATTCCGCCTTTATCATATATTCTTGATGTATGAATAGATGCATATTGTTACCCTGTTCTTATTACTTGTTCTGATCAAAATTGTTGTGAGCGCATATGCGGGGGATGCTATGTATTAGATGGAGTAACTTAGTAGTAGTAGTTAAAATTGGGACTTAGTTACCCTTTATTCATTAGTTAGGTTAACCTAACCTAAAAAAGAGCCCAATGGGCCAAGTGGTTAACCTTAAAACAATTTAGGTCCAAATGGTTCATCCCCTTTATACCAATGGTTAACCTGACATGACGCCTCCCGAGCGCCGCCCACATGCTTCGGCCATGTCGCCCGGTGGCGGAGCCACCCTTTTGCTGTGTAGTCAATTGACTACACAGCTTTTGAGAAATACAAGTTAAAAGTATTCAAAAATAATTAAAAATTCATATAATTACATGTATTTGACTACACAAGTTTTTATTGACTACACAGGGTTGCTATGCTGGCTCCGCCACTCGCCCGCGCCCGACCGCCCGTCCGATGAAGAGATCTCCTATGCGCATGCTGCCGGAGGGCACATCGCCGCGGGCGCCACCTGCGAGCAGTGGCGGAGCTGCTCTTTGTTTGTGATGTCAAGTGACATCACAAAAATTTGCTTAGCACCATTATATTAGCTATGATACACACATTTTGACCCAAAGAATATTGAAGATTGACCTCACTAGACTCATTTATCACTTAATTTGGGCTCTTGACATCACTCAGCGTCAATCCCAGCTCCGCCACTGCCTGCGAGACCGGCCCCGTCGCCGAGAGCGCCACCTGCGAGTTCGGCCCCGTCGTCGAGAGCGCCACACCTGCGAGACCGGTCCCATCGCCATGTCGCCGAGGGTTCCACCTGCGAGCTTATCTATCCGGAAGCCAGTGTCCATCGCCTTCACCTTCAAGGCACAGCTGGACTCCTTCTTCTTCGCCTCTACGTCCATCCACAGTTCATCATCGTGCGTATCTTGGTGCAGTTAGTGAGCCGTCCTTCCATCCCCAATTCCTCTGCGATCTCTTCTCTCCCGGCCGGAACAAAAAAACAATCCGTTCTTCTCAGAGTGAGAGAACTCACTTTTTTGCGAGCGAAAGAACGCACTTTGGTCATTTCTTTCAGAGAATTTTAACTCTGTAGCGAGAATTGCCCGTCTCTGTACCCAGAATTCAGTCTCTGAATTGGGAAGTGTTGTAGTAACAGTTGACAGACTATTGTTTAAATATTTATGAGAATCAATTTCTGAAGTGCCCTATGATCTGTACTCACGCCCTTGTACTTTGAATGTTTCACCAGGTTGCGAGAATGCTAATGCTAACTCTGAACATGAAATTGTTGTTATACGATTCAACTTGGAATTTTTTTATCATAATTATCTTCTACCTGTGTTGGTTAAGTATTATCTTCAGCAAAGTAGAATAGCCAGAGTCAATTTTTTTGTTAAAAGCGGTTCGACCCTAAATAACCAACGGGTTAACCACTTAAACACCAATAACCTAATGGTTAACCTAGATTATCCCTTTAGATAAAATGGTTATTTAGGTTCCAATCCAAAAGATAAAGGGTTGTGACAACAATTTTATAGCTACTATGGCGTTTACCAATTCCATTGTTACCTCACTAGGGAGAAAAAAAATGCATGTGCCATAATTCTTAGTAACAGCTGAGAATCCTTTCTTACATTCATGGACATCGATCCATTGTAATATATTTATGCACGGTAGCATATTTGTTATTCACCAACTATACTCTGTTAATTTTTAATACTAGATTGCATGAAGTTGATTCCTTTATAGTAGAGTATAAGTAAGATGTGTAGTATCATCTTTATGTTAGGATGTGTGTCCATATGAATACGTATCAATAAACATTATAAAATATCATTGATATTTTGGTCATCTATCTTATGCTTAATGCTACCACAACTTTATGAGAGAGTAGACAAGTTAACCCATGAACCCTGGTCCATTTTAAACCATAAGAATCACCTTTCAGCTGCTTTTACTTGCCTTCACAATTTTAGATTTTATTAAATCCGAAAATACCAAAAAATACTTTTACCTTCTGCAATTACCAACAAAACCCAAAAACAACTTTCTTTTATAGCATTAGTTTATTGTCTAGTTTTAGTTACTTTCTGTTATATATTTTGTTTTACTGTTGTAATACCGAAACCTTGTGCTTGACAACCAGACGGTGGAGTTGGGGACACAAGGCAAAGACCTTGTTTTGCAGGTTGCTTTGATAAGGACGAAATGAGCTTTTTCGACTGTTTCCTGAGAGTTTGATATTAAACCCCAAGTCATTCTTGTGGGGAAGATTCTCTTGCTACACCACTCTACACTTGGAGTCCCAATGAATTGACACACTTGCTTAGTGTCATCAGGTGGCGACCTCGGTTGAGGATAAGCTGGAGCTGACCTAGGATTATTTCAAGGGGATCATGGGCTCTGTGCCCTCTCGCCAACTTATTTTGGACCTCACTCGGCTCGCCATTCCCTGCCTTTCTGCGGATGATGCCACAACTTTCGAGATGTCGCTCTTGCGGGAAGAAGTGCGGAAGGTGATCATGGACATGCTGAAAGAGCATGGAGCCCCCATGTGTGGTTTTGGTAATTAATGACAATCTCTATGGACTAATGTTTGTATTGAGTTATATTTGTAGGACATGTCCATAGACAATGCTTGAACCATATGTTGGCTTCAAGGTTGTAAGAAGGATCAAATAAAGAACTTTAAGTGATGACCAATGTGTTATTCAAGGAAATATCGGAAGAATGGTCATATGAGAATTGAGCTTATTGCAACTATGTCTTGAAGAATATAATTGAGTGGACATTTGTGTTTACCTTCAAGACATCATCATCATGATGGAAGAAGGAAGGATACAAGGTTGATCAAGTCAAAGTGCAAAGATGGGATTCAAGTTGATCAACTCTCAAAGCATACATAATGTATCGAGTGGGATCTTGTGATCTCGGGCTAGGATATTATTAAGTGGTGATCGTCTTCATGGATGAGAAGTCAAGTTCAAGATGTGCCATCTCAAGGAGATTATATGCTTGATGCATGTATTCTATTTGGTGGTAATGGCTTTGTGAAGATATTCCTAAGAGAGTCTTTCCCATATTGATTTATGGGGGAGCAATCCACAAGACTTCATCAAGCTAGCGCAATCAAGAAAGGAATTCCATCTTGAGGTGGAAAAGATCGTCTTCATCAAGCTCAAGTGGAATACAAGGCAAAGGTTTGTTCTTGATAGGTTTTCTCTTCTACCGGTCTCGTGAGTTAGTTTGGAGACCGGGTTATAGGATTGGTAGCCGTACTATCAAGAGGGGCTCTCGAGTGAGTAACTTAACCGCATCGTTCGAAGAGAGCTCAAACCTTTGCATATTTGCCATCATCTTTCTTGGTTCTTATTTGGCTTTTATCCATGTGAGGTTTTAGAGCTTGTGGTTAATTCCATGACAAGCTCTAACTCATCAAAAACGGATTTTGGATGAAATTCTTATTGAGTTTTTGATGTTGATGGTTTTGCCGGTTCATCACTTATAGATAGGTTAAACCTTTCATCATTTGGTTTTATCCTCCATTATTGGACTATGATGTTTCTATGCATATACTTATAGAGCTCGTTGTTGTGATTCCAACGAGCTCAAGATCATCAAAAACGGAGTCCGGATGCTCAAGTTATGGTCATTTTCGTGTTGGTGTTGCTGCCAGTTTTTGGGTGGCCGGAGTCTCCGGCCCGAGACGCAAAGTCTCCGGCCCAACTCCGGCCTGGCACCTGAATTGTCCGTCCTAAGGCCCCCGAATGACCCCGGGGCACCGGAGACTCCGGCCCAAGGGCGAAGACTCCGGCCCGGACGAATTCTGGACATAACGGTTGGATTTTGGGGGACCTATTTAAGGGACCCTTCTTCCCCAATGGATCCCTAACCTTTCTTGCAAGTCTTGACCTCCATTGTTGACCTTCTTGAGCTTGCTATCTCTCAATCCCTCCAATGATTCTTGCATCTTCTTGAGGGAAAAGAGAGAGGAGATCTAGATCTATCTTTCCACCAATCAAAATCTCCTCTAAGTGAGGGGAACCTATTGGATCTAGATCTTGGAGTTCTTTGTGGATTTCCTTTGTTCTTCCTCTCATATTCCTCCATAGCATTTGTTGCTTTGGTAGAATTTGGGAGAGAAGGATTTGAGCACTTTGTGTGCTCTTGCCATTGCATTTGGTGCACCGGTTTGAGTTCTCCTCGGAGATTCGGGTAAGTGCAAGTTGTGAGCTTGTTACTCTTGGGTTCTTGGAACCCTAGACGGCTTAGTGGCCTTTGTGGCATATACTTGGGGCCTCCAATTAAGTTGTGGAGATTCCCCAACCTTTGTGGTGCCTTTGTGGCGATTCTTGGGAGCCTCCAATTAAGTTGTGGAGATTGCCCCAAGCTTGTACGGGTTCGGTGACCGCCCTCAAGTGTCCCATAGTGGATCGTGGCATCTTGCTTTGTGCGAGGGCACGAGGAGAATAAGGTGAGCCTTTGTGGCATTCGGTGCGTAGTGTGCCTCCGCATCTTGAAGTGAGCCTTTGTGGCATTTGGTGAGCATTGTGCTACCACATCTCAAGGTGAGGCCTTTGTGGCGTTCGGAGTGCATTAAGCCGCCACACCTCTCCAACGGAGACTAGCTTCCTTGGAAGTGAACTTCAGAATACATCTTCGTCTCCTTCGTGCCTCGGTAACTCTTATTCGAGCTCCACTACTTATGCACTTTACATTTGTGATAGCCATCGTGCTTGAAGTTATATATCTTGCTATCACCTTGCTACTTGTCTTGCTTAGCATAAGTTGTTGGTGCACATAGGTGAGCCTAGTCTATTTAGGTTTTGTAAGCTTGACAAATTAAACGCTAGTTTATTTCCGCATTTGTTCAAGCCTTTCGTAAAAGTTTTAATCGCCTATTCACCCCCCCTCTAGGCGACATCCGTATCCTTTCAATTGGTATCAGAGCTAGGTCTCTCATTTTAGGCTTCACCGCCTTGAGAGCAAAGATGTCGGCTAGGGGATTAGTGCACAATGACACTTTTATATTCGATGGCACAAATTATGATACTTGGAGAATTCGCATGCTTAATCATTTTCGGGTCATGGACCCAAATATAGAGCGAATTGTAGATATGGGTTTTTCTCCTCCTAAGGATCCCACAAATCTATCTTTAGAGGATGAGAAGAACTCTTATCTCAATGCTCAAGCTATTAATGTCTTATCCAATGTTGTGAGCATTGTAGTTGTGATGTCCATTATGCCTTTTCGGAATGCTCATGAGTTATGGACAAAGCTTCAAGAAAAATATGATGTGTCCAAGTTTATTGAGGATGAGTGTATTCCTTCCACTTCCGGCCGTGATGAACTTTCTTCCACTTCACCGATGTGTGGCAAGACACAAGGTAATGACATGGTGAGTGGTGATGGAAATTGCAATGTTGATAGTGTGCTTAGTTTTGATGATCATTCATCTCTATCTCATGGCAATGTTCTATCTTTGAACTTCAACTCTTCTAGCACACCAAATGACTTACATGCTAATGTTGATATTCCTTGCATGTCTTGGAGTAGTGTCTATACTAGATATCATGATAAGAATGCTCCCATTTCCTCTAGTACTTTTGTGGCTAACAATGTAGAGGAATCCCAACTTTTGTTGGGACAAGACATGGACCTTAATGGAGCTTCAAGTAATTCAGCATCATCATCTCTCGGTTCCCACATATGTCTCATGGCTAGGGATTCAAAGGTAACTCCTTCTTTGGAACCCACTATATCTAGTGATCATGAAGAAGAGGATGATTATGTTGCCTCTTTAAAAAAGAAGGGAGAAATAGTTTTTCTTGCTATTGGTAAGAAGAACAAAATTGCTTGCTCTAACTTTGTTGATATTTTGGTTGCTGCTATTGAGAGCCAGAAAATTATTGATGAGCTTCAATCTCATGACGAAGAGCAAGAAGAAACTATTGAGAATCTTCATAGTCTTGCCAATGATTTTAAAAAGACTCTTTTAAAAGAACAAAGCACCAACGAAGCTCTTGAGGAGAATTTTGCTCTAGAATTGTCTAGAGTAAAGGAAACCCATGATAGAGCTCTTGAGGTGGCAAATGATTTAAAATTAAAAAATGATAAGCTTGTTTTTGTTAATGCTAAACTTCTTGAGGATGTTGAGCACCTCAAAAATGGCTCTAGGGACATTGAGAGTGTGCTCACCAAACTCACCGAGTCACATGAGAAACTAAAAGCTTCTTATTTAAAAGAGTGTTCCAAGTTGCCTTCTCCTCTTTCGGTTAATCATGATGCTTGTGCTACTAACTCTACTTCTTGTGAGGCATCTATCTTGAAGGAGAATGTTGAGCTAAGGGCTCAACTTGAGTTGCTAACTAGTAAGTATGGGATATTGGAAGAAAGTCATGAAAAGCTATCTAGCTCTAATGAGGATCTTCTAGTGTCCCATGCTCGCCTAAAGTTAGCTTATGAGGATATGTCTACAAAGGTAACATCTTGTGAACCTCATGTGGTCACTAGCACTACTTCCCAAAATGCTATATTGCCATGTGCTAGTCCTTGTAATTCATCCACTCATACTATTGCTACATCTTGTGATGAATTACTATCCTTGCCTTGTTGCTCTAATAATATAGCTTCTACTTCCTCTAGTACTTGTGTTGTAACTAACCATGTAGAGGAAATTAAAGAGCTCGAGGCCCAAGTCACTTTGTTGAAGAAAGACTTGGTAAAAAGTCATGAAGGGAAGTCCAAACTTGACAAGATGTTGAGTGCACAAAAATCCCCCAATGACAAGAGTGGACTTGGATTTATCTCCAACAATAAGAAGAAGTCCAAACTCTTCAAGAAGAAGAAGGGCCAAGAGCAAGTCAAGGATCCGGCTAAGATTGTTTGCTTCAAGTGCAAAATTGAAGGGCATCATGTTAGGTCTTGCCCATTGAAGAAGAAGCATCTAAGTGAGAAGCAACAAGGGAAGCGGCCTCAAGCTCAAACTCAAGTCCTTCCTCAAGATGAAGAAAAGTTACCTCCTAAGAAGAATCAACCCAATGCTCCCATTGTGGAGAAATCAAATGAGAAGAAAGGAAAGATAAGATCTTGCTACATATGCCGTGAGAAGGGTCACCTTTCTTCTACATGCTCTATTGGTAACTCATCCAACCCTATCATAATCGATGATGCTTATTCACTTTGCAAGGATAAGGTTGGAAATGTGTTTGCCAAATTTGTTGGTACTCAAAGTGGTGTCAAGAAAAGAACCATTTGGGTTGCCAAACCTATTGTGACTAACCTCTTAGGACCCAACTTGGTTGGGGACCAACAAGCCAAAACTTGATCAATAGGTGTCTATTGGAGGGCTTTGGAGACTTGGCTATATCATGAAGAATTAAGGGATCTTCATTAATTATATTGTCTCAAGTCAAGTCAATTGGATTATCTTATTTCTATCATATATTCATTGTTCCTCCTTGCGGTAACATGTATTCAACTTATCTATATTGAAAGTTACTCGCCCCTTCGCATGTGTGTGGTTTTGTATCTTGCATGTGTTTGTATATGTTGTGCTCCCTAACTGCTTTAT
This sequence comes from Dactylis glomerata, assembly GCA_007115705.1. NCBI lineage: Eukaryota > Viridiplantae > Streptophyta > Magnoliopsida > Poales > Poaceae > Dactylis > Dactylis glomerata. The sequence continues at coordinate 455,391 of QXEO01000048.1, forward strand.
TTTGAGTAATCAAGTATGTGCATGTTGGTTTGCACACCATATACGGTTGTTATCGTGGAGCCCATTGCATCTTGATCTATCTTACTTGGCTCTTGTGAGAGATTAATGGACCATCCCATTTTGGGGGAGTGATATGCTTTGGCACTTCACAATCCTAAAAATGTGTGTACATGAGGAATACCACTTAGTGTTGATATTTAAAGATTATCTAGTCTCTATGTGGTATGCAATTTTCATGAGAAATTCAAATTCTATAATGTCCATTAATCATCTTGTTGGATTCTATTTGCCTCTTGTTGGTAAAGTTTAATTTTCTAGGTTTGGAGATTCCATTGGTTCTACCCCGGAGACTCCGGTGGTTCTACCCCGGAGACTCCAGTGGTTCTACCCCGGAGACTCCGGTGGTTCTACTCCGGAGACTCCGGTGGTTCAACCCCGGAGACTCCGGTCCCCCTCGGAATTTCCGGGCCCTATGGAAATTGACTTTAACAACTTATTTGAAAATTGGTTTTATCACATTATGGGGGAGTATTGTGCTTTGTGCATATTACAAATCCATGAAATGTGTATATTTGAGGTTGTGTCACATAGTGTTGATATTGTAAATTATCTTGCTTCTATGTGGCATGTTTTCTCGAACAAGTTCCAATTTGCCAAATTGTTTATTGCTCTTGTTTTGGATCTTGTTTGTGAGATACTTTCTTGATAGGGTTTTCCTAAAATGTGGAATACTACATCAAAGTTGGAAAACCATTTGCTTCAAGCTATCCTAATCATTGCTTTGCGTGATTGTTTAACTATTTGAGTCTATCAAGAATATCTTTGTTTGGCATGGTGCTTAATTCTTATCCTTTTCATATGCTCATTTGTTGTGAAGATGATCTTGGATTTATGTGTAAACTACCACCAGAAATAACTCCATATACCTCTTCTCCTTGGAAAATTGGTAATCTATCATGTGGTATTTTTTATATTGATCATCTTCACTTTGGCTATTTCTTTTAATTGCCTTATCTCTCGCCAAGAAATGTATTTGCTTTAACTCCCATTGTCTTTCTTGACTCTTGTGATTCCATTTGATTTTGTTGAACTTATTTTGTGTTATTTCTATGTAGGTAGATGTGATGATCCCATTTGTGTGCATTTTGTATTCAAATGCAAAATCATAAATAATGCACTAATCTTGGGGGAGCTCTCCTATATTTGTTATAACACACTCTTGTGCTTATTTCAATTGGTTTTGATTATTGTTGGAAGTCAAATCTTTTCTTTTTGGTACTTAGTGTGCCATCATAAAAAGTGTGGAGAGGTTGGTTTGTTGTTGGAACCTTGCTCTCTTTGGGAGTTGCTTATCTCATTCCTTGTAATTTGTTTTTCACTCTTAAAATGAGATATGTCTTTGAGCATGTGTGTTTTAGTTATCCTTTATGCTCATTGGCTTTTGCTTAGTTCACTAGTTGAACTTTGGAGTCAATCTTGTGTTGATTTGATTCTTTGATATAATTTGGACAACCTTTTGTAGCTTCACAATTTCATGTGCTCGCTTGTCCTTCTTGGTGTTTTGTCCAAATTGTATCTCCTTTGGCTCTTGAAAGTCTTGTGCATGCATATTTACTAAATGTATATTGTATGGCATGCTTTTGCTTTCTTTGATCTAATATATAGGAGAAGCTCCATCAAATCCTAAATCGGCTAAGATGTGCATGAAATTCAATTTCATTTATATATGCACATATTTATGTGGAGTTTGTCCGATATGTTGTAGTTCCTAACTACTTTGGACCCAATGAGTTTGGGGACCATCTTGTACTTGAACTTTGTTTTAGGTACATGAAGATATATTGGTGCTTGTCTCAATAATAAGGATGAAGTGGTGACTAAATGATAATTTGAGGCAAGCTAGGATTATTGAAGAACTCCTATCTACTACATCCTACCTTTAATATCTCGGTAACAAGTATCTTATCATGCATACTTTTCTAGTATCCAACCTTGTGTAGGTTGTTTCATGGCATGGAAAATCATTATTTGCAAATGTTGTGCTTCTTGCAAAGGTCTTAATGAAACCTCTTTATTGCAATTGTGAGTAATTTGAGATGAGTGCATATTATTGGGAACATATAAAATCATGCTCATGATTCTCCTATCCCATATATGTCAATTTAGCAATTTTATTGCATATCAATTCCTCAAGTTCTCACATGTGCAATATGCTTGAAAGTGTAAATTTATTACTTTCTTTTGGTATTCATCTTTGTGATACTTGTTGCTTTTCTCAAAGCATCCCAACTATCTTCTTTCCCTTGTTGATATTTGTGATGTCTTTGACTTGTTTGTGGTTGAAGTTCATCAATATACAATAAGAAAATTTGAGCCTTTGGCCGTGCTTTAAAAGCAAAAAAAATCTCATTGGTATATTGCATGACTTCATTTTGGATATCATGTTCTATTCTTAGTATCTATTTTGTGTGTACATGTTTCTTTGTGATAATTATCTTTGTGATGTTATCTACTCAGAAACTTATACACATGAGAGATGATATCTCCTTATTTGATATCTTATTTGAACCTTATGTGTTGGGATGGAATGCTAAGCAATTTCATTCATTAAAGACTATGTGGATGCTCTATGCTTAACCTTGTATTAGTCTTATAATATGCTTTGTCATTCATATCACACATTCCTTTGGTTGAGCTTTTTAATATGTTGTCCCTTGCTTGTTGCTCAACCATTTGTGTGGAGCAAGTGTTAAGCTTAATTTCTCCTCTATGATCTCTTGCAAATGGTTGCGTTTTAAATGTTATTGAGGGAGTGAGGATTCCATGTTGTGCAAATTGTATTCAAATGCAAACACTCCATTTTTTTTGCACGTACCTTGGGGAGCTTCCTCATTTCATTTAAAGCACCATTTTGCGGTCATCATAGTATTTGACTTCACTTGGTATCATTTTGTTTTGAATAATATTGAGGGAGTGATGATTCCATGTTTGTGCACCTTATACTTTAATTCAAATAGAATATTTTGTGCACAAACCTGGGGAGCTTCATCATATTATTTAGAGCACCCTTTTGGTCTTATCATAATATCTTTATTCAATTTGTTCTTTGGATCGATTGATTGCTCTCTTCATTTGTTGAAGTTTATCCACCATGTGATCTTATTTTATTTGCAATCTTTGATCCTCAATATAGGATGATTTCCTCCGAGTTTTCATATTTGGATATGTGCATATATTTTCAATTATACTTTTGGTTTATGCACACATTATGGAGGAACTCTCACTATATTGGCCTTCTAAGTTTTTCCGCCCATTTCGGCAATTGGTGCCAATGGGGGAGAAGTTTCGAGGGTTTAAAGGGAATTGGGTTTTATGCTTTGGTTTTGTTCTTAAGCATTTGCCTTTCATGCTTTGCATGGTTGAGTATATAGAGGAAACTCCACCAACAACCTTGGTTGGCAATATATGCAATGAAATCAAGATCATTCACACGTGCATAGATTGTGGGGGAGTTTGCTCTATATATGGTGGTTTTACTAATATCACATACTTTTGTAGTATTTGATGTTAGTGCAACCATTTTGGTTCCTTAAATTTATTATATAAATCCTCTCAAAGAGATTGTCATCAATTACCAAAATGGGGGAGATTGAAAGAGCATGGAGCCCCCATGTGTGGTTTTGGTAATTAATGACAATCTCTATGGACTAATGTTTGTATTGAGTTATATTTGTAGGACATGTCCATAGACAATGCTTGAACCATATGTTGGCTTCAAGGTTGTAAGAAGGATCAAATAAAGAACTTTAAGTGATGACCAATGTGTTATTCAAGGAAATATCGGAAGAATGGTCATATGAGAATTGAGCTTATTGCAACTATGTCTTGAAGAATATAATTGAGTGGACATTTGTGTTTACCTTCAAGACATCATCATCATGATGGAAGAAGGAAGGATACAAGGTTGATCAAGTCAAAGTGCAAAGATGGGATTCAAGTTGATCAACTCTCAAAGCATACATAATGTATCGAGTGGGATCTTGTGATCTCGGGCTAGGATATTATTAAGTGGTGATCGTCTTCATGGATGAGAAGTCAAGTTCAAGATGTGCCATCTCAAGGAGATTATATGCTTGATGCATGTATTCTATTTGGTGGTAATGGCTTTGTGAAGATATTCCTAAGAGAGTCTTTCCCATATTGATTTATGGGGGAGCAATCCACAAGACTTCATCAAGCTAGCGCAATCAAGAAAGGAATTCCATCTTGAGGTGGAAAAGATCGTCTTCATCAAGCTCAAGTGGAATACAAGGCAAAGGTTTGTTCTTGATAGGTTTTCTCTTCTACCGGTCTCATGAGTTAGTTTGGAGACTGGGTTATAGGATTGGTAGCCGTACTATCAAGAGGGGCTCTCGAGTGAGTAACTTAACCGCATCATTCGAAGAGAGCTCAAACCTTTGCATATTTACCATCATCTTTCTTGGTTCTTATTTGGCTTTTATCCATGTGAGGTTTTAGAGCTTGTGGTTAATTCCATGACAAGCTCTAACTCATCAAAAACGGATTTTGGATGAAATTCTTATTGAGTTTTTGATGTTGATGGTTTTGCCAGTTCATCACTTATAGATAGGTTAAACCTTTCATCATTTGGTTTTATCCTCCATTATTGGACTATGATGTTTCTATGCATATACTTATAGAGCTCGTTGTTGTGATTCCAATGAGCTCAAGATCATCAAAAACGGAGTCTGGATGCTCAAGTTATGGTCGTTTTCGTGTTGGTGTTGCTGCCAGTTTTTGGGTGGCCGGAGTCTCCGGCCCGAGACGCAAAGTCTCCGGCCCAACTCCGGCCTGGCACCTGAATTGTCCGTCCTAAGGCCCCCGAATGACCCCGGGGCACCGGAGACTCCGGCCCAAGGGCGGAGACTCCGGTCCGGACGAATTCTGGACATAACGGTTGGATTTTGGGGGACCTATTTAAGGGACCCTTCTTCCCCAATGGATCCCTAACCTTTCTTGCAAGTCTTGACCTCCATTGTTGACCTTCTTGAGCTTGCTATCTCTCAATCCCTCCAATGATTCTTGCATCTTCTTGAGGGAAAAGAGAGAGGAGATCTAGATCTATCTTTCCACCAATCAAAATCTCCTCTAAGTGAGGGGAACCTATTGGATCTAGATCTTGGAGTTCTTTGTGGATTTCCTTTGTTCTTCCTCTCATATTCCTCCATAGCATTTGTTGCTTTGGTAGAATTTGGGAGAGAAGGATTTGAGCACTTTGTGTGCTCTTGCCATTGCATTTGGTGCACCGGTTTGAGTTCTCCTCGGAGATTCGGGTAAGTGCAAGTTGTGAGCTTGTTACTCTTGGGTTCTTGGAACCCTAGACGGCTTAGTGGCCTTTGTGGCATATACTTGGGGCCTCCAATTAAGTTGTGGAGATTCCCCAACCTTTGTGGTGCCTTTGTGGCGATTCTTGGGAGCCTCCAATTAAGTTGTGGAGATTGCCCCAAGCTTGTACGGGTTCGGTGACCGCCCTCAAGTGTCCCATAGTGGATCGTGGCATCTTGCTTTGTGCGAGGGCACGAGGAGAATAAGGTGAGCCTTTGTGGCATTCGGTGCGTAGCGTGCCTCCGCATCTTGAGGTGAGCCTTTGTGGCATTTGGTGAGCATTGTGCTACCACATCTCAAGGTGAGGCCTTTGTGGCGTTCGGAGTGCATTAAGCCGCCACACCTCTCCAACGGAGACTAGCTTCCTTGGAAGTGAACTTCGGAATACATCTTCGTCTCCTTCGTGCCTCGGTAACTCTTATTCGAGCTCCACTACTTATGCACTTTACATTTGTGATAGCCATCGTGCTTGAAGTTATATATCTTGCTATCACCTTGCTACTTGTCTTGCTTAGCATAAGTTGTTGGTGCACATAGGTGAGCCTAGTCTATTTAGGTTTTGTAAGCTTGACAAATTAAACGCTAGTTTATTTCCGCATTTGTTCAAGCCTTTCGTAAAAGTTTTAATCGCCTATTCACCCCCCTCTAGGCGACATCCGTGTCCTTTCACATGCCATCTGACCAAGCACAGACAGATTCTCCGGGCTTTTCTTCAAGTGTTGCTAGGAAACTATCGCTGACGATCTGCTTCTTACTTTGCAACATCTTTATCTAGGCAGCCATAATATGGTGGCAATGAACAGTTCAACTATGGTTCTTCTCCCCAAAATTCCTAACCCCCTGGAGATTAAGGACTACAGCCCAATCAACTTAATTCATGGCTTCTTGAAGATCTTCACTGAGCTCTTGGATTCTTGGCTTCCTCTATCATGCCCAAGTTAATCTCTCAAGTACAAAGCGCATTTATCTCGGGACAAAGGATCAATGAAAATTTCAAACTGGTTCAATATACTACCTGGTTCTTGCATATACGAAAATATGATGTAGCTTCACAAAATCGACATCTCTAAGGAGTTTGACACACTCTACCGGGAATTTCTCTTGGAAGTCATGCGGGGGCGTGGCTTTGGTCACTGTTGGTGCACTTGGATATGTTTCTTGCTTTCCTCAACGTCCACCTCGATCTGCATCAATGGTGAGCATAGCCGTTCTTTCTGTCTCACTCACGATGTTCGGCAAGGTAACACCCTCTCTCCGGCACTCTTCATCCTCGCCATGGATGTGCTCCAAGTGTTGCTTCAATGGGTCGTGGATCACGGCATGCTCACGAACCTAGGACTCCATCCCCGCATCCCACGAGCTTTGGTCTACGCTGATGATGCCGTCATCTTCATTTGGCCATCGCCTGCTGATTGTGAGGTGCTGCGCGCCGTCCTTGACCTCTTTGGCGATCCCTCTGGGCCCCATGTCAATTTACAGAAGAGCACTGCCATCTGCATACTTTGTGATGACGCTACCGCACAAGATGTGGCTCACCTCCTCCAATGCCAATTGAGCGGCTTCCCCATCCGCTACCTTGGGCTGCCTCTTACCAACGACCATCTCCGGTGGGCTGATATGTGGCCCCTTATTAACAAGTTCTTGGACAGGATTCCTGGATGGATTCTGCGGATTATGAACCCGGCTAGCAGGCTTATTCTTACCCGCTGGGTTCTGATGGCATTTCCCCTACTCTTTCTCGCCGTGCTCGACATCCCAGTCTAGGCGCTCCGTATCATCTGTCGAAGGTGCCCTGGCTTCGTCTTGCGCGGGGAACTCGACATCAATGGTGCACTAGTAGAAAAAAGGGCTTCCATTCACCCCCATTAGTCCCCAAACTGTTCGACCCGCGGCTAAAGGGGGCATTAGTCCCGGTTCATTCGAAAATGTGGGTCAGGGAGCATTAGTCCCGGTTCAAACGCGCCCTTTAGTCCCGGTTTTTGTCAACAACCGGGGCTAATAGATAGGGGCCTTTAGTCCCGGCTCATGGCGCAAACCAGGACTAAAGGGCACCCTTTAGTCCCGGTTCGTGTCACAAGCCAGGACCAAAGGCCCGTTCAAATGAACCGTCCACTTCCCGCGCCAGTTACGACGCGACGACGCTTCAGAATCGATCGCCATTACGGCGTTGCTTCATAATCGATCGCCAAACGCTTCAGAATAGCGCGCCGCCGGCCGGCTTGATCACACCGCCGGCGGCTGCAGCTTCTTCATCTCCCTCTCTCTACTATATAAGAGCACTCATATTTTCATCTTAAGCACACATCTCTTCTCATCCTAATCTTCTCCCAAAACATCTCCCACGCATAGCATCTTCACCACCGCCGGCGCCCTCACTCTCCCTCTCAATGGCGGAGCTAGATCTACCTTGATCTCGGCTATACTATATCACCATCGAAGAGATGAACTTCACCATCACGGAAACTCTCCGTGCATTAAGGGTGGAGAAGTGGATCCGCGCCGTCAAGCAACGGTTCCTCGACGCCGCACCGATCAAGTGTGTGGGCTTGGACTGTGAGTTCACCACCCCTCACGATAAGGTCAATTAGCGTGCCACCGTCCTTCAACTCTCGGTGGCGTCCGAGGTATTGATCTTCCAGATATGTTGGGCCAATCGCGTGCCGCAGCTGCTCAAGGAATTCTTGAAGGACACCACCATCAAATTCTGCGGTGCGGCTATCGCCAATGATGTGCGCATGCTGAGGACATACGGAATTGAAATTCTGTCTGCGTACAATCTCCAAAAGATTGTCCCGAACCCCACCAACAAACTAACTCCGAGTCTCTATGATCTGGCCAATGCTACTATTGGGACACATCTTGAGAACAAGAAGAGGATCAAGAAGGACAAGAAGAAAGGAGAAGAAGAAGAAGAACTAATATTTGGTTGGGCCAAAGTTCCATTGAGTATAATGTTTGGAAAAATGTTTGGAAAAATGTACTTCCTCTGTTTCGGTTAACAAAGTCTATTAATTTTCGAATTTTGGATTTTTCAAGTATTTTGGCTTTTTTGAATATTTTAATTATTAAAAATTAATAATTAAATTATGCATAAAGATTATTTGGAATTCATTGGTGCTTATTATTACTTAATCATTGTTGCTTATTTTGTGAATTTATTTGGAATTTTAAAAAGTAATATTATATATTACCAAAGTGTATAGGTTAATAGAATTGGTAGCATACCATTATCAGCGTAGTCTTAGAAGCTACTATGGAAGGAATGGTGACAAGGGTATAGTTAATAGAGCCCGTTAGTTGAGTACCCCTAAGGTCCGTATAGCTAGGCCCAATTGTAACGATAAGTCGAATACGAGTTTTTACCGTATGTCGATATTGTAATCTGTATCGGACCCTACCCGATCCTCGAGACCTGGCCACCTATATATAGGGGCCAGGAGGGGACGGTGTAGGCCAGATTGAAAGCAAGCCAGGTTGAACACCCAAGTTTACTTTCGACACACACCTATTTCGACTAACTTTACCTTCGAGTTCATCCGACGCCCTCTTCCCCCGATCCTAAGTCCTTCATCTAGGATATTTGTCGAGTTAACCCGTTGTCAATTGGCGCCGACCGTGGGGAACTTGGGCGTTGGAATCATGAATTCGACGGCTTTTTCGCTTTTAGCCAACAGCAGTGCAGAAGTCGACGAAAATCAAGAGATGGAATTGACAATTGGAAGTTTGAGCATCCTCATCGGGCCATCAGGATCATCTCGCCTTTCAGATCCGACGAAACAAGATCCGACGGCAAGTGAGCCTGAAACAGTAGCAATGATGGAGTATTCCGACGGCTCTTCCAGCGAAGTAAACTCGCCGGTCAGCCTAGGAGAAGTGCAAAAAGGAAAAATCGCAGAAGAAGCAAAGGAAAATCTCGACGCAGGAGTCCAACTCGACGATCTTATGATCTGCCTCGACGATATCTCAGACAAATCAACAGACACATGGAAGACAGGGTTAGAGCTTTCTGAATATGGTGACTCGATCTTCTCAAGCTTCAATAGTAATATCGGCAGACAATGCCAGGTGCTCGCCATTCTAGGAGACAACTCAGAGGAATTCGACGAAAATAATAACCCAGTGCTAAACCCAGCAAATATCGACAGAGGAGCAAACCACCTAGCAGAAGGACAAACAGCAGAATCCCTCACAGCCAGGGAAAAAATTCGACTATCAGTCGACGAATGGAGGATAATAAGAGAAGCCGTAGAACACGGCACGCCAATACCATCAAACTCCAGCAAAGACATGCTTTTGGGGTATCATTATGCCCTAAGACAGCAGGCGAAGCAACTAGCAAAGGAGAAAATAGAGATCCAAAAAAGGAAGGAATCAGCCATCGCAGCTAGCGACGCCGCTCGTAAAGCGCGAAGCGACGCATCATATAGTAACGCAAGGAAGAATCGTCGACACGGTTCAAGGTACGACAACCTCGAGTATTCCGACAGGGAAAGTATCTCCAAAAACCTCGACTCGTCCTTCCTATCGGTCGACGAGCAGGGGAACATCTTACCAAAAACCCCTGAAGCAGCACTAGTAGCAGCGCAAGCATATCTGCTCACAACTCGACCAAGTCCAGGAGATCCTAGGGAACATATGCACAAAGCAGCATTGAACGGACTTAACATGGTGGGCCACAAGCTATCAGCAAAAGGAGAGGAAGCGCATCATCACAAGGAAGCACATAAAGCAAGGTCACCTCGCCGTCACAACAGTCCTCGGCGCAGAAGCAGCAAGCAACGATCTCGATCGCCATCACCAAAACAACACGGTGGAACCCGAAGATCGCGATCCCCAAATGAAAAACGCGACTATGAAGAAGACAAAAAAGAGATGGGGGCATCATGCTTTACCCGCAGGGTTCGCACCACTCCAGTTCCCAAGGGATTCAAGTTACCTCATGATCAGCAAAAGTACGACGGATCACAGGAACCGCAATCATGGCTCTCAGATTATCTACAAGCAGTACAAATATTAGGAGGAACCAAAGAAACAGCAATGCAAAGTTTGCAACTACACCTCACCGGCGCAGCAAGGTCATGGTTGAGCAAACTAGAGAAAGAAACTATTGGAAGCTGGGAAGACCTCACAAAGCAATTTACAAGCAACTTCAGGTCGACATACAAGCGGCCATCATCAATAGAAGAAGTCAAAGCGTGTGTACAACAACGCGATGAAACATTGCGGGCATACATCCAAAGATGGAGTCTCATCAAAAATTCGGCAGTCGAAGTTTCAGACGAAAGAGCAATAGATGTGTTCATCATCGGATTAAGGCGAAGAGACCTAGTCAAAGAGATGGGCAGAATCAAGCCAAAAACAGTGTCAGACCTCATGGACGTAGCAAATAGATTTGCAGATGGAGAAGATGCATGCAACAACAAGCGGACGAGATCCCCAGAGGACGATAGAAGAAATAGGTATGGAAGTCAAAGAAGACGGTCCCAAAATTACGACAACTATGGCTCTCATAGCCAAGTCGCCGCAGGATACAAAGACAACAGCTATCAAGGAAGTGATCGCCGGAACTCGGGATATCGAAGCTTCGGGAAAGAGGACTACAAAAAGTTTCCCACAAGAGAACCCAGAGAGTACAACCCATCGCCAGAAGATATGCTCAACGGACCTTGTCATATACACTCAGCATTCGTCGATGGGAAGCGAGTATCAAGGCATGCAATGAAAGATTGCACAACATTCTTAAAACTGCAAGAGGCAGCATTAAACAAGCAAACCGAAGCAAGGCGACAAGGATTTGAAGGAAGCAACAATCCTCCGACAAAACAACAAGGAAACAACGGAGCTCCTCAAGGACAAGACCAGCAAAACCAGGGGCACGACGACGACGAAGGATACGTTCCATCAAAGGGCCACATCACAACAATGATACAACCTGTGCCCAAGTCGAACAAAGAAGAAAAGAGTATCACTCGACAAGTCAACTTAGCAGTCATCTCACCTCCAGCCACAACGGAGTATCTGCATTGGTCAGAACAACCAATCGAGTTCAACAGAGAAGACCACCCTATAACAGTACCTCGGCCAGGAAACGCGCCTTTGGTACTTAAAGCTCAAATCGGCGCATATGATGTCGACATAATATTCATGGATGCAGGAAGTGGGATTAACCTGATATACGCAAAAACGCTCAGAGCAATGCACATATCACTAGAGTTCCTGAAACCAACGGATTGTTCTTTCCACGGAATCGTACCAGGAAGTGGCAATTACCCACTGGGTCGAATAGCACTCAATGTTTGCTTCGGCAACCGACAAAACTACAGGAGAGAAAAACTGGACTTCGAAGTCATGGACTGGCCATCTCAGTATCATGCGATCCTCGGGCGACCCGCGTTTTCGCGATTCATGGCAGTGCCACACTATACATATCTGGTACTCAAAATGCCAGGACCAAGAGGAATAATTACAGTAAAAGGAAGCTTTGAAGTCTCAGATCTCTGCGACAGGGAGTTCCGCAAGATGGCGCAAAACTTTGGCATGATAGCCAACTATGCAGAAAAGGCGAACAATACGACTATAGAAGGCGTCAAGCTACTCGAAGGACGCGTTGCGGAGCCGAAGATGAAGAAACCACGAGTAGGAGCATCGGGAGAAGTCAAAGATGCAGGAGAAGAAGAGAAAGCTATGATGGCATAAGAATTCAAGAACAATAAAATAGAGTAGAAGAAGAAGGCTGTAAAAGCCACGAGTTATATCAGGGGCAATGCCCTCTAGATCCAGAACACAGGCCATAGGCCGGATCTCTTGGGTCACCCCATGTATCTTACATTACAAGTATAATAAAGACAAAACGTTCCTCAGGTTCGAGCTTACAAGTCTTTCAAAGAGAAAATGCGGCAAACACACGAGTCATATAAAAAAAATGCTCTGAAAATATATCTCAGACATACAGTCGAGAAATAAGAAATTCTCGCGTTTTCCATAAGTATTACAATATCGGGTTGTCAGAATCATCCACACCCAAAGGGTCTAAATAGTGAAACTCGCGAAAAAACGCGGCATCTTCTTGCAATAGCCTGGCTATAATTCGTCGGGCAGGCTGCAAGGTAGTCTCCAAGTGTACCCGAAGGCTAGCTCCACCTAGAGGGTAGCTCAGCGACATAGAACTATAATTGAGTCTTGGTTGTCACTTGCGTATCCACCCAAGGGCAAAGTTGGCACCTGCCACTAAGTTCAGTTCTATCAATCGATGAATTCGCTGGCTGGATCTAAAAGTATCAAGAAGTAGTGGGAAAGTCGAAGGCACAGGATTGCGAGGAAGCATAACCGAGTGCATAGTTATGAGGGATCTTCTGCAGCCATCCACCGCTTCGCCAACATGCTGGGCACGGTCCTGAATGTCGTGGGGATGACTTAGGGGGCGTACTACGGGCCAGGCAGTATGCCGGCTGGCGTCCCGGGGAATCCCACGGCCTCGGCGCAAGAAGACCGGCTCCAGCCGGAAGGGCCGGCTGCGCCAGCTGCCGGCTGACGACTCCACCGAGGAGGGCTGGAGCCGGGCGAAGGAGACGAAACCCCTCAACGGTTGTCTGGCCAAAAGCCGGATGGCCCCGACAAGAGCGACAGAGGCGCAGGACAGGCGTGACGAACGCCACGACCACGACCGACCAATGAGGAGACGAAGACTCTTCCCCACGGCGGGATCCTAGGCGAAGGAGAGGGGATATGCTCTCCAGATGCCGGCCTGGGGAAAAGGCACTTTATAAAGTGCCTTTGCCAGAGCACAGCCAGAGGAGATCAGGCCAAGGACGCCGCCGCCAAGGAGCCGGCAGCCGGCCGAAGCATTACCGAAACCTGTAACCAGGCCCCCATCTATATAAGGGGGCCTGGACCCTTAGCATAGGGGATCCGATCTTCTTCTTCCTCCTCTAGCCGAACAGCTCGAGGAGCACTGTAATCGCTACTATCCAATCAATACGAAGCAGGCAGGAAGTAGGGGTTTACCTCCAACCGGGAGGGCCCTGAACCTGGGTAAACCAAGGTGTCTCTGTAGGCACAATCCCGAGCCGGACCCATCGTCACCAACGTCGAGCCCCTCCGATAAGACTCCCCATGGCTACTGTCTCCAAATTCCCACGACACTGAAGCAATACAACAGCACGCCGGCGTCGAGGATCAGACCACAAATTTTCAACACATGCGGACATTTTCTCTAGGGCCGCATTTCGCTCGGTAACCCGACGATCTTCAGCGGCGAAATCTAAACAAGTGCCTATGAGGGCAAGAGGATATCATAAGTATAGCAGTGGAACAAAAAGAGAAAAAGATAAGTCGAGAGGAAACTTACATCTTAACATTTCGCAGGCGGATTCAATAATGCCAAGGAGAAAAGAACTGTATTCCTCGTGATGCAAAATCTTTGCCGTCAAGCTGGACACCTCATCATCAAGAATGGATACCTGCTTCGTCAAATTAGAAGCTTTGCTAGCTTTGTCAAATGCCATCTGAGCTTGGCGTTTGGCTAAAGTCAAGCGAGATTCGAGATCAGAAATCCTTAAAGAATACTCTGCACATTGAGTGCACTGACTAGGAGGTGAAGAAACCGTCGAGTCGAATGTGCGGGCAGCGGAAGGAGCAGGTCCGCCAGTCAAGGGATCGGTGGTATGCATCGACTGGAAGTCAAAAGAAAAGAAAGAAGAAATATTTCAGAAAGGCAGCACAAGACCTCATAAGGCGAAAATATATTTACATAAGTGCAAAACCCTTTGACTAAAGTTCTCGGGTTGCACGCGACTAAAGGTTTTTACATTCAAAAGGAACAATTGAAAGCTACAGAGGAGCCGAAGTCTACGCCACCTCAGCATTTTGCTCTGTGGCAGAAGAGGGCATGGCAAATCCGTCGCCAGAAGTCGACGGAGGTGCAGGCTCTTCCATCGTTGGAGCTGGTGTAGTAGATGCCGCGGAGGCCGCAGAAGGAGAAATAATCGCCGCCAGTGCAGGCGCCAACTTCTTCGTCTTCTCGAAGAAAACCTTCATCTCATCGCGAGTGCGGCCATGGGGAGAGCTCACCTTCTCCCAGTCGAAATCCGCACCATGCGCAAAAGAAAGTGCAATAGCACCCTCAGCGCCGCGCTTCAGAGAGAGCCCCTTCAGCTGGAGGGTCGGGTCCTCAATTGTATCAAAGGACTTGGCAAGATTCTCCAAGCTATCCTTCGGGACTTCTGCCTTCTTTTTCGGCCACAACCCGACGAATAACCGCGACAGAACGCGGCTAACCAATTCAAAAGTCTCCTGGATAGATATCCAGTTTGCCTCGAGTAGGTTAACTGCGGTCAGCAGAGGATCATCGCCCGATGGCAAAGATGAAGAAGACACCTTGGTAAATCCTGCGCGACAAAGGAAGTCGAAAAGAAAAGAAGTAAAAGAAAGAATTAGCGAAGATCAATAATACAACGAGAAGTCGAAAAAGAAGGCAAGACGAAACACTTACTTTCAGCAGAAGTAGACATTGTGTGAAGGCGCTCCATTACGGCCTGCTCTCGCTGAGCGTGCTCCCTGTTGGCATCGGCTAAAGCTTTTTCAGCCTTTTTCGCCTTACCAAGCGCTAATTTCTGCGACTTCTCAGCACTTGCTTTGGCAGCGGCCGCAATATCATATGCCTTCTGCGAGGCGCTTAGCTCAGCCTCCAATGACGCGATTCGGGCATTGGCTGTTGCTAGAGCAGCTACAGTAGAAGAAGAAAGGAAGTCAGATAAACAACAAAAGATATGCGTGGAGGAAAAACCATGAATGGATATAGAACATACCTTCGGAAGCTTTCGCAACCTTTAGGTACTCAGCGCATTCGGTGCCCAAGGCGACGAATCTCTTCAATAAAGCCTGAGAGAAAAAGCGTGTAAGAAGCACAAGTGTATGCAAGGGAGATAAATCAGGAGAAATTGCTCACATCATGGGGGGAAGCCGAGGATTCGTGGGCTTCCAGAGAAACTTCGGGTTCTTTAGCCTTCTTCAAGCGCTTGGGGTTTCGGGGCACAAGAACCTTCTTTACAGAGGCCCTGGTAACCCTAGGCGCAACTTCTTGGGCCGGGGACTCAACATCAACAGCAGGAGGAATTGAAGGAGTAGCTGTAGCAGCTTTTGGCGGCTCTTCGGCATCTCTACACGAAGCAAAAAACTTATGAGTAACATGACGGAAACAAGGCAAGAGAGATGCAATTGAGGAACTCGACTAAAAACACTTACGATGCCAGAAGGTCAAAGTACTCCATATCTCCTGCAGGAACAGAGGTCTTATCAGCCATTGCAGAACTCGAAGAAGCAAATTCTTCGACTCGCTTCCTCTTCTTGTCGACATCAGTATCTTTAGCAAGTACGGGGGGCGACGATGTCGACGAGCTAGTTTCCTCTTCCGATTCTTCGGCATCATCTTCGTCCTGATTCTCGTCAACCTCGGGGGCTTCAGATACAGACGAGGCCAGCTCAGCCGGAAGGGGCCCTGCCTCTGGAAGAGGAGGGTGCGAAATAAGGAATTGGTGCCCCTGCACATGAACAAGTTAACAGGTTAAGAAAGGCAAAGAAAAGCGCAACTCGATGTAAATGATATTCAACAACAAGTGAACAAAAAGCGACACAGATACATACCTCGGGCAGAGGGTGCACGGAGTCGAAGTAATCAGCGGTCAAATCAGCAACCACGTGTTCCTTGGTAAGCTTGGTGAGACTCCTGACTCGCTTGTTGACATCTTCTTTTTTCATCAAATCTTCAGAGACGCGAGTAGGATCTTCCAAGCCAGAATAGCTCCAAAGGTTGGTAAGATGATGCTGTAGGGGTTGAACTCGACGTTGCACGAAGAACGCCATGAGCTAGATACCCGACAAGGCGCCTCCTCTGCCTCCTTTCAGAGCTTGAATTCGAGAGAGAAGGGGAAGAACTTGTTGTACTTCTGCATCTGAGGGAAGTGCATCCCACGACGCCAATTTCTTTACTTCCCTGGAGGCATCAAAGGGGGCTAGACCATATTGATCTTCAGGAGAGGCCTTGCGTTCTTTGATATAGAACCACTTGGTTCTCCACCCTTGGACAGGCGCGGCCATAGAAAATTCAAGATATTGTGCCTCAGGACGCACCGAAACAACGGCTCCGCCCAGTTCGGGTTTTCTGGATAAAGCAACATTGGGGCGGAGCCGGAAGATCGACCTCCAGAGGAGAAAATGGGGCTCAATGCCCAGGAACGACTCGCAAAGAGTCACGAAGCAAGCAATGTGAAGAATGGAATTTGGTGTGAGCTGGTGAAGCTGCACACCATAAACAAAGAGGAGCCCACGGAGAAACTCGTGGGCAGGAAGAGAAAGGCCGCGGAGGAGGAAAGCAAGGAACATTACCCGATAACCGCTCGGGGGCTCCGGGATCCGCTTAGTGCTTGGAAATTTGATGGAATCATGGGCGGCGATGAGGCCGTCCGCCCTGGCTTTCTCCACCTCCTTCTTCGTGATGGTGGAGCGCACCCAGCTGGTGGAGGAAGAGGTCTTGGCCATGGTGTTCTTGGTGGCCAGGTGTTTCACGCGCATCTAATACGCGGAGCGCTTGGGGACTATGCGCGAGAGGCGGAGGAAGAGGAGATCAGCAATGGAGGCGGCGGAGGGAACGAACTGGTAAACAGTAAAATCCCCCACTACGCCCCTTATATACCTTCTGGGAGAAGGATCGTGGGCTAAGACGTGGCGCAAAGAGCGGAAACGGCAGCCCACTAACGGTCAAAAATCGCGAAAATTACAGTGCTGCCCATCAAACGGTTCGCACTTATACAAAGTGACTTATTCATTGACGTCATAAAGAAGATGATATAAGAAAGAAGAAGGATGGCGCCGACAAGTGCAAAATTTATAAACAAGATTATATATGAAGGATTTTCGATTATAGCCTTGCGGGCTACTACTATCAAGGATATTGAAAGCAATTCTTTACTGGAGTGGTGGACGCGTATTTAACGACAAGATGTTATTAGAGTATCTCGAGTTGAAGTATAATGGATTGCACTATATTTTGAGCCTATACTCGAAAAAGTCTTTTTCGACTATAGCCTCGGGGTCTACTCCCATCGGGAGCGCTGAGCGCGCACCCGACGATATTTCTTGGCAACCATTCGAGCATGTGAAGAGGAGGAGTGTTACTCCCATCGGGAGCGAGTTTTTTGGTTGTTTAAACCCGAATATTTTCAGTCAAAATTTGACTGCGACATGAGATTCTCGAGTTATGTTATCGCAACACAACTCGAATGCCGTGACTTGTCACGAAGGTAAGACCCCGGGATCCGTCCTGTGTGGCCTGGTATACGCACATGGATGCGCTCTGCTGGAATGTATCCGTGTCTACGACGCGAAGAAAATCCTGGTGGACGCACTGGGTACCCTGAGAATCACTGGGATTCATTCTTTGTAAGACCTAAATGCGGCAAAAGAATGGATTTGACCGGTATCCCAAATTCAAATCCAAGGGGATTGAATTTGAAGTAGGTGACAAGTATCTGTTCCGGCAGTTAACTGACCTCTTGATCCGTCAGAGTTGTCAGGCTTGTTCATCAAAGCCCCTTGCGAAAAATATCATGAAAGTAAGTCGAAAGACCAAGTCGAAGATTTGAAGATATGAAAAAGTCGAAGAGCTGATCAAGTCAAAGATTTAAAGATTAGAGATTCAACCCGAATCTGCAATTCTGGTAGAATCTCAGGGGCTACTGACAAGGTTATAGTTAATAGAGCCCGTTAGTTGAGTACCCCTAAGGTCCGTATAGCTAGGCCCAATTGTAACGATAAGTCGAATACGAGTTCTTACCATATGTCGATATTGTAATCTGTATCGGACCCTACCCGATCCTCGAGACCTGGCCACCTATATATAGGGGCCAGGAGGGGACGGTGTAGGCCAGATTGAAAGCAAGCCAGGTTGAACACCCAAGTTTACTTTCGACACACACCTATTTCGACTAACTTTACCTTCGAGTTCATCCGACGCCCTCTTCCCCCGATCCTAAGTCCTTCATCTAGGACATTTGTCGAGTTAACCCCTCGTCAAATGGAGAAGTTAAGCGTGCTAAGGGTGGAGCAGTGTGAGGATGGGTGACCGACCGGGAAGTGAGGACCACAAGTATGTAATTTGACATGAGAATAGAGTGAGAGCCATAAGTATCTAATTCTCTATGAGAATAGATGTGATTAGATATTAGAGAAATAAAGAAAAATAGAGAAATAAAGAAAATAGAGAAATTCCAAAATAGAAAATACAAAATTTATTTCGAATGGACCTTTAGTCCCGGTCTATGTTACGAACCAGGACCAAAGGTTCTCCAGCCGCAGCACATGACCCGGGCCACGTGAAGGCCCATTGGTCCCAGTTCGTAAACAACCAGGATGAAAGGCTGGAGCCTTTAGTCCCGCTTTGTTAGTCCTGGTTGCTATAACCGAGACAAATGTGCCTTACAAACCGGGATTAATGGCCTTTTTTCCACCAGTGGTGGCCACTACCTACTGCCTTGGGCTAATTAAAGTGTGCATGCCACTTCAGTACGTTGGGCTGGGACAGCCTGGAAGTGCTCAACCTGTAGTTCTTTGGCTGTGTCTTGTGATGTCGTTGGCCTTGGCATGCAGTGGGCGCCAAAACCATGTCCATGGTGTTACGTGCCCATCCCGAACAAGGTGGATGCTGCTGCTTTGGTTCATGCGGCCACGTCCATCAAACTTGGCAACAGCTACCGGGCCATGTTCCGACCAATGGCTTTCGAGAGGGTGCTCTATCGCTGATGCCTTCCCGCAGATGGCCTCCTTCGCGTGCAAGTCCAACATCTCCGCCGCGCAAGGCCTGCTCGCCAATCGCTGGGTACGTGATATCCGGGGTGGTGTGTCGACAGTCGCAATGGGGAAGTACCTACAACTTTGGGATCCGGTCGCCTCGATTCAACTCCAACCCGGCGTGCATGAGTTCTCAAGTGGCCAGAATATTCAAGAATAATCCTTAAGAAAAAACTAAAAACCGCACTTAGAAAACTAAAGGCAGAATTACTTCAAAACATCGTATGCAGTAAAATGATTTTTTAAATGTCACTTAAGTAATTTAGAAAATCCTGAATTTTACGAGTATACAGAAGACTAAGATATAAACTTGCATTAGAAATATCAACATTTTTATGAGCTACAGAGAGGGCGTGATAAATTGAACGGTGAACAGCAATGCGCAGAAAACAGCAGCCCATGCAGTTGTGTACATCTAATATGATTCTAAATTAATGGATAAAATTTGGTACTCTTTAGATACACAAAACTTCAGAGGCCACTAAAACAAGGCTAGGTTACAAGAAACACTCAAACAAAATAAAAACAAACGGTTTGCCTCCCGCAAGCCTTTTATCACCACATAGCGAGACTCGGTATATTTTTTCAGGAGGTGTATATATCATGGGGGTAATTTTTGATTTTAATTGCTCCCTTTTCATCCTTAGAAAGTGTTCCATACGCTTCCTATATGTGAACTAAAACTTCATATTCCCTTATTTGATTCGATGATAGACATGTGGTTCTTAGAAAGGATCTATCAAAAATTGGAGGCATGAAGTTTTATCCTCCATGACTATAACAATAAAATCAACAGATACAAAAGTTAGATGCAACTCAACCATAACATTATTATCTACCTATAACATTTTTTGTAGAAGGATTAGCAAGGAACAATTCAATGTTGCTGCATTTTCCATAGATCCTGGGCTCAAAGTTTCATATAAAGTTCTAGAAGTAACTGAAGCACTAGATCCTAGATCAATAATAATTGCAGTACATGTACAATTTCCTATGGTGACTTGAATGTAGATCCCCAAGCGTAGGTGATAGGTATATAGCTTCTTTATTTTGTCTATCAATTTTTTCTTTAAGCACATGGTGGACCGATCAACTAGATCTCTTAGACTTGATGACATGTCAGACTTTCATTTCAACCCTGGAGCTACGAATGTTCAGCGAATCACTCCATTCCACTCCATATAAGGAGGATTTCTTCCTTGGTATTTCCTCGAGGATAAGCTTTAGCATGGAAAACAATGCTTTAATCAGGTATACATCGTCTTCGTTTGAGTTGGTAATTTATTATTCATTTCATATTTGTTCCCACCATCTTGTTTCATTACACTGCTTGATACTATGATTTTACCTAGAGTATACCGTAGGTAAAATAGGAAAACATATAGGAAAAGACTTTACCTTAGGGCATGCCCTAGTTAAATAATCCTACGCACCGTCGGAGCTATGCATGTGTTAAGGGGGCCGCTGCCCCCCGTGACTTTGTAGTTATTTAATATCTGCTTTTGTGGTCGAGTATATTTTCCCTAGATTTATTTGCAAATCAATGACCTTTTTACCAAATTCAAAACATAAATTAAGACATGCATTGCACATGTGTATGCATAGTAGTCTATCTTACATGATAATGAATAAATGGAATTGGTTATAATCTATTCGTTTGTATTGGAAGATGATGGTAATAAACCTGGCAACAAGACATTTATGCATGATAATTATTGCTACATGTACATCGTCCGGAGTTGTTCTACTAGTAATTGTTGATATTTTTTTGATATGTAATTGTTGCTATTGGATGTTGTTGCCTTCAGACACAAGAACCCTCCAGACAGTGTGTATCCATTAACTAATGTTTTGCACCTTTTTACTCAATGGGGCTATCCCTTTCCATTAAGCCCTTAACGGAAATATCCAGTATAAGACTTTATACAAGATAAAACCAGGAAAAAATGGAAGTTGCGGGTTGGGACACTAGCTGAGCTCGACATTTGTAATATTTTGCATCTTATTAGCTCATTTGCCAAACCTTTTTATTGCAGCACCAGAAAAAGGAGATTGGCTTGATCCAAGCAGCTAAGGGGAGATATACCCAGCAGACATTGAAGATGTCACCAATGGATTTGAGGGGCGAATAAGCTCTGAAAGGTGCATGAACGTTTACTATGGAAAGCTGGCAGACCGTAGATAGATTGCAACAAAATTCCAATGAATCCCCAACAAAGTGTCAAAGATTTTACAAACAAGATTAGTTTCTTCTGATTTTTGAACTTACTTGGACGTTTTGAATTTAAGGTATGGAGTACCTGCATATAGGATGTATCCCATCCATTGATTATCAAGAACTGAAGACCAGTAACATCCTTCTTGATAACAACATTTTTGGTACAGCCCCTGTCTCCGAGTATAGATCAGTGACTGCGATGAAGAACTCTAGGAAGCCGCACAAGTACCAAAACAATTGTTTTGGTCACATATGTATGAATCGGCTATGAAGCCAAGTTGCTTGATTGATTCAACAAATTTTGGACTATCAAAGCCAATGGTTGACAACCCTTAAGTGTCTAGGGAAGCTCGTGGCACATTCGGTTATGTGGATCTGTAAGGCATCTTCTCTCTTCCCTGAGAGCTTCCTACATTGTAGCGTTGTTTGGTTTGAAAATTGAATTCTTAAACTTATATGCACATCGTTTGGTTCTTTTTGATGAGTAGGGGAGAGTGGGCCAGTTTGATGGAGGTCCTTGGAAAAAAAAATGCTAATGGGATGGGGGGAGGGGGCAGCGCCCCCTGAACTATGCAAAGCTCTGCTACTAGCGTACATGGTTGGGCTGGAAAGTGAGAAGAGTGATATCTACAACATTAATTGGTGTCATTCTACTGGAGCTTATCTAGGGGCATAATGTTATCCACGGTGCTCCTGATCTCATTTAATAACCTAACTCTCTTCTATTGGCATTAACAAATGAATGGAATTATACGGTTTGTACATGCTAGACCACAAATAAACATCCATAACATCAGGCTAGATATGTGAGTACAAATAAATGATACAACATATGTACCTACTAATAATACAAAACTGATTGATTCAACCTATGTAACCCACTACCGGTACACTGTAGTGCAAAAAATCTTGTCCTTGCAATGGCAGACAGGTTAAGCAGATATTCCTTAGCATGCAGCGTAAGCTGGCCATAAAGCGTATGCTTTGTTATATATGATGTCACTCGTAGCAATAGTCTTGGTTTACATATTGTTGATAAAGTTTATTTATAGTGTGCAGTTAAGATAGTGGGATGGAGAATACACATATAGTGATAGACAAAGTAATGTTAGAAATGTCTATTTATAGTAGCATGGATTACTTCCATTGCGATCCATCAATGTTATGATCTTAAGTTGAGCATTTACTAATCAATAAAACAATCCTTGATTTCATAATAGGATTATAAAGGTATGAATAACCAAAAGTCATATACGAATAATATTTTACATGTGTAACTAAAATGATGAAAGAAAAGTTATAGGAAAACGAAAAACAATGAACTTTTCTAATCAAGAAATTCAATAGACTACAATATCCAATTATCAAGGAAGGGTTTTGGAAAATAAAGGGTCTACAAGCATAAAAGTTCTAGTACATCAAATACTACTTATTCTTGGATAGTCACAAACTGAAGTCCTTTACATGAGAAGGTTTTGTTACAAATATGCACATCAACAATAGTTTATTATGTTTCTCCCTCTCTGGCAGCAAGTCCAACAACTACAAAACCTAATATAAAGCCCTGAGACTCGCTTGAAACTCTACAACCCTTTTCTTGCACCAAATCAAAGGTAAAAAAGTCACTAGATACCAACAAAAGCAAATGGACAGGGAGCACAATAAGCTACATGTGTTATGCAACTATTATTGCCATTAAGACAGTATCAAGGTACATGGGGCTGCCAACCATGCAACTCCATTGCATGTTCTTTTCTATTTTTAGATGGCTAATACATGACCAATGATGTAATATACTGTAATAACTTTAATAAGGTAATAAAAGGTTGCATGCATCAATCATGCAAAGGCCATGGATATGTACCCATTTCTAAAGAAATGGGGCTGCCAACCATAAGAACCAATATTAGTAATTTTCCAATCACATTAAATATGATTTTCTTCCATTGTTCTTTTGAGCCAGATGAAGTACCAAATGCGTTTGAGGACAAACTACATGAAGTACCAAAAGCTTTTGAGGAACTTCAAAAAAACCTCCTCTAGAGGAAGCCCACATTGTTCAAGATAGGGGTGAAAACAGATAACATACATGGTCCAAGAGTCACCTATTAGCACAACTGTTAAAGTGTATCATACTATGGTAAATAGGGCACACCCCAGCATACTAAAGATAACAATAGTTTACACTACAAGGCCAAATAAGGTGCAATACATGTAACTTCTTTCATACCTCTATTCAAACTCAAAATAGAAACGTATATCTTCCACCCTAAAGTTGTAGTTAGTGTAATTATCGAGAGGACAACAAAAGCAGGCCTGTGGCCAGGATGCTCATCTCATCTCCTAATCAGTCTTAAAATTTTATAGTGCATTAATCAGTTTATGTGAACCATTACATTAATTTGCTGATCAATGTGAGCACGGTGGAGCCAGATTTTAGGCCACTAGCCAAGGAAGACGCACCATCGCTAGCGCATACGTTGAAGGCCGGACCAAGGTAAGAGCACACGCGGTAAACGAAATACGAGGAGACAGCCTTGAGAATACTATACACAAGATTAAAAGTTGCATCAGCGTTCGAAATATGTGAAACGTCATGAAACACATGACTCATAGGAATCAATCATGTGGGATAGTAGTAACGTTCAGATGAAGGAAACCGTATGCCATATATTTACTGACGGTTTTTTGGAGTTTTCTCCGCTTACGTTGTGCCCATATATATAAGAGCCCGCGTGGGCCTCGGGCACACGATGATTTTTCCGGTTCATAAATAATCTTCCACACCGCACATGCAAATGCCTTCCTTTTGCGACGAAAGGGCCTTAAAAGACCCGACCTATACTAGTGTATGTACACTGAATGGTCATACTAGATATTTATGACATGACATGCGGAAATTAAAAGTGCCGTTAAAGATAAAGATCATCTTTTGGTTTATTGGTAAGAAGGTATTACTCACTAGAGATAACTTAATTAAAAGGCATTGGACGCATGTTTTGTGGGCACACATCTTTTGTAAGCACGCACCTGTGGAAATACAAAGTTGTGATCCATAAGCGTGTTCTACTAAAGATGTTGTGAACCCGCAACACGATTATTCATCGCAAGTGATACGCTCGTGAATGACGACCTTGTATTTCGAAGAAACGGAGATACGGATGATACAGGAATTAACAATCCACTGCCACTTGGCACTTACTCGCCAATGCCCAATGCTCACAATTACATCGTACTTAGTAGGAACATTAGAAGGGAAAACCACGTCAAAAAAAGGGAAAACGAGGATATGCGTGCAAAGCGTACACAAACAGAGAACACAGGAACGATTAACTGAACAAAGCCGGGGTTGCAGTTGCAGCAGCTGGTGGACTACCGGGGGCTGATTTCAGCGTTTCCTGATGGCGAAGGCGGCGAGGACGACGAGGAGCACGAAGATGAAGACGGAGAGGAAGGAGGCGACGACGGCGCCGCTGGTGCGCTGGCAGAAGCCGTGGAACTGCATGCAGATGGGCACCCAGTTGGCGCGCTCGTTGCCGTTGTGCGCCAGGGCCACGATCGCGGTGGCCGCCGCGGCCGCCGCCGTCAGCAGGGCGAGCACGATCTGCGTATAGACAGGCAACGTTTAGCCACCCGTCACGCGCATGTGCTGAGAGTTCTGAAAGAGAAAATGGTTACCGTGTCGCTGACGAGCAAGAGGAACCTCAGTATGGTGGTCTGAGGCCGCAGTACGATGACGGCGGAGAACGGGAGGGACAGCACCAGGTATCCGGCTGCCACCGTGCTCGCCACCAGGAGGAACCTGCACACGAACGCACGCATATATGAGGCTCGGCATGCATTCGCCATTAACTAGCTTAATTCGGAGCGTGGCGAAGGATGATGATGATTGGTATGCACTGACAGGAATGCGGGGAAGTCGTCGAATCGGGCGCGGAACTGGTAGAACTCGGTGAAGACGGAGAGCGTCTCGTCGGAGGTGCCCGTGGCGATGGCCGCCGCAAGCACGGGCCCGAACGCCGCGATCCGCAGGAGGAAGTCCAGGAATGCCATGCACCGGCTGCCGCGGTCGCTTCGATGGAAGAGCCGCATGGGAAAGCTGCGCGCCGTCGTCTTCGTGGACGTGGCTGGGGCGGCAGCTGCGTTAGCTGGAGGCGCAGAGGGTGCCGCTGCCGGAGCCTTGGATGGCGCGCCCTGGCCGGGGGCGACGTCGTAGACGGGGAGGACAGTGGCGGCCTCGCTGGAGCTCATGTTCAAATTTGGTGATTGCGTAAGGATGGATGGATGGGGAGGATGAGAGGCGAAGGCGGCTAGGGGTTTGATGGGGTTTATGAGATGAGATGTGCTCGGTTTGATTGGATCGGTTTGCGTGGGAGGGCTGGATTTATAGAGGCAGAAACGACCTTCTCGCCGAGGATGTGGGACTATCATGGAGTGGGAAAGTTTGAGCAGAGGATGTGGTGCTGGTGGTGCATTGTGGTTCAGGTTTGGATTATGGGATGGCCGAGTTGGAGTTGTTGCAACTGCTCTAAATTGCAAGCGCGCCAAGCAGTAGGTTGCAGATGCAGTGGCTTGACACACTGCTGCACCGGTCAGTGCTTTACACCGATGGAATCAGGGAACGAACTGCCTCGACATTGAAATTCCATATACCATCACTCATACCTGGCCTAGGTGCCTAAATAAGTAAATTATTTCACTCAAAAATTCCGAATTCCAAATTTATCACTTAAATTTTGCACAACATACAAATATATCACCACTGCTAGTTATCTACTCCCTCCGTTTCAAAATATATATTTGCTTCACAAACCTAAAACATCTTATATTTTGAAACGGAGGGAGTAGTTGGTAACAATGTAAGAAGGCCAAAAGCCGAGATCAAGACTGACTTTGTTTTTTTGGCTCCTGGGTGCATATACATCCTTTATTTAAAATATATTTTTGATAAATCTAAAAATGTCAACAAAGAAATTCAAACAAAAAAAATTTGGGTACATGTCCATCTTCTACGTGCCCACAAAGTCGTTTTATGAAAAAAATAGCTTTTTATATGGTCTATGTATAATGATGCACACAGCCAAGGACAAGGCTACCTTTGATGGGGTTTTCTAGTATATACTTTTTGCCATTACATTTCCCTCCCACAAAGGGTATCGGTAACTTTTCTACAAGGCTCTAGTTCGATAAAGGGAACATTGTGGGTCATTTGTAAGAATCATTCATAGGAAGCAAAGCTTAGACATCGGGTTTTGCTAGAATTCCTTCTAACTCCGAGCTTACAGGAAGAATCTCGACATGAGTTGTGGTGCACCATTGGAAATGACCCTTATTGCATGTTTTGGGT
This sequence comes from Dactylis glomerata, assembly GCA_007115705.1. Taxonomy (NCBI): domain Eukaryota; kingdom Viridiplantae; phylum Streptophyta; class Magnoliopsida; order Poales; family Poaceae; genus Dactylis; species Dactylis glomerata. The sequence goes on from QXEO01000048.1 coordinate 482,183, forward strand.
AGTCAATTACATGTTTCAAAATTTATCACCACTTAAGTTTTGCACAACGTACAAATTTATCAATATATCACTTAAGTTTTGCACAACGTAAAAATTATCACCACTGGTACTCTGGTATTTATCTATTATCTCCGTTCTGAAATGTAAGAATTTTTTAAAAATTAAATTAGCTCACTAAAAAGGCTTACATTTTGAAACAAAGACATATAGTTGGTAACGATGTAAGAACCTTAAAATATAGGGTACCGATTCCACGAAAAAAGAGAAAAGTAAAAGAGAAGGCGGAAAGCCAGGATCAAGGCTATTCCAACAAACAAGAGGACTTTACACGAGAAAGAAGCCCACTCGGATCAATATAACCCTCATGCATGAATGAATCAAATAAGACAAGGCTACCCTTGGTGGGGTTTTCTTGAATATACCTTTTTGCCCTTATATTTTCCTCCCGCGAAGAGTATCGTAACTTTTCTACAAGGCCCTAAGTCTATAAAGGGCACATCGTGGGTCATTTGTAACAATCATTCATATGAAGCAAAGTTCGAACATCGGGTTCGGGTGGAATTCCTTCAAACTCCAAGATTACAGGAAGAATCTTGACAGTTGTTGCGGTGCACCATTACAAATGACCCTTATTGCATTTTGGGTAGTCAATTTCATCTTCACGAGGTTAGACCCCTTAACGGGATTAAGGCCCTTTTGTCTGCGAGTTCAGGTAGAAACTTCTTACAAAAAAGTACCGCAATACTCATGTTTGTATTCAAAGCCTACAACCTGGTCATCAAACACACCCTTCACTTTGGTGACACTGTCGCGTACCACCTCCTTATGTTCTTTTTTCACAATAACAACAACAATAACAATCTACACACATTCACATAGGAATTTATTCTATGTGACTCTACCACCACCAATACAAAACAAGCTTCTAAGATCGGTTCTAGAACATGACCGTTAGTCAGTTTTTGCTACCGGCTACCGCTGGATGTACCAAATAAATGCTTGAGATATACACCCAAATGTGTTGATAGAAAATGGCTAGCTGTAAATATGTTACAAATCTTGGAAAAACTGACGGTGTGGATGGTATCCTCGACTCTCATGTTGCTCACCGTTTGGGAACTTTGGAGTGAGAGGAACACTAGGGTATTCCGCAATAAGAGTTCCCCCTCTTTTGTAGTCCTCGATAAGATTAAAACTTCTTCTTAATGAATGAAATGAGGCAAATCTTTTGCCTCCGTTTCAAAAAACAAAACAAAACAGCAGCCTATGTGAAAGGTTGTTTGAGCACATGACAGGTAACCATACAGCTTTCTTAGAGATGGTAGTTTCAACATAACTATTTCTTTACATTTTCTAAGGACTGGATCTCATGATTTCAGTCAAGCTGCGTGGATTTGCAGATCCATCAAATTCTTTGCATAAATACCATCTTTTATTTTCCTAGAAACACATAGCAACGGCAAAACTGCTGGGCGCTCGTTAAAGATTGTAATCAGCAGAACTAGTTTCGAAGAGAAAAAATAATTTAGCTCGAACAATCTCTTTAATTTGCAATCCGTATTTAAGGTTGTTTTGTCTCAACCATGGATTTAGAACTAGGTATCAAATTGTTACGTTTTAACAAAACAAAATTGGACACTTATCTTAATATAGTAAATGATGACACACAAGCTGCCAACATATTGTGTAAAAAGTTACATGATAACTTGTGGACAACTTTTATGGTGAATAAATATGGTAGAAAACCAAAATCAACCTTCTTTCAAAAGGGAGTGATGGGTGGTCCGTACGAAGACTCCCGGTCCTTTTCTTTGTTGAAATATTGGGCCTTTTCATATGAGCCCATAATAGATTTCAGAAATTCCTAGAAATCTCAAAGCCCATGTGTGTGAGTCCATTTGGAATGCAGCCCAAGTTTTTGGCTGCACAAAGACAAGGAGTGGGAGCTAAGTTTAGTCCCACATGGAAAGTTGGGAGAGATGTAGACCAACATATAAGGTGGGGTGTTGCACCACTTGGTAAGTGAGTGAGAAGAGAAGTGCCACACGCGCGCTCGTCCTCCTCCTCTTCGCTCGTCTCGACGCGACGCGACGCGACGCGCGCGTGCGCGCCGCGGTTTGCGGAATTGAGCCTCGGAGCCGAGCTTATCTTTTTGCTGCACAGGAAAACCGAACGTTTGACCGAGTCCTTGACGTTTTTCCGCTGTGCGCCCGTGCCTATATGAACTCTTGCCCGGCTACCGCCGCACACAACCAGAAACAGATCTAGGGTTTTGCCACCTCTCGCTACTTGCGCCGCCTCCGTAGTCTACTTCATCCCGAGCGCCGGCGTGCACCGGCGAACGGGAGAGCAGGTCTCCGGAACCACTCGCCTTTGCGATCCTGTACGGGAGAGGGCGAATTAGGTTTTTGGGAAGCGCTCTGCGCGACTGCTCAAGCTCTTCATCACGGGTCGTCTTCCTTCCAAGTCGGGCGGTGCAGCCTACCGCCGTCTTCATCGACCGGTCTTCTCCAACGTTGTCATCAACAACGTTACTGCAACGACTACATCTGCAAACGAGCGGTACGTGCGGTCTACTGCAGTTCATCTGTTCATCATGTTCTGCGAGTACATGTTTCGCTACTACTTGTTTTCGTTCATCTTGCTGTTTAGTATATCTAGTATGTTTGAGTTACATGTGGTAGTAGCTAGCGTTGTCATGTTTAATATTCTGGAATTAATCATGGAAATTGTGCCTAATTCTCCAACAATCCAAAAACCTAATTGTAGGCAATTTCCTGAATTATCAATGGCTGGTTTTACCGATGCACTGAGGCCGGATAAATTTTCCGGTGTGCACTTCAAGAGGTGGCAGTACAAAGCTGAGCTTTGGCTGACCACGATGAAAGTGTTCCAGATTAGTAAAGGCAAACCTGAAGGAACTATGTCTGAGGATGATCAGAAAAAGTTCGAGGAAGCCAATACTATCTTTGTGGGATGCATTCTGAGCATTCTTGCTGACCGTCTGTGTGATGTGTTTATGCACATAAAAGACGGGAAGGAGCTCTGGGACGCACTGGACGCCAAGTTTGGTGCTGCAGATGCTGGCAGTGAACTGTACATCATGGAGAGCTTTCATGATTTTAAGATGACTAAGGACCTTCCTGTGGTTCAACAAGCTCATGAGATACAGTGCATTGCCAAAGAGCTCGAACTCCTTAAGTGTGCCTTACCCGACAAGTTTGTGGCGGGTTGCATTATTGCTAAGTTGCCCCCTTCATGGAGGAACTTCGCCACAGCTCTCAAACACAAGAGACAGGAGATATCAGTTGAAAATCTGATAGCGTCCCTTGATGTTGAGGAGAAGGCTCGTGCTAAGGACACTACTGAGAAAGGAGAGGGTCATGCTACTGCTAACTTTGTCCAGCAGAAAGGCAAATCCTCAGGCAAGAATAAAGGGAACTTCAAGCCCTCTTTCAACAAGCCTGTAAAGACTACAACCTTCAAGAAGAAGAAGCCGAACAGGGACAAGAGTGATCTAACTTGTTTCACTTGTGGAGAGCCTGGCCACTTTTCCAAGGACTGCCCAGAACGCGCAGACCGCAGAGGGAAAAGGGCCAAGAATGTCAACGTCGTGACTGCTAGCAATACTGATGGGTATGGTAATCTATTTACCATTCTTTCGGTATTTCAATCTCCCTCTTGGTCGATTGATACGGGTGCTAACGTTCATGTGTGTTCTGACATCTCTATGTTCACTTCTTACCAGGCCGCATGGGATTCCTCCGTCCTAATGGGCAATGGGTCACATGCCTCTGTTCGTGGTGTTGGCACGGTAGATCTGAAGTTCACTTCGGGGAAGATCGTGCAGCTGAGGAACGTGCAGCATATCCCTTCTATGAACAAGAATCTTGTTAGCGGTTCCCTTCTCTGCAGAGATGGGTTTAAGGTTGTTTTAGAGTTGAATAAGGTAGTCATTTCCAAGCATGGACAATTTATTGGAAAAGGCTATGAGTGCGGAGGCTTGTTCCACTTTTCACTTTCAGATTTCTGTAATAAATCCGTGAACCATATTTGTGGCGGTGTTAATGATGATACCTGACGAGGTTTATCCCCGGCAATGCCCATGTCGAAGGGCTTTCGATCTAGGAAGCGTATTGGGAACCTGGCGAACTCGACGGCGATCAGACGAAAGCAGAAGGGCACGAGGATTTACCCAGGTTCAGCCCCCTCGAAAGGTAAAAGGCCTACATCCTGCTTGTCTGACTTTTGTATTGAGGTGGTGGCGACGATGATGGTGTTACAATGGCGGCGCAGATTGGATCTGGCCAAAAGCAGAGAGCTCTAAGTTGTCGAGCGCTCCGGCGTGAGGTGGGTGGAAGTGATTCTAAGGTTTCGAAACCTCCCTCCCAGCCTTTTATAAGATAAGGCTAGGTCTCAGGAGTGTTTCTCAAGCCAAGTACAGATCGGATCAACCGAGACCTAATCTAGCTTGGACTCTTCGAAACTTCGCTTGTACACCAAGTAATACTCCCGGGCCGCATCGAAACACTGCCTTGACGGGCCTTGAAAGCCTCTCCTGAGACACCCCACCTGGACCGAGAACCAGGTAGGCGAATGTCGGGGGCCCATCTGTCATTCCTTCGTCAGTAGCCCCCGAGTGCCTGGGATAGCCAAAGACTATGGCAGGGACTCCTCCCGAAAGTCTTCCCAGCCGCACCCGACATGAGCACTTGGCCTGCAAAGCTGCAAATGTACAGAAGTCATTCGAATAGTATGCTTGTTTCGTTACATGATTTTCGAGCTACTCTCATGTAGAGCCTCGAAAGCGTTAAGTTGGGTTTGCAGAGGGATGCGCATAACCGGCCTGAGACTCACGCCGGGTCTCAGTTAATTGCATTGCTGCAAAGACATTCGGTTAGCTTACTCAGATTCGAGTCCCCCGACTCGAACCCGCGTGGGCTGGCGCTACCTCGACCGGAGCCGCGTTGGACTTACCAAGTCGAAGCCCAGTTCCTTTGTGAGGCACCCGATGCGTCCATCGGTGCAAGCTTCATACCGTAGGTATGGAAAATTTCCGGCAGAGCGCGTTTGATACGAATACCGGGCCATCCGATGTTGCAAATCGTGGTCTTACCTTCGTATTTGACATACGGCATCCGAACAGGTATATGGCGACCAAAATTCGGGCATGTTGATTGAGGAGCGTTGATAGCCCGAAAGACAGATTAGAACAAGATGATTCAAAGGTCCGAAACTCGAACCCGAATCTCTAAAAGTGTTATTGGGTAGAAAGAAACAGCTCAAAAGATTGAAGCCCTGCCTCGAATATTTCGAGAGCACTGCCGGCCTGATAGAAGTAGCTCGAGGGGCCGAAGTCCAGCCTCAAATATGTCTAAGGCGCCGCTGGCCCAAAAGAGATAATTCGAGGGACCGGAGCCCTGACTCGAATATGTTGAAGGCGCTGCTGGCCCGAAAGAAATAATTCGAGGGACCGGAGCCCTGACTCGAATATGTCGAAGGCGCTACTGGCCCGAAAGAAGTAATTCGAGGGTCCGGAGCCCTGACTCGAATATGTCGAAGGCGCTGCTGGCCCGAAAGAGATAATTCGAGGGACCGGAAAATTCCCCCAAAAGAACGAAAGACAGAGTCGTCGAGAAACTCAATGCTCATTCGAATGGCACAAAAGAGAAAAGCACAGAAGACCTCGAAAGAAACCCGATCGAGAGATCATCTGAGTGCAAGGGGTACATACCTTTGGGACTCGAAAGAGCCTTTGCCAGTTTTTACCCCTTGAGTCGAAAAGACAGCATTTTACCCTAGGGAACGCGTCAGCGCTGATGACACACTGCGTCGAGTCGTCACCTCATCTTCTGCAGGACGGGCCTGAGCCTGCCAGGACAAGACGTGTGGTGGGCCCTCAAGCCGTGCATCGCGGCCATTGACAGAGTTTGACCGCACGTCCCGCGCGTGGGTGAGAAATAACCGGCGCGGTTTCCTTGACTACCGTGCGTAGTGGACGCCGCGGTGCTCGCGTGCTGACACGTGGACGGTCGGATCAACCCGGCCGTTTCCACTTCGCCATGGACGGTTGAGATCTGACGTAGATCTCTAGAGCTAGAATAAATAACGGTGGCAGGGTAACAGTCTATCTCACTCCACCGCCATCGTCTTCTTCCTCACGCAGCATCCTTGTAGCTCTTCCTTTCCATCTCCATTTCCGCGATCTTTGCTGCGCCCTGACCATGGGCAAGAGGAGCTCCACAGCCGCCGGCGCCACTGCCGCCGCCAAGAAGGCCAAGACGGCCGATGCTGAAGGCTCCGGCGTTGGCCGCTGGGTCCAATCCAAGGTTGGCAACAAGGAGCTGACCCAGGCCGAGAAGATGGGCCTGCTGAAGAATGCGCCGGCGGAATCGCTCGCCGCCGGCCCGGAGATCGTTCCCCGGCCACCCCTCGGTTTCCGGGTAATCTTCATCGCCTTTTTGCTGCGGGGTCTGTCTTTCCCCCCGCATCCTTTTCTCCGTGGCCTTCTCTTTGCTTACGGGATTCAGCTCCATGACCTGAATCCCAACTCTGTTCTTCACATTGCGTGTTTTATCACGCTTTGTGAGTGCTTCCTGGGGATCGAACCCCACTGGGCACTGTGGCGCCGAATCTTCGTGATTCGACACCCTCTGCCCTATCAGACCGGCGGTTTCGGCGTCCAAGTGCGCCCAGACGTCGAGTATTTCAACCTCCAAACACCCGAAAACAACCCCGGGTGGAGGACGAAGTGGTATTACGCCAAGGACAAATCCTCCGACGGCAAAAACTTCGGACTTGAGGAATTCCATCCCACCGGCGTTCTTCGACCTCGCGTCTCCTGGAGGCACGACCTTTCGGACGAGGAGTTGAAGATTACAGAGCCGCTGATGGAGAAGATCCAACAGCTTCGAGCTACTCCGAAGAAGGAACTTTCGGGAGTCCAACTCATCCGAACCTTCATCGAGCGCCGAATCCAGCCGCTCGCTGCTCGAGCCCACTGCATGTGGGATTACAGCGATCGCCGGGACTCGACTCGCATCTCTCAGGATGAGCTGCACGAAGCCGAAATCGACGAGTGCGTACGCGCCGTCACCAACATCAAGAAGAAGGATCCTGTGCCGAAGGTCTTCGGTGCAGTGGCCTTCAGCAAAGCCTTTCCCCGCACCGAGGTATGATTATGCTTTTATTCGAATGCCTTCTTCGTTTCTTAGCCGGATCGTCCAGTGTCGAATGCAGTCTTTCTCATTATGTAGGTGATAAACATAGCCCGATGCTATCCGCCCCAGCCAGAGATGGGCGAATATCCGGGGCGTGACTTCGCCGAGGTGCCTGAAGGGTCGGCCTCCGCTGCTCCATCGCCACCGAGGGCTCCGAAGAGACAACGAGTCGCGGACGTTGTCGAGGATTCGGAAGACCTTGACGACACTCACTTTTCTTCAGGGGATGACGACAACAGCGCCATCCCTGCCTCGCCTTTGAACCGCCGTCCTCCTCCTCGAACAGAGAAAAAGGTCCTTCCGAAGTTCGGGATCGACGCATCGTAAGTTCTTCTTTCGTGTAACTTGTGGTCTTGTTTTGATTTGGTTGTCCGATTCTAACGCTGATGATTGCTTCAGATCTTCCACCGAGGAAACGTCGACTGGTCCGGGGGATCAAGATCGATACCAGGTTCGACCTCATGACGACGCCCTTGAGCAAACGGCAGACTCACAGGAGAAGGTCGCTGATATTGTCGCCCCCGAAGTTGCTCCGACGAAGCCTTCGACCTCTTCCAAGAAGAAGGCGACGGAACAAGAATTCGTGCTTGTCTCCTCGTCCGGCGGGCCTTCCGGTCCTAGCAACCATGTAAGTCCAAAGACTTTCGACTTGCACTTCGCGTATTTGACCATTAGTAGCCCCCGAGGGTGAGTCGAAGTGTTCACACTTGGGCTTGCCCTCCGAAACATGATTCGAAGGTTAATTTGTCGCCCGACTTTCTTTAGCCCGTTGTTAGGGACCTGTCGAAGGTTTGCAGGAGCTTCTTCGCCTTAGAGGAAGAGAATCGTAGGCTGTCTGAGAAGCTCGACGAAACTCGAAGTGAGTAATGCCACCTTCCTTGTACAGTTTGCCTGTGCGTATGACATGATGCTTTTGTTGTTGAACATCTTCTTCTATTGACTAGGGATTGGGGCCCAAGCTGCTACTGATAAGACTTCCCTGAAAACTCAGCTGGACAATCTTACCACTGAGAATTCGGGTTTGAAGGATAAGGTCGCCGAGCTGAACGACGAAATCGCCCGACTAAAGGGCGAATCGTCCGAAGCTAAGGAGCGCGCGGATAAAAGCCGCCTGGACGCCGAGGCCCGCGAAGGAGAGCTGACCCAGCGCCTACAATCTTCACTTGATGCCTTGCGTGGTAAGTTCTCAAAGCTTTTTCCGGAATAACTTTCGGGGCGAAAAGTCGCGTTGTGACTTAGCTGTCTGCTTGCTTGTGTAGCTGCTGCCGAATTAGACGCCGGAGCGATGAAAGGGCCTGCTGGAATCGAGTCCAGTATCGGATTTGCCGAACGCCTGAGCCGAGAGGTTGTCAACCTCTTAGCGCGGGTGCGGTCGACGCTGGTTCGCGTTCGGGATACTTCTGTACCCGACTCGACTAGCGACACCATGGCGGGAATCCTCGACGCTGTGGCGGTGAAGGCGGGTGGCGAAGATCCGTTATTTGCCGCAGTACGCCGTCAGGTAACCATCGGCACCGAGTCTGTCTTCTCCATGATGATGATGCATGGCGTGGAGTTCGATGCTGACAAGGTCACGAGCACATACCCAAAGGATAAGGACGGACGCGACAAGTCCGCCAAGACTTACGTCGCGCGTGCTCGTGAACTGGCTGCTCGAATGACGGGCTTCCTGGCCGATAGGAACGAGAAGCGTGCGGCAGCGAGGGCTCGGAAGCGTGGCGCATCCGCCGCGCCGTCTAGCAAGGCTGGTAGTTCGGCGTAGTGCAAGCAGTGCTTCTGGTGCCCAATTGTAATTAGTTTCGCTGGTGCACATCGAGGGCTGTGACCCCGATTAGTACTCTTTCGGTTGTAAAACTTGTGCTGCTGTTATGTTAATCTTCACGCCATTTGGTTGCCATTGCTTGTGTGTGATGTTCGGCTCCTCATGCAGGATCCTTCGCTGACCTCTGGTGCTTGGCCTGTTTCGTACGAAACAACTGGCAGTACTGCTGGTGCCATTGAGCGAAGAGCGCCCTCCACGAGCGAGTTGTCACTAATTCGATCGTTGCGCGATCAGCTCCAGAACGCGCAGCGCCAACTAAAGGTTGTTACTGCCAAGGTCGATGTTGCTCTTTCGAAGGCGTCGTATGCTGCGGACTGCGAGAAATTCCTTCTAGATGAGATCGAAAATCTTGGCAAATCACTGAAGTGTAAGTCTTCGAACTTCTTTCGCTGCACGTTGGCTTGGATCTGCAGGACTGAGTCTTTGTTCTCTTGTTCGCAGATGCGTGTCTTGACAGTGCAGCTGAGGCCCGGCGCGTAAACGCGCATATTATTGCTGCCCAGAATCATGCCAACTCCGTTGCTGATAACTTCTGGGCTGATCGATCGAAGGCAATGAAGCTGACACTCCTTCAGGATAGGATTGCTCAAGCTGGTGCGTTGGCTGAGACGAGCCGAAGTGCCCTTGCGCTGGTGCACCAGGCGATGTTTCCTCTAAATGATCAGCCCGAAGGTTTGCCGGCGCTGCTCGATCGATTCGAGAACGGCCATGCTATACATTCCTTTGTCCGGGCACATCTGCGCAGCGGGGCTGTGGTCGCACTTGCTTTCGTGCATGCGCACTACCCTGAAGTCGACCTAGAGCTTCTGAAGACGCCTCCGCCGTCGCCCAGCGGTCGCTACGACATGGAACGGCATTATGCTGCTTGTAGAAGTACCGGCGATTGTATCGCTCGACAAATTATCGTCGAAAGCGATCGTCAGAGGGCGAGTCGAGATGCTGCGGCACCATGAACTAGCTTTGTTGTTGTGTCTGTATCTTCACTCTGTACATATATTGTATACCTGTGTTTATATTCGACTGTGTTGAAAAGGCAGAGACTTCGAGCATCGATTAGGAAGGCGAAAGTTCTCCAGCGTAGGTCGAGAGAACGCGTCCCCCAAACGTGAGCTGATCGAGCGCGGCCCCAGAGCGTAGGCGAAGTCCTCGAGTGTGGGTCGAATGGCCGAGCCCCCAAGCGTGGGTCGAAAGCCCCCGAGCGTGGGTCGAAAAGCTGAGCCCCCGAGCGTGGGTCGAAAGCTGAGCCCCCGAGCGTGGGTCGAAAGGCTGAGCCCCCGAGCGTGGGTCGAAAGGCTGAGCCCCCAAGCGTGGGTCGAAGCCCCCGAGCGTGGGTCGAAAGGCTGAGCCCCCGAGCGTGGGTCGAAAGTCCCCGAGCATGGGTCGAAAGGTTGAGCCCCCGAGCGTGGGTCGAAAGCCCCCGAGCGTGGGTCGAAAGGCTGAGCCCCCGAGCGTGGGCGAAAGCCCCCGAGCATGGGTCGAAAGGTTGAGCCCCCGAGCGTGGGTCGAAAGCCCCCGAGCGTGGGTCGAAAGGCTGAGCCCCCGAGCGTGGGCGAAAGCCCCCGAGCGTGGGTCGAAGCCCCCGAGCGTGGGCGAAAGCCCCCGAGCGTGGGTCGAAGCCCCCGAGCGTGGGTCGAAAGGCTGAGCCCCCGAGCGTGGGCGAATATGTGAATATGTTGACTCATGAAGTGAGGAACTTGAATTTTATTGCTTGGTGCCGAAGGCACAATGTTGGGCGCGGACTGCTGCCGACGCCTGATTACATAGTAGAGGGGGTAGAGGAGACAGCTTTGTTAGCTAAGGGTAGAAGTGGCGCAGCTGCGCGGCGTTCCACGGGTTGTCGACGTCTTTCCCCGTCTTTGGGTTGCGTAGGCGATATGCTCCTCCTGGGATGACCTCGTGGATGAGGTACGGGCCTTCCCATGGTGGCTCCAGCTTCGACGTGCTTGTTTGCTTGAGTCGGAGCACAAGGTCTCCTGGTTCGAAAGAGCGTCCGCGTACCCGTCTGCTGTGGTAGTTGCGGAGGCTCTGCTGGTAGACCGCCGATCGAACGAGAGCGACGTCTCGAGCTTCGTCCAGTAGATCTTGGGCGTCTGCTAACGCCTTGTCCGCGTCTTCTTCGTCGTAGGCGGTGACGCGGGGCGCGCTGTAGCGCACGTCCGTGGGCAGCACGGCTTCTGCCCCGAAGAGCAAGAAGAAGGGCGTGTAGCCTGTCGAGGAGTTGGGCGTTGTTCGCAGGCTCCATAGCACCGAAGGCAATTCCTCGACCCAGGCGCCTGCTGCGCGCTTGAGGGGTCGAAGCAGTCGCTTCTTCAGGCCTCCGCAGACAAGTCCATTGGCCTTTTCGACCTGGCCGTTGGACTTGGGGTGTGATACCGAAGCGTACTTGAGTTTGATGCCGAGGTCTTTAGCGAAGCCCTGGAATTCACCCGAAGTGAAGTTGGTGCCGTTGTCGGTGATGATGCTGTTCGGGACGCCGTACCGATAGACGATGGACTCGAAAAACTTGACTGCCGTGGTCGCCTCTTGGTTGGTGACCGGGGTAGCTTCTATCCACTTGGAGAACTTGTCCACAGCGACGAGCAAGTACGTATGCCCTCCTCGAGATGATTTGGGGAGAGGCCCCACTTGGTCGAGCCCCCATTGTGCAAAGGGCCATGCCACAGGGATGGTGTGCAGTTCCGATGCCGGCGCGTGCGGCTTGGTGGCGAACATCTGACACGCTTCGCAGTGCTGGACGATGTTCCTGGCGTCGTAGAGGGCGGATAGCCAGTAGAATCCGGACCGAAAGGCCTTCGCTACGAGGGTTCGGCTGCAAGCGTGATGACCGCAGGTTCCTTCATGGATTTCTCGGAGGAGGGCGATTCCATCTTCCTGCGCTATGCACCGCTGGAGCACCCCCGAAGTGCTTCGCTTGTAGAGTTCCCCATTGATTATCGTGAAGGCCTTAGAGCGCCGCATGACTTGTCGGCGGTGGATGGGGTCTTCTGGGAGTTCGCCCCTCGTCATGTACGCCAAGTACGGCTTTGTCCATATTGCCTCGACGAGCATGACCGCGGCTGCATCCTTTGGGAGGTCTGCTGCTCCTGCCGCTGGGGCGGTGTCGGTTGTCCGAGCCCCCGGACGTGTTGTTAACGCCGGGTCAGGTGTGGGTTTGATCTTGACGGAGCGTTCGAATATCTCCTCGAAGAAAACACCTGGCGGTATTGGGAGGCATCTTGAGCCGACATTGGCCAGGTTATCTGCCTCCTCGTTGCTTTCCCTGCCGATGTGTGTTACTTCATAGCCCTCGAATTCACCTTCGAGCTTGTCGTACATGGCGCGATATGCGATCATGTTCGCGCAAGTTGCGTCGCACTCCTTCATGACTTGCTGAGCGATGAGGTTCGAGTCTCCATGAATCTTGATGCGGGTTGCCCCGCAGGCCTTCGCCATGCGCATACCGTGAAGGACGGCTTCGTATTCTGCCTCGTTGTTGGAGGGATTCGGGAAACGCATGCGGAGGACGTAGCGCATCCTGTCTCCTTGTGGTGATACCAGGATAACTCCTGCTCCTGCCCCCGAAACCCGCTTGGACCCGTCGACGAAGATGGTCCAGCTGTTCGACAGGTCTGGTAGTTCGGGCATCTGGGCTTCTGTCCATTCGGCTATGAAATCCGGTAGGACCTGTGACTTGATTGCAGACTGGCGCTGGTATGTAATCTCCCAGGGTCCTAGCGTGACTCCCCATAGCGACACACGCCCTGTAGCGTTTGGGTTGTTGAGGATGCTGGAGACTGGGTTCGAAGCCACTACTATGATGGAGTGGCACTCGAAATAGTGCGGCAGTTTCTTCCCCGTCATGTAGATGGCGTATGCCAACTTCTGATAATGGGGGTATCTTTGCTTGGTTGGCGACAGGACTTCGCTTAAGTAGTACACGGGCCTCTGAACACCGTGCTCTTTGCCTTCCTCTGCGCGTTCAACCACAAGCACCGAGCTGACAACTTGATTTGTAGCCGCAATGTACAGCAACATTGGCTCTTTTTCTCGAGGTGTAACGAGAACTGGGGAGGTCGATAGTCGTCGCTTGAGGTCGTCGAAGGCGGCTTGCGCTTCTTCGGTCCATGTGAAGTTGTCTGTTTTTCTGAGCAGTCGATACAAGGGCAGTGCTTTTTCGCCAAGCTTGCTGATGAAGCGGCTAAGCGCTGCGAGTCGGCCTGTCAACTGCTGGACGTGTCGGAGCGTCTTTGGAGGGTGCATGCTGATGATGGCCTTTATCTTCGCTGGGTTGCCTTCAATTCCTCTCTCGGAGATCAGATAGCCCAGCAGTTGGCCGGTGGGTACTCCGAAAGAGCATTTCTTCGGATTAAGCTTGATGCTATATCTGTCGAGGTTGGCGAAGGTTTCTCGAAGGTCGTCGAGCAGAGTATCTGCTTTCGATGTCTTGATGACAATGTCGTCGACGTAGACCTCGACGTTGCGTCCGATTTGTTCCTTCAAGCATGCTTGCATACACCGCTGATACGTAGCTCCAGCGTTCTTGAGCCCGAAAGGCATCGTCATGTAGCAGTATACCCCGTGCGGGGTGATGAACGCCGTTTTGTCTTCGTCTTCTACCTTTAGCCGTATCTGGTTATATCCAGAGTAGGCGTCGAGGAACGAGAGGCGCTCGCATCCTGCCGTGGAGTCGATGATCTGGTCGATTCGGGGCAAGGGGAAGTAGTCCTTCGGGCAGTGTTTGTTTAAGGCTGTGAAGTCGATGCACATCCTGTAGATCTTGGTGTCCTTCTTTTCCACCATGACCGGTGGCGAGAGCCATGTGGCTTCCTTGATCTCTCTGATGAACTTAGCCTCGAGGAGGCGATTAATTTCTTCGCCCATCGACTTAGTCTTTTCTGGATTGTACCGTCGCATAGACTGCTTGACCGGTTTCGCGTTGGGAAATATTTTAAGCTCATGCTCGGCGAGTTCCCTGGGGATGCCTGGCATATCTGCTGGATACCAGGCGAACATCCTCCAGTGCTCACGGAGGAACTCGACGAGCGCGCTTTCCTATGCGGGGGAAGGGAGTTCGACACCCGCGCCGTCTTGGTTGGATCCGTCGGGTGGATCTGGTGTTCCCGGGTGTCTTTGGTGGCATCGAAAGACAGCTCTGGGGCGTTCTGCTGCGCCGGTGGGTCGATGTCCATGACAGTGGCTTCTCGAATGTGGTGCAATTCCTCGTGCACTCCGAAAGTCTGGGACATGTCGTTGAAGTCCTTGTCGCAGTTTTCTGACCGCGCAAAGCTGCCGCTGATCGTCAGTGGTCCTCTGTTTGCGGGCATCCGTAACTTGAGGTAGGCGTAGTGGGGTACGGCCATGAATCGGGCGAACGCTGGTCGCCCGAGGATGGCATGGTACTGCGAGGGCCAGTCGACCACCTCGAATTCGATCTTCTCCTTTCTGAAGTTTGCTTTAGTGCCGAAGATGACGTCGAGGTGTATCGCCCCCAATGGATATGTTGGCTTTCCCGGGACGATTCCGTGGAAGGAGGTCTCTGTTGGCAGGAGATTGTTTAGTGGAATCTTGATCTTTCGCAGCGTGTCTGCATAGATTAGGTTCAAGCTGCTGCCTCCGTCCATGAACACCTTTTTCGAGGTGAAGCCCCCTATCTGCGCCTCAAGAACCAGAGCATGGTGTCCTGGTTGTGGTATCTTCGGTGGATGATCTGACCGGTCGAAACCAATCGGGTGTTCGGACCAATTCAGATATTCGGGAGTAGCTGGTGGCGCGTGCTCGGCGTGGAATACTTCTCTCGCGCGTTTCCGCCGAACTTTGTTCGTCGGGCGCCCCCTCTGAATCATGGGCACGAAACCTCTTGGAGGCGGGAACTCTTCTTCCTCGTTGGCCGGCTGTCGCTGCTCGGCTTGCTGGATCGTAGCGGCCTGATGGCTTTGCTGTACGACATTTGCTGGTGGATTCGGTGGTGGCGGTGGAGCGTTGTAAGCTATCGCCCCTGCCACTGGTTGCTCGACATTCATCCTCTCCTGAAGTGCTCGGTTGAGGCGAAGGAATTCCCTGCACTCGATGAGGAGGTGTGCAGGTTTTCGTACTCCGTCCTTGTCGAGGTACGTGTGCCTTGGGCATCCGCTGTCGAGCATCTCTTCTGCCGACAGCTGTGGCTGCCGGCGACGCCACTCCTTGCTGGGTTTCGGGTCACGGCTGCTGCTGCCGTAGTAAGTATTTCCTCGTCGTGGTAAGTCGCGATTGTCGTCGCGGTCTTCGTGGACGTAGCCAGCTGCTATCATGTCTACGTTCTCCGTGTTGTCGTAGCGGCTTCGGCGACCTTTCTTCCGAGATCCGGGATGGAACTGATCCTTCGCATCGCCATCGTGTTCTGCTGATCGACGGCGGCTTCTGGGAGCCGAGATGGAGTCCTCACCATCGGCCCATTCGTTCGCCAAACTCATGAGGTGGTCGATGGTTCTGGGCTTGCAGCGCCCCAGTTCCTCCTTGAAGTCACGCCGAAATAAGCCGTCCCGAAATGCATCAATGGCTCTTTCGGGCGAGATATTCTCTGTCGTGTTCCGAAGGCTGATCCATCGTGAGATGTATGACCTCAGGTTTTCGCCGGTCTTCTGCACGCATAAGCGAAGCTCTTCGAACGACGTAGGGCGTCGTGAGGTGCCTCAGAAATTTGCGATAAACGCTTGCCGAAACTCTTCCCAGGAGCGAATGCTGTCTTGGGCGAGATTATTCAACCATGCCCTTGCGTTATCTTTTAGGTGCAGTGATAACAACTGGAGAGCGTTGTCTCTGGATCCGCCGCTGATCTTGACAGCGGTCATGAAATCATCTAGCCAAATTTGGGGATCCTGCTGCCCGTTGAACTTGACTACGCCGTCGCTGAGCTTGATTCCTTTCGGCAATGGTGCCGAGCGGATCAAAAGGCTAAAGCATTCTGCCCCGCAGAGTCCGTCGCTGGGACCGCCGAACGCTTCCGCCTCGCGTCGCGCTCGCCCTTGGTCGACTCTATGCTGGGCCAGGCCATGCCGAAGCTCTCCGTTGAGAGGTTCGACCACATGCGTCCGAGGCGCTATGGCTGGCGCTGGTGCTGGGTGCCTAGCCTGTTCCGGTGGTGGAGCGGCTCTTGCTGTTGTCGCATCATGTGCTGAGCCAGGCGTGCCTTGCAGCACCCTTACTCCTTCGAGTGCTAGATTTCGCAGGTGTCGCATATGTTCGTCACCGTTAGACGCGTTCGCAGCAATGTATGCCGCTGCAGCCATGATTGCTGCTTCCTTGGTCTTGGGCATTAACTCAGCTTCGTTGAATTCTGCCTCCAGGTTTCGAGTGACATTATGCATATCGGCCCCCTGCTGAGTGCGCGATCTTGATCTGTGCTGAACGCTTGAAGAGTAGTGCGATGATCTTTCTGCCCGCCTTCTGCTGGATGCGTCGGCCTCCTCTCTGCGTCGTTCCAACACTCGTCTATCAGCGCTGATCTGATCTTTTTGCTCCTGAACGACGAATCGGAGTGCAGCCAGATCGCTTGGACTTGGGTTGGGTCCGAAGTTTAATTCGCCCGCATAGACCCTTCTTGCGAACCGAATCTGGTCATGTGTGACCACTGGTCGACCGCTGTCTGCTCGGTTTCGACCGCCGCTGTTGTTTCCTTCGTTGTGTGATGCCATCATGCAGTGGCCCCCGAGCCACGGGGTCGAGTCATCGCTGATTTCTCCCAGCGCTGGAGGATAGACGTCGTCGCTTTCGACGTAGGGTCCGACTTCGACCATGAAATCAAAGTCATGATCAGCCATATAGCCGTCGCTAGATGCGTTAGATTCGCATAGCGAGGCAGAGCTCACCGAATTGCCGATTTTCCCCTTAGCTTCGGGGTAGATATCGTCGTCGTCGTCGGAGCACGTGTAGTCCGAGTATAATCCTTCGACGTAGTTAGGATCATAGGGTGTTGTGCGAAGCGTGAGGGCGTTGAGAGCCCGATCGCACTCGGATATCGTTGGGTAGATAGCTGCTGTACCTCCCCGCGGATCTTCACAGCCGGCGATCTCATGGAGTGAGAAATCTCCGGCGCCTATGTAGTGGTATGCGTCGCAGTCGACGCAGTATGCGGTGGTCGGGGATGGAGGCGGATCTTCGAAATCGTTCGACCCTACTGATGGGGTCGAAATCTTCAGTCTCAGCTCCTCCTTCGACGGCGCTAGTGACGCGCTTGCCAAGGGTTTGCCCCCGACGGATGGTGGTGTCGTCGTTTCGGCCACGAGCGGAGCCGATTCGCCGATGGAGAGCAGTTCCATTGCTCCATCGCTGTCCACATGGAAATTGAACAATCCGAAGGCCATGTCGTAGCCTTTGGGCGCTGCCCTTGCCGCGCTCGGGACGGGGTCGATGGCGCTCATCGTCGAGGTGAGGTTGATAGTGCTTGGCGAGATGCCATCGACGACAGTCGATTCGACGGCGCCAGTCTCGAATTCCATCGGGCTGGTGTGGACGATGGCCGGCACAGCGATGCCGGCGAGGGTGTCGATGCCGATCTTGGAAGTGGTGTCGTCGTTGGTCGGCGCAGCGATGCCGATGGTAGCGTCGATCTTGACGGGGGTGCCGACGTTGGTCGGCGCAGCGATGCCGACGGCGGTGTCGATGCCGATCTTGGTTGCGGTTGGTGATGTAGCCGGCGAATCCGTAGATCCAGATCCCGTCGTCCCCACGGTCGGCGCCAATTGACGAGGTTTATCCCCGGCAATGCCCATGTCGAAGGGCTTTCGATCTAGGAAGCGTATTGGGAACCTGGCGAACTCGACGGCGATCAGACGAAAGCAGAAGGACACGAGGATTTACCCAGGTTCAGCCCCCTCGAAAGGTAAAAGGCCTACGTCCTGCTTGTCTGACTTTTGTATTGAGGTGGTGGCGACGATGATGGTGTTACAATGGCGGCGCAGATTGGATCTGGCCAAAAGCAGAGAGCTCTAAGTTGTCGAGCGCTCCAGCGTGAGGTGGGTGGAAGTGATTCTAGGGTTTCGAAACCTCCCTCCCAGCCTTTTATAAGATAAGGCTAGGTCTCAGGAGTGTTTCTCAAGCCAAGTACAGATCGGATCAACCGAGACCTAATCTAGCTTGGACTCTTCGAAACTTCGCTTGTACACCAAGTAATACTCCCGGGCCGCATCGAAACACTGCCTTGACGGGCCTCGAAAGCCTCTCCTGAGACACCCCACCTGGACCGAGAACCAGGTAGGCGAATGTCGGGGGCCCATCTGTCATTCCTTCGTCACACGGCATTCGAGTTTTGTCGCGATGACGCAACTCGAGGATCGTATGTCACAGCCTTGTTTGACTATTTCAGAGTATAAAATATTCGGGTTACTTAAATCGATAAAAAGTTCCCTCCCGATGGGAGTAATGAAGCTTTCTGAATTTCCCTTCGCTTTGCTTCGGTATTCATGGATAAATGTCATCGGGTGCGCGCCCAGCGCTCCCGATGGGAGTAGCCCCCGAGGCTATAGCCGAAATTTTTGGGTATAGGCTCAAGAAAATGGATAAACATATTCTTTATACTTCTTCTTGCGTCAGTTGTCAACTCCTTTCACTTTTGCAATGTATTCCTCCTCTTCTAATATCGCAAGCCCCCGAGTTGAAGGCGAGGTAAACTTGTGCTTCTTTGACAAATATTTCTTATTCCTGCTTGCTGTGTTGTTTTTCTCTCTTTATATGTTTAATTCTTCTTTACTATTTTGCACTGTAAAAACCCAAAAGTATACTTTGGGCCTTGCCGCTCCAAAGGCCCATTAGTACATGCTTATAAATAAAGCACTCGTGACCAGGGTAAAAACCCTAATCCTTTCACTAGTGCTTTCCTCCGCCGCATCGTCTTCTTCTTCCTTAATCCATCTAGGGTTTTTCGTCCCAATCACTTGTCTCCATGGCCGATGCAGATGGATCTCGCTTGAACCTCGATGCCCCGGTGGAGAAGCGGGGCTGCGGCCATCCTCGCGGTAGTAAAAACAAGATTATCTCCGCAGCTGTGGTAGCATCATCTTCTGCTCTGGTGATGCGACGCCCCGGCCGTCCGGCCGAAAGCAAGAATAAACCCAAGGCGCCCTCTACTGCACCAGGTTCAAGTGCTCCTTCCCCTGATGTGTGACACCCCCGAATTTATAACAAATTTGAAGTGCCCGTTATGTAATCCATCACAATCCCAGAATCAATGTTGTGATTTACATAACGTAGTTGATATCACAGTCATAGCTATTTATAGTAAATAAAGGAAATTACATAGGTGGTCGCACAGACCAAACCTTACATTATACCAACATGCAGCGGAATAACACTTTGGGTCCATATTGTCAAGCTTCAACCGCACAGGCAAAGCAGACAGTAGGAAACGAGCCTAATTCGCAAAGTCGTCAATGATTTCTTGCTTCTTGATTTCTCTCCTTCAAGTCTGGCCAAGTTAATAGCCAGGGACAGAGCCATGAGTACATTGCATGCACTCGCAAACCATCTTATAAATAAAACAATAGAGAATGCATAGTTCATATAGTGGTCTAAGCTCTAGGTTCATTGGCATAAAGCAGAATTTCCTTTCAAAGATCTTTTATTTAAAATGGTAAGAAAACATTTAGCTCTTTATAAATCCCTAGATGGAATCCCCCAAATGTCAATTCTTTTGTTCACCAAGTCACCTTCATGGTCCTCACAATTCATTGTCAAGTCACCTTTCTCAATCATTTTCAAAGTAAAACTTGATAACGGCCAAGCACAACCAATCCAACCGTCCATGACCGCGGACGCGGCTATTCGAATAGTTTTACACTCTGCAGAGGTTGTACACTTTACCCACACCATCCGACTACTCATCGTGTGGGCAAATTCCCCGCATAACGACATATGCCACGACAAGCAGCCGACCATTAATGTTTCACTTGCCCGCCTTAGCATAAACACTACCGCCTAGAGTTGTACCCCCCCAACACCGGAGTCCAAGAAGCTGTCCAGAGTGTGCAAAGTTCCCAGCCGCTTGACCCACCGGAATGCCACTAACCGAGGTAGGGTCCTACACCCGGTAGTCCATTTTCAATGAGGGCTCTTCCGCTTGTACCCCAACCACCTATGAAGAGGAGGACAAGGCGAAACTCGGCCACAGCCAAGAGTGCCCTGGAAAAGGAGTCCCTGGTCGGACTTCCATTTACATTTGTAGGGTCTACACTAAGGCGAAACAAACTACTCCACTAAGCCCCGTCCCATACCGGAGTAATGTGGTCGCACTGTATGATTGGTCCAGTATGGTACTTCACGCATTTATCATTTTTGTCAAACCTTCATGTCACCTTCACCATGTCACCATTTTGTAAATAGTTTTCAAAGTCACCCTTGGGTAAGGTTGCCCATCTCCAAGGTTTGTATTTCAAAATCATCCTTGGGCAAGGTTGCCCCTTTCCAAGGTTTTCATTTCAAAATCTTCATGATCTTCATTGGGGTTCCCACCTAGTCATTTTCCATGAATGCCTTCAGCTCAAGCATAATCCTCATGAGGGCACAAGGATCTAGGTAGGTATATTAGATAGGCTTAGCTTGATGCTCTACTTAGCATCCACTAAGGAAAGGTTTCTCAAAGGTAGGCTAAGCTTGATGCACTTGATGTCATCCACAAAAAGGTTGGATGCACTAGTCAAGAAAGACATCTCTACTCATTTGCAACTTGGTAACAATTATTTTAGCATGCACGTTTAGTTAAAAAGCAAGTAAGCATGCATTGTAAAACTGGGTAATGGTATGATCAAAAGATGGCTTGCCTGGCTTGGCAAAGTCAAAATAGTCTTCATCTTTATCTTTGATTGATTGATCTCCATCTCCATTTCTTGGTTGACTTCGGGATCCATTCTCCTTACTCTCGTTGTCGTCTAATCGTCGAAAATCAAATATGCATACAATCACCACACAATTTACAAGCAACACATACTCAAGCAAATAAGGATACTTGGGGTAAGGGGAGCGATCTAGGTAGTCTATGGAG
This sequence comes from Dactylis glomerata, assembly GCA_007115705.1. Classification (NCBI taxonomy): domain Eukaryota; kingdom Viridiplantae; phylum Streptophyta; class Magnoliopsida; order Poales; family Poaceae; genus Dactylis; species Dactylis glomerata. The sequence goes on from QXEO01000048.1 coordinate 503,214, forward strand.
AGGTTTCGAAGATAATTGAGTCCATATGGATGGGTTATTTGTTTCTTGTATCTAAGTAGGGTTCATTGATTTGGAACCATGAAATATCTCATATAAGTCTTTATTGACCAAGGTTGTGGACTACAAGTAGATATTTAGGATTAGGGTTTACCCAAGGTGGTTTCATAATTTAAAGTCTTATTTTCAATTACTTGTTCGATTTCTAGTTTGCAAACATTTAGTGATCAAGTTTGAATCTATAAGTGCAATATATTAATCCTAGTTGACTTGGATCAGGGGCTATAGATTAATATTTAGAAATGTGGTTGATTCGAATTGGTTTCATATCATTTCCATATTTTGAGATAGGTGTGCAAGTTTGAGTTTCTAATTACTACTATGTAGTATTAAATTTCCAAATACCTCCTACAAGATCACATGGACTAAGATCAATACCTACAGATAGATATTTGGAAATGTGGTTTAACAATAAGAGTTCCATAAAAATTTCGATTATAGATTTGACTTTAATAAAATCCTATATGGCAATTGCCTATTAACCATATAGGTAAATAGCATTTACCTTAAAAGGTTCAAAAATTAGATCTAATGGTATAGACAGATGGGTATCACTAATTGTGAATTTCTAAAGTTGGATTTATATTTTTACGAATTTTATTTGAATTGATATGAATTTTCTAAGGTGGAAAAGCTCCTACTTTGTTATTTTTACTGCAATTATTATGTAAATCTAATTGTGTTGAAACCACTTCCATTGGATAGCTCATGTTCTAAGGTTTCCAGAACATATTCATTTGCTAGGTTTGGATCTATAAAACTCTGGGAAAATTAAATATACGAAAGCATCTGAATACTATTTCTAGAATTCGAAAATCTTAAATAACTTTTTTTTTTAACCTGGGCCGGACACACAGCATAACCTGGGCCGGCCCACTAGGCTGCACTCGGGCGGGTGAGCAAAAAAAAAGAATACCGGCCTGACCATGGGCCCGGCTGGTCAGAACTTAATGGTCCGAATCGGTACGGGGTTCTTCTTCGTTGCTGCAGGGAACGAGACTCACCGGCGTTGCAGGAGAACAGCTCGGAGGCGGGGCTCGATGCAGAGAGGACGGGAGGCGACGGCGAGCTGCAGTTCGGCGGAGGAGCTCCTCCTCTTCCACCACGTCCAGGCGGTGGCTCGAGGGAGGCGCTAGAACGCCGGGAACGGGTGGTGTACTGGGAGAGCGGCTTGCTCCGGCGAGCTCGACGGGGTGATCGAGAGCAGAGAGGAGGTTGTCTGGGAGGGAGAGGGAGGTGAGGGGAATCTTTTCAGGGAAGAGAGGTGGCCTTTTTATAGACGGGAGAGGGAGCACGGGGCGAGGGGATCTGCGGAGAGAGCGCGGCCGGTGTCGGCTAACGAAGGGGCAAGGCGGGGTTCTGGCGTGGGCGGCGGTCTACGGCGTGCTATAGGAGTGTCCTAGCGCGATGGGAGGTGTCGAGGCGGTCTGGTTCAGAGGGGGACATGGGAGGGGTCCGGTGTGTTCTTCCTCCATGCCTTCCATGTCTCATGGCCGTGGTTTGGGCAGGGGAGACAAGGGATCGACAAGGGAGAGTCCAGGGCACTGCTTGGAGGTCAGGGACTAGGGCTAGGGCTGCCAACCACTGTTGCAAACAGTTGTTTCGATTTTGTGTGATTTCTGCCCAGAACGTGTTCGACGAAATGCCCGCATGAAATTAAAATTTGAATTTTTGAAAATTTCCAATTGGGTTGGTCATTATATTGGATAGGGACTCTAAAACAATTTTTGTTAGGTCAAGAGGTGGTGTTTTGCTCCAGGGCTATTTTGAATTTGGGGTTGTCATATGATTCAGATTCAAACTTTGGACAGATTTTGAAGGAGGTTAGGGATTGAGTTTTTGCTGGAAACTTCTTGGTTGAGTTAGTATGTGATATGGTCAAGCTCAACTAACTGACCACACCTAGGCTTGAGTTACAGATTTCTTATTCTAAGTGTCCAAAGTAGGGTAGTGGTTAACTTTTTCTAGATCATCTTTTCTTCTCTTTTTCTTTATTTCTCTTGCTTCTGGTTCTTTTGATCTTTGTGGTTCTTCTCTAATGCTTCCATTGGTTAAGTTTGAATTAACTAAACATTGCACAACAAATTAAAACCCACATGAAATCATAGAACCACATGTATTTGAAAATACTATGCATGCATGCAATAATAGATAAAAGGTTTTATCTTGGCCCAAAAGTGTTGGTTTTCTTGGAGATGAGAGGGAGTTGGGAAATGACCTCTTATTTGAATTCAAACTTTGGTAGAGTAATAAATAGAGTTCCAAGTTGATTTTTGTTTCAAACTTTATTGTATTTGATTCTTTGTAACTTGTTCTTAGTTGTGGTGGAGAGATGCATGATGGTATAGTTCAAATATTGCTTAATATATAAGGGCAAAGTGGGGTAGGCAATAATATTTTGAAGATAGCTTTTCTTATCTTTCTGATTCAGGGTTTTGTGTTTCTTCTCATTTCTTTATGTTTTCTTCCTGGTTGCATGGAATTGGATGACTGGGTTTATTGGAACTATGTTTCCCGAATGGATTTGGCCTGCACGTATGCAAGATTTAAATATGTAGAAAAAAACTATTTTGATTAAATCATTTAAGAAGCACAGGTCTTATTTTGGGTCTTCAAGTTTGGCTAAGAAATCAGGGAAGGTTTTCAAAGGTTTTAAAAATAAGTTTTCAAAATGTCGATTCCAATACTTTTGGAAATGTCAACTTGAGAAATGAGAAATAGTAATTTTTGAAATGAGATATTTTTATTCTCCTCTTTTGAAAACAAAGATAGGTTTCTTGAGAATAAAGGTTTTACCTCTATTCCCAATATTTCCTTTCTAAACGATAAAAAATTTGGACTTAAAGGATTTATTTTAAAACCCTTCTCATACTCTTTTTATTTGAAGCATGGGAGCAAATGCTCCAAATTCACAAGTTTTAGAAGACAATAAATTAATCTTGTATTCAAAATAAAAGTTTTTGTTGTCTCCAAAATTTGGTATTTTAATTAATCTATTTATTTCTATTTCCCAAAAATTTGGGTTGTTACAATCTTCCCCCCTTAAAAAGAATCTCGTCCCGAGATTCATAAGTTAAGATTTAAATAAATGGAGAGATGAGATTACCAGATAAGAGATGGAGTGTATAGTGATTCCTATCAAGATAGAAAGATTGGGTACACCCAAAATGTGATAAGGCCATACGGGCCAAAAACACATCTTCACCAATCACATAGCAATGTCAACACACAGTCACACTTTCAAAAACAAAAAACTTCTCGGTTTAAACCATAGGATTTCATTAATAAGGGTCTTGCAAAATACAAGTCTCGCTCTTGATTTACAAAGAAATAAACGAGCCTACTAGTCCCAAACTAAGGTGACTAAGGCTTCTTCTAGGCTTGGATCCTCACGCTTGATTCAACTTGTTCTTACTAACTTTATGGCTACGAGCAACTTCGGGGTATTCTATAGCTGATTCATGATGATTGATCCTTTTCTTCTCTTTGTGTCTTGAGGTTGCCAAAGTTACTTCCCGGTGGTTTGTAAGGCTGCTTTCTTCCCCTGCGGAAGTTGAGGCTATAGAGTCCTTTGACACTATCTTCAATAATGATGCGGTTGTGAACTCTGCCCAGGTTGGTATTGATAGGGTTGCCTCCTGAAGATGAAAGATCATTTGTAGGAGCTTCCGAGCGACTGGGTTTGACACTTTCTTTAGTTAGGACCTGATCTTGAGCGACCGGAGGTTCTGGTGTAGCGTTCAACTTTGTTGGGCACTCGTTGGAGTAGTGCCCCTTGGTTCCGCACTCATAGCAGGTGATGTTGGTCTTGTCGCCATGCTGGGGATAGGTATTCTTTGACAAGGTTCTTCCGGATCGTAGGTTTAGGTTATAGCATAGGTTAGAGGGTGCTGGAGGCTTATTTTTTTTGGCGTCCTGGAATTCTTGCTTGCTTCTGTTTGTTTTGAGCTTTCTGGTGTTGCCTCCGAACGTAAACGTCATCCTCTTCGCTAGTCTTGACCACTTGAGATGCTAACTGGAAGCTGTTTGGTAGGATCTTTGATATATCTGACACCAGGTGGTTCATAGCACAGCCAGCAGGAACATGGGTACTACTTTCACACATGTAACATGTAATGTTGCTTGAAGGGCATTCTCCAGGTGGATGTTTGTCTTCGCAATTGGGACAGTTTCCGGGACATTGGCTGGCTTGATGACCTTCTTCTCCACAACGGCTACAAGCTTTCTTCTTTAGATGATCTAGGTTTGCAATCTTCGGACTTCGACATTGGAGTTCAACATGGTGTTCTTTCCCACAAGCATAGCATATTTGTTGAGTGTGAAGATCTCCTTTCCTCTTTCTTGGAAACTTGCATAGATTTGTTGCCGCTTGGTACCTCCGGGCAATCCCCTGAAGGTGGAGTTCAAAATCTGAGTTGGCTTGACCTCCTTTCGTACACATATTAAATGGTGGACTTGTGAGCATGGGATGCAGAAGAGGGGTAAAGTCCTGCAGTAGATGAGAGGGAACAACTTTAAAAAGGTTTCTAACGTGGGATTGGTATGGTTTAAAGTTTAGTTTGGGCCAAACAATACTAGAACATTTTTGAGAAAATATGTTGTTGGGATGGTTGCTACATGTTGTCGGAGGGCATATGAGCAACACATCTCAAAACCAATCAATCATTCCAACACACAAGGCACTAAGCACACTTAATAATCGTGAGGTAAGGGTAGCTCAGTGAAATCAACCGAGCATTTCCTATACTTCCTAAGGGTCGGGGTTGCTGAGATCTTCATCATTTCTGATCACTCTCTCTTTGCCCTTGAAGTCTTTGTCTCATAGGGTTGACTCTTGTTGGAAGATTTCTGGATCAGGTGAAGAGACTCGCTTTTGATGGCAGCCATCGTAGTTGACATCCAAGGTTGAAGTCTTGAAAAATATTGAGTCCCTCATCTTTTCATCCAAAAGTCCTTCGGTCTTAGGTTGGTATATCGTCCATAGTATATATTTGAAGTAGATGAGGATTAGAGTAAAACAAATCTTTGAAAAGACTTTGTAATTAAAGAGGTAAATAAATTCTTTGTCAAAATCTCTTGAGAGTATAAGTTGAGAGTGTAAGATATTGGAAGTGAATAAGATGGGAGTATAAGTTGGGCTTTGGGTACCAAAGCAAATAAATTTCTTTGGTAGAAATAAGTTTTTTTGTCAACATATCACTTTCTTAGCTAACGACCATGCTAACTAAGGTCTCCTAAGGTCATGATAATCCTGATACCAAACTTGTGATATCATAGATGTCATTTTCTAACGACCATGCTAACTAGGGTTTCCTAGAGTCAGCCTAGGCTCTGATACCAACTTGTGACACCCCCGAATTTATAACAAATTCGAAGTGCCCGTTATGTAATCCATCACAATCCCAGAATCAATGTTGTGATTTACATAGCGTAGTTGATATCACAGTCATAGCTATTTATAGTAAATAAAGGAAATTACATAGGTGGTCGCACAGACCAAACCTTACATTATACCAACATGCAGCGGAATAACACTTTGGGTCCATATTGTCAAGCTTCAACCGCACAGGCAAAGCAGACAGTAGGAAACGAGCCTAATTCGCAAAGTCGTCAATGATTTCTTCCTTCTTGATTTCTCTCCTTCAAGTCTGGCCAAGTTAATAGCCAGGGACAGAGCCATGAGTACATTGCATGCACTCGCAAACCATCTTATAAATAAAACAATAGAGAATGCATAGTTCATATAGTGGTCTAAGCTCTAGGTTCATTGGCATAAAGCAGAATTTCCTTTCAAAGATCTTTTATTTAAAATGGTAAGAAAACATTTAGCTCTTTATAAATCCCTAGATGGAATCCCCCAAATGTCAATTCTTTTGTTCACCAAGTCACCTTCATGGTCCTCACAATTCATTGTCAAGTCACCTTTCTCAATCATTTTCAAAGTAAAACTTGATAACGGCCAAGCACAACCAATCCAACCGTCCATGACCGCGGACGCGGCTATTCGAATAGTTTTACACTCTGCAGAGGTTGTACACTTTACCCACACCATCCGACTACTCATCGTGTGGGCAAATTCCCCGCATAACGACATATGCCACGACAAGCAGCCGACCATTAATGTTTCACTTGCCCGCCTTAGCATAAACACTACCGCCTAGAGTTGTACCCCCCCAACACCGGAGTCCAAGAAGCTGTCCAGAGTGTGCAAAGTTCCCAGCCGCTTGACCCACCGGAATGCCACTAACCGAGGTAGGGTCCTACACCCGGTAGTCTATTTTCAATGAGGGCTCTTCCGCTTGTACCCCAACCACCTATGAAGAGGAGGACAAGGCGAAACTCGGCCACAGCCAAGAGTGCCCTGGAAAAGGAGTCCCTGGTCGGACTTCCATTTACATTTGTAGGGTCTACACTAAGGCGAAACAAACTACTCCACTAAGCCCCGTCCCATACCGGAGTAATGTGGTCGCACTGTATGATTGGTCCAGTATGGTACTTCACGCATTTATCATTTTTGTCAAACCTTCATGTCACCTTCACCATGTCACCATTTTGTAAATAGTTTTCAAAGTCACCCTTGGGTAAGGTTGCCCATCTCCAAGGTTTGTATTTCAAAATCATCCTTGGGCAAGGTTGCCCCTTTCCAAGGTTTTCATTTCAAAATCTTCATGATCTTCATTAGGGTTCCCACCTAGTCATTTTCCATGAATGCCTTCAGCTCAAGCATAATCCTCATGAGGGCACAAGGATCTAGGTAGGTATATTGGATAGGCTTAGCTTGATGCTCTACTTAGCATCCACTAAGGAAAGGTTTCTCAAAGGTAGACTAAGCTTGATGCACTTGATGTCATCCACAAAAAGGTTGGATGCACTAGTCAAGAAAGACATCTCTACTCATTTGCAACTTGGTAACAATTATTTTAGCATTCACGTTTAGTTAAAAGCAAGTAAGCATGCATTGTAAAACTGGGTAATGGTATGATCAAAAGATGGCTTGCCTGGCTTGGCAAAGTCAAAATAGTCTTCATCTTTATCTTTGATTGATTGATCTCCATCTCCATTTCTTGGTTGACTTCGGGATCCATTCTCCTTACTCTCGTTGTCGTCTAATCGTCGAAAATCAAATAAGCATACAATCACCACACAATTTACAAGCAACACATACTCAAGCAAATAAGGATACTTGGGGTAAGGGGAGCGATCTAGGTAGTCTATGGAGAGGTTTCGAAGATAATTGAGTCCATATGGATGGGTTATTTGTTTCTTGTATCTAAGTAGGGTTCATTGATTTGGAACCATGAAATATCTCATATAAGTCTTTATTGACCAAGGTTGTGGACTACAAGTAGATATTTAGGATTAGGGTTTACCCAAGGTGGTTTCATAATTTAAAGTCTTATTTTCAATTACTTGTTCGATTTCTAGTTTGCAAACATTTAGTGATCAAGTTTGAATCTATAAGTGCAATATATTAATCCTAGTTGACTTGGATCAGGGGCTATAGATTAATATTTAGAAATGTGGTTGATTCGAATTGGTTTCATATCATTTCCATATTTTGAGATAGGTGTGCAAGTTTGAGTTTCTAATTACTACTATGTAGTATTAAATTTCCAAATACCTCCTACAAGATCACATGGACTAAGATCAATACCTACAGATAGATATTTGGAAATGTGGTTTAACAATAAGAGTTCCATAAAAATTTCGATTATAGATTTGACTTTAATAAAATCCTATATGGCAATTGCCTATTAACCATATAGGTAAATAGCATTTACCTTAAAAGGTTCAAAAATTAGATCTAATGGTATAGACAGATGGGTATCACTAATTGTGAATTTCTAAAGTTGGATTTATATTTTTAGGAATTTTATTTGAATTGATATGAATTTTCTAAGGTGGAAAAGCTCCTACTTTGTTATTTTTACTGCAATTATTATGTAAATCTAATTGTGTTGAAACCACTTCCATTGGATAGCTCATGTTCTAAGGTTTCCAGAACATATTCATTTGCTAGGTTTGGATCTATAAAACTCTGGGAAAATTAAATATACGAAAGCATCTGAATACTATTTCTAGAATTCGAAAATCTTAAATAACTTTTTTTTAACCTGGGCCGGACACACAGCATAACCTGGGCCGGCCCACTAGGCTGCACTCGGGCGGGTGAGCAAAAAAAAAAAAGAATACCGGCCTGACCATGGGCCCGGCTGGTCAGAACTTAATGGACCGAATCGGTACGGGGTTCTTCTTCATTGCGGCAGGGAACGAGACTCACCGGCGTTGCAGGAGAACAGCTCGGAGGCGGGGCTCGATGCAGAGAGGACGGGAGGCGACGGCGAGCTGCAGTCCGGCGGAGGAGCTCCTCCTCTTCCACCACGTCCAGGCGGTGGCTCGAGGGAGGCGCTAGAACGCCGGTAACGGGTGGTGTACTGGGAGAGCGGCTTGCTCCGGCGAGCTCGACGGGGTGATCGAGAGCAGAGAGGAGGTTGTCTGGGAGGGAGAGGGAGGTGAGGGGAATCTTTTCAGGGAAGAGAGGTGGCCTTTTTATAGACGGGAGAGGGAGCACGGGGCGAGGGGATCTGCGGAGAGAGCGCGGCCGGTGTCGGCTAACGAAGGGGCAAGGCGGGGTTCTGGCGTGGGCGGCGGGCTACGGCGTGCTGTAGGAGTGTCCTAGCGCGATGGGAGGTGTCGAGGCGGTCTGGTTCAGAGGGGGACATGGGAGGGGTCCGGTGTGTTCTTCCTCCATGCCTTCCATGTCTCATGGCCGTGGTTTGGGCAGGGGAGACAAGGGATCGACAAGGGAGAGTCCAGGGCACTGCTTGGAGGTCAGGGACTAGGGCTAGGGCTGCCAACCACTGTTGCAAACAGTTGTTTCGATTTTGTGTGATTTCTGCCCAGAACGTGTTCGACGAAATGCCCGCATGAAATTAAAATTTGAATTTTTGAAAATTTCCAATTGGGTTGGTCATTATATTGGATAGGGACTCTAAAACAATTTTTGTTAGGTCAAGAGGTGGTGTTTTGCTCCAGGGCTATTTTGAATTTGGGGTTGTCATATGATTCAGATTCAAACTTTGGACAGATTTTGAAGGAGGTTAGGGTTTGATTTTTTGCTGGAAACTTCTTGGTTGAGTTAGTATGTGATATGGTCAAGCTCAACTAACTGACCACACCTAGGCTTGAGTTACAAATTTCTTATTCTAAGTGTCCAAAGTAGGGTAGTGGTTAACTTTTTCTAGATCATCTTTTCTTCTCTTTTTCTTTATTTCTCTTGCTTCTGGTTCTTTTGATCTTTGTGGTTCTTCTCTAATGCTTCCATTGGTTAAGTTTGAATTAACTAAACATTGCACAACAAATTAAAACCCACATGAAATCATAGAACCACGTGTATTTGAAAATACTATGCATGCATGCAATAATAGATAAAAGGTTTTATCTTGGCCCAAAAGTGTTGGTTTTCTTGGAGATGAGAGGGAGTTGGGAAATGACCCCTTATTTGAATTCAAACTTTGGTAGAGTAATAAATAGAGTTCCAAGTTGATTTTTGTTTCAAACTTTATTGTATTTGATTCTTTGTAACTTGTTCTTAGTTGTGGTGGAGAGATGCATGATGGTATAGTTCAAATATTGCTTAATATATAAGGGCAAAGTGGGGTAGGCAATAATATTTTGAAGATAGCTTTTCTTATCTTTCTGATTCAGGGTTTTGTGTTTCTTCTCATTTCTTTATGTTTTCTTCCTGGTTGCATGGAATTGGATGACTGGGTTTATTGGAACTATGTTTCCCGAATGGATTTGGCCTGCACGTATGCAAGATTTAAATATGTAGAAAAAAACTATTTTGATTAAATCATTTAAGAAGCACAGGTCTTATTTTGGGTCTTCAAGTTTGGCTAAGAAATCAGGGAAGGTTTTCAAAGGTTTTAAAAATAAGTTTTCAAAATGTCGATTCCAATACTTTTGGAAATGTCAACTTGAGAAATGAGAAATAGTAATTTTTGAAATGAGATATTTTTATTCTCCTCTTTTGAAAACAAAGATAGGTTTCTTGAGAATAAAGGTTTTACCTCTATTCCCAATATTTCCTTTCTAAACGATTAAAAATTTGGACTCAAAGGATTTATTTTAAAACCCTTCTCATACTCTTTTTATTTGAAGCATGGGAGCAAATGCTCAAATTCACAAGTTTTAGAAGACAATAAATTAATCTTGTATTCAAAATAAAAGTTTTTGTTGTCTCCAAAATTTGGTATTTTAATTAATCTATTTATTTCTATTTCCCAAAAATTTGGGTTGTTACAATCTTCCCCCCTTAAAAAGAATCTCGTCCCGAGATTCATAAGTTAAGATTTAAATAAATGGAGAGATGAGATTACCAGATAAGAGATGGAGTGTATAGTGATTCCGATCAAGATAGAAAGATTGGGTACACCCAAAATGTGATAAGGCCATACGGGCCAAAAACACATCTTCACCAATCACATAGCAATGTCAACACACAGTCACACTTTCAAAAACAAAAAACTTCTCGGTTTAAACCATAGGATTTCATTAATAAGGGTCTTGCAAAATACAAGTCTCGCTCTTGATTTACAAAGAAATAAACGAGCCTACTAGTCCCAAACTAAGGTGACTAAGGCTTCTTCTAGGCTTGGATCCTCACGCTTGATTCAACTTGTTCTTACTAACTTTATGGCTACGAGCAACTTCGGGGTATTCTATAGCTGATTCATGATGATTGATCTTTTTCTTCTCTTTGTGTCTTGAGGTTGCCAAAGTTACTTCCCAGTGGTTTGTAAGGCTGCTTTCTTCCCCTGCGGAAGTTGAGGCTATAGAGTCCTTTGACACTATCTTCAATAATGATGCGGTTGTGAACTCTGCCCAGGTTGGTATTGATAGGGTTGCCTCCTGAAGATGAAAGATCATTTGTAGGAGCTTCCGAGCGACTGGGTTTGACACTTTCTTTAGTTAGGACCTGATCTTGAGCGACCGGAGGTTCTGGTGTAGCGTTCAACTTTGTTGGGCACTCGTTGGAGTAGTGCCCCTTGGTTCCGCACTCATAGCAGGTGATGTTGGTCTTGTCGCCATGCTGGGGATAGGTATTCTTTGACAAGGTTCTTCCGGATCATAGGTTTAGGTTATAGCATAGGTTAGAGGGTGCTGGAGGCTTATTTTTTTTGGCGTCCTGGAATTCTTGCTTGCTTCTGTTTGTTTTGAGCTTTCTGGTGTTGCCTCCGAACGTAAACGTCATGCTCTTCGCTAGTCTTAAGGCCTTTGCCTCTTATCTTGATGTTCTAAAGAAAGATTGGAACAAATATCATGCGCCTTATAAAGATTCTATTAGTCATATACCTGCTGCAGCTACTGAAGTTTGTACTGTTGATAGCATTGTGCCTGAGCCTTATTTTGAGAAGACACCTTTCCCTGCTAAGGTAAAGAAGTATTCTACTTTGGTAAGTGTGTCTAATAAAAGTACTAAGAAAGCTGCAGAACCTGATGAGCAAATTACTATTAAGTCTCCTGTAGCTATATTGAAGGATCTTGTTACTAAAGATGTAGGGGATGAATATATTCTTTTTTGTGAAGATGCTTCTAACATTCTCTCACATCCTAAAAAGCATAGGAAAACAAGTGTTCCTGTTATTTCTGTCAGGATTGGAGGTCATTGCTATTATGGTTTATGTGATATTGGTGCTAGTGCAAGTGCTATTCCCTTGGAGCTTTACAAAGAAATTATGCATGAGATCGGCGCTTGTGAACTTGAAGATATTGATGTGGTTGTTCAGCTTGCTAACAGAGAGACTGTTTGGCCTCTTGGTATTGTTCGAGATGTGGAAGTTCTTTGCGGTAAGACTAAATACCCCACTGATTTTCTAGTACTTGGTAAGGAGGCTAGTAAAACTTGTCCTATTATTTTTGGTAGACCATTTTTGAATACTTGTGGCGCTGTGATAGATTGTAAGAAGGAGAAATTTTTTACTAAGTTTAATGGAGAGTCTTATGAGTTTAGTTTTTCCAAGTTTGCTAATACTTCTTATGAAAATTATACGCCTAATGAAAATTTTCGAGTTGAACAGCTTGATTCTATTGCTCTTGCTCCTAATAATGCCTTGCAGCAATTCATGGAAGATCACGAAAGTGATGTTTTCAGCAAGGAAAGAGAAGAGATTGATGATATTCTTCTTCGTCAACCACCATTAATCAAGCATAATCTACCTGTGGAGGATCTTGGTACCACTTTGCCACCTAAGGAAGATCCTGTGTTTGAATTAAAACCTTTGCCTGATAATCTTAAATATGCTTATATAGATGATAAGAAAATATATCCTGTTATTATTAGCTCTAAACTTTTAGGAAAGGAAGAAGAAAGACTATTGGAGATATTGAGGAAACACCGAGGAGCTATGGGATATACTCTTGATGATTTAAAAGGGATTTCTCCCACTTTATGTTAGCATGCCATTAATATGGAGAAAGACGCGAAGCCAGTCGTGGAGCATCAACGCCGCCTAATTCCCAAGATGAAGGATGTGGTAAGAAATGAGGTATTAAAGCTCCTTGATGCTGGTATTATTTATCCTATTGCTGATAGTAGATGAGTTAGTCCTGTTCATTGTGTTCCTAAGAAAGGAGGTATGACTGTTGTGCCTAATGAGAATAACGAGCTTATTCCTCAAAGGGTCGTAGTTGGTTATAGAATGTGCATTGATTATATGAAGGTAAACAAAGTTACTAAGAAAGATCATTACCCTTTACCGTTTATAGATCAAATGTTAGAAAGGTTGTCTAAGAAGACTCATTTTTGTTTCCTTGATGGTTATTCTGGTTTTTCTCAAATTGCTGTTAAGAAGGAAGATCAAGAGAAAACCACTTTTACTTGTCCTTATGGAACTTATGCTTATAGACGTATGTCATTTGGTTTATGCAATGCTCCTGCTACTTTTCAAAGATGCATGTCTGCTATTTTTCATGGCTTTTGTGAAGAAATTGTGGAGGTCTTCATGGACGATTTCTCCGTCTATGGAACTTCTTTTGATAACTGTTTGCACAACCTTGATAAAGTTTTGCAGAGGTACGAAGAAACTAACCTTGTTCTTAATTGGGAGAAATGCCACTTTATGGTGAATGAAGGAATTGTCCTTGGACATAAATTTTCTAAAAGAGGTATTGAAGTTGACAGAGCAAAAGTGGAGGCAATTGAGAAAATGCCCTGTTCCAGAGATGTTAAAGGTATTCGTAGTATTCTTGGTCATGCTGGTTTCTATAGGAGGTTTATTAAAGATTTCTCCAAGATTTCAAAGCCTCTTACTAATCTTCTTCAAAAAGATGTACCATTTGTCTTTGATGATGATTGTAAGGAAGCTTTTGAAACTCTTAAGAATGCTTTAACTACTGCTCCTATTGTTCAACCACCTGATTGGAATTTACCTTTTGAAATTATGTGTGATGCTAGTGATTTTGCTGTTGGTGCTGTTCTTGGACAGCGCGTAGATAATAAGTTGAATATTATTTATTATGCTAGTAAGACTCTTGATGCTGCTCAGAAGAATTATGCTACTACTGAGAAAGAGTTTCTTGCTGTTGTTTTTGCATGTGATAAGTTTAGATCTTACATTGTTGATTCTAAAGTTACTATTCATACTGATCACGCTGCTATTAGATATCTTATGACTAAGAAGGATGCTAAGCCTAGGCTTATTAGATGGGTGTTGCTTTTACAAGAATTTGATTTGCATATCGTAGATAGGAAAGGTGCTGAAAATCCTGTGGCTGACAACTTGTCTAGATTGGAAAACATTTCTTTTGATCATATTCCTGTTAATGATAGTTTTCCAAATGAACAGTTGGCTGCAATAAATGTAACTTCGCGAGACCTTCCTTGGTATGCTGATTATGCTAACTTTATTGTTTCCAAGTATTTGCCTCCAACCTTTACAGCTCAGCAAAGAAGAAAATTCTTTTATGATTTGAGGCATTACTTTTGGGATGACCCACACTTATATAAAGAAGGAGTTGATGGTATTATGAGAAGATGCGTACCGGAATATGAGCAACAAGAGATTTTAAGAAAATGCCATGGCAGCGCTTATGGAGGGCATCATGCTGGAGATAGAACCGCGCAAAAGGTTCTACAATCAGGTTTTTATTGGCCAACCCTCCTTAAAGATGCTAGAAGGTATGTTTTATCTTGTGATGAATGTCAAAGAGTTGGTAATATTTCTAGACGCAATGAAATGCCTATGAGTTACACTCTTGTTATTGAACCATTTGATTGTTGGGGATTTGACTTTATGGGTCCTTTTCCTCCTTCAAAAGGCTATACCCATATACTTGTTGTTGTTGATTATGTTACTAAATGGGTAGAAGCCATACCTACAAAGAGTGCCGATGGTGAGACCTCGTTAAAAATGCTCAAAGATGTTATTTTTCCTAGGTTTGGTGTGCCTAGATATCTTATGACTGACGGAGGTTCTCATTTTATTCACGGTGGTTTTAGAAAAACTCTTGCTAAATATGATGTCAATCATAGAATTGCTTCTGCTTATCATCCCCAAACTAGTGGGCAGGTAGAGCTTTCTAATAGAGAAATCAAGTCTATCTTGCAGAAGACTGTCAATAGATCTAGGAAAAACTGGGCTAGTAGGTTAAACGACGCTTTATGGGCTTATAGAACTGCTTATAAGAACCCCATGGGTATGTCTCCTTATAAGATGGTTTATGGGAAAGCGTGTCACTTGCCCTTAGAATTAGAACACAAAGCTTTTTGGGCAGTGAGAGAGCTTAATAGAGATTTTAAACTAGTCGGTAAGAAGAGGTTGTTAGATTTGAGTTCTTTAGATGAGTGGAGAAATGAAGCGTATGAGAATGCCAGACTTTTCAAAGAGAAAGTCAAGCAATGGCATGATAAGAGGATTCTTAAGAGAGAGTTTCATGTTCGTGAGAAAGTTCTTTTGTATAGGTCTCGTCTCGGATTTTTTGCAGGAAAATTACTCTCTAAATGGGAAGGACCATATATTATTGTGGAAGTGTACCGCTCAGGTGCTATTAAGATTGCTTCATTGAAAGATGACTCTACACAAGTGGTGAATGGGCAAAGACTCAAACATTATATTTCTGGAGATTCTTATAATGAAGATGTTGATGTTATTGAAACAGTTTCTCCAGAAGAATTCATCCACGACAAATTGCAGGTACCTGCAGAGTTCGTTTTCGAATAGGTAACCGTTCTAGTCAGAGAAGTTTTGCGAAAAGTTTTTTCTTTAATATTTTTACTGTTTCTAATAAATATGAAAAATCACGAGATGAAAACGGGCAGGAAAAGGAGTCCGTGTGCGTCTCACACATAGGTGGCGTGGGCCCACCCCTGGCCGCGCCACCCAGGTGTGAGAACACCCTGGAACTCGTTTCCGTCCCGGTTTCCTCCAGTGATTTCGTTTCGATGTATAATTTTCACCTATTTAACCCCCCAGAGTCCCTGAGGTCTGTATATCGTTTTCTCGTCGTGTTTTGTTTCGAGCTGTTTCTGTCAGGAGTTGATCTTAAGCTTGGGGGAGCCATGGCCTCTTCAAGTGACAACAAGGGCAAAGGACCCTGGGTAGATGATCACCAGCGCTAAAAGTGGAAGGAAGAGCAAGGTTCAGGGAGAGCAAGGCCCAAGAACCCTGCTTTTGAAGGACCAACGAAAGCTAGACGTATCTTTTCTCATGATCTGCAGGGACCAACATATCATGTTTTGGATCTTAACTCCATGCCCGTGATAGAAGAGGGTATGCTGGTCATTTATGGGTTTTGTGCTCAATATCAAGCTTTGAAAAGGGAGGTAGAGATGCTGCAAGAAGAAAATCTTAGGCTTCGCCAGATGCTGGAATACTTCATTAATCCAAGGCTGCTACCAATACCACCCAAGGAGTAATTCGTCATCGGTATAGGCATCCCCTTGGCTTGTTTCAAGCTTGGGCGAGTGCCGCGGTATCACATCATTACCTTTTTACTCATTTACTTTTCAAGTAGAGTCATATCATGAATAGAGAAGTTATCTTATAGAATAGTTTGCAGTTTGGAAGTATCCTCCTTAGTTGGTTATCTATGTATCCCTTGGTGTGAGTTGCGGTAATAAAATATTAATGAGAAGTTTTATCGTTTACTTTCCGCACACTTTATGTTAGTTTGCAATCTCTCTTGTATGACTAGTCTTGTTGATTGGTATTGGCATCACTTTGGGAGCTTGAGTAAATTTAGTTGGTTTTGGCAAACCTAGCTTGGTCAGTAGCAACTTTACCTTGAGGTTTGAGTAGAAAAGAATAAAGAAGTGCTTGTAGTTACATCACTTCAGTTGATCCTTTATGTTTGGCTTATAAGCATTGTTATTCCTAAAGTCAAAATCGTTGTGCCTTCAAGGGAGTTTGCATGATTGTTCTTATTATATGTATGTTTGTCTGTTTCATGCAACTTTTAGGCTTGCTACCCAACCTTGCTAGCCAAAAACCTGTACTGAGAGGAAATACTTCTCGTGCATCCAAATCCCAAAGCCAAGTCACTTCCAAAGAGTCCACTATAAATTCCTATGCATGGTATTTCAAGCCATTCCAGGTAAATTTTCATGTGCTACCTTTCAAAAACCTTCAAACACTTCTCATTTTGTGCCACTATTTTTAGCTCATGAGGACGTAGTGGATGGGTTTGTTATCTTCCATACTAAATTAAGTACCCCTCGACTAGGCAGCTTCATCTGCTCGTCATTAATTTTGCAAGGGAGCTGGTCAGACCATTATAATCTCAAAAAGAAAAGAAAGAAAAGAGCACTCCTCCATGGTATGCGAAAGTTGGTTGGCACCCGATGGAATCGGTTAGCCATGGTTTGAGAAAGGAAAACGGTGGGGAGGAGTGCAAAGTTATAAAAGAGCACCAATGTGCCAATTAATCAAACATCTCGGAACCGCTCTCACTTGTTTAGTATGGAAGATATCAAGAACTCCGTTGCTAGTCGTTGACAAAAGCAACCACCTCTCAAAACAATTTTTACCTCTGTTTTATAAATGAAAAGCTCTAGCACATGTTTAATCCCTGCTTCCCTCTGCGAAGGGCCTATCTTTTACTTTTATGTTGAGTCAACCTATTCCCCTCTATCTCAAGCAAGCATTTGAGTTGTTATGTTTCACTCATCCATATGTTGATTCATTTAATCATGTTTACTATCTTCCTTGTTTTGTACAATGCTTTTGTCTAAAGGAATATATCTTTGAAAGCTTTCTATGAATGCAAAAGTTTATTTTGTTGAGCATATGGTCTTTGCTATATTAGCTCTGTTCTAAAAGGCTCCGTTTCAAAGAAAGAATAGCTTGTTCATCATTCTTTGACCAAGAACTAAGGTTTGCCATTGCCAATTATAGTTTACCTTGTGCATCTTTACATGTGATTCCCTTTTACCTATTGCAAGTCTACATCTTATAAAGGGAAGTTGCTGTCTATTATAATTTGTGCCTTGGTGAATGTGATGCTTCTTGTCCGTATTTTGATTATCGACACTTCACTCCATAAACCTGTGGTCATGTTTACCGAGTTTAGTTTTTGCTTGGGGACAAGCAAGGTCTAAGCTTGGGGGGGTTGATACGTCCATTTTGCATCACTATTTTGTATCATAATTTACTGTTATTCATTGATATATTTCATATTTAGAGTTGATACTTATGTTATTTCCCTTGTTTTCGCATGTTTGATGATCATTGGAGGATTTGCTGCCGGAGTCAGGATTCTGCTGGAAAAAGGACCATCATGGGACCATATTTTGAAGATCAGGAAAATTCCAGAAAAATACCAGGAAAATATATTTTCCCAGAAGACTCAGGAAGCCAGAAGGAGGAGTCGAGAGGAGCCAGGAGGGGCCCTCACGCTAGGGTGGCGCGGCCTGACCCCTGGCCGCGCCAGCCCTATGTGAGGCCACCCTGGCCCACTTCTGGTCTCGCCCCTGCGCGTACTTCATCGTCCCCGAAAACCTAAGTCAAGGGGGGCTCAGAGATAGACACTGCCGCCTCTGCGGGGCGGAAAACACCAGAGAGAGAAAAGCTCTCCGGCAGGCAGAAATCTGCCGGGGAAATTCCTTCCCGGAGAGGCGAGATCATCGCCATCGTCATCATCATCGCACCGGACTTCATCGGGATCATCATCATCATCTCCATCACCAGCACCTTCACCACCACCATTACCACGCCATCCCGCTGTAACATCTTGAGTTGGATCTTGCTATATTCATAGGGGAAACTTTCCCGGTGTTGATTACTCTTGTAGTTGATGCTATTGAGTGGAACCGTTGAATTAAGGTTTATGTTCAGATTGTTATTTAGCATTATTTCACCTCTGATCATGATCCATATGATGTCTTGTGAGTAGTTCGTTTAGTTCTTGAGGACATGGGAGAAGTCAAGATGTTAGTAGTGAATTATTGTTGAGAATATTTAATGGTTTGATATTGTTGTGGTGCTATTTCACTAGTGGTGTCATGTGAACGTCGACTACATGATACTTCACCATTTATGGGCCTAGTGAGATGCATTGTGTATTTGGCTACCAACTGTGGGGTTGCTGGAGTGACAGAAACATAAACCTCCATTGGGAAACCTTTGCATCAGGGAGCGTAGGATCTTAGAGTTTAAGGCTGTGGTTAGATTTATCTTAATTACTTTCTTGTATTTGCGGATGCTTGCAAGGGGTATAATCACAAGTGTGTATTTATCCTAGTAAGGGTAGTGCGCTAGCACAGGTTCACCCCCATAACACCTATCAAACCAATAAAGACTATTGGCTTTATGAAGCGAAAGTTCTTGACAGAAACTCCCGTGTGTCCTCGAGAACGTTTGGTTATTATAAGTTACACAACCGGCTTGTCCTTTGCTGAAGAAAGGATTGGGCCACTTGCTACAATTGTTACTACTGTCTTTTATTTACTCGCACTTTATTTACTCGTATTACCAAATACCCCTGAAAACCTGTTTGCTAGTATTTACAGTGAATCCTTGATCAAAACCACTCATCAACACCTTCTGCTCCTCGTTGGGTTCAACACTCTTATTTATCGAAAGTACTACGATACACCCCCTATACTTGTGGGTCATCAGCGATCTACGGGCTTACGCTATAGACCACCGTATGATGAACGGAAAGGCTCAAAAGGTGTGCAAGCTCACCATGATGCTTGCAGGATGGTCGACGAGGTAGGAGATGACCAGAGTTTAGCGATTGGTCAAGAAATCTGATGAAGTCTGGCGCAAAGGAATGGCGAGATGCGCTTGGTACGAGCCCCACTACATGATTGCTTGCACCAGGATGATGAAGGCGTCCAGGCGCTCCTCCAGGAACAAATGCTAGAGCTTGGGGTGGTCCCAATCGACGGCGAGAAGATTTGGCCGGAGCTAGGGTTTCGGCCCGAGTGAGCCAGAGAGAGAGGAAGAAGGGAGGGGTGGCATTCTAGGGTTCTTTGATGGCGGCACAGAGGATCTTATAGGCCTCCGAGGGCGGTGGCACGAATCCTGGCGCGGTCGACGGCGGGGAGCTTGACAGCGAGCTGCTTCACTGATTGGAGGTTGAAGACGACATTCTACCCCTCGATGGGCCCCCCTATCAGCCGATAACAAATCAGTATCCCTAACTGGGCCATATGATGGGCCGGCTAAGTGGGCTTCGGCCAGGTAAGCTTCTTCCCCTTTTTCGGTTTGATTCTTTTACTTTTTCTTCTATTTTCTAGGTTGAGTTTCTAATCTGATTTCAAATTTGTTTTGCAGGTTTTAAGTTTGGAATTTCTTACAAGATAGGACTATGATATTATTGGTCACACACATGTTATTAGAGAAATTTATATGGGTATTAACACATAAGATATTTTAAATACCCTTAGGGTTTTTATTGTGGGTCTTAATGGATAATTCCATATAGTTGTTGTGGTGTATTCAAAAATACTTATCTAGGTTTGAGTAATCAGATAGTCGGATGTAGAATGTTACCTTGCCTCTTATTTAACAAAGGAACAAGGATATAGAGTTTATCTATTACTTGTCCTCCTAGTTAGGAATTGGTGAAAAGGCAAAACTATATTTTATCACAATAATGACAAGGAAATGTCCTATGGAGATACTCCAATGTCATTAATAGTTTCTTGATCCTTTATTAGAAGATATTTACTACAAGGAAGATTTACTTAGTTGGGGTCAAGATATATTATAAGAGGTGAGTTGATCACTGGACAAAGATTTTGGTTATCTTGGAAGGATTATGGTTTGGATACACCATTTGGGTTTAGAGATAGGATATCATTCTAGGGTTTTACTTATGATCATAAAGTGATGCATAAGTTGAAAGATGAATAGGTAAAATAGGTACTCCAATGGATGGGTAAAAGGTGTGGAGTTTGATGGGGATCACAAGATCATCTATATGCATAGAATATGATCTCTGATTATGTGGAGAGTATCGTATCTAGTGCCTACGGTTTGTAACGTGCTCAAGTAATCTACATAAGCATTTATGGACAGAACATTGGTGTTGTCCAGATCTGTATGGTTCCGCTTACGAACCTATTTCTCACACCTCTCACTATTTTATTCCTACAAATCTGGTTAGAGTAAATACTATTGCTTGCTCCTAGTTTTAGCCAATGATGATTTTGAATGAGAGTATGTTTCTCTTGCCTATGGTGAGTGCTTCCCTTCTCCCACTAACTATACTCCTCTCCTCTCATACTAGACCAACCTGGTGGTCTTGTGAAGCTTGTTCTTCGGGAAATCTGATAAACCTGCATCTAGTGGCATGCCTCCACCTCCTAGCTGCTTCATCTTGGTCATATCTACTATATGGAGTGGCCCAATTTCATTGGTCTTCTCATACCATGATTTTATGAGGTCAAATGGATGCCATGAGGTTCCTTTTATAGCATTTCGATGTCCACCACAAGTTGACACCTTAAGTGGTGACTCTTGCTTTAATTTGGTGAGTAAGCTACTTGTTGTCAAGCTCTCATGCATGGGCATTACTTGGGGTTCAAGCATAGGAAGATATTTTCAAGTGGATAACTATCCTAGGTGGCATTAGGAAGATATTTTCAAGTGGATAACTATCCTAGGTGGCATGATGATTATCCTCTAATAATCTTTATTTTGGACAGCCAAGTGGCATTTGGCACTAAGTGGACTTGTGGCTGAATCAATTCGTATTCTTATACTTATTTGTAATTCATAATTGAGTTGTTATCAATGGATATTGTATTAATTGTTTGGAAGTTTAACTTCTAAAGTTCATATTTGAAATGATCCTGTTATTGTGAATTATGCATATTGTCATATCTTATTTGTTCCTATTATAAGTTGTGCTCAAAATATCCAAAGTTAACAAAGGTCATGTTCAAATTTTAATTGATTCTATTTGATTTCATCAAGGCATGATCATAAGAGTTTCAAAATGATCATAGTTATTTTTATTCAAATAGTTTGAACTATTTAATGTAATGTAAATGATTTTAGTTTTGTTATATCTCATATAGTTGGTAAGTTATGATTTAAATAAGAATGTGTGGCTTTTATGCATTCTAGACCTTGTGGTTTACCAATTTTGGTAACAAGTTTAAGAGGGAATTAAATTATACCAAACAGTAATGGCTAATTATTTAAGTGGTTAATTTCTATTGTAAACCCCTCTACCTAGAATAATAGTTTTCACAAATGTCATGTTGGAGTTTATCGCGCTTCAGCTGATGAGCTACTTCAATTCCATCAACTAAAGAGAAACTTCAATCACTTTGACAAGTTTTATTTAAAAGCGCGAAAATTTCCCAGATTTTCTATGCATGCATGCAATGCACACTTCTATGTTCTCTCTATTTCTAGCCTCACATCCTGGGATGTTACAGACTCTCCCCTTAAAATAAACTTTGTCCCGGAGTTTGGGCTCTCGTACGTTGTGGGATAAACTTATTGTTGCTATCATCTATTTTACAACTCCTCCTCCAATTGATTGGATATAGATGATATCCCTTTGTTCAGAGCATCTCTTGAATCCTCTATATCCAACTCTGAGCAATTGTCACTTAAATCAATCCTATGTTGTCTTCCAACACTCTTGGAGAATCCAATAGTCTTCAGCACCTTATTTTCCTTAGTTACACAAGATGTTTTGGTTAGGTCTCCATACTAAGGTATCAACTTTATATGTATGGCCTAGTTATGGTCAATAAAATAAGGTTTCACAGAGCTCACAATGATATTAAGAGGTCCGCTAAGGCATAGGCATACCTAAAGATTCAATTCCAAGGAATGGGTTAGACTCATTTAGCCTATCCCATCTAGGGTTTTGGTTCACCTTCCTAAACTTGATCTTGGTCCTCTATGCTTGAAAAGTTCAACTATGGTTCATACTAGCGGTGGTTCATGGTCCACAATCGTCTAACTCCTTCACTGCTCTCCTAATGGAGTTACGGTGAATCTTAGGGAGGTTTTCTTCAAAAATTCTTCATCCAACTTCCAACATCTTTGGTTTCTCCCCAATTTCTGCTTCTTGATCCAGGTTTTCTTCTTACTCCAACTTATTTGGTCTACTTCTTTCAAACTCAAAGCCTACTCTCCCCCTTAGACTTTTCTAATGGTCTCTAAAAACCATGTACTCTAACCATTTGGTCTCCACAGTTAAACTATTGGTCTTGGTCTGTCTTACAACTACATCTCCTTGATGGTCTTTCGAAGATATCTAAAGTGTACCCACACAATTGTGGATATCTGGTAGGGGTTCTTCGATTATGGGTTCAGGTAGGGCTTCTAGTCCACATTTGGAGGTATGAACTTACCCAAAGGTTCTAAAGGTTTATGAGAATTGGGTTTTCCTATTGTTATCAATCCTAATTTGGACGGTAGGGTATATACAAAGCCATGGGAGAAATCCGGCAGAGTTTCTCTTGTACCAGAGGACATCCACGACAGGCAATTGTATACACTGAGAAAAATAAGAGCTAATAGGAACACAAACAAACCAACGGCTTCAACTGATCACTATTAACACAAAAACCTACAAAAACCTTAGTCCGTAGACAAAGAGTACAACTCGAAGATAAGGAAAGATGTTGTTAACGTCTTAACCACCAATTTACAATTCAAGATTTTGGGACTAGGGATCAAAGTTATACATAAATGTTATGTGTCTTAGTCACACTAGCAACAAGGGTTACTGGGGTTACCACTCCCAGGCTGAGTAAAGCAGCAGGCAATACCGGAATGGATCATCGGTACTACAACACCTCAATCGACCCGTGATGTACTAAGCATAACCAAGGCTGCATAACAACGAGCTCAAATACCTCAAACTCAATTGTAACTAACCTAATTAGTGGTTCTTCTAATCATACTTCTTTCTTCAGGGCTTGATTTGCAAGAAATTCACCATTGGGATCCTTTAATTGTCACATCTAAGGTGACTTTTCTTGCAATCCCTTCTTATTTTGGCTTCCTTCTTCTTGTGATTTCTTCATCTTTGTTTGGACTACCTTAGGAACCCGTCTCTCCCTCACACGAATCCCATAACCCTCTAGATCAATACCATGAAGTAAGAACTTGATAATACAACATGCACTTGCATATCAGAGTTAAACTTCATGTATGGATCTAGTCAATCAATAAAAATCCAAGAAAGATCCAAATGTGTGCTGGCAACATACATCATCATAAGCCCGTTGAGTAAAATATCTCTAGAGTTTGGGCTTAGATGTGTACTTTATAGCACCAAATAATATAGGTTTATATCGTGCTATATTGCACATAGTGGTGGACAACTATTTTGTATCAACATTTACTTTAACTGCTCAATTGCAATCAAATAAATTTGAACAAAGGGGTTTTGGGAGTTATATGGCTGACCATACGTGCCTTCCTATCATTCTATAACTTAACTACCATTCTATTGAAGATGAAGCTCACATGATCTCTCAAGGTCTTTGACATAATTTCTCTAAGTACCTAACTTATCCAAGTATGAGTCAGATAACTCCATGACTTTTATAGAGGGTTCTCCGTTGTGCTTTGATCAATCTACTCCAACTAGGGCTATGGTTCTTTCATATTTAGCCTAGTTACCATGGTTTGGAACACTTCACTCATCCTTCTTCTTAAGCATCTTCCTCCACGGCAAGGAATTGCTAGTTTTACTATAAAGTTCATCTCCATCATGTAAAGATTCTCAAGAGAATCTAACATGATCTAAGTGTTAACTTTGTCGACACTATTTACATGTATATGGCATTCTTGAGTATCCATATACATAACTTAACATGGGGTCCTACTATCTCATATAGCTTCACTTCCTCACTCAATATCATCCTACTACAGTTTCAGATGACTCAAGTTTAACATGACGACCTTGGTACACTTCTTCCAATAGGATAGTTCCCATTCTGGTTGTATCCTCTCTTTGGACTATCATTTACTCCCTCCAATCGGAAATAACTGTCGGTGATTTTGAACTAACTTAGTACAAAGTTTGTACTAAGTCACCGACACTTATTTCTGATTGGAGGGAG
The DNA here is from genome assembly GCA_007115705.1 of Dactylis glomerata. Classification (NCBI taxonomy): domain Eukaryota; kingdom Viridiplantae; phylum Streptophyta; class Magnoliopsida; order Poales; family Poaceae; genus Dactylis; species Dactylis glomerata. The sequence continues at coordinate 527,821 of QXEO01000048.1, forward strand.
TATTGTATACCAGTTGTAATCTACTTCTATCCATTGTGAAAGGCTCTAATGATGTCATAACTACTTGGTATGGTTCAAGATATCTACCTTCACTTATGAAAAACAGGTAAGAGAATTTGACTCAAGTGTGTCAGGAGTATTCTTTTATTGAATATCCATCCCAAGTCATAAAGAAGAATTGGTTTAGATAAGATGGCTTCCTATAATCACTAGCAAACCTATAGGTCTCCTATTAAAGGGTTTTAATCCTAGGGTCAAAGCGTTTGCTCTGATACCAACTGTGGTGACCCAGCATACCACTGTATGTGTAGTGTGCAAGTCATTGACATGACACCAATGAAATGCCATCTCACTAGTATTACATTGATCAGAGTGGTACAACAGAAACATCGCAGGTCCAAGGTGTGTCTATAGGATTACAATTTTCAGCATACAGAAGATCTTCAGAACCTCCTCAACAGGTAGAGTTTTAGTCCTGGCGATTACAATCGAGAAGGAATAAGCTGAAGACTAACAAAAGGCTAGAGAAAGAACTAATGCAGTTGGCTTGCAACAAAACTATAGAACTACCCTAACTACTTAGGTTCTAGGAGTAGGGAATTGAGTCCCTTCTATTCCTATTCTAGTTTTCCTCCAAGCTTGGTATAATTATTGACTCCATTGATGGTTCTGACATTGGTAGAGGGCTTCATCTTCATCTTTAATGTCTTGAGATTGCCTCCTTGTGTTGCCTCCAATCTAAGCAAGGGTTACGAGGGAGTGGGGTGAGTAATGAGCGTTACCCCAGCAAGTTCATATAAGGGATAAGGTGTTTTATGCACTAGCTACAGCCTTAGACTCAAGAGTCGTTTGGCAATGCAAGTTTTTCGTAAACATTTCTTGAAGAGGTTGCTTTTATTCTGAAGAACTATGTCCATCAGCCTTCACAGGTTGATTAGAGCTTCGATGGGCTCCTTTCCTGTCGCGTTCGCATCTCCTTCCCGGAAAGGGAGTATCTTGATACTTTCTTACACTCTGCAGAGGTGGTCACTTGTACCCATAAGAGATCTTAGCCTTGTTGCACATCCAAGTGGCCTACCTGTCCATACTTCCTATGTATGGGGCCCAGTCTAAGATCCAAGCCAATCACTGTTCCTTCCCGCGACCCCACATACCCACCCTTTTGTAGCTGCAACTTCTGTTCGCTACCCACACCGGTTGTCCTACACTTTGGTAGTTTCCGACCTCGGTATACTTGTCCTCGCCGGGCCCTCTACTCTTTGGTAGTATTCTGACCTCGACAATAAGTTACCCCCGCCGGTCATCTTACACTTTGGTAATATCTGACCTTGGTAATCTACCCCTGTTGTTGCTACAATCCATCATAGACCGCCAGAACCGTGGAATCTTGATGGGGATTCCACCCTCCTGAAGCTCCCCACAGGGAGACAACTGCTACGGAACGGCACATCAGTTGATATGCGAGAGGGAAAAGATACAGCTGACTTCTCCATCCCATTCCAGATCTTATGGTTGACCGTTGTTTACGGCGCGAGAATCACTGGCGATATTGGTTATTAATCCTAGGTGAACTTTCCAGTTGCAGTGGGACCTCCACCATACTCATACCATGGTCCCACTGCCCAACATCCTAGGGCAACAACCATTCCGGTCGAAACCACTACTTCATATTAATTATGAAAAGAGAACCTTTTGCTTTTCAATGCAATAGTAATACTACAGGTATGTATTTGCAAGTAATTTGATAAAGATAATCAAGAGGTATGAGCAAGAGTGAACTTGCCTTTTTGACTGCAAGATTATGCGAGTCAAGGTCTTCGATACATAAGAAATCCCAATTCTGAAATAGCAATCATCATCCGGTAGGGATGATGTTAGAAATCTGTAGCATGATATGCATAAGATATGCTATGCATCGCTCTAGGTGCAACCCAACCCCAATGATTTATTATCCTTGAGTTGTGGTGATTTCTTTATGATGTGTTGCACTTTTAAATCACACCAGAACAAGGTTGTTAAGCATTTTAAGTTAGCTCTCTACCATGTGCTATTTAAAAGAACAAGACTTAAATAAGAGCTATTATTTTAGGGTTTTATCATCAGTCCTTGTTACAAGAGAATGATGGTTAATGATGAGAACATGTAAGCAACAATTTTAAGTGGCTTCATATGATTAGCAATCAAGTAGTTGATAATGGTCATGCAGGTTTGTAGTAGAGAAGATTACAGAATAATACCCAATTAGTTTTAGGGTTGACAACAATCTTAACATATATATAAGAAAGTATCTACTTGATGGCATATGGGTTATGGTGATGCTTATCTGATGTTCTTCAAAAGAATAACTTTTGAAGAACATATCCCTTAATGGATACTTACTAATTAAATTCATTTTTTTTAGATACTTACCTTCTAAAAACATTTAAGTAGTTAAGAAAACATAACCTCCTTTCTTAATATTTGTTAGGGTTTGAATGACAAGTTTAAATGGTTCCTAAATTGAGTTAGACACTTATGAAACAACTATTAGTCAATAGATTATAGTTCAAAGTAGATTCTAAACACAAGTAAATACTTATTTAAGATCTCTCTAAACCTTAACATTCAAGAGAATAATTATAGGGTTTAAGTCAAATTTAAATAATTGAGTTAAGAGGTCTAATTAACTTTTAGTGAAACATTTGATGAACGAAATTTAGAGTTAATAGATAATTCTAAATTATTGATTAATATCCACTTAGGATTTTTCCTTGATTTTAGCATAAAAATTATTTAGGAAAAGTAGTTTTTCGAATTTTGAAATCTTAATAATAAAGTTTAAACTAACATTTTATAATAATGAAATGTTAATTGAAATAAGACTATTTAAGTGTAGAAACATTTGTTTCATATTTAGAAGAATGACTTGATTTTCAAATTGGGTTCAAATTCATATTTGAAATTCTTGCTTAGACATATTTTATAATTAATTTCAGAATTATTACGCAAAAGTATGAAAGGTTATGATACAAACAGATATATATTATTTTTGTGATCATTTTGGTATATTATACATATTTTTCTGATTAACAATGCATTAGATATTAATTTTATAAGTTTCAAACCATTTTCTAGAATTCTAATTAACAACCAGATACTTTTTATACCGAATCGATACCTAGCCACACAGGATGATAAGTAGGCCAGGGGCCAGGTCAGCTGCCATGTTGGCAACGACCAGTCAACACCTTGACTGGGAGGTTTGACCTCATCGCCGGCGAGGTGCGGGCGACGCCGGTGACACCCAGAGGCTTTCGCGGACGCGCGGGGTAGTTAAATCGAACCGGGAGGCGCTGGCGAACGGATTGGTGGGGGCGTCGTGACCAAACGGTCACCAGAGTGACTCCGGCGACAAGTCCCTGTGGCAGAGCATGGCAGCGATCTACGGGCTTACGCTACAGACCACCGTATGATGAACGGAAAGGCTCAAAAGGTGCGCAAGCTCACCATGATGCTTGCAGGATGGTCGACGAGGTAGGAGATGACCGGAGTTGAGCGATTGGTTAAGAAATCCGGCGAAGTCTAGCGCAAAGGAACGGCGAGATGCGCTTGGTTACAAGCCCCACTACATGATGGCTTGCACCAGGATGACGAAGGCGTCCAGGCGCTCCTCCAGGAACAAACGCTGGAGCTTGGGGTGGTCCCAATCGACGGCGAGAAGATTTGGCCGGAGCTAGGGTTTCGGCCCGAGTGAGCCAGAGAGAGAGGAAGAAGGGAGGGGTGGCTTTCTAGGGTTCTTCGATGCCAGTGCAGAGGATCATATAGGCCTCCGAGGGCGGTTGCATGAATCCTGGCGCGGTTGATGGCGGGGAGCTCGACAGCGAGCTGCTTCGCTGATCGGAGGTTGAAGACGACAGTCTTCCCCTTGGTGGGTCCCTCCTGTCAGCCGATACCGAATCGGTATCCTTAACTGGGCCGTATGCTGGGCCGGCTCAGTGGCTTCGGCCAGGTAAGCTTCTTCCCCTTTTTTCGATTTGATTCTTTTACTTTTTCTTCTATTTTCTGGGTTGAGTTTCTAATCTGATTTCAAATTTGTTTTGCAGGTTTTAAGTTTGGAATCTCTTACAAGATAGGACTATGATATTATTGGTCACACACATGTTATTAGAGAAATTTTATATGGGTATTAACACATAAGATATTTTAAATACCCTTAGGGTTTTTATTGTGGGTCTTAATGGATAATTCCATATAGTTGTTGTGGTGTATTCAAAAATACTTATCTAGGTTTGAGTAATCAGATAGTCAGATGTAGAATGTTACCTTGCCTCTTATTTAACAAAGGAACAAGGATATAGAGTTTATCTATTACTTGTCCTCCTAGTTAGGAATTGGTGAAAAGGCAAAACTATATTTTATCACAATAATGACAAGGAAATGTCCTATGGAGATACTCCAATGTCATTAATAGTTTCTTGATCCTTTATTAGAAGATATTTACTACAAGGAAGATTTGCTTAGTTGGGGTCAAGATATATTATAAGAGGTGAGTTGATCACTGGACAAAGATTTTGGTTATCTTGGAAGGATTATGGTTTGGATACACCATTTGGGTTTAGAGATAGGATATCATTCTAGGGTTTTACTTATGATCATAAAGTGATGCATAAGTTGAAAGATGAATAGGTAAAATAGGTACTCCAATGGATGGGTAAAAGGTGTGAAGTTTGATGGGGATCACAAGATCATCTATATACATAGAATATGATCTCTGATCATGTGGAGAGTATCGTATCTAGTGCCTACGGTTTGTAACGTGCTCAAGTAATCTACATAAGCATTTATGGACAGAACATTGGTGTTGTCCAGATCTATATGGTTCCGCTTACGAACCTATTTCTCACACCTCTCACTATTTTATTCCTACAAATCTGGTTAGAGTAAATACTATTGCTTGCTCCTAGTTTTAGCCAATGATGATTTTGAATTATAGGTATGTTTCTCTTGCCTATGGTGAGTGCTTCCCTTCTCCCACTAACTATACTCCTCTCCTCTCATACTAGACCAACCTGGTGGTCTTGTGAAGCTTGTTCTTTGGGAAATCTGATAAACCTGCATCTTGTGGCATGCCTCCACCTCCTACCTGCTTCATCTTGGTCCTATCTACTGTATGGAGTGGCCCAATTTTGTTGGTCTTCTCATATCATGATTTTATGGGGTCAAATGGATGCCATGAGGTTCCTTTTGTAGCAATTCGATGTCCACCACAAGTTGACACCTCAAGTGGTGACTCTTGCTTTAATTTGGTGAGTAAGCTACTTGTTGTCAAGCTCTTATGCATGAGCATTACTTGGGGTTCAAGCATAGAAAGATATTTTCAAGTGGATAACTATCCTAGGTGGCATTAGGAAGATATTTTCAAGTGGATAACTATCCTAGGTGGCATTATGAAGATATTTTCAAGTGGATAACTATCCTAGGTGGCATGATGATTATCCGCTAATAATCTTTATTTTGGACAGCCAAGTGGCATTTGGCACTAAGTGGACTTGTGGCTGAATCAATTCATATTCTTATACTTATTTGTAATTCATAATTGAGTTGTTATCAATGGATATTGTATTAATTATTTGGAAGTTTAACTTCCAAAGTTCATATTTGAAATGATCCTGTTATTGTGAATTATGCATATTGTCATATCTTATTTGTTCCTATTATAAGTTGTGCTCAAAATATCCAAAGTTAACAAAAGTCATGTTCATTAATACAATATGCATAATTAATACAATATGCATATTCTTATACTTATCAACTATATGAGATATAACAAAACTAAAGAGAAACTTCAATCACTTTGACAAATTTTATTTAAAAGCGTGAAAATTTCCTAGATTTTCTATACATGCATGCAATAGACACTTCTGTGTTCTCTCTATTTTTAGCCTCACATCCTGGGATGTTACAACCAAGGGTGTTGAGAAACCGCCGTACGTGATATGCAGGCCCCACCCTTTGTTTGATGGGGTTTTTCCTTTAGTTGGACCACATTCACCTACCCCCTCTCCCCAGTATATATGATATATTGTATGAAGAGAGATATACAAACTTATCCCCACTATTTTTCTATGTCCTATTACTTTTCATATACATGAGTGGCTTACGTGTACAATTACTTCGACTTCACTCTCGCTCCGCGCCCTTGGACCAAACTCGCTGGCAAAGGTTGCAGAACACCTAATCGTAGAAACGGGAGGGAGGTTTAACGAAATTTCATGTAACTTATAAATAGCATGCCGTTGATTCACTGTATGTCGTATTGTCGTGTCTCACATATTTTGTGACTTAAATAAACTAAACTTCCAAAATTATGATTGATCAATATCCTTCTGTGCCGATAACACAAAATGATTGCATACGAGCCTATAATTTGGGGAGATCCATAAAGTGCTTATACATGTGTTTGGCTTGATTTGGTCGATCTTTACCCGTACGTTTATATTGTGCTGAGCGTGTGCATTTGGTGTTAGTTGCTTCTTTGTGCAGACAACACGAGAAATTGGTCACCAATCAATACTACCTGTTGGGCCTAGAATTGGACGTCCATAACACCCTGCTCTATATTCTGCCGAACACCGCTTTCTTTCGTTTCAGAAAACCATTCGGTGCGAAAAGGAGGTGATTCCTATACGCCGATCAGGTCGGCACGGACCGAGCGCCGCACACCCTCGCGCGGGTGTGGGCCGGCCCAGTAGCGCCGACCTGGTCGGGCCTCTTTTTCTTTCGTTCGTTTGACTTTTTTCTTTTTTCCAGTTTTTCTTTTTCTTTTTCAGTTCAGTTTTTCGTTTTTATTTTATAAAAATTTAAAAATGTTCAGATTTGATTTTTTTTGTTCAAATTTTGAAATCTGTTTAATTTTTAAAAAACTCAAATTTTGATATTTGTTCAAATTTGAATTTTTTGTTCAAATTTCATAATCTGTTCATTTTTCAAAATTCGGTCAAAACTTGATTTTTTGTTCAAATTTTGAAATCCGTTCATATTTTTGGAATTCGTTCACATTTTGAAATATGTTCACATTTCGAAATTAGTTTAATTTTTGATTTTTGTTCAAATTTTGAAATCTGTTCAGATGTTGGAATTCGTTCATATGTTGGAATTCATTCACATTTCAAAATCTGTTCAAATTTCAAAATTTGTTCACATTTCGAAATTCGTTCAAATTTCGAAATTCATTCAAATTTTTCTATGAAATAGTATACAAGTTGAATACTGTTTTTATCTTGAAGAAAAAGAAATCTTCACTTTTTCTCAAGCCCCGTCTTTGAACTTTTAAACCTGATACGTACGTGACTTTCTTTTTTTACTTGCGTACGTGCCTTTTTTTTTTTAGGTGGCGTACGTGCCTCCCTGTTACACGCGGAAACAGTCACGCGCTAAAACAATTACGTACGCGCGGGAAGAAAAAGGTAAGGATTCGCAAGCTTTTCCTTCCCAAATGAGTCTAATGGGCTAGGCCCATAAACCAACGAAGATGTGCGGCGTGGGGTTCACTCCGACCAGGTTGGAGTATAGGAGCTCCCGCGAAAAGGATGGAGTCCACTGCAAAGCTCTCCATTAGTTTGATCCGTTCCCTTTTCTTTAGAGAAAGGTTTATGCGATTATTTCTGCATATTATTAGTTCATGGCACGCCATTTCTGGTCCACCATACACCTAATTGCCAAAGCCATGCATGCTGCTTTGTCTTCTCTTTCTTCATTATAAAGGGAGAAGGAAGAAAAGCTTACTGGGAAATGTATTGCGTGGAAGATCGGGAATGCTTTACAATAAATCGCATATTATGTGCAACTATCGAAGTGTTTTGCAAGTTGCAAAGCCCAAATCCGCGTTTCAGCGAGATGGGGATCTATGTACTTATCTTCTGCTTTTAAGCATTTAAATTAGAGGTTTAGGTACAACCTGATATTTAAAACATTTTAAAGGAAAATTATTGCATAGTGCTGATTAAGGTACTCCCTCTGTCCACTTTTACAAGATCTTATAGAAAGTGGACTAGATACATACCAAAATGCATGCATGTAGACATATTTTATATGTAGATTTACTTATTTTAGTTTGTATTTAGACTATATTAAAATTTCTACAAGATCTTATAAAAATGGACGGAGGGAGTAGTATTTTTTAAAGAATTTACTAAATCAATTGAGTTAATTGTACGTCATGCACATGCTGTGGACATGTTCTCAGCACACACATGGTGCCAACAAAATCTACTTGTATACTAACTTGCAGGGATTTTAAGCGCAGAGTGATGTAGCAAGAGTATTTTTTCCGCAAGGATGACTCAGTTCTTAACATCAAAATCTAGCAGTTTCATCTCTTCTTCTTCTAGCAATCTACAAAACAAAAGTAAATGTCTTGTGTCCCCAACTCCACCGTAGTGGTCAAGCACGGTGTATAAGTGAGATGAAAATAAACTAAAATAAATATTTTTTTCTATTTTTGAAAGTAATAAGTGTTGAAAATAAAAGAGCATGCAAAGTAAATGTGTTTCTTATGCTTAAAATTGAACCACGATTTATAGGTTCACTTGACTATTCTCTCGTAAATATGGTGTCACAAATATAACTTTTCTAAACAAGTAAATATTAGTGCAACTTAACTGTAGTGCTTGATTAGCATTTATATGGGCATTGCGTCCTAACTTAGTTAGAGTGCAAATCTGATCCCGGGCTCAATTGAGCCCTTTTTGTGCACCACTCGTTTATGTGAAGAGTGGTGGTATGGGTTGTGTATTCCCATGGTATATCTGTTTCCTAAATAGCAGCATTTAGTGTTCAGACCTACCGCTGCGCAGTTATTAATGATGCATTTTAACGACGCTGTTCTTCAAAGGATATAGGCTGGACGGAGTGGACTGTGGACCTAAACATCACGCATTTTTTCCTGTGTCGACACAATCAGGTCCCTCCCTTTTAGTCCAAAGACCCTTGATTGGAAAAAGAGAAAAGCAATCAAGTCCTCATTCCTGGGAGGAGGAGCTCCGACGAGCAGCACCACCGCGACGGCCTCCCAGCGTGGCCCTGGCCTTCAGGCCCGCATCCCTGGCGCGTGCATCCGTTGCCGACGGTGCACGACAGACAAGCGGATGGCGGCGCACAAGAGCACACATCTTGTGCTGACTGCTGAGGCATGCCAATACGGCATGGGGATGGTGGTCCGGGCGTCGAGCATGATGGCGCGTCGGCGTGCCCACAAGAGCACAACAGGGGCATCAGCACGATTTCCGTGAGCGGCATCGCTTTTCCTGGGGCGCAGATGGCAGCGGCGGTGGCGGTGGATGTTGGACATGGTGGCCTGGTGCGCATGGTGGCCTCTCTGGAGGTGCAGTACCAATTCTGAGTCTGTAAAAACAAATGACACAACTCATCTGAATGGAACAACAAGTACCAACTGCATAACAAAACTTTCTAACTGCAAAAATCTCACCTCTTGGACCAGCCAGGAGCTTTTGGATCTGCTTTCCTGATAGACTGAGCAGATTCGTCCGACGACCTCTCCCTTGATGCGGCGGAGTTATGCCTTCCACCTCTAGTGTCCACATTGCTCGCCCCTCCCCCATGAATTGACTCTGCAACTATCACTATCTCTGCTACCACCGCAGATGGCTCGCCTTGCATCTCCTCGGCAACCGGCATCAGATCCACACCTGTGAAGTTTTCCCCTTCCCCTTTGTACACTGCTAGGCTGCCGGCCGACAAATAACAGCGTTAGCTACTTCCTAGCAAGTCGAATCGACGAACCTATCTATACGCACTTGCAAGAAATACGAAGAAATAGACAGGATCATATTACCTGTTCACTTGTTCCAGAAAAAATCCATGTCCGCCGCCATGATAGCAACCTCCCCCCGTCGGCGAGATCGAATGTCAGTGTTTCGCCACAGAACCGTCCCCCTTCACGGAGATGCCGCATCTGCTCTCCACAGCATCCTAAATCAACGGAGACAACGTTTTTCTGGACCACGGGCACATAACAACACCGCCAACCCGTACCACAGGTTCAGCGGTCTCCCGTCCCACCCAGAACTTTTCTGTTCGTGGGCTGCCTGACGCCTCCCCGGCGGCTTTACTCGTACATGCGGTATTGTTCTTTCCGTATATCGCCGTACCAACACACCCTGTCAGATTCAGCATAGAACCCAAGGCCCATTGTGTGGACAGAAAATAGAGCTCATCTGAGCCCGGGTGTCAAAACGCCCCTCTCTGATGCAACACATTTCACTAATACTTTCTTACTAAGAAAAAACTTCAAAACTAAGATTTAGGCGATTGCACTCTCGTGGATGCATAGAGTATTGTCATAGGTACTTTGACATGTCGTTGAATATCAAATATGCTAGCTTGGAAAAACATGATCATCTTTGTTGTCCCTAGATGAAATGTATCACATAGATTCAGCTATCCCGGTGAGGTATACAATGGAAAGGTAAAAAATATAGCAGTTCCTAAATTTCTATCAAGTTGCTACTACCAATCTATTCCATCTAAAAACTAAGTATTGTGACATGAAAGAAATGATATGTATCCCGTGGAATTGGTGGAATTACCACACTAGCAATGCTCACTACAAACGGTCTAATTAAACCATAAACATGTTGTATGTGACCATAGGGCAAAGGGCCTTCAAATATGCCCATGACTGCTGGGGTTCTCATCTACAACGAGTATGTGGGATCACCATTTTGCTTTGAGGTACCTCATCGCAAACAACCTTCCTCCTCTCCACATCAGGATATAATTGTAGCGATGGGCCACTTCTTCGTCGCATGTGAGGGTATACACCTGGTTTTGATGTGTTGTTCAGTACTAGTGTAAACTAGAACTGGAAGGCCCACCTTGCTGCGCCTGTTTCACTTATGCGAAGCTAATTTCATGAATAAAAATGAAGCCCATGCATAGCAGTGTCTGCATTGCAATGAAGCTCTAGATCTGGAATTCATGGGCCATTCAGCCAGTTCCGGTTTTGGAGCCAAACAAATGTACTACAAAGAGCCTCTTAGTTGTTCTCCACATGGATAACTCAATTATTTCACTACAAAGTCAGCATAAGCAAGGTAGTGAGATCTCTCATTTTGTTTTCATCCATAAAAAAGAGGTGTTCATACTACATATTGGCCATAAGATTGTGCGTTATGATGGCTGAGTATACAAATGCGAAGGATTGATCCACCTCATCAGCAAAATATATGTGCACAAGCATAAAACAGTATTGAAGACAACAGTGATGTATAAAATGTGTGAGTTATAGCTATAAAAATTAACTTGTTTGATGAAAAAATAAAATATTAAGTTTGGAGTGGATACAATGATTGCTGAAACAAAGATTAGTATCTGAAGATTAATCATCTAATTCGCCAAGGTATCCTAGGCTAAAAGGTCCAATGTTTTGCAATGTGGCGAGAAAAGACTGCATCTGATTACTTTATTTGTGCAAGAAATCAAGGCATAACAGAGATAAATTTGTATCCAGGTATTCAAGATTGTTCAATTATAGTATTTTTAATAAACTATAACAGCTGTGTAAATGGTGTTGAATGAAATATGATGCCTGAATCATGGACATAAAACCATGCTTGAAAGCTAACCTTGCCAAATTATCAAATACATGAACTCTCCTATCTTTTTGAATAACACTTGAAAAGTGTGCACATCAAACAAGAACACTCCAAACAAATAATAGTGTAACAAGATTAGCAAGAAATCAACTGAAAATCAAGCAAGCAGTTAGCGATTTGAACTGTACACAGCATGGTGTCAACTATCAAGGGTCACCGCCAAGAAGGAAATTAAGTTGAAGAACATCGCCGACTCGGTCAATTGGTAGGAGTTAACATATCAGTTGATAGTTAAAGTAGTTAAAGACTGGAGGACTCTCTCATGTTGCTAGCTAAAGAAGATGATTCCTGTTAGTTCTTCCACATGTACAGTATTGGATCCTTGAGCTCCCTCAGATACTTGAGTTAATAATAATTATCTGAAGGTTCCCAAACTAACAACAAATTAATTAACTCCTTCCAACTAAAGAATAAAAGAAGCGAGAAAATATTAATCTATACATCGATTCATTCAAGCACAACAGCCTACTTCTCTTGCGATTTTGAGAATTTTTTGCAGGGATAAAAAACTGGAAATAAACTGTGTTATATACTGTAATACACGCATCTTGGGGATATTCCGGCTTGGAGGTCATGGGCTGGGCTGATGATGAACTTTGGCTAAGGCCCAGGCTAGTGACTATTAGCAAGGAGTAGCAGTACCGAGAGAATGACACGCACAAGTCCATGCAACACCAAAGAATGACACGCGGCCCGGACTACCAATTATACACGTTTTTCTCACTGCCTGTAGACTCCATACGGGAAAAAACACGTGAATCAACCACAGAACTTTATTTGCTTCGCCAATTCTTACTGAAGAAGATTCTGTAAACGATTAGTCCTACTCAGGGGCGGAACATGATAAATTTTTAGAGGGAGCAAGAATATGCTAAGTGATGCAAATCATTTCACCAAGTAGGGTGAAATCACTCTTTAACTCGGCATATTACAAGGAGACTTAAAATTGAGTAAGGACAGCTTACCCCATAGACCGCACACTGGATCCACCGGTACCCTTGTCCAATGTTTACTCATAAAATACTTGAGAGGTGACATAGAGAAAAAAATGCTAAGGAGTGACTAGGCACAAACTTTAGCATCATCGGAAGTATGTAAAGAAGCATCGACAACAAGAGTTTATTGATTTGTTTAAAATCTTGTTCTCTTGATGTAAGAGCATCCCTAGTAGATAAAGTATATTTTGGAGATGTAAACAGGTGATGTAAAAATTATACATCACCAAAAAGTCTTTTCTACATCACTAACACACTCGGTGCTTCACAAGATAATGTATTTTAGGACTCACGTGCCGGACTAGGTGATGTAAAATAGGGCACCAACAGCCCACCCTAGAGAAGCTCGACAGGGTCTTCTCGACGGTGGATTGGGAGGAGCTCTACCCCGATGCGTTCCTTTCCGCTATGTCTACAGGGCCTTCTGATCACTGCCCCCTCGTGCTAAGTCTTTCTCCGGACCTCCATCGGGGCCGGAGATTCCAGTTTCAATCTTTCTGGCCGAAGGTGGATGGCTTTCTGGAGGTGGTCCAGGGAGCGTGGATGTCGCAGCCGGAGGAGCCAAACCCCTTCAAACGGCTTGACCTCAAGTTAAGGGCTACGGCGAAGTGTCTCTCGAGTTGGAGCTCTAAGTTCATCGGTAAAATTAAGATGCAAATCCTCTTAGCTACTGAGGTGATTCTTCGGCTGGACATGGCGATGGACTCTCGTTTGTTGTCCCCTGAGGAGCGCGCTCTTCGGCGCCTTCTCAAGAAGAAGCTTCTGGGGCTGGCCTCCCTGGAGATGACTTTGGCTCGGCAGCGGTCGCGCCTCCTCTGGCTCCGGGATGGCGACGCTTGCACGCGTTTCTTCCACTCTCATGCCAGTCACAGGAGACGCAAGAACTTCATCAGACACCTCTTGGTGGATGGTCGACGAGTGACAGACCATGTGGACAAGGCAGAAGCCGTGGACTCCTTCTTTGTGGACTTGTTGGGCACCTCGATAGACCGCCCCTTCTCCTTAGACCTCGACTATTTGGGGCTCCCCTCCATAGACCTAAGCGAGATCGATGGAGAGTTCACCGTGGAGGAAGTATGGAATGCTATCAAGGGTATGCCCCTGGATAAATGCCCTGGTCCGGATGGTTTCTCGGCACGCTTCTTTGTGGTCTGCTAGGACATTATCAAAGTGGATGTCATGGCCGCGTTTAACTCACTGTCGCGCCTTGATAGTCGTGGATTTGGAGCGGTTAACAGTGCGCTCATCACCCTCCTCCCCAAAAGGCCGGGAGCCCAGGAGGTGAAGGACTTCCGACCGATCAGCCTGATTCATGGCATCGCCAAGTGGGTAGCTAAAGTGATCGCGAACCGGCTAGCCCCTCTCCTCCCGCAGTTGGTGGGATCTCACCAGAGTGCTTTCGTACGTGGACGTTGCCTTCATGATAACTTCATGATGGTTCAGGGGACAGCTCGCAAACTGCATACCTCCAAATTGCCGGCGATTCTGTTGAAGCTTGACATCACGAAAGCCTTCGATACAGTTGATTGGTCCTTCCTGCTTGAGGTCCTCAGGAAGATGGGATTCGGGCATAGGATTCTGGCATGCATATGCGCACTACTCTCATCGGCTTCTACCCGTGTTCTCCTAAACGGGTCTCCAGGATCGCGTGTGGCCAATAGGCGTGGACTACGGCAAGGGGACCCCCTCTCCCCTCAGCTGTTCATCTTGGTCATGGAGGTTGTCCACCATATGCTAGAGAAAGCAACGCAGGAGGGTCAGTTGGCCCCTCTGGCTGGCACGGGCCTCCGACAGCGTACGTCTATCTATGCAGACGATGTGGTCGCCTTCGTTAGGCCACATGTTGATGACCTCAGGACATTCGCCGCGATTGTTGATGACTTTGGGGTGGCATCGGGGTTGCGCACCAACCTCGCCAAGTGTTCGGCGCATTTGATTAGATGCTCGGTGGATGTGGCGGCCGAGGTGGATCATGAGTTGGGGTGTCCGGTGCTACCTTTTCCGCTCAGATACCTTGGCCTGCCACTAGGCCTCAAGAAGCCAATGGCGGCCCAACTCCAGTACTTGGTGGATGCGGTTGCGAACCGCTTGCCTGGTTGGCGGGCCTCGATGCTTAACCGTGCTGGCCGGCTCGAGTTAGTCAGATCGACGCTAGCGTCTATCTCCATCTTCGCCATGATGTCTCTTGATGTCCAGATCGAGACCCTTCTTGCGATTGAGAAGATCCTTTGGGGGTTTTTGTGGAAAGGCCGTAAGGAAGCGCACGGTGGCCATTGTCTGGTGGCGTGGGATAGAGTTTGTATGCCAAAGGAGCTTGGTGGACTCGGTATTCCGAACCTTCAGAAGATGAACCTCGCGCTCCGGGTACGGTGGCCTTGGTTGAGTCGAGTGGAGGCCTCTCGGCCGTGGAAAGAGTTTGATGTTCAAGTCCCCCCAATGGTAACGCAAATCTTTGAAGCCGCGACCTCCTCGATAGTGGGTGATGGTGCCACCACATTCTTCTGGCTAGATAGGTGGCTTCCGGATGGGCGCCTGAAGGACCTGGCGCCGCGCCTATTTGAGTTGATTCCGAGAAGACTCTCGAGAGGGAGACTGGTCAAGGATGCTGTCGATGGTGGGTGGCTAGATGACATCCCCCCTGACCTCGATGCTCTTGCGGTTGAGGAGCTGTTGGCGGTCGCTGACCGTGTGGAGGGACTTGCTGTCAATGAGGGGGTGGCAGATGTGCTCCGGTGGGACTGGGACTCCAGGGGAACCTATTCCGCTAAGTCCTGCTATAGGGGCATGTTCCATGGAAGCGTGGCCATGGCGGGCGCGCTGCAGGTCTGGAAGTCCCGTGCGCCGGCCAAGTGTCGGTTCTTCCTCTGGCTAGTGTTGCGGGATAGGTGCTAGATTGCGGACCGACTGGAGCGACGTGGCTTGCCGAGACCTCTAGCCTATCCGTTTTGCGATCAGGCCCAGGAATCCATTGAGCACTTGCTGCTTGGTTGTGTGCTAGCGAGGGCAGTGTGGGACACCTGCTTGCGCTGGTGGGATAGAGTGGACCGTCTTCCGGCGCAGCTGACCGTGTTTGCGGACTGGTTGCGGTCCTCGCATGGGGGGAAGGACGATCTGCGAGATTTCTGGACAGGCATAGCGCTCGTGTGTTGGTGTTTGTGGAGGCACCGCAATGACATCCTCTTCGAAGGCGCGTCCCCATCTTCGGGGTCGGTGATTCGCAAGGTTCTCGCAGAGGCTGAGGTGTGGATGGCTGCTGGCCTCTTTAGAGCTAGACTAGCCTCTGTGGATAGGTGGAGGGTTGGCGAGTAGTTGCGTGTGTTGTTTTTTTTTGGTTTTGCTGTCCTAGATTAGGCAGCGTGGATTTGCGTTTTCGACGTCTGTGTCGACCGCTTTGTACTTCGGCCTCTTGGCCCTTCTTCTTGAAACTGATACGTCTATCCATGACGTATCCTTGAAAAATAGGGCACCAAACTGAGATCCGATGGTTAGGACTGGGGGAGGCAGAGATCAGAGGGTCGCTGGACACCAAGTTTGATTTTGGCTGGCGGAGGTGTGTGGTTGGTCGTCCCGGCTGAGAAGGGCTACCACCGGTCGCGAGACTTGGCGATGAGGTCGAGGAGGAGCTCAATGATGCTGACTCGGAATGGTGGTGGTGCTGGATGGGTGGTGGATGCGCAGCTAGACTAGTAGCTCGGCAGCGAGTAGCGGTAGCTCGCGAGGGTCGCAGGTTGCCATGACGGAGGCACGACACATATAGACTGCCAGCAACGCCGTGCCTCGATGAAATCAAGCTCCGATGGTCCCGGATTCAGATCGGTAGCAGCTCGGCCCCGAGCTTCCGATTCACGTCGGAGGAAGCGATGAAGGGGCGGACAACGAGCAGATGGGGTGATGGAGAGACGGATGGGCCAGTGGGAGGCGATTTCGGCGGTGCCGGTTGATCTATTGCTGGCGGGTGTCAAGTGTCGGCGGCGGGGCATTGTAAGGAAGTTTCTGGACGGCAATTGGCTTTCACGCGTTGCTGCTATAGTTTTGGGGCAGCCCAACCAAGTGATGTATATTTGCATCACTTGGAATCAAAATTTAGGGCTGTCCTAAAAATATATACATCAAAACATTTTACATCACCTGTTGGAGAGGTATTTTTTGGCGTGAGGTGATGTAAAATTTAGTTTTTTGTCACATCCTCAAATATATATCATCTAATATTTCATAATTTTATTATTTTGTTTTATTAAAAATTGATATTATTAAATTTATACTCTAAATATTTCATAATAATTATATGTTCATAACCCCCACTTTTTTCAGACCTGTCGGAAGTCTGCCGTGTGTCAGGTGGACTCTTTACCGTGTCACTTTGTTTACCATGTGTTTTTATGGCCTTTACCGTGGCCAAAACTCTGTTGTGTGTCGTGTTTACTCTCTGCCTTGGCCGTTATCTTTACCGTGTGTCCACATGGCGCAAAACACGGCAGAGGTAGTCTGTCGTGTTCCGTGCCACGCGAACACGCGAACACACGGCAGAGATAGTGGCCATGGCGGCACCCTGTTTTTTGGTAGTGTAAATTTTCTTAGCAACACGATCATGAATTACTCCATGTTTTAACCGCGTTGTGTATTTGCAGAAAAAATATATTTGCGTAAGATAACAAACAAGCAATTGTGCTATCACTTACTTATACTAGAGAGGGCCACAATGCTAGTTCTAACTAAACCAACTTGTGCTAATTAGTCACGGGGCTCTTAATTGACAACAAAATTATAACATTGTAATTTCTACGTACGTGCTCTCTCTCAATCTCAGAAATAACTTAAGCAAAACATACGCATATGCATGAACGTATCGATGGCGCATTAGAGAGAAGAAATCAAAAGCCTAATCCTAGCCTGCATTGTGACGACTCAGCCATGTGTTCTGCTTCACCTAGTCCGATGTTATTCTTGGTCTCCTCCTCTTGAAGCTCCTCCTTGATCTCGATATCCACGTTCACGTCCACCGCCTGCAGCTCCTGCCGCATGTCGAACACATCGACGAGCGACGCCACCTTCATCTCGTACTCCTTCTGGCCAATCTGGTAGTGCTCCTCGAGCTGCTGCCCTAGGCCAGATGACATCATGGGCGGCAGTTGATCCACCTTGTGATGATCATCACCAACGTCGCAGTCGGAGTCGTAATCGAAATGCTCCATGACGTCGACGTTAATGTCGACGCCGCCGGGTTTGCTTCCGGCGTCTTCGCCGGCTCCGGTCGACTCATAGTAGAAATAGTCGTACAGCTGCTGTGGCTGCTGCTGTCCACCGTGACCTTGCGGTTTAGGGCTGTTGTTCAGGTCGTCGTGATCGGCGCCGTTACGTATCACCGCGTGGCCGGCTTCTTCTCCGACGTACAGCGCGTCGACGACGACCTGATCTTGGTCGGCGCCGAGAAGGAACGGCTGCTGGTTGGAGGACGTGACCTCGAGGTCGGCGCATGGGCCGTCCATTGCGCCGCCGCCGCCAGCAGGTAGTGCCCCGACGCACGGGGTGGCCTGGCGGCAGAGGTCGAGGTGGTGTTGCAGGGCGGCGAGCTCGGCGCACTCGAGGTTGTAGCTGTGCTCGAGTTCGGCGATGAGGCGGCAGCATCCTCCGGCCGGGTCCATGGCACGCATCTCGGCCTGGTAGATGAGCGTTTGCATGGCGGTGTCGCAGTCCTCCGGCTTCAGGCGACGCAGCGTCTTGAGGATGTTGCTGACGCCGAAGAGGCGGTGGGCGCGGAGGAAGCGGATCTGCTGATCGGCGGGGAAGTAGGGCGCGAGCGGGCAGTCCGGGTTGCACTTGCGCCGCTGGTACTTGCACGCCGCGCACGCCTGGTTGGTCGTCCCGCTCCCGCCGCCGCTGCCGCTGCCGCCGCTGCGAGGGGAGACGCTGGTCGACTGCGAGCGAGCGCCGGAGTGGTGGTGGTGGTTGTGGTGATGCGGTTTGATGATGTTGTTGTTGCTGTTGGTGGCGGTGGTGATGGCCGAGGTGGGGTTGGTGATGGTAATATGGAGGTGAGAGGAGGCGGCGGAGGAGGAGGAGGTCATTGCTGCGCGTGCGCCGGCAATGGCGACGGAGCTGCCTAGCGAGGTCGGAGGCGTCGGTGGAGGGGTGGCCCTGGCGTCTTCGTAGGAATAGGAGAGGCCTCGGGAGCTGTCAAGGCCATTGGTTAGGAATTAGCTGGGTGATGCCTATTAAAAGGGATCCATGCAAATGGAAACATTGCAGACGGCCACACACGGCAGGAGAAGGTAGTGGAAAGAGTCGCGGCTTGGGCTCCGAGCGTTGCGGGGTGCCTAAGACTTCGTTCGGATTTCAGTTACCACTCCTCAGTCAACGTGAGGTGATCTGGTACCCATTCGTGGTCTAGAATTCGCAGCCGCATGCATGCTTCATCGAGCACTCTACATCTAGTATCATCTCTTATGCTCTTACCCACGGCATGTATCTCAATTCGTAAATTTACAAGCCGCCGCGCATAGACCTTATCTCAGACGTTATTTCGCTTGGGATTCGAGCCTGCAGGGTCCTGGCTCCCTGCATGTCTCATAAAAAAAACTATAACTGTCATATGTGAAAAAAGTAGAGGGACTTTATATTTACCCTCCGGTACTTTTTAAGAAGACTCTGAAGAACTCTGTAGAAATACACAATAACTTTATAGATCCAAACAGCGAAAAGTTTAAAAATAATTTTAAAAATATTCAATATTAGACTCATTTCAAAGAGTTCGACATCAGTAAGTCAAATATGTGAACGGAATTCAATTTGCATATATTGTATGGAAGTAGAGAGCTTCATTTTAAACACATAATGTATTTGGAGAAAGAAATCTAATTTTGCATGCGCATGCAGACGGGACCCACATACTTCTATCTCTATGAGAAAGGAACGGTAGAGATAGAGACTACGCCACTATGTATCAATATTTTCGATTGATATAGGCATAGTATTAAACTTATTATGAACTAATGATATATGCAAATAGCCCCTTTACTATTTTCCTCTAGGGCATATATCCTTCAGTCTCCTACTTGCACTAGAGTATAAATAATCCAGCCGCATTTTGTTACTAATCTTGACACCATATCATACATATGTGTCCTTGATCATGCTTGCTCGTGAGAGAGGTTGTTAATGATCTTTACAGCTCAGACCAATTATATATGTTGCAACTTGTTATCTAATTTGACATAATTCCATCATCGAATGATGTCGTTAAAGTATATGTTTGGCAGAAGAGTGAGACTTTGTATTCTAACGTTTGTAATGGCACTTGATCAGTCAAGTGGACTTTCACATAGCCATGGATGCTAGAAACACACTCATCTGGAAGACGAAGTTTCCAATCCATAACATCATACTTACCACTTTCCAAAGTAGCTTCTAACTTTTCAATTTATGTTGATTCAATCGAAATACATAAGTGCAACTTCGATACCTAACCATACTTCCATAAGCTAAGCCTTTTTATTTGCAGGAGGATTATTCAAATTTCTAAACTTAGTAAACTTTCACATTTTCTTTTATAAATACGCCCTTAGTTCTACCTGAAACATGTAGGACAAACTTTTACTTTGTTCAACGATTCTCAACTCGTTTAGAACGTGTGTTATTCATCTAAGAACCCGGGTTATATTACGTCATAAACATAATATGGTTTTAGATTGATGTAAATAACATGGAACATCTATTAACCACTATTATGGTACTGGGTCTTAACTCAATCTCTCTCTTAGTTATTCAGTCAATACCTTCCTCTTTGACTTGTTCCATTCTGGACTCGCTAAGAATTTCGACCAATAAACATTCCGACTTAATGTTTTTTTAATCTATCTCAATAGACGTTAATTTCTCCATTTATTAACATCAATTTATTAATAATTATGATACCAACTACACCATCCATAATATGTTATCCACATATAATAGCTCCCACTAAAATATGTCATTCACATATAAGACCAGAAAGCTTTCATATCTCCCACTTAAAATATGTCCTCTACATATAATGTAAGGAAAACTATTTATTTTCAGCTCCCACTCACTTTAATATAAATAGGTCCTCTCGCTATAAATAGATCCTCTCGCTATTTATTTTAAGAGCTTGCAATTTTGACAACCTAGTGGTTTTAATTACCTAAAAGACTTAAGCATCGCTATATCTTATAGTCAACTCATTGAATTTAGCAAAACACCTTTTATGACAAATCGAGCTTTCACATCCATCTTTTAAAGTTCCATTTCTTCCTTTTAATCTTGCATTAACTGGAAGATTAAGTAACATCTTTACTTAATAAGATCAAGTACAATTACTTTCCAATCTTAAATGTAACTTAGGATTTTAATATGACTCTAAGTTATTTCTCGCAGTTTGGTCCGCCATCTTTTCTTCATAGTTCGTAGGTATGTCATTTTCCAATAACATGACAAGTAAATCATGAATTATATTTTGCGATCAGGCATAAAATTATTCATGAATCCTATTTCAATAAAGGATTTTAATTATATGATCAACTTCATTAATTTTCTATTTTCTAATGTAGACCTTTGCTCTAGAACATATTCCGTTGCGCTACTCTAACATTATTAAGATAGAGTCAATAACTTTTAATTGATCCATTGTTTTCTTCCTTTTGACACCTTTATCGAGAACACTGTTTCTCTAGAGTGCACCAGAACTTCTGCAGTACAAGTTTTGCAAATTTGTCTTATAGAAGATATGTCATTTGTTTTCACCTAAGGGAATACTATAAATAACTATTCATGTTAATTTTAAATTATCAAGAATAACTTAAAATTACTATGAGTTACACTATAAGACATATAGTATATGGCTTCCTATTTATGTAAAATTGAGTTCATGCTATTTTAATGCGCTACTTTAAAAAGATAATTTTAATGCCATAGCTGATGATGCATTTTCTTAAATAGTGTCCGATCGAGTATGATTAATGTGTAAAGCTTTCAACCACTTGAAGAGGTTTAAGACATTACTATTTGTTGAACATATTCATCAAATCTTTCAAAGCCATAACTCTAAACTTTTGACGCTTTGATCAAATCACAGGGACTTACTTTTAATCTTTCTTTATTCAAAAAATATTTGAACACCTCAAATAATTTATCTAGCAATTCAAATAATTACTATATTCATAATAAAGAATTCACAAAATAATGATTTCCACTAATTTTATGAAATACTACACATCATTTATGCATAATATTCAATACTTGTGTATTTTACACTTCAATGTGAAGTGTTCAATCATTTTAATAAATGAAGTGTGGATCACATGTGCAAATGAGCAATTATCAAAACACATTAAATTTCATCGGTATGAAACATCCACATACATTAAGTATTTGCATAAAACTTTAGTGTTAAATCTTTATTAAGTGCATACAATATAACAAAGAATTTAAATCAACACTTTATAAAAGCTTGCAATAATATCAACAATAGTTAAATAAGAATAACTTATTCATAATCATATATGACCAAAAAGACTTTATTCATCGTGATGAAACAACGAACTTGTGTATTACATATGAATAATTTGTCTAGCAAATCTGAGACACTAATAAGATCATCTCAAAATGACAAAATCTTTACTGAAAATCTAAAACTCAAAGATAAATGTTGAGGTAGATCGACGCTAGTCATCAACATCAAGCATGTCATCTCCATGCACCATCATCATCACCTCCATGAACACTTCACTCCGCAGGTCCTGTTTTCAAAAAAATAGAATTAGTACCATATACTCAAAGCTGCAATAAGTGTTTATGAAACATTTATAACATTGTATATCAAATATACCTGATGGATCAACAATCTCACCCTCAATGGGTTCCACTTTGAGAGTCCTAACCCTTGCCAAAAGCTGATGAAAAGTGACTGCTTCACCCTTCATCACAAAACCTCTAGCGAATTCTCTATAGCTGGGAGGGAGCGAACGCAATATCACACTGTTCACTAAGGCGTCTGTCATCTCATATTCGAGTTCTATGGTCAGGCGCATGTGGATTCCATGCATCTTCTTCAGATGTATCTCCACACTGCTGTGTCCCTCCATCTTGCATCAGAGAAATTCGTCCAGACAATCATGCTTCATCAAAAGCACTTGGAGCTCAAAGATTTCCTTCAGATCACTTATGATCTCATTTGAGTCGGTGTTTTCCCAAAAGCCCCTAATTTCAGGATCCATCGCGTTGAGAATTGCGGTCTGAGCTATGATGTAATAGTCCCGTCTATCACGAAATGCATTATCCTCATCCTGATGCGCCACAATACCAGGCGACGACCCCAATGGCTCTTCTATCGAAAAATGTCTGTCATACTGCTGGAGCGTGCTCCTTAAGAGCAGGTACCAATCAGAGAAATTTGTCCCAATAGGCCTAAGGTCTCCTCCGTTGCAAAAGTGCATGAAATTGATATAGGCATTCATCTATACAAATTTTGTAAAGGTATAAATACTAAGTTTATGATATGAGTTCAATTTTATGAAAAAAAATTAATTAATGAGAACTCCTACTTAGAACAACATCCCTACAATTGTTCTAGTGATTACATGGCCCCCATCCACTACACCGCTCCTGATCATCACAGCCGGCGATATAATTTCAAAGGTAGACAACTGATACGTCTTAAATGTATCTATAATTTTGTATGCTCCATGCCTGTTTTTACACCATTTGCTTTATGTTTTGTTACACTACGTGGCGCTTTTATGCATTTTCCGAAACTAACCTATTAACGAGATGCCATAGTGTCAGTTCCCTATTTTCTGCTGTTTTTGTGTTTCAGAAAAGTTACACAGATAATATTCTCGGAATTGGACGAAACAAAAGCTGAACCTCCTAAAATTTACCAAAGCTTCCAGAAGTCCGAAGAGGAGACGGAGGCAGGCCACGGGCCAGCCACACCCTAGGGTTGCGCGGCCAGCCCCTGGCCCACGCCCCCTATGGATGAGGCCGCCCTGGTCCACTCCTGACGCCGCCCCTTCGCCTATAAAGACCCCCCGACGGGAAAAACCTAAAGACCCGATCAATTTTCTAGAAACACATCGCGATCCACCGCCGTCATCGACCCGAGATTGGGAGGGTCCAGAAGCTCTTCCCGGCACCCTGCCAGAGAGGGGAATCGCCACCGGAGGTCTTCTTCATCGCCATGCTTGCCTCCGGCGCGATGACTGAGTAGTCTACCTTGGACTATGGGTCCATAGCAGTAGCTAGATGGTTGTCTTCTCCACCATGTGCTTCATGTTTAGATCTTGTGAGCTGCCCTACATGATCAAGATCATCTTTATGTAATTCTATATGTTGTGTTTATTGGGATCCGATGAATATTGGTGTTATGATTAAGTTGATGTTCTGAATTTTATCTTATGTTATCTCTATGTTGTTTATGATCTTGCATGCTCTCCGTTGTTAGTAGCTATCTTGGCCAAGTAGATACTAGTGACTCAAAGAGGGGGTATTTATGCTCGATAGTTGGGTTCATGCCTCTATATAATCTGGGGGAGTGACAGAAACCTCTAAGGTTGTAGATGTGCTGTTGCCACTAGGGAGAAAACAATATTCTTGTGTCTAAGGACATTCGCTTTGTTTACATTACACACTTTGCTTAATGCAGTTATCTGTTGTTCGCAACTTAATACTCAAGGGGTCCTCGGATGATTCCCTGCGAGTGGATTATTAGTCATAGATGTAGTTGGATGGCGGTCTATGTATTTTGTTGTAATGCCCAGAGTAAATCTCATAGTGATCCTCTTGACATATGCACGTTATCTTTATTCTATCAATTGCCCAACTGTAATTTGTTCACCCAGCATGTCGTTATTTATCTTATGGAGAGACACCACTAGTGAACTATGGACCCGGTCCAATTTCCTTAATATTGCTATTACCGTTTACTTTTACTTGCACTATTTACTTTCTCACATATTACTATTGCTTTCCAGTCGATACGCTCATTCCTTTGTTTACAGCAAACCGGTGAGATTGACAACCTCATTGTAAGTTGGGAGCAAAGTATTTGTTTGTGTTGTGTGCAGGTTTCACGTTGCTGCTGGTGCAAAGCAAAGCACTGGACGAGGCGCCCTATAAATTGTCTAGAGTTGTCACGAAGCTAGTAGGCATCACCTTCTGAAGTTTGGCTTTTTCCTACTGGTTCGATAAACCTCGGTTTCTTACTGAGGGAAGACTTCTTACTGTGCTCATTATACCTTCCTCTTGGGGTTCCCAACTAGGTGGTTATCTGCCCGCATCAAGCACTTTTTCTAGCGCCATTGCCAGGGAAAAAGAAGATTTCTGCAAGGGGAGTCTCGCACGCACAATCTTTACTTTGTTTTAGTTTTGCTTTACTTTATTTTTGCTTGCATCGTTTTATCAAAAATACAAAAAAATAGTTTCCTTTATAGTTGTTATTTCTTTACTTTTAGTTCATTATGTTGTTCCCTAAGTATGCTTTGGAGGACCTCTCAGTAGGTAGTGGTTCTATTATTGGGAAAAGTAACATCGAGGAGTTCTTTAATCATATTAGTATGCATAAAGATGTTGAGGATAAGTCTTTAGCCGAACTTGCTCCTAGTTATGAAGTTGCTTCTGCTTATTTAGTTCACATGTTGGAGGCTAGGTTTGCTAGCCTTAATACTTTTATGCAGCACATGTTTCTTAAGCTTCATGATATTGAAGACTCCGAAAAGAAAGATTTTATCTTGGAGACTTTGCATAGAGAATTTAGAGATGTTGCTATTGAAGCTAGGAAAGTTTTTAAGTGTTTTAATAAGCTTGGCTCACATGTAGAGGTTGTTGGTACAAACAAAGAAGATTTCAAAGTACCAATACCTTGCAAACTTGTAGGAATGCATGAAGCTTTGGAAAAGAATTTCAATTGGATTTGTCCTGAAAATCTTTTTGATGAAAGTAGTGTACCAAAGTGTGATCATAAGGGATCTTCAAAAACTCATTTGGACACAATTCAATTTATTTTTGAAAAGACTTCTGCAATGAATCTTGATGCTTCATCACTTGATATTACTTGATTTTCCACCTTTCTGCGCCTAGCTCAAAGGCGTTAAAGAAAAGCACTCTTGGGAGATAACCCATTGTTTTACTTTTAGTTATTTTTCTTTTATTTGAGTCTTGGAAGTTATTACTACTGTAATGACCTCTCCTTATCATTTTTATTTTGTTTTTGTGCCAAGAGAAACCTCTAATTTGAGTGAGGTAAGATTTGGGGAAGTTGTTGTCCTAAAATAGATTTCGGTGCTGCACCGTAAAAATTTGTGAAAATTCTTAGAATATCTTTTTGACCTGCAATTTCTTGTGCATATGCCCCAGGTTTTTTCTCAAACTTTCATTAGTTTTACATTTTTTGATTTGAGCAACAGAAAACCCTCAAAAAAATCGACCTTTGTCAGCTGTTCTGTTTTGACAGATTTCTGCCACTATTTGTGTTTGCCTCTCGATCGCTTTCTTTTTGATTTCTTTTGATCACGGAACTTTTAGGGAAGTTGCCACAGTAGTATATGCTTTATATGTGGTGTTTTTGTGTTGAAATCTGAACCAAAAAGGATTGATTCATTATTATGCTTACACTAATGTTGCTAATAGAATTATGTTGAGTTTTGTATGAAGGAAGTTTTCAAGTGTAGGGATTGGAGAATGATGAGATGAGGTGAAGAATGGACAAAAGCTCAAGCTTGGGGATTCCCACGCACCCCAAGAAATATCCAAGAGGTACAAGCGTCAAAGCTTGGGGATGCCCCCGAGGCACCCCTTCTTCATCGGCAAAAATCAGGTCACCTTTCAACACACTGGTGGCGCGGTGATGATGTATGAAATTAATGAAGTAAATGACCGGCCAGTTGGAAAACCCCAAGAGAAGGTTTTGATGAATATAGCAGTAAGTTTTCCCTCAGTTAAGAAACCAAGGTATGTCGATCAGGAGAAGAGCAGACAATACGACTGAAGGTGATGCTTGCAAGCTTCGCGACAGCTCCGGACAATTTATAGGGCGCCTCGTCCAAGCTTTGCTTTGTGAGCAGCAACATGGAACCTGCACACACACAACATCGTACTTTGTTGCCAACTTGCGATGAGGTTGTCAATCTCACCGGTTTGCTTGAAACAAAGGGTATGAGCGTATCGAGTAGAAAGTGATAATAGTATGCGAGTAAAGTAAGCAGTGCGAGTAAAGTAAACAGGTGATAGCAATATGATGGAAATAGGACCGGGGTCCACAGTTCACTAGTGGTGTCTCTCCATAAGATAAATAACACATGCTGGGTAAACAAATTACAGTTGGGCAATTGATAGAATAAAGATAAACGTGATATGTCAAGAAGATCACTATGCGATTTACTCTGGGCATTACAACAAAATACATAGACCGCCATCCAACTGCATCTATGACTAATAATCCACTCCCGGGGATATCATCCGAACACCCCATGAGTATTAAGTTGCGAACAACAGATAATTGCATTAAGCAAAGTGTGTAATGTAAACAAAGCATATGCCCTCGAGCATATGAATGTTGTTTTCTCCCTAGTAGCAACAGCACATCTACAACCTTAGAGGTTTCTGTTACTCCCCCAGATTAAATAGAGGCATGAACCCACTATCGAGCATAAATACCCCCTCTTGCAGTCACTAGCAACTACTCGGCCAAGATAGCTACTAACAACGGAGAGCATGCAAGATCATAAACAACATAGAGATAACAAAAGATATATTTCAGTATAGCAACTCAATCGTAACACCAATATTCATCGGATCCCAACAAACCAAACATGTAGAATTACATAACGGTGATCTCAATCATGTAGGGCAGCTCATGAGATCTAGACATGAAGCACATGGTGGAGGAGACAACCATCTAGCTACTGCTATGGACCTATAGTCCAAGGTAGACTACTCACTCATCGCTCCGGAGGCAAGCATGGTGATGAAGAAGACCTCTGGTGGCGATTCCCCTCTCCGGTAGGGTGCCGGGAAGAGCTTCTGAACCCTCCCGATCTCGGGTCGACGACGGCGGCGAATCGCGATGTGTTTCTGGAAAATTGATCGGGTACTTAGGTTTTTTCCGTTGGGGGGTCTTTATAGGCGAAGGGGCATCGTCAGAGGTGGACCGAGGCGACCTCACACGTAGGGGGTGTGGCCAGTGGCTGGGCCACGGCGCCCTGGTGTGTGGGGCCCTTGTGGCCCTCCTTCGACTCCTCTTCGGATCTCTGGAAGCTTCCGGGAAAATAAGACTTCAGGAACTTGTTTCATCCAATTCCGAGAATATTTCCTGTGTAGCTTTTCTGAAACACAAAAATAGCAGAAAACAGGGAACTGGCACTGTGGCGACTTGTTACTAGGTTAGTTCCGGAAAATGCATAAAAGTGCCACGAAGTGTAACAAAACAGTAGGCAAATGGTGTAAAAACAAGCATGGAGCATCAAAAATTATAGATACGTTGGAGACGTATCACACACTATATTTTTATTGCTTCATGCACTATGCGATTTTCTTGGAGCGTCAGTTGTTTTAGTTTTCAGTTTTGTTTAGTTTTGTTTGCTGCAATAAATGGTTGGACCCCAACAAATTTCTTTTGGAGAAGATGTACTCATTTTCATTTGCCAAGAACACTCTGTTTTTCACTCTTATCGTTCAACGAGTGTTCTCTTTTTCTAGAACTGCGTTTAGCTTTTGTTTTTCGCCTTGATTTTTGTTCAAATCTTGTTTTATATTTTTATCAGGGTGTATTTTGACCTCTGGTCCATATTGATATTCATCAAAAGAGTTGTTTCAAAAAGGTTCGAATGGTGTTGGAAAAGAGAAAAAAGTTTCATGCAAAAAAAAGTGGTACAAAAAGGAGCTTGTGTAGACTGCGGCTTAGGCTTTTGCATGTTGTGTTTGATGTCGTTTTGATAGTATGCTTAGTGATTTTTTCTGTAGCATGACTTGTTTCAAATGACTGAGATTGCTTAATGAGCCTTTGAAAAAAATCATGTGTTGTTTTTATTATGTGGGAGCATTAATTTGGTTTTTTCCTTGATGCTTTATTTGGGTTTACTTGGCGCATGCTTACACATGTTGACTACAAAATCAGTCGCCTATAGCCTCTATGATCATTTGGTTTTTGACTTGTGATACCACTTTATGCTTCTCTTAATGATGTTTTGTCGCTTTGCATGATTATGGCCGTTATTGCTCTCTTAGTTGGTCGCTCCCAGTCTTTTGCTAGCCCTCATTTTGTACTGAGTATGAGCTCTACCCGTGCATCCAACTCCCAAAAACCAAGTTATTCCAATGTGTCCACCATACATACCTATTAGCAATTTGCTATTCCAAAGTACATTCAACTTGCTTTTATCTATCCTTCAAATTAAACTCTTTTTGGTATTATGTGAAAATTAGTCAGTAAAGCTCTCACGAACCTGATGGCACACTTTACTTTTCTCGCTTTTAAAATTTTGACATTGTGGCTCTCTTATGTTGAGTTGTTATGCTTGCAAGTTGTAAGTTGGAAATTAGCCAAACCAAGCCGTCATGGGGTAAGCTTTCAACATTGCACTTCTTTCATTTGAGTTGATATCGTGATCTTTTGTTTATGGATACTCGCGATGTGAAACAAGTTGGGAATCTTGTGGGATCATGGATTTTTTATATGTGTTAGAGAAACGCTTGGGCCACTAATCTAAGCCATGCATAATTCATGGTGGAAATTTACAGCATGCCCATAGTAAACATTCGATGATGCATCTCAAAATAAAAAGCTACACCAATGGTAAATAAAAGAGATGTCGGTGTGTTCATTGTCTATTTTTCCTATCATTTTGATGTGGGCTTGTTCCATGTCATCGGGCACGGAGGTACCCCATTGGCGGTTCTCGATGATACGCATATACTTACAATGACACGAGCTTGCTTGGGACCCTAAGTCGAGTAGCATGAGGTTTGGGTATTCGTACTTCACGGGACACGAGGTTTTCAACTTATGATTTGTCAAGCACATGCTTCATAATTGTACTCGCATTAACTCTAACCACTCAAGATGCTTATGATGGGGGCAATGAGAGCTCAAAGCAAGTAAGTACCATAATTTTTGAAGGTTTATAAAACTTGCAATCACTGCTTCCCTGTGCGAAGGGCCTTTCTTTTACTTTTATGTTGAGTCTTCACATTCTACCTTTATGCACCGTCTAAGAGAGCATAGTTGTCATTCTGAGTTTAATGTGCATTGTCCCAAAGTTATCATTGATTGACTCATGATTATGGTTTTGCTTGTTCTTAAATTATTTGTATCTAGTCGCCCTCTTAAACTTAAAGGTGTCCTATGCATTTATGTTTTGCTATTCCATGAAGGACAAGCTGAAAACCATTTGCTATGTTTTCCATATGGTTGAAACACACACGTGACTTTCATTGTTTCATTTTTCATGATCTTTCATTTGTGTTCTTTTTCATGTTATAACAAGGTTGCCAAGTTTATTCTATTGAGATTATGTCTTTCATGACCATGTTTTAAGTTCTCTGATCTTAGCACTCAATGCTTTACATAGATGATCAAGATTGTGATGGAGCATGTCACCTCAAAAATTATTATTTTGTTATCACTTACCTACTCGAGGATGAGCATGAGTTAACCTTGGGGATGCTTGATATGTCTTAAACATATCTATAATTTTTGATGCTCCATGCTTGTTTTTACACCATTTGCTTTATGTTTTGTTACACTTCGTGGCGCTTTTATGCATTTTCCGGAACTAACTTATTAACGAGATGCCATAGTGTCAGTTCCCTGTTTTCTGCTGTTTTTGTGTTTCAGAAAAGTTACACAGGAAATATTCTCGGAATTGGACGAAACAAAAGCCAAACCTCCTAAAATTTACCGAAGCTTCTAGAAGTCCGAAGAGGTGACGGAGGGAGGCCACGGGCCAGCCACACCCTAGGGTGGCACGGCCAGCCCCTGGCCCACGCCCCCTATGGGTGAGGCCGCCCTGGTCCACTCCTGATGCCGCCCCTTTGCCTATAATGACCCCCCGACGGGAAAAACCTAAAGACCCGATCAATTTTCCAGAAACACATCGCGATCCGCCACCATCGTCGACCCGAGATCGGGAGGGTCCAGAAGCTCTTCCCGGCACCCTGCCAGAGAGGGGAATCACCACTGGAGGTCTTCTTCATCGCCATGCTTGCCTCCGGCGCGATGAGTGAGTAGCCTACCTTGGACTATGGGTCCATAGCAGTAGCTAAATGGTTGTCTTCTCCACCATGTGCTTCATGTTTAGATCTTGTGAGCTGCCCTACATGATCAAGATCATCTTTATGTAATTCTACATGTTGTGTTTATTGAGATCCGATGAATATTGGTGTTATGATTAAGTTGATGTTCTGAATTTTATCTTATGTTATCTCTATGTTGTTTATGATCTTGCATTCTCTCCGGTGTTAGTAGCTATCTTGGCCAAGTAGATACTAGTGAATCCAAGAGGGGGTATTTATGCTCGATAGTTGGGTTCATGCCTCTATTTAATCTGGGGGAGTGATAGAAACCTCTAAAGTTGTAGATGTGTTGTTGCCACTAGGGAGAAAACAACATTCTTGTGTCTAAAGAGATTCGCTTTGTTTACATTATACACTTTGCTTAATGCAGTTATCTGTTGTTCGCAACTTAATACTCAAGGGGTCCTCGAATGATTCCCCGCGAGTGGATTATTAGTCATAGCTGCAGTTGGATGGCGGTCTATGTATCTTGTTGTAATGCCCAGAGTAAATCTCATAGTGATCCTCTTGACATATGCACGTTATCTTTATTCTATCAATTGCCCAACTGTAATTTGTTCACCCAGCATGTCGTTATTTATCTTATGGAGAGACACCACTAGTGAACTGTGGACCCCGGTCCAATTTCCTTTATATTGCTATTACCGTTTACTTTTACTTGCACTGTTTACTTTCTCGCATATTACTATTGATTTCCACTCGATACGCTCATTCCTTTGTTTATAGCAAACCAGTGAGATTGACAACCTCATCGTAAGTTGGGAGCAAAGTATTTGTTTATGTTGTGTGCAGGTTTCACGTTGTTGCTGGTGCAAAGCAAAGCACTGGACGAGGCGCCCTATAAATTGTCCGGAGCTGTCCCGAAGCTAGCAGGCATCACCTTCTGAAGTTTGGCTTTTTCCTATTGGTTCGATAAACCTCAGTTTCTTATTGAGGGAAGACTTGCTACTGTGCTCATCATACCTTCCTCTTGGGG
Source organism: Dactylis glomerata (assembly GCA_007115705.1). Taxonomy (NCBI): domain Eukaryota; kingdom Viridiplantae; phylum Streptophyta; class Magnoliopsida; order Poales; family Poaceae; genus Dactylis; species Dactylis glomerata. Next base: position 559,746 of record QXEO01000048.1, read on the forward strand.
TTCCCAACTGGGTGGTTATCTGCCCGCATCAACAACGCAGTGTCGATCGCACCAATTTTGTGATCCATGCTTGACCTTTCGGTTTCCGTGTTCTGACGTCATGTCTACATATGCAAGGCTTGCCAAAATAAACTTAGTGTGCTTGGCACATACATGGCTTGTACTCGCATTGTATGCAAATGTAGATATGTCTCGCACCCGATTGTCATGGCCGGCTTCATATGAAAGAACTATCTTGGTGTTGCACACGTAAGGGAGAACCCAATTATTTTATATTTGTTTAGGGATTATCTTATTTTTTTCTACCATCATATATCTAAATAATAACACAAACAAGATTCACACAATAGCATAAAATGTAAATGCGTGATATGATATGGTTCTTCATCAACGCGCTTGATCTCCATCGAGCGATCCGGTACGATCTCCATTTTCCACCAGTCTGGCGCCAAGTCCATGGTGCCATCGTCGTGAAGCAATAGTGATTATAACATGACTTACCGTATTGACCATATCATATCACAAGCTGCACTGCAAAAAAAAATTAGACGCTTCTACTTTTATCCTTTTGCATGTTGTACATGGCTTCTAGGGCTTTCGAGCAAGAACTGTTTTCCTACCTATGAACATTGAACCACAACACCACTCTAGTAAACGTTCTATGATCCCCTCTGGGAGGCCCTTGCTACAGATGCCATGACTGCTAAAGTTAGAGATACATACACCCGACAAGATGCATATATGGTATGTCGAGTGTGGAACCAGTCTCACATAAAAGTGCGCGTAAGGTCAGTCTCAGACTGCTTCATCAAACGATGCCGCAGTCATGAGCAAATGCCTGGAAGGGAGACATATGCAAGAGTGGTGCCCATGCATTCAATGTGTGTTCTAATTGTACAAGCATACTACGCATAGATCAGGATCTGATACCATATTGGGGATCGGTGCTAATAACAAAAAAATTATCGACTACGCAACCATGAATTACCAAAGATCTATCTATTAGTAATGCTATAAGAACCAGAAGATTGGTGACATACCAGACCGATCGCGGGATTACGCTCCCGCACAAGTGTTGATAATGTAGCCGACATAGCCACCTCAAGGTCATCAAGAACTCGGCTCAATGACTCCGGTGCCACATGGGCAGCACCTCCGCGTACTCGCACACGTACGGTGATCAACGATGTCCTCCGGGACTCCGATCCAGCAGAGATTGTAAAAGTAGATCTGTTCGGACTGGATCCGGAAAACTCGCAGCATGACGGCATGCAGCGGTGGTGAAGACTCAACTCCTACGCAGCCCTTCGGGGAGCCACATGAGAGAGAAGAGAGAGAGAGGTGGAGGAGGCGGCGGACCAGGGAGAGGGAGGGGCGCCTAGGGTTTAATGGGCTACCCTCCAGGGCAGGCCCATTAAGGTGGGCTGCACCTTTTCATTATTTAAATAATATTTATTTAATAATAATTCATTTAATTAATATCAATTGCATATCATTTAATTCCCACTACTCCAAAACTCCTTCTGGAACCTTCTGAACGACTTTCGGATTATCTCAGAACTTTTTCGTCACTCTCTTGTAATCACTCCGTTGTATCCGGATGTTACCAAAACCATCTTATAACATCATTGATCCCTTAAGTGTGTTACCCCATGTTCGAGAACACTCCGAACATTACTGAGAACCCTCTCTGGTAAATGATCATTAGAGGGATCTGGATGGCCATGATGAACACTATGCATTCTACGAAGATCTTTATTCGTTGAACCATTAAAGTCGATGTCACATTCCCTTTGTTTCTATGATACTAGCAATGTCCAAGATCTGATCGTCAGTATCACCATACATCGTTCAATCTCGTTACCAACATGTGCTACATAACTTGTTCCCGTGATATTCCATCCTCGTGACCTAGTCACATGCTGTGCAGCTTCGGATGTAATCTGACTGAGTGGGCCCAGAGTATCTATCCATCACACAAAAGAACAAATCCCACTCTTGGTGCATACGCCTCAACCTACTCCATGAAGACACCTTTTCATTCACCCATTTATGAATGACGGTTGATGCAATCAAAGCAGCCTCCAGAGGTAGTGATTAGATATGACCTCACGGGTCTAAGGATTAGGTTACAACTCTTCTTATTATCACAACATGAACATCATGACAGGATCGTGTTACAATACTAATATTGGGTATGTCCACCATGGCATTATCTCAATGGTATGATCTCATTGTCAATTTGCATAAACACTCCATGATCTGGAAACCTCGATCATCAGTTGACCAATGAACTAGTAAGTAGAGGATTACAAGGGACTCTGATTCATTTAGTACCACAAGTGTATCAATGTTACTGATTGATACATTTATAGAATAGTATTAAACTTATTATGAACTAATGATATATGCAAATGACCCCTTCATTATTTTCCTCTAGGGCATATATCGTTCACCCAAAGTGGAAGGACCCTGACAAAGGGGGGACTTGCCGACCAAGTCCCCCCACCTACCCCCTTAGGTTTTGTATGGGGTGGGCCGGCTAGGCTTGGTGGGTTGTCGTGATACGTCTCCAACGTATCCATAATTTTTGATGCTCCATGCTTGTTTTTACCCCATTTGCCTAATGTTTCGTTACACTTCGTGGCACTTTTATGCATTTTCTGGAACTAACCTATTAACAAGTGCCACAGTGCCAGTTCCCTGTTTTCTGTTGTTTTTGTGTTTCAGAAGTGATACACAGGAAATATTCTCGGAATTGGACGAAACAAAAGCCAGAAGTCTTATTTTTCCCGGGAGCATCCAGACATCCGAAGAGAGGAAGGAGAGGGGCCACAGGCCTCCCTCACACAGGGCTGGCGCGGCCCAGGCCCTGGTCGCGCCGCCCCTGTGTGAGGAGGCCCTGGCAGCCCTCTGACGACGCCCCTTCGCCTATATAAAGCCTCGGGACGGAAAACCCTAAGGGAGTTGGCAATTTTCCAGAAACAGTTCCGTAGTTCCGCCGCCGCCACCGACAAATTTCAGGGGACAGAAGTCTCTGTTCCGGCACCCTGTCGGGACTGGGGAAGTGCCCCCGGAGCCATCTCCATCAATCTCCATCGCCGTCTTCGCCGTCTCCATTGACCTCACCACCATCTCCATCAACCCTGTTGTCTCCTATGATGAGGAGGGAGTAGTTCATCCCCGGGGCTGAGGGCTCTACCGGTAGCTATGTGGTTCACCTCTCTCTCCCATGATGTGATCTTTATGTGATCGTGAGCTTTGTATCATGTTGAACAAGTAGATGTTATTATTCAGATATTATGCTACTCCTATGCTTAATTGTTATAGTGTACTCTAGTGGTGTTATTAAAGTAATCTATTCCTCCTGCCATGGTGTAACGGTGACAGTGCGTGCATCATGGTGGTACTTGGTTTAGGCTATGATCGTGATCTCTTGTGGATTATGAGAGTAATTATTGCTATGATAGTATTGAAGTGATTTATTCCTCCTTTCATGGTGTAATGTTGACAGTGTGTGCACCGTGTTAGTACTTGGTCTAAGTTGCAATGATATCTATCTTGAATTGTGATCTGATTTGGATGTCTCTATGAGTGGTGTTTGTCAAGTACTTGATGAACTTTAAGGGGTGCTTCTGTAGCCACTACACAATGATTAGTGTTATTCAATAGGAGAGTAATTCAGAGTACCATAGTGGAGAGAATTTGTTTATTTGTTCAATCATGTTATATTGTTGGGAGTGTGTCCACTAGTGAAAGTATGATCCCTAGGCCTTGTTTCCAAGCATTGCACACCGTTTACTTGCTATTTTGTTACTTGTTTGCTCGCAGCGATATTTATTTCACATCACGTTTGCTACTTATAATCATCTATACCACTTGTATTTCACTATCTCTTCGCCGAACTAGTGCACCTATACATCTGACAAGTGTATTGGGTGTGTTGGGGACACAAGAGACTTTCTGTATCGTAATTGCAGGGTTGCTTGAGAGGGATAGCTTTGACCTCTAACCTCCCTGAGTTCGATAAACCTTGGGTGATCCACTTAAGGGAAACTTGCTGCTGTTCTACAAACCTCTGCACTTGGAGGCCCAACAAGTGTCTACAAGAATAGAAGTGCGTAGACATCAAGCTCTTTTCTGGCGCCGTTGCCAGGGAGGTAAGGTAAAAGGTACTCGCATCCTCCTGTGTGAGTGCTCGGAGTTATTTCCTTTAGATTCTGCAATTACATCTTTTTGTTTCTTGTTTTTATTTTCACTAGTTAGGCTTAATGGAAAATAATGAGTTCGCTAGTCTTTTTCCTGAGTTTAGATATGAAGTGTTTGAAGAGAAAATTGAAAAACCTTTGGAGCCTAATTTGCATGCTAATAGTATTGTTAGTATGAATTCTTTGAACACCGTTGTTGCTAATGCTATAGAAAAGTCTAAGCTTGGGGAAGCTGGTTTTGTTAAGTATGATATTTTTAGTTCCCCAGCTTTAGTGGAGAAAGTTTGTTCTGATAATATTTTATCTCCCATATGTGATGTTCCTTCTTATGATGATATGTTTGATGAGTATGCTTTGCGACATAGTAGTTCTCTAGCTTATGATGATGAGTATAATATTTTTAGTTCACCTACTATTGAGGATAAAATTAGTTATGATTACAATATGCCTCCTATTTTTGATGATTATGGTGATGAGAATAATTATTCTGTTGAATCTGCTCCTACTACTATTGTTCCTATGGTGAGTTTTAATTCTTTTATGCATGTGGCTCATGATAGGGATGTTTTATGTGATAGTTATATTGTTAGTTCTATTCATGATGCTACTGAAAGTTATTATGAGAGAGGGAAACATGGTTTGATGGATCTCAACAATATTGAGTTTCCCCTCTTTATGTTGCAATTCTTGAAGTTGTACTTGTTTTGCCTTCCTATGCTCTTTGCTTTGCGCTTTCATGACTTGTTTCTTTACAAGACTATTTTTCATAGGAAGTGGTTTAGATTTAAATGTGTTCCACACTTGCTTTTTGATGCTCTCTATTGCTTTAAGTTCCTATATGGCGCCTTTGCCTCAAGCTCTTATATGGCGCCCACATGAGCATCTTTGCAAATTACTGCGCCTAGCTCAAAGGCGTTAAAGAAAAGCACTCTTGGGAGATAACCCATTGTTTATTTTCAGTACTTTTTCTTTTATTTGAGTCTTGGAAGTCATTACTACTGTAATGACCGCTCCTTATCTTGTTTATTTCGTTTTTGTGCCAAGAGAAGCCTCTAATTTGAGCGAGGTAAAGATTTGGGGATGTTGCTGTCCTGAAACTGTTTTCGGTGCTGCACCGTAAAAATTCGTGAAAATTCTCTGTTTATCTTTTGGACCTGCGATTTCTTGTGCATATGCCCCAAGTTATATCCAAACTTTTGTTAGTTGAACACTTTTTGATTTGAGCAACAGAAAATCCCTCAAAAATTCGACCTTTGTCAGCTGTTCAGTTTTGACAGATTTCTGCCAATATTTGTGTTTGCCACTTTATCGCTTTCTTTTGAGTTCTTTTGATCACGGAACTTTTGGGGAGGTTGCTACAGTACTATTTACTATATATGTGGTGGTTTTGAGTTGAAACCTGAAGCAAATAAAGGATTGATTATATGTTATGCTTGCACTAATGTTGCTAATAGAATTGTGTTTAGTTTTGTATGAAGGAAGTTTTCAAGTGTAGGGATTGGAGAATGATGAGATGAGTTGAAGAATGGACAAAAGCTCAAGCTTGGCGATGCCCATGCATCACCCCAAGAAATCTCCAAGAAGTACAAGCGTCAAAGCTTGGGGATGCCCCCGAGGCACCCCTTCTTCATCGGCAAAAATCAGGTCACCTTTCAAAACACTATATTTTTCTTGCTTCATGCACTATGTGTTTTTCTTGGAGCGTCAGCTGTTTTAGTTTTCTTAGTTAGTTTAGTTTGTTTGTTTTCTGCAATAAATGGTTGGACCCCAACAAATTTCTTTTGGAGAAGTTGCCTTGCTTTTCATTTGCCAAGAACGCTCTAGTTTTCACTCTTATTAAAAATCGAGTATTCTTCTTTTTCTGCTACTGCTTTTGGTTTTCGTTTTCACCTTGATTTGCGTTCAGACCTTGTCATATCTTTTCATCAAGGTGTATTTTTGCCTCTGATCTTTATTGGTTTTCATCAAAAGAGGTGTCTTTAAAAATTTCAAATGGTGTTGGAAAAGAGAAAAAGCTTTGTGCAAAATAGTGGTACAAGAAGGAGCTTGTGTAGACTGCGGCTTAGGCTTTTTCATGTCATGCTTGATGTCTTTTTGATAGTATGCTTAGTGGTTTTGCTATAGCATGACTTGTCTCAAATAACTGAGATTGCTTAATGAGCCTTTGAAAAAATCATGCGTTGTTTATATTATATGGAAGCATTATTTTGGTTTTCTGCTTGATGCTTTATTTAGGTTGACTTGGCGCATGCTTACACCATGTTGACTACAAAAATAAGTCGCCTATAGCCTCTATGATCATTTAGTTTTTGACTTTTGATGCCATCTTATGCTTCTTTTAATGCTGCTTTGTCGCTTTGCATGATTATGGCCATTATTGCTCTCTTAGTAGGTCGCTCCCAGTCTTTTGCTAGCCCTCGCCTTGTACTGAGTATGAGCTCTACTCGTGCATCCAACTCCTAAAAACCAAGTTTGCCATTGTGTCCACTATAAATTCCTATGCATGGTATTTTTAAGCCATTCCAAGTAAATTTTCATGTGCTACCTTTCAAAAAACTTTCAACTACTTCTCGTTTTGTGCCACTGTTTTTAGCTCATGGGGACGTAGTGGTCGGATTTGCTATCTTCCATATTGCTTATTCCAAAAAGAAAAAAAAGAGAAAAAAGAAAGAAAAAAGGCACTCCTCCATGGAATGTGAATGTTGGTGGGCACCCGATGGAATCGGTTAGCCATGGTTTGAGAAAGGAAAAAAGGTGGGGAGGAGTGCCAAGCTTTATAAAAGAGCACAAAAGTGCCAATCTCTCTCTCAAAAACTTGCTTCATTTTTGTATGGAAGATAGTAAGAACCCCATTGCTAGTCGTTGACAAAAGCAACCACCTCTCAAAACCTAAGTTTTATCTCTCTGTTTTACAAATGAAAAGCTCTAGCACATGTTTAATCACTGCTTCCCTCTGCGAAGGGCCTTTCTTTTACTTTTATGTTGAGTCACCACCTTCTATCTTTATGCACCGTCTAAGAGAGCATAGTTGTCATTCTGAGTATAATGTGCATTGTCCCAAAGTTTTCGTTGATTGATTCATGATCATGGTTTCACTTGTTCTTAAATTACTTGTATCTAGTCGCCCTCTTAAACTTGAAGGTGTCCTATGCATTTATGTTTTGCTCTCTTTGAAGGACAAGCTGAAAACCATTTGTATGTTTTTCCTTATGATTTGAACACACATTTGACTTTCATTGTTTCATTTTCATGATCTTTTGTTTGTGTTCATTTGCATGTTTACAACATGGTTGCTAAGTTCTTATTGTCATGATTATATCTTCATGCCCATGTTTTAAGTTCTTATGATCCCAGCTCACAAATGCTTACATATATGATCAAGATTGTGTAGGTGCATGTCACCTCAAAAATTATTCTTTTGTTATCACTTACCTACTCGAGGACGAGCAGGAGTTAAGCTTGGGGATGCTTGATACGTCTCCAACGTATCCATAATTTTTGATGCTCCATGCTTGTTTTTACACCATTTGCCTAATGTTTCGTTACACTTCGTGGCACTTTTATGCATTTTCCAGAACTAACCTATTAACAATTGCCACAGTGCCAGTTCCCTGTTTTCTGCTGTTTTTGTGTTTCAGAAGTGATACACAGGAAATATTCTCGGAATTGGATGAAACAAAAGCCAGAAGTCTTATTTTTCCCGGGAGCATCCAGACATCCGAAGAGAGGAAGGAGAGGGGCCACAGGCCTCCCTCACACAGGGCTGGCGCGGCCCAGGCCCTGGCCGCGCCGCCCCTGTGTGAGGAGGCCCTGGCAGCCCTCTGACGACGCCCCTTCGCCTATATAAAGCCTCGGGACGGAAAACCCTAAGGGTGTTGGCAATTTTCCAGAAACAGTTCCATAGTTCCGCCGCCGCCACCGACGAATTTCAGGGGACAGAAGTCTCTGTTCCGGCACCCTGCCGGGATGGGGAAGTGCCCCCGGAGCCATCTCCATCGATCTCCATCGCCGTCTTCGCCGTCTCCATTGACCTCACCGCCATCTCCATCAACCTTGCTGTCTCCTATGATGAGGAGGGATTAGTTCATCCCCGGGGCTGAGGGCTCTACCGGTAGCTATGTGGTTCACCTCTCTCTCTCCCATGATGTGATCTTTATGTGATCGTGAGCTTTGTATCATGTTGAACAAGTAGATGTTATTATTCAGATATTATGCTACTCCTATGCTTAATTGTTATAGTGTACTCTAGTGGTGTTATTAAAGTAATCTATTCCTCCTGCCATGGTGTAACGGTGACAGTGCGTGCATCATGGTGGTACTTGGTTTAGGCTATGATCGTGATCTCTTGTGGATTATGAGAGTAATTATTGCTATGATAGTATTGAAGTGATTTATTCCTCCTTTCATGGTGTAATGTTGACAGTGTGTGCACCGTGTTAGTACTTGGTCTAAGTTGCAATGATATCTATCTTGAATTGTGATCTGATTTGGATGTCTCTATGAGTGGTGTTTGTCAAGTACTTGATGAACTTTAAGGGGTGCTTCTGTAGCCACTACACAATGATTAGTGTTATTCAATAGGAGAGTAATTCAGAGTACCATAGTGGAGAGAAGTTGTTTATTTGTTCAATCATGTTATATTGTTGGGAGTGTGTCCACTAGTGAAAGTATGATCCCTAGGCCTTGTTTCCAAGCATTGCACACCGTTTACTTGCTATTTTGTTACTTGTTTGCTCGCAGCGATATTTATTTCACATCACGTTTGCTACTTATAATCATCTATACCACTTGTATTTCACTATCTCTTCGCCGAACTAGTGCACCTATACATCTGACAAGTGTATTGGGTGTGTTGGGGACACAAGAGACTTTCTGTATCGTAATTGCAGGGTTGCTTGAGAGGGATAGCTTTGACCTCTAACCTCCCTGAGTTCGATAAACCTTGGGTGATCCACTTAAGGGAAACTTGCTGTTGTTCTACAAACCTCTGCACTTGGAGGCCCAACAAGTGTCTACAAGAATAGAAGTGCGTAGACATCATGTCGCACCTTGGCCCATGTAGGTCGGATTTCTCCTTTCCAAGTACATATCGGCCCTCCGGGCAGGTGAACCCCACCTATGGGACCCCTGCAAAACTTTTGGAATTTCACCAATACAATACCGGAAAATTCCCAATCTTTTGCAGAACCCAAATTTAACTTTGCCATATATAATTCTTATTATCTTGACCGGGGACGGCTCCGGTAGCGTTTCCCCCTCCAATATTTGCAGGTTCAGCCTATGTTTCATGGTTTCGTGTTTCTCCACCGCCTCCTCGCGAGAATGCCTCAAGGAGTCTTTATATAGGGGTTTTTAGGTCAAGCCTGTCCATCTGAGAACAAGTCGGCGCCATTGGAGGCTCGAGGTGCAAACAAGCATGGGTGGCATGGTCTGGGCTGGGGTATGTGCCACCTGTGCTCGTTTGGGCCTCGTTGGCCCTCTCGTGTGCTTCTTATCCTTATTCTGATGCTCTTTCTCCAGGGAAAAATAATAATGCCAGAAGCATCCTAGCTCCGTTTGAGTTTCGGAAGGTCCCTCAAACTTAAAAATACACAAAAGAGGACTTTCCTATTCTGCAGAGTTATAAACTGAATAAAGGGGATCGATGGAAAATCCCCGTAAATCAATGCAAAACATGAATATAACATCTCATAGAATGTAAATATGATGGAATAAGTGGCAATAAACTACAATGTTTATGTATACATTTAAATGCATCACTGATCATCTCTCTAGGATGGAAAATACTACTGATGATCCTATCCCTATTGATGATAGTTTTCGAATAGAATAGTTAGCAAGTATTAAAGTTGAAACTCCCTGGTTTGCGGATTATGCTAACTTCATTGTTGCAAAATTTATGCCTGCTTGGTTTAATTTGCAGCAAAGAAATAAATTCTTTTATGAGCCCAGGCAATGTTTTTGGGATGATCCTTACAAATACAAGAAAGGTGTGGACGGTATTGTGCGGAGATGTGTACCTGAGCATGAGCAATAAGACATCATTAGAAAGTGTCACTCGACTGCTTATGGAGGTTACCGTTCAGGTATGAGAACCAGAGCTAAGGTATTGCAATCTGACTTTTATTAGCCTACTTTATTTAAAGATGTTGTTGAATTTGTTAATACTTGTGATGAATGCCAACAAGCTACAGGTAATATTAGTAAGAGACAAGAAATTCCTATATGAATTATTCTCTACCACTTGATCCCTTTGATGTGTGGGGGTTTGACTTTATGGGCCCCTTCCTGCCGTTAAATAGTCATACTCACATTTTGGATGCAGTTAATTATGTCACTAAATAGGTGGAAGAAATACCAACAAGACATGCAGACCATCTCACCACAATGAAGATGCTCAATGACACCATCTTTCCCAGGTTTGGTGTACCCATCTATCTCATGACCGATGGTGGTTCTCATTTTAAACATCGTGCTCTTATAAAAACTTTGGGAAAGTTTTGAATCACTCATAGAATAGCTTCCCCATACCATCCTCAAACTAGTGGCCAAGTTGAGTTGATAAATATAGATACTAAAATGATTTTGCAAAAGACAGTGAATAAGTTTATATCAGATTGGCCTAAAAAGATTACTGATGCATTATGGGCTTATAGAACAGCTTCTAAAAATCTTATGGGCATGTCTCCTTATAAAATGGTTTATGGTAAAGCTTTTCATCATCCTCTTGAGCTAGAACACAAAGCTTTTTGGGAAATTAAGCAGCTTAACTTTGACTTCAAGACTACTGGAGAGAAGAGGATCCTCGACATCCACCTCCAGGAGGAGTGGAGAAATGAAGCTTACGATAATTCCAAGATGTTCAAAGAGAAGATCAAAATTTGGAATGAAAAGAGGATACAATATAGAGAATTCAAACAAGGTGACCAAGTATTATTGTTCAATTCTCGTTTCAAGTTTTCTGCGGGTAAACTAATCTTCAGGTGGAGTGGACCATACAAGATTCAAGAAGTTTATCGCTCGGGAGCTTTGAGACTTAAAAGGGACATTAAAGGTATACCTCATACTATTAATGGTCAACGTTTAAAACATTATCTTGTAGGACAAAAGTTTGCAGGAAATGTCAAAGAGATGAGTTACACTTCACTGGATGAGTGAACACCAAAAAATAGTCTTGTGAGGAATCCAGAATTCAATAAAAAGGAACTTTTTGATATGTAACTTTCTCGGAATCTCACAAAACTTATGGAAAGTCATTATTTATGGAAATAACGAAGGTACGTGAAAAGAAACAATGATTTGGAGCTGAGGTGGAGAAGATAGGCTCCACCACGCGGCCAGGACCTGGCCCATGTGGTGCAGGGGTTCTTCCCCCTCCCAACTCTGTTTAGCCTCCATTTCAACTCCAGGCCTCCGTCATTACCTAAAAATCATTTATATGTACTTGCCTCGGTCGTTCTAATCTCGCGTCAACTCTTTTTTACGAGAACCTTGTTTCCAGTCCTACAGCATTTTAGATCCATCATGGAGACACCTCAAGAGAAGGAGAAAACATCGTGGATATCAAGGAGGAAGAGGTCATCAACCCCTACCTCAACTCTGTGATAACTCCCCCAAAGACCATCACCTTTGAAGATGGCGTGATCCATGTTGAGGAGGAGAAGGCACCTAAGGAGACGAGAGACATTGAGGAGAGGTTGAGGAAGCTTGAAAATGTTGTATTCGGGTATGGGAAAGCTATAGAGTGAGGCTTAGATGCTCATTACCTCATGAATCGTGATCTAGGAAAAAGTTAATCTTATGAGGATAGAATAAAAGATCTAGCGAATAAGTTCTTCTGGTGCAATGATAGTTTGGATAGAATGGAGAGTGACCTTTGGGATCAAGAGAATCAAAACTGTGAGAATGAGGATGCTTAAAGAAGATTGCCGAGGGAGCCTTGCTCAAGGTGAATGAACCCTCAGCCTCATTCAGCAATGGGAGACCTTTCCACTGGAAGTTAGATGAATGGGACAGGCACATGACCCTGAAGAGTGAAGAAGAGTTACCAACACCTCCTAGCTTATTCTAAGCTTGGGGGAGGTAGACCTAGTATTCTACTTTCTAGTTTGCATAGTTTTTGCTTGACCCCTTTTTGCTAGTTTGGTTAGTCCTTAGCGAGGAATTTCTTTTAGGTCTTTCAAGCTTTATGTATCTATCTATCTATTTATCGATTTGTGAGCGATATTGTGGGGGCCCCGGACTAGATGTCTGAAACACCCATTATGCATACAATTCATGATCCCAGAAATGCTCATGAATCCACATAACCAAGTTGATATAAAATACAACATCCATTACATTACCGAGTATAAAGTCTTGCATAGATGCCTTGATGGCAAGTTCATCACATTCATAGCAGCGGAAACTCTAGAAGCATCATCGGACCCAAGTCAAGCCTTAACCGGACAGGCAGCTGACTAGGAGAATGTCCTAGTTCGCATAGTCATCATCATAGCCTTCTTCTCCATTGAACACCTTCTCGGAGTCTGGCCAAGTTAATAGCCAGGAACAAAGCCGTGAGTACATTTGGAATTGTACTCGCAAACCACCTAAGATGAGAAAATATGGAAAGATATGCTAATATGGCTGTAGCAAGGGTGGCTCTATTCTAAGGTTTATTTTATTTTAAAGTTTCTCGTGTCGATATAGCATCTCTATATCTTTGTTGAAAAAACATTTTTGAAACAACTTTTAGTAAAAACTCTAGGAAGGGTGGTGACCCAAATTGTCATTTCCTCTAATCCATCCTCATTTTCCATGGCAGTACCCCCATGGGTACTCCGAACCATCTCCTCTTTCCTTTTTCCATAAAACCTTTTTAAAACAAAAACAGCCCAGGTTAAGTATGGCCATTCCAACCGTCCATGACCAAGGACTCGGCTATTCGAATAGATTTACACTCTGCAGAGGTTGTACACTTTACCCACACCATCTGGATACCTATCGTGTGGGCATCATCCCTACATAACAACATATGCCACGACAAGCACCCGATCAAAGCCTTTCGCTTATTCATCCTAGTATAGGCACCTACCCTACGGGCTTAATCTCTCCGGCACCATGGTAGTCCACTTTCCACTTAACCACGACACCATCGCCACGTCAAGAGACCCATAGTATCGTCTGGCCGTAGGCAACTATGGTGTATTTCCCCATAAAATAGCAACCCGGCTTCAAGGGATCAAACACCCCTATAGATTTGTGAGGTAGCCCATACTAAGACAAATAAACTACGGACTAAGCCCCGTCCCATTCCAAGGTAATGTGGTTGCATGGGATTAAGTTGGTTTGGCGAACACTTATACGCAGTGCTTTTTTATAAAAACTCATTCATCAACTCCATTTAACCTTTTCATTGAAATACTTAGAAAACTTTCTTTTTACAAGACATACACTTGGGCAAGGTCAAGCCTTCCCAAGGTTTTAAAAACATTTCCCAAAGATTTGAGTTTCCCAACCTAGAGTTTGTGTTCCACTAAACAAGGCTACAAGGGGTAACATGATGGTAAGCATCAAGCTACTACTAAATAATGGAGTAAGTAGGTGTTGAGGGGTGTCATCTTAAAGATGATATCAAGTGACTAGTGGAGCCTAGTCGCCAATGAATCGCTATCAAGAGGTAATAGCAATTACAAAAAACAATGCATCTTTGAATAAACATAAATGGAAAGACTTGCATAACTAAAACTAGGATCAAGATATGCAACAAGTAAAGGTGGCTTGCCTTGGGTGGCGTGTCCCTGGTTGTCTTCAAAGTCTTCAGGGTATTTTTCTTCCCCTAACTCGTCAACGGTCGGATCTAGCATCGCGAAAGAAAGACAAGGTACAAAATCAACATACAAGCGCACACACCATACCAACACACCACAACAAGCAATTCGATAAATGCACTCAAGAGGTTCAAATAAATAGTTTGTTACTACTCAAAGTTGCTGCAAAAACATTGTCAAAGTTTTAGGATTTTCAAACATTAAGGGTTCTCTTAAGCTTCAACAAAAATTTGAATTTAAACAAAGCATGGTTCAACAATAAAATCACTATTTAAACTACACAAGGGATAAGGGTAAGGGACTAGTGGAAATAAAAAGGTAAGGTCTTGGTTAAGCTACTGCAATTTGGTCCTAACAAATTGGATGATTTAAAAGAAAACTGCAAGCATTTAAACATTTCAGATTTTTGAAACTAGGTGAACTTAACGCTATGCACCAATTAAATTACCACGAAAATAAAAGAGAGCAAACTGAAAAGAGTCTAGTTCTAACAGATAGGTAACGAAATTTTGAATCTAAGGGCGTTGGTTTCACTCCATTTGGGTTTACGGTTTTGAAACTATTCGAATTTGAAGTCTGCAGTAACCAAACAAAGATTAAATATTTTCCCTAAAAAAACTAAGCGGGCAGGATTCGTTCATGGGCCAAGCGAGTAGAGCAGGCCGGCCCAACTACACGCACCCGCCATGGAAAAAAGAAAAAAATGAAAGGGTATCAGGGCACCCAGGCCGTTGGATTAGAAGGATCTGACGGCTGGGGACCCTTCTCCTTCGCTGAGCTTGCACGGGGGCTGAAGCCTAACGAGAAATGGCGGCGGTGCTAGGGCTGGAGGCGGGACTCACCGAAGGGCGGTGGCGGTTGGCGGCGAGGTGGCGGCGGGCTCGCAGGCATTCAAGGCGGCTTCAGGCAGTGTCTCCAGCTCCGGGGACGTCGTTTCCTGCGGCGACCCGAACCTCTCCTCCGCTGGTGGCGCTCCCAGATAAAGCTTGACGGCGGCATCTCCGGGCGGTTCTGGGCAAAACGGAAGGGTGGGTTAGGATGCTGAGATGAAGGGAAAAAAATTTTACAAGGAAAAGAGGCTGGGGGAAGCTCAGAGTGGGCGGCCACCTCCTCGTCTCCTCGCAGAGAACTCCGGCTCTCCCTCGCTCTCTGTAGCGAGAGGGAGAGAAGGGCAGTGCTCTCGCGCCTAGGAGTGAGGTGTGGAGGAGAGGGGAGTGGTGTGTGGAGGAGAGGGGAGTGGTGTGTGGAGTGAGGTGTGGAGGAGAGGACATGGGAGTGGTGTGAGCTGCGGGAATGGGCGGTAGTGCCCCTGGGTGGTGGCAGTAGCCAATCCTTGAGCGAGGGCAGACGTCACGGTGATGGCGCAGGCTGACGTATGGACGCGGACGTCAGCAAGGGAGGGGCGCTAGGGTTGGCTCGGTCTCTTCCTCTCCTGGCGATGTAATGGCAGGCCTGGGAGCGTGACAGGGTCGACCAACCATTCTGTCTCCCTCCTAATCGATGGAACATGCATGGACTGGAGGGGAGAGGTCACGAGAGGGGGGTTGTGGGCTGGGCTTTTGGTGAGAGGAAAATCAGAGAGAGGGAAAATTAGAGAGATGGGCAGGCCTTGTTTGAAAAACAATCAAACTTGGCCCAAAGTTTGAAACCAAGATGGTTTTTTTTAGAGAATTTGAGGAGAGAAGAATTTGGTGGTTAGGTGTTTTTCTTCATTTCTTTGAAGAGGGGATCAAAGAATTTAGTTTCAAAGTTTTTAGAGCACTCAAGATGAGTTTGCATATGAATAGGAACTATTCATATGTGAATTTGCAAAGAAGAGGTTCCAATAGAAGAAAAAAATTCTTTGAAAAGAAAAAGTTGGGGTAGAATCAATTTGGAGATAGGGTGCTCGATGAATTTTTGGGGAAAACAAGGTATTAACCTTTTCAATATTCATGGGGACATGAGTTGGAGATAAAATAGGTAGGGATTTGGAATTGACCAAAAATAAGTTTTTGCAGATAGAAGGTGAGTATGTGGGCAAAATTTTGGTGAAGATAAAAGGCGGGTGATAAGAGGATCCAAGGTAGTGTGGGCATTTTTGCGTTTCTTTCCAAGATTTAGGAATTAGAGATTTTATGGGGGAGGGTTTTAGTGGTGAAGCTTGATCAACAAGGATTAATGTGAAGTCCGAAGTGAAGATAAAACTTCAGTACACAACTAGTGATCATCACAAAGTAAGCACAACAAGTAAGAACTTAAGACAAGGTCACAAACAGAGCTATCATGCAGCAGAGGAAATAAAGTTTTTGTTGGCTCCAAAATTTACACAACTCAAAACCACCACTTAAATCTAGGGTTACAAAAGTGGGTTGTTACAGATATAATATAACCAGGGTGTGATGTTTGCTTTTACTCATTTTGGAAGAGTGGGATGACTCCCATATGCTTATCTAATTTTTACTTTGAGATCATTGATGCACTCTTGGTGGAACTTTAATTGAGCAAGCTTGATCAATTTGAAATATTAATAAAAATTATTATTGAAGAAGTTGAAACATCATTTGAGTTGGTGGTATTCCATTATGAGAAGAAAATTGTTTTTCTAACGAAGAGCTATTGTCTTTGGAAAGGGGTGAGTTAAGAGGGCATGAGATAATCTAGTTTGTTATCACATGTAAAGGTGACTAGTTATTTATAGACCTTTCAATGACTTGAGAAAAAGAAGGATAAAAGAAGCAAAAAAAGAAAAAAAAGAAAGGGCAAGTGAAAATCACAAAGAAAAAGAAAAGGAGAAAAAGAAAAGAAACAAGTAGAATTAGGGGCAAGTGAAAGCCTAAAGGAAAGAAAGAAAAAATAAGTGCGAAAGTGAAATAAAAAGTCATTGAATGGTCCATGAGTAGTGGTACTTTACAGGTGTCGATGACTAGACGATCAACCAAAGCTATGTTAAATAGTGGAGGTGTCAACCACGGTGATTAATTTCATGCTTTTCTTGCTTATCGGTTTTTGGGGACACTGGTTTACCTTTAGATGATCATGTGGCTTTCTTAGACTAGGATTTTTAATTGTAAACTCTTGGGAAGTGTATAACTTGTTGGAGAAATAAAAAGTTGATTCAGTTGTCCAGCTTGTGATGGCATTGTTTCCATACAAAGAGGGGGTCATATGATCACCATTGAAGAGTATTTGATTTTATTGTGGTTACTTCCCATGCCGACAAGAAAGGTAAAATCTATGATGATACTTTGCTCATATTATTTGATCAACCACAAGTTCTTTGCATGGTATTTCATTCACTTGTTTGCTTGCGGACGAGCAAATGTTTAAGCTCAGGGGAGTTGATATGTGGAAATTGTATCATCATATTTGGCTATTTTGACTTGAGATTTCCTTCACAATAGGTTGATCTTGAGTTATTTGATCACTTTTAGATGATTTACAGGGGTCTTCCTCACAACCCGCTATGTTTTGTATATTTTGGACTTTCATGGACCTTGGCAGAGTCAAACAGGCCTAGAATTTTTACTGAAGAAGTTTTCCATCAGAAGAAGCAGTGTCAGTGCAAAGGAGAGACGAGGGGCCGCGTGAGGGCCAAATTAGGGGCCACCAGGCGGCCTAGTTTCCTATTCACATGGTGGGGCCCACCTTCTCCCTCGTGTGTTGCCTCCTTGCCTCCTTTTTACGAAACCTCCATATCATGGAAAAAAGGATGCCCTAATATTTACGTAGTTTTCTGAGATGGTGGCGGAGGCAATAGTCCTCTTCTTATCCAGCAAAGGGATTATCCTGCTGCTCCGAGGCCACCGCGGAGGGGAATTCGACACCATCTTCGTCATTGGCACCCCTTGGCATGGGGAGAGGTTTCATCTTCATCGTCTACAACAACATCACCACCATCATCATCATCCCCTCCAAGAGCGATGTCATCCCCCTCACAGTTTGTGTAGATTGGAACCCTAGATCGCCTTGGCGAACTCTGCGCATTCTTGAACTTGGGGAATCGAGATTATTTTTGGTGAAGTTATATTTTCAGATTGTGTTGTATTAATTATACTACTGGTCATGATCATGTTTCATCATTGTGAGTGGTTCTCTATGTTCCTGAGGCCTTAGGATGACTTAACTGTCGTTTCTATGTAATATGCATTGAGTAAATGTTCAAGTTTTATGTTTTGATGTGGTTCTATCATGGTAATATGCGAACGTCGACTATGCATTAATTCACCTCTATGGGCTCATAAGGCTGCACCTTAGAGCAAGGATATGATCATAAACTGTGAGTGACAACAACATAGTTTTGATCCATAAAATTGTGATAAGGGGGTTCCTTATCGGGGACCTTAGAGTCTAAGGAAGTGGTTGGAATTTTTAGTCTTAATATTTCTCTTGCTATTTATCATTAGGTGATCTTGAGATCATTCATTAGGTTGTGTTTTCTCTTTTAAGAGGCAGCACCTATTTTTGGCTCCGTCCAATGAGACTAGAACTTGATACTTTATTTGTCAAATTATCGTAGAAACTTGTTTGATAAGTTAATCCAGGTTCACCTCGAGAACGTTTGTTTCATATACGTGCACTCAAGCTTGTCTTCTTGTGCATAAAGGATTAGGCTTTCTTTGAAAAGAGCGGTTACTTTTTATCTTATTATTTGCTTTTACTTACTTGTTTGCTCTCTTGCAGTTACAACCAAAAATACCAAAACACTTTGGAGCTATTAGTGTTTCTGTACCAGCTTGTGAACCAATTCCTTCACCTCCTCGTGGGTTTGACGACCTTTTCTTTATTGAAAGGTACTACAATTTAACTCCCTACACTTGTGGGTTATCAAGCCACGTCTGTTTTCTTCTTGAAGATCCATTTACACTCGACAACCTTTTGGTTATCAGAGTCCGGGTTAATCACCGCTTCCTCATAGTTTTTAGGTTGATCATTTTCCAAGAACGTAACACTTAAGACATGTTTACCATATCACTCAAGAGCAGTACATGCCTTGTCAACCTGCGATTTTTAGTATGGCAATCATTCAAAGTTTCATGATCATTACGATTAGCTATTCTCCTCTAGTCGGTGTAAATGACACCAAAACATTTTCTGGCGTTGTGCTACTCTCTAATGTGGGAGAAGATTCAACAACCTCATCTAGCTTTACCTTCCTCCCACTCACTTCTTTTGGGAGAAACATATTCTCGAGAAAGGATCCATTCTTGGCAACAAAGATTTTACCTTCAAATATGTGATAGAAGGTATACCCTATAGTTTCCTTAGGGTATCCTACGAAGACACATTTTTCCGCTTTGGGTTTGAGCTTATCAAGCATCAACCTATTGACATAAGCCTAGAATCCCCAAATTTTAAGAAGAAACGATAACTTAGGCTTATTACCATACCATAACTCATATTGCGTCGTCTCAATTGATGATGACATGACTCTATTCTTCAAAGTGTCACTTGTTGAGACTCCAAGCGCAGAGTGATGCAGCAAGAGAAGTTTTCTCTACAATGGTGGCTCGAGGTTTATGTCGTCACTCTTCTAGCAACCCGCAAAAGCAAACAAACAGCTTTGCATCCCCAACTAACGGTGGTGGTCGTCAGACACCAACATCTCGCAAGTTTAAAAAACCGAAATAAAACAAAGTTAGTTACCATAGTTTTTGTGATTTTCAGTTCAATAGCAACAAGTAAAGCAACATAAAAGTTACAAGAGAACTTTCTTATGATTAAAACAGGACTGAGGATCATGGGTTTCACTTGATCTTTCACTCTTATAAACATAGTGGTAATAAAGCACAAACAACAAAGAGCATGCAAACACACAAGATGTCATTGATAAGCATAAATATGGCATAACATTCTAAAATAGAGCCAATGCAAAATAGCAACTCACTAATACTCATTTGACAAGGGAGTCCACCTGAAGTCAAATTTAAGAACTAATAGAGTATTACATTAAGAACTATAACATGATGTTGAAAACACATATGCATCCTTGCAAGCAAGGCATCCTTTCTGTCACTAAATGTTTATGCAAGATAATCCTTTCGCCCTATTGAGCCAACCATAGAAAGGTAAAACCATAGTAGTCCAGAGATTTCTGTCACTTCCCCAAACTCACTACAAGATTGCTCGAACTAATGCACACATACCCACACGCTCCCTAGCATACTAGTTCGATTAGAATAAGCATACTAGAACAAGGTAACATATACATCTACTCGTACATCGAGAACATAAACATCTTTGCATCTCATAAATATAAGATCCACCATAAGGGTAATACAAATATGATCACAATCATGATAGGTAGCTCATGTCACTTTAATCAACCAAGCACAAGAGAGAGTTTGATACAAGTTACTTCCACTATCCCATAGCCCAAGGGGTAAACTACTCCCTTTGTATCATGTTGCTGAAGGAGATGGTGTCGATGGAGTTGAAGGGGCAGCCAGGAGCAGCTCCGGCAGCCTCTCCGCTCCAATCCTCGCGGTCTGCAGATCGGTTTGGTGTATTTCGTGTTTTTCTGTTGCCCCCGTCGTGAGATCACACGGGGGTCCTTTTTATAGTTGGTTTTAGGTCACAATGTGCGTCAAACGGACGCTCAAGGCACCAGGTGGGCCCCACCACATGGTTAGACTTCTGGCTCGCATGGTGGGCCCTATATTCGCTCTCATTGCATCCCCATGTTGACTTCTTCTTCTAACCATTCTCTAATTCCAAAAAAAGATTATGTGGCAACAATTTGGGGTCCATTTGACGTTCGAAAGGTCCCTAAAAGTCAAAAGCACACAAAAACAAGAAAATCTGCTTTCAGTGTTAAAACCAAATGAAAGAAGATCGTTTAAAAAATCCCTGAAATCAATGGAAAACATTTCCAGGTCCTTATAAAATTATCAAATATATAAGAATATGACCTAATAAACTACAAAAATCATGGATGCATTTTGCATGCATCCATGGATTAAGATGGAGTCCTATTTAAAGTGAATGCGGTTCTCTCCAATGCATAACACCAAAACGATAGTGGTAGATTGGCAAGAGACATTATAGATTACACCATATCTAATAAAGTGTTATTACAATATTCAGACACACCATTACGTTGTGGTGTTCCAGATGGCGTGAGTTGTGAAACAATTCGTCAAGCTTTTAGATGCATACCAAATTTATAACTCAAATATTCAGCTCGACAATCGGATCGCATAAAATTTATTTTCTTGTTACAACATTTTCTACTTTATTTTGAAATTCATGTGAACCAACAAAAAATAAGGCAAGGAAATCCTGGCATAGAGTGTTTGGGCACCCTTTGACTCGCACCCAAATATCATACAGTCCCCACTTTTCAATTTGTTTAGATAGAAGACCACTCCTCAAAGTACATAACAACTTTGGAATTGTCAAGCTCTAGGTTTTTGATCTTCTTGAGACTAGCCATATCATCTTTGGTGGGTAGGATAACCTTGAAAATCTCATCCGCCGCTGTCGCTATCTCCCACTTCTTATTTCCATGTAACACGCAATCAAGTTCGTTAAATACTTCTTGAATAGTCATTGAGCCTCCTGTGACCCGTACCACATGTGTTTTTTAGCCGAACATCATTAGACTTTTGATTTTCAAACTACAACAAGTCCTCCCGACAAATTCCATAAGTAATGGCAGTAGGTTTTGGCACATTTAAGAAGTGACAATTGACATCCTTGTGCAAAGCCAAATCACAATAAATGCATAAGACCGTTGTATATGCCTAAATGACCTGCTGGAAGATTACACCGAAAGCAAAGAGTCTTGTCTTGCTTCTTACTCTTAGCCGCGGCAGAAACTAAAGCACCTTGATTAGAAATTGGGGTAATATGCGGCACACCTTGTTGTTTCATAGCATCACAAGCACCCATCACCCCTTGGGAAACCAAAGTATTCCCAGAGTACTTGATGCAAGATCCTGTTGGTCTACATTGTTGCGAACCTTGGCACAATCGCCTCGTGGAATGAAGTTGTTCCATCCCATTCCACGGCCACCGTTGAAACCACCTCTACCACCATATAATTAGTTATTGTACGGATTACAGTAGCCTTGTTTGCCACCATAGCTATAGCCTTGACTATAATTGTTGCATCCATCATAAAAACCTTGATCAAATTCGCCGAACTAACCATTGAAGTCGGTCGATCCCTCATTCCCTTAATAGGTTCCCTCCACTACTTTCACCCTGGAAATCTTGAGGAGGGTAGCCATATTTTCCCCTTCCCCCACCTCCTCTTCCGCCATAGGGTCCCTCCTGCCAGCCAAATGGTGATCTAGGGGCCCGGCGGTCGAAACGGCCCCCATCTTGCCGTGCGGATAGGGTCCTGCTCTACACGTTGTCGGCCATGGTGGTCTAGCACCTCGACCAGCCATGAGGAGTCCACGAGCAAGGCGGAACGGAAGGTGTGGTGAGTTGAGAGATCGGGTTCAATCGGGATGAAACCCTAAAAGCCCTCTAATGAACATCGAAGTGAGCCTTGTGCCCTGGTGTTTTTTTAATAATTGACTCTGTAGTTCCTTGTGATCTGGCCATTCTTTGTGCACGGCATGTGAGCTATTTTGGGCCTTGTGCCCTAAAATTCTGCTCAGTTCTAAATATTTTGAATTTTCCTTGCATCTACCAAAAATACTACAGTACCGTTGTCTCCGGCCAGAACCTACTCGCCAACGAACGTCGTCGCAAGCCAAGGCCGGATTTCTTCCGCTCATGTCGTGTTACGGTGATCCAACCCTTGGATTTGAAATCCTCGAGGAAAAAGTGGATGGTGAGGGGACCAGCCGTTTGAACTCCAGTGATGGTTTCTTCAAACTGCCATGCCAGAACAACTTTGCGGTTGGAGACACGGCGACCTCCTTTGCCACCCATCTCTGCAGCTTTCTCTTTTCCTCCCTCCTAGATTTCCTAGCACAAGCTATTGAAGATCAATTTTCAAAAGATTTGATTGAAGAACGTACATATATATAGCATAAGGGCGAGTCAGATTACGGCGATCTCTCCTCTTTATCGTCCAACTAGTAAAAGTGTACGTACAACGCACGTGTAATATATAATATTAAGATTGAAGTTTTAAAGTGGAGGTTTAGAAGTAGTTATATAAACATCACATAGTATGTCAATTGTGCAAAGTTTAATGTAAGACAGTGATGCGCTGGTAACAACGACTGCGTGCCGGGAGGGCCGTTCTGGTCCCAAACTTGACACAAACATATCTATTGATTATTTATAAGAATAAAATGCCATTCAGAAAACATAAATATAGTCCCACACACAATTTAGAACTTCTATGCTACAAGGCGACCAACCACTGTACGTGTTACTTTTATTATTTTGGACAATAATGTCTAAAGTCTAATCAAGCTCATCCATCTTCGTCGCTCCCTTCATGCCCTCAGTTATATATCCAAATAGATACTTGATCGAGGAGGTAGGTTTCATCGAGGAGGTAGGTGTGCGGCTAGATTCATATTTTGTCTTCTTTGAGGGAGATTCTTGTGTGGGATCGACATGTCCCTCGTAGATGTCCCTCCTATATAACACCAACCTTTTGACATGCTCCCGAATCGATGTGCCAGTACGGACATGCGCCCTGACACCTAAGATATAACAAAACAAGTAGTTAGAATGAAAGAACATATAATATAACAGACAATATTTGAGTCGACTTGATACCTACCTTCGAAAATATCAAACTGCAAGCGGCAACCTGTGAAGCTGTGGGTGCATTGTATCTTCGCTGGTCCAATCTTATATCCGTGTTAAGTGAAATCCTATATTCTTCTAGGTCTGGAACAGAGCCAATGCTCTTAAAAATTTGCACGTACGGGTTGTTCTCTAGTATCCTCAGAATATTGTGTATGATATTTACATCAAGATCTGGAGACCGCTTCACTCTATGTTCCAAGGTCTCATCAGTATCATAGATGTAGAGCTGTAGATGTCTAGGCCCATGACCAGCAGGTACCAGGTCGTCCATCTTATGATACAGTGCCCTTGTGCACGAAATGTATATACACCTGTTCTCGAGGCATTGCTCACATTCTTATCAAGGGTGACTCCAAGGCTTGTGAAGGAGAAGTGGGTGTTGAAATACCTTATGTTCTTTCTGAAATATTTTGCATCTTCATCATCTTGACTCGTAAATAACCGTTGCAACTCTTCAGGAACTTCAGGGGTAACAATATTGACCTTTCCTTTTCTGCAACAGAACGCCGGGCCCTCATATTGGAGCATTAATCTGGGTAACAATATTTTGCATCTTCATCATCTTGCTCCACAATGTTCGCAGTCTTGTACTTGCTTGAGAACATGATGCTTCTTTGGTAGATTATGATACACATAGTCGTAAGGATCATTAATCTGGTTAATTGTAGTATCACCAGTTGTCACTCCCCACGAATCAAACACATCGCCTGCAAAGAAATGACAAGTAGGTACAATAAATCACCGGCCCAAATTACATATGAGACTATATTTCTATGGTAGTTGCACAAGTTACCTTGACCATTAAAAATTCTGCATTCGTCGTCATCATCATGCATTGTTTGTTCATCTTGTATGGTGTCCAAGGTAGCTATTAGAAAAACACGTTGAATCGGGTTAGAGTATTGGATAGTCGAATGTACATATTACAAAAATATGTACGTTTTCTGTATATGAAGGATGAAAATGGTTGGTATGTATTGTATTTTTACCATCACACGTAGCACTTTCTTCAACTGGTTCAAAAATATTTTCAGGATCTGATTCATCATCACTGTGCGTGTCACCTAGATAAGCAATAATAACACAATTATAGGTAGATATAATATGTGAACACATGAAGAACTATATATCTGAGGCAAACAATACCCGATGGGTTAATTTTGGAAGATTGTGGTTGCATGCTAGGTGTGCAGCGTGGTGTGATCAAGGGTGAATTGTGTTCCCAGACTTTTTTCTTGTACTCACGCATATTTTGCAAGCATACATACTTCTGTTCATTTGTCATTGATGAGGGCGAAGCCAGAAAAATTGGGCACTGGGGTCAAAGAAACTTGCAACACTAGTTTGCAACATTTTTAATGGTGTCATTTTTGCTTATGTGCTATAACTATAAGGCTTTGAGTCTTCGGCGTCGGTGTCAATTGGCACCGGTGAGTACACTATAGCTCCGCCCCTGTGAGTACCTTTCCCTTTCACGTTGTCGTTTCTGGTCAGAATTATCACGCTGCCTTTTCTTCTCAGAATATGAACTTTTTTCAACGAAGCTAGTTTGCCCATGCCCCCCTGCACAGGCTGAACTGTTCTGAATTTCATCGACGTATCTCACATCAGGAATGCACGACAAATTACTGTGTAGCCACTCAGTATCATCCTCGACAATCATAGCTATGTCGCAAGAAATAAAGATGAAAATGTGAGACAATCCGAGCAGACAAACATAGCTCGTACTTTAAGTTAATTTATAAATTGTGGATGTTACCATGTGTTTCATCTACTAGACTGAATGTAGGCAGACAATTCGGGCTTGATTCTGCACAATCCATACAGCCAGAGAAGAATCAGCTAAGTACCATAAACGTAGTTATTGCAAATTATACTCAAAGCAGGTATATGTACCTATTGAATGTGGCATGGTTATGTTGCTCATCGGGGTACACTGTCTTTGAGACACATTTACAGGATTAGCAGAACTCCTTTTTTGTTGGCGGGCTAGACGTTGTTTTTGTATATACTGTGCCTTCTTCTCTTAAGACATTCGTGCATACCAACTTTGACTATTTTACTTTTTGTTACCTCGACTATTGTTCGATAAGTATGCAATAGAGCCAGACTCACCAGTACGTGGTATAGAAGCGCCCGTTGGATACTCAGAAACATTACTGCAGTCCATAGTAGCATGAACATCTGAATATAGAAAACATAGGTACAGATTTATATAGCAATATTTGTATGCAACACAAACAACATGATGTCACATATTATTGTACCTGCTGTCAGATTAGGTGCCCCATATTCATATGTTTGGACTGAATGTAGGTGAGGAATTTCTGATGCATATGTGGGCAGAACATCGGGATCCGGTCCTACAAAAACAGTGCAGAAGATAAATCAGTATTCCATACATAATTTTGCTTTACGAAAACATGCATCCAAGATGTTTGCGAGGTAAGAACCGATGACCTCCTGCAGGTATTATGTTCGACAATTGGGTGACTCCTAATTGTAGAGTCACCGGTGTTGTGTTTTCGTCATCCACAGGTTGCCTTGAACTTGCTAGCTTTTTTTAGTTCTCGTGCTTGGCGCCGACGCTTTGAAATTTCATCTTTATTTCTTGCGTAATATTCTCGATCCCTTTGCCGTTTGACCTCTTTAGGATCTGCATATATGGCAGAAATCAATATATGTCGACATGATAATAAGTGATCTCAAACCGCGGCCCATTGATAATAATCACCTAGCTTTGGATCATTGGTTATGTCTTGTAATGGATTGCGCTTGGAGGATGACATCTGTGTTATTGTACTGAGAAAGAGAAAGATGGCAGACGTCAGGAGGTAGCCCGATGGTAATCTGAGCTTTTCCAATTGGAAATCCATTCCTAAATTGCATTAATATGAATTTGTAAACTGATGATCTGGGTGTTCAAATACAGTGCGGGCGTGCTGTATGAGGCGGCGGCCGGCGACGTCTTGCGGCCTGGCGTCGGGCCTCGGGCAGGCTGTTTGAGGCGGCGACCGGCGCCGACTTGTCTGGCGTTGGGCGACGGTGGGAGACGGCGTGGCGGCGTTAGGGCGTCCTGCGATAGCAGGATGGCGACAGGCGATGTCGGCGGCGGCGGCGGGATGTCGTCGGGCGGCGGGATTGCGTCGGGCGGCGGGCGGTGGCACTCTGGCGGTTGCGGCGGCGTCGGGAGTCTGGCGGTCGCGGCGGCGTGGTGGAGGCGGACGGCGTCGTGTACTCGGGTGGCGGCTTCGGCGGTCAGTAGTTGGGCCGTGAGGGTGCAGGTGTTTAGGCGCTGATTGGTTGACTGATTTTTTCCCAAATCGGTGTGTGTCCGTGTGGTGTCCGGTGGAGGTGTCTTAGCGTTAATCCTGGTCATTAGATGGTAATTTGATGGTTAAATTTTATTGGATCTGCCCCCTTCTGTGTCTTTTTATATTGACTAGGAAACATGCCCGCGCGTTGCAACGGGAAAGAAAAAACTATTGTACCACAGACATATAAATTAAGTTTTTCATTGGTACATTTAGCGTGAGCGTGTCCATGGCGCGCTTGCAGCCATATGCGCCACTACTGTCTTCTTTGCCCCTTCTCCCCACCGCTTCAGCTAAGCCACTCGGTACATGCCATGTTTTAATTTTTTAATCTAAATTCGGGTTTCATTCCTCGCTATCCAAATGGACCATGGAACCTTAAAAAAAGCACATATAATATTCTTTGTTTGGTTTTCGGCTATATAGCTGGAGATTAGAATTTTCTGGTATCTTGTCAAAATCGGTTGAGAAAATGTGTAATAGGACAAAAGTGTGAATTTAAACACCAGTGCACAATAATTGAAAGGACATTTGTCCGTTTCTACTTTTTTGATTTACAATAACATAACTATGTTTTGTGTGAACTAATATTTGAAATATATGCATACAGGTTTAAGTTCACAGGTGAAGGGGTTTTCATGCACAAAAAGAAAGATGGTCGAATCACCTGCCAAAAGTGGGCGAGTTCGGCCCAGAGGCCGGTCTCAGGCCGGACCATCCGGCGGCAGACCGGGCCAATCCGGCGGAGCCACCGGACCGGTATTCTGAATAGCCTTTCAACGGGCCGCCGAATCAGCCCCGCGAGCCGCCGGACTCCCGGCGAACGGTCCGGTCCCGCCGGACCTACCGCCGGAGCGTCCGGCCCAGAAGCTGGCGGCGCCGAACTTATCGCCGGACTGCTGCTCGGGCAGCCTCCAACGGCCAGATTTCCACCCACCTATAAATACCCCTTCTTCCAGCTGGGGTAGGGTTAGAACTTTACCAACCATTGTTCATCCTTGAAGCTCTCACCTACCCCCATTGCAAAAACACCAAATTCCATAGATCTCCCCTTCTAGCCAACCAAAGCTCTTGATCTTTGGAGGATTGAAGGAGGAGGCACCGATCTAAATCTTCACCGAAGGAATTTCATTTCCCTCTTCATTTGCTTGGAGGATTTGCACCTAGGGGATCTTGTGACCCTAGGTGTTGTAATTGGTTGATTAACTCATCTTTGTGGTGATTCTTGCCTCCGTGGCTTTCTTGAGAGCCTCCAATTGAGTTGTGGAGTTGTGCCCCAAGCTCCGTGTAAGGGATTCGTGGTTCCCCCAATACCACCGCTTAGTGGAAACGAGCTAGCCTCCGTGGCTTGCTCACCGGAGAACAAGGTGAGCCTTTGTGGCGTTGGTCGACTCCGTGTCACCACACCTCTCCAACATAGACGTACTTCCCCTCAAAAGGAAGGAACTACGGGAATACATCCTTGTGTCTCCGGTCTCCACTCTTCGGTTATTTCTTTCCCTTACTTGTATCTTGCTAGTTACTTGTTTACTTGCATGCTTGCCACTCATAGGAAATTCACCTAGTTGCACATCTAGTTAATTTACTTTGTGTCAAGCCTTAAATTTGAAAAAGATTAAAAATTGACTTAGCGCCTATTCACCCCCCCCCCCTCCTCTAGTCGCCCGTACCGATCCTTTCAATTGGTATCAGAGCCTAGTGCTCTTTGATTGGGCTTAACCGCCTAAGAGGTTATGGGCGAAGAGGAGCCCGCCACTAAGGCGGATCTTAATAGTATAATGACACGTATGGATGCTATGATGGCAGCCATGGAAAGCCAAAAATCTCTACTTGATGCTCTCACTAGTGGAACATCTAGTACCGCTCCACCAACCCCGGTTGACATCCCGGATAAGGATAAGCCATCCTTAAACGAGGATGATCCGGACAAGGATGGGGATGAGAACAACGATGACCCACCCAAGAAAGATGACACCTCTCGGGGACATAGCACGGAAATTCCACATCCTATGAGCTATGTCTCCGGAAGACACCTTCAAATGCCACACCTTGCTTCTTGCGGCCCACCGCCACCACTTGATGCTTCTAGCTTTGCCAATTGGCAAGATAACATGCGCTCTCACATAAACTTTGTGTCTATTGAGCTTTGGAGGATCATTGAGCAGGGTTTCCATCCAACTTCCAAGGATTTGACCAACTTGCTACCTTGGGAGCAAATCGACAAGCAACTCAATGCCTCCGCCTTGCATCTCATTCACATGTCTCTTACCGAGAAGGACAAGGCATTCGTTCGCAACATCACCTCCGCCAAGGAAGCTTGGGACGTTCTCACCAACCTCTACATTGGAAATGAAAGCATTCAAGAATCCAAGTTTGATGAAGCCTCCAATGAAGCGGACAACTTTGCCATGCTTGATGGTAAAACTCCCGAAGAACTCCATAGGCGTCTCTCGTCACTCCAAGTGAAGCTAACGGATCTTGGCTCCACCCAATGTGATTGGAGGTGGATGAAGGGGAAGTTCATTCAAGCTCTCTTGCCCTTCCACAAGGAGACCGTGAACTCTATCAAGGGAAATGCAAATTTCCGGAAGATGTCCGCTCATGACATTTTGCAAGAGATGATGGCAAGGAAGATCTCCGAGAAGAATGCGGATGATGCTCTAGCTCGTGCACGTGGTGTGCGGGCTCCCAACCTTGCTTTGAAGGCCAAAGTCACCTATCATGAAGAAGCAAGCTTGTTGGAAGAGGAAGATGTAATGGGTGGAAGCCCCGAGGACATGAAGTACGCTCATGCTGAGCACATGGCTCTTGCTCAAAGAGCTTTCATGAAGAAGTGGAAGTCATCGAGCCCCTCCAAGCCCAAGGCTACAAGTAGAGTGAGGACTTGCTATAATTGTGGTAATACTAACCACTTCATTGCGGAGTGTCCTTATGAAAGAGTTGAAGATCACAATGGAAGGATTGTCCGCAAGGAAATGAAGTCCAAGTCTTACCCAAGAAACTCCGACAAGAAGAGAGACCTCCCAACTCACACTTTGATAACTCAAGAAGAGTACCTCTCCGGGGATGATGCAAGTGATAATGAGGAAATAGGAAGGGCTGCCATTGCCATTGCCCAACCTACCCCCTCATCATCCCTATTCGCTTTCGCAAATGAATCAAAGCGCACCAACCACAATGCGACTTGTCTCATGGCTCACGCTACAAAGGTATCACCTCCTCTCACACCCATCATACATAAAAGCCTATCCTTAATGGATTGTGTTGAACATGTTGGTGATAATGATGATCTAAATGAAATGGGCATTTTCATGTCAACCTTGCATGGGGAGACCAAAGCTCGCTTTGAGATTCTCCTAGATCAATGTAATGAAGCCATACAAATAAATGATAAAAATGATGAACGCATTTTCGAGCTTGAGGGGCATGCTCATGACTATGTCGATGAAATTGCTTCTCTTACTCAATCTCTTGAGGAAGAGCATGACCTAAGGGTGTCACTTGAGACATCCATGTTGGGTCTTTAAGAATCTCACAATTTGGATATTGCCAAACTTAAAAGTGATCGTGATATTGCTCAATCCGTTGCTAATGAACTTAGGTTGCAAAATGAGAAACTAAATCTTATAATTGCTAATGAAGCAACCAAGTCTCTTTCTAGCACATTTGTTGCAAGTTCATGCTAAACTAACCCCTCTTGTGAGAAAGTCCCCCTAAAGGGAAATGAGAAGCTTGATGAGCTTTTGAATGCTCAAAAGCAACATGGTGACAAGACGGGACTTGGATATTCGTCCAAGTCCAAGAAGAACAAGAAGAACAAGAACAAGAAGAAGAAGAAGAAGAAGAGTGTCCCCGCGCCTCCTCCCTCATTAAAGAAGCATGTTCCTAGTGAAATATGCTATGATGAGAACGGTAATGTATTTGAGGAGGAGGTGAGGGAAGTTATTGGGAATGGCAAAAAGGCTATGCCTAACCATAATAACTTTGCGGGAAAATATAATCCTTCGTATGTTCTTTGCTGTGCACGTGATGGACATGTTTATGCTAAATTTGTTGGTTCATCAAATGAATATGTTGCATGGTCTATTTGGGTTCCAAAGACCCTTGTCACTAACAAGAAAGGACCCATTGAGAAATGGGGACCTAAAGTCAAGACTTGATCTCTTGTAGGGCTTTGCTTCCGGTGGTGGTCAATGGATAATTGATAGTGGTGCTACCAATCATATGACCGGGAGCAAAGAAATGGTGAAGGAGCTTCGCATCGGTTCATCCCATGCGGGCTACGTCACCTATGGGGATTCTTCAAGGTCAAAGGTATTGGGTCTCGGCAAGGTTGTTGTCTCTCACAATTTTACCGTGGAAGATGTCATGCTTGTTGAGTCCCTTTCATATAATCTTCTTTCCGTTGCTCAACTTGCTAATATGGGCTTTGCAACCTTCTTTGATGTTGGGATTGTAGTTCTTTTGTGGAGCAGTCTCTTAATGTAGCTCATGTTGGGCATGTCAAAAATGGCTTATATGTGATCGACTTCTCGAAGGAGGTCACTAAAGCCGCGACGTGCCTCATGGCTAAAGTTGACGTGGGATGGCTTTGGCATCGCCGGCTAGGCCACGTCAATATGAGAACTTTGCAAAGTCTCCACAAAGGCAACCACATCCTAGGACTAACCGATCTAACCTTTTCAAAAGATCATGTGTGTAGAGCTTGCATTGAAGGAAAGATGCATGAACTTCCTCATCCTAGCAAGACCATCATTTCATCTAAGAGGGTCCTAGAGCTCCTTCACATGGATCTCTTTGGCCCTCCCACTTATGCAACTCTTGGAGGAAAGAAGTATTGCTTGGTGATTGTCGGTGACTATTCAAGATACACTTGGGTCTTTTTCTTGACACTCAAGAGTGAGACTCAACAAACCGTCAAAGACTTCACCAATGAAGTGCAACGCCAATATGGTCAAGACATATTGATGATCCGAAGTGACAATGGCACCGAGTTCAAGAACTACACCTTGAATGATTTTCTCAGTGATGAGGGGATTCGCCATCAATACTCATCTCCCTACACTCCCCAATAAAATGGTGTAGCCGAGCGGAAGAACCGGACTCTCATTGATATGGCTAGGACCATGTTAGCGGAATTCAAGTCTCCGTATAACTTTTGGGCTGAAGCCATTAATACCGCATGTCATGCGTCAAACCGGTTATATCTCTGCAAGGGTTTGAACAAGACTCCTTATGAGATCCTCATTGGAAAGAAGCCTAATATCAAGTACTTTCGGGTATTCGGTTGTAAGTGCTTCTATCTTAAGAAAGGTGTCCATTTGTCCAAATTTGATACAAAAGCTCTTGAGGGTACCTTTGTTGGCTATGCCGCCGAATCTCACGCCTTTAGAATCTTTGACAAACTCTCCGCTCGAGTTGTTGAAGTTTCTAACGTGAGATTCGACGAGAATGACGGCTCCCGTGTGGAGCAACATGGTGTTTTTGATGTAGGTGATGAAATACCTCCTCTTGCCATAAGAAGAATGGGTGTGGGACATCTCATACCCGTTGAGGGACACCTTTTGGCAGAAGGAGAAGGACTATGCTCTACTCAAGTGGAGCCTTCACCCTCTCAAACACAACAAGCTCCACAAGGTCCCTTTGATGCTAGCCAAAGACAAGCTCATGCCCCTCAACCTTGTGAGCATGATCAAGATCAAGACCATGAGCATTATGGTGATTCTTCACCAAGTGGTGATCAAGATCAAGCTCAAGATGAAGAGCAAGCTCAAGTTGAAGAGCATGCTCGATTTGAAGGTCAAGGCGAGGACCAAAACCATGGTGATGACCAAGTGGCTTCTCAAGAATCTCTTGAAGAAGCTCAAGCTCGCCGTGCTATGAAGATAGCATCAACTCTCCGGAAAGGTAGCCACACCTTGGAGAGTGTGATTGGAAGTGTGAGGAAAGGGATGTCCACAAGGAGGCAATTGGCAAACTTTAGTAGCCATCATGCCTATATCTCTTCTGTGGAACCTCAAAAGGTGTTTGAAGCGCTTGAAGACCTGGATTGGGTAGAAGCCATGCACGAAGAACTCAATAACTTCGAGCGCAACAAAGTTTGGTCTTTAGTGGAGAAGCCCAAGGATTGCTGCAATGTCATTGGAACCAAGTGGATCTTCAAGAACAAGCAAGATGCAAATGGGATTGTGATACGTCTCCAACGTATCTATAATTTTTTGCTGCTCCATGCTTGTTTTTACACCATTTGCCCAATGTTTCATTACACTTAGTGACACTTTTATGCATTTTCCGGAACTAACCTATTAACAAGTTGCCATAGTGCCAGTTCCCTGTTTTCTGCTGTTTTTGTGTTTCAGAAGTGATACACGGGAAATATTCTCGGAATTGGACAAAACAAGTTCCTGAAGTCTTATTTTGTCCGGGAGCTTCCAGGGATCCGAAGAGAAGTAGGAGAGGGGCCACAGGCCGCCCTCACACCAGGCTGGCGCGGCCCAGGCCCTGGCCGCGCCGCCATGGTGTGAGGAGGCCTGGGGCCACTCCTGACATCGCCCCTTCGCCTATATAGACCCCCCGACGGGAAAAACCTAAGTACCCCGATCAATTTTCTAGAACACATCGCGATCCGCCGCCGTCGTCGACCCGAGATCAGGAGGGTCCAGAAGCTCTTCCCGGCACCCTACCGGAGAGGGGAATCGCCACCGGAGGTCTTCTTCATTGCCATGCTTGCCTCCGGAGCGATGAGTGAGTAGTCTACCTTGGACTATGGGTCCATAGCAGTAGCTAGATGGTTGTCTTCTCCACCATGTGCTTCATGTTTAGATCTCATGAGCTGCCCTACATGATTGAGATCACCGTTATGTAATTCTACATGTTTGGTTTGTTGGGATCCGATGAATATTGGTGTTATGATTGAGTTGCTATACTGAAATATATCTTATGTTATCTCTATGTTGTTTATGATCTTGCATGATCTCCGTTGTTAGTAGCTATCTTGGCTGAGTAGTTGCTAGTGACTCCAAGAGGGGGTATTTATGCTCGATAGTGGGTTCATGCCTCTATTTAACCTGGGGGAGTGACAGAAACCTCTAAGGTTGTAGATGTGTTGTTGCTACTAGGGAGAAAACAACATTCATATGCTCAAGGGCATATGCTTTGTTTACATTACACACTTTGCTTAATGCAATTATCTGTTGTTCGCAACTTAATACTCATGGGGTGTTCGGACGATATCCCCGTGAGTGGATTATTAGTCATAGATGCAGTTGGATGGCGGTATATGTATTTTGTTGTAATGCCCAGAGTAAATCTCATAGTGATCTTCTTGACATATCACGTTTATCTTTATTCTATCAATTGCCCAACTGTAATTTGTTTACCCAGCATGTGTTATTTATCCTATGGAGAGACACCACTAGTGAACTGTGGACCCCGGTCCTATTTCTATCATATTGCTATCATCTGTTTACTTTACTCGCATTGTTTACTTTACTCGCATACTCTACTGTTTTCCACTCGATACGCTCATAACCTTTGTTTCAAGCAAACCGGTGAGATTGACAACCTCATCGCAAGTTGGGAACAAAGTACTTGGTTGTGTTGTGTGCAGGTTCCGCGTTGCAGCTAGCAAGCAAAGCTTGGATGAGGCGCCATATATAAATTGTCCGAAGCTGTCGCAAACTAGCAAGCATCACCTTCAGTCATAATTGTCTGCTCTTCTCCTGAACGATTAAACCTTGGTTTCTTAACTGAGGGAAAACAAGCTGCTATACTCATCACACCTTCCTCTTGGGGTTCCCAACTGGCCGGTTATTTACTTCATCAAATCGGTAGCATCAAGCTTCTTTTCTGGCGTTGTTGCCGGGGAAGAGTGGAAGACCTCTGCAAGGGGAGTTTTTCGCACACACATCCTTTACTTTGTTATTGTTTTGCTTTACTTTATTTATTTTACCTGCATCATTTTATATCAAAAACCCAAAAAAATTAGAATCCTTGGTAGTTGTTTTTAATTGTTTACTTTAGTTTTGCTGAAATGGCCAATCCTGAAAACACCAAGTTGTGTGACTTTACTAGCACGAACAATAGTGATTTTATCTGCACTCCTATTGCACCACCTGCTCCTGCTGCAAACTTTTATGAGATTAAGCCTGCTTTGTTGAACCTTGTTATGAAAGAGCAATTTTCTGGTGCTAGTACTGAAGATGCTGCAGCTCATCTCAACAATTTTGTTGAGCTATGTGAGATGCAGAAATATAAGGATGTAGAAAGTGATATTATTAAGCTCAAGTTGTTTCCTTTTTCTTTGAGAGGAAAAGCTAAAGATTGGTTGCTGTCTTTGACTAAGAATAGTATTGATTCATGGGCTAAGTGTAAGGATGCTTTTATTGGTAGATACTATCCTCCTGCTAAGATTATATCTCTTCGTAGCAATATTATGAAGTTTACTCAATTTGATAATGAACATGTTGCTCAAGCTTGGGAAAGAATGAAATCTATGATAAAGAATTGCCCCACTCATGAAATGACTACTTGGATGATTGTCCAAACTTTTTATGCAAGACTGAATTTTTCTTCGAGGAACCTATTGGATTCAGCTGCTAGAGGCACTTTTATGTCCCTTACCTTGGGCGCCGCAACAAAGCTACTCGACAACATGATGGTAAATTACTCCGAATGGCACACCGAGAGAGCTCCACAAGGTAAGAAGGTAAATTCTATTGAGGAAACCTCTTCCTTGAATGATAAGATTGATACCATTATGGCTATGCTTGCTAATGATAGGACTCATGTTGATCCTAATAATGTTCCTTTAGGCTCTCTGGTTGCTCAAGAAGAGCATGTTGATGTGAATTTCACTAGAAATAATAATTTTAACAACAATACTTATAGGAATAATTTTGCTAGTAACAATTATAGGTTGTATCCTTCTACCAATGGTAATGGTTATGGTAATTCTTATGGTAATTCCTACAACAACACTAGGGCCGCACCCTCCGAGTTTGAGGTAATGCTCAAGGACTTCATCGATAAGCAAACTGCTTTTAACAAGTCTGTTGAGGAAAAGTTAGGCAAAATTGATATTCTTGCTTCTAAAGTTGATAGCCTTGTTCATGATGTTGAACTTCTTAAATTACAAGTGTTGCCTAATTATGTGAAATAGAACAATGTTTTTGCTATTGCTAATGCTATTCAAGTTGGAATTGATGAAAATATTAGATTGTTAGCGGAATTGCATGCCAGGTGGGAAAGAGAAGATGAGATGGATAGAGAGATGAAGGTATGTACCATTACTACCTCTAATAATGTTGTTCCTAATGCTAGCAATCCTCTTACTTTGATTGGTATAGAGAAAACTCCCACTCCTTGTGTTAAGAAGCCTAAAACTGCCAAAACTTTTTCTCAAAAGAGTGCTGAAATTTTTCGGAGTGTGGGAGATGATAGCTCTATTTCTTTTAATGATTTTGATGTTGATGGCTGCAATATATCTGAAGTTATTTTGTTCTTGCAAAAGCTTGCTTTGACTCCCAATGCTAGTTCTCTAAATATTGCTTTTACTAAGCATATTACCAATGCTCTGATGAAAATTAGGGATGAAAAGTTGCAGCAAAAAGCCTCTGTTCCCAAGAAGCTAGAAGATGGTTGGGAACCCATCATTGATATGCATGTTAATGGTTTTGATTGCCATGCTTTATGTGATCTAGGTGCTAGTATTTCTATCATGCCTAGAAAGATTTATGACATGCTTGATTTACCACCGCTTGAAAAATGTTATTTTGATGTTCCTATTGCTGATGTTGCTAAGAAGAAACCTTTGGGAAGGATTAATGATGTTTTTATTGTGGTTAACAATAACCTTGTTCCCATTGATTTTCTCGTTATAGACGTTGAATGCCATGCTTCATGTCCTATTATTTTAGGAAGACCCTTTCTTCGAACTGTAGGTGCCATCATTGATGTGAGGGAAGGCACTATCAAATATCAATTCCCACTAAAGAAAGGTATGGAACACTTCCCTAGGAAAAAAGAAATTACTTTTTGACTCTATTCTTAGAGCAAATTATGAGCTTGATGCTTCATCACTTGAAGTTACTTGATTCGCAATTTTCTGCGCCTAGCTCAAAGGCATTAAAGAAAAGCACTCTTGGGAGATAACCCAATGTTTTATTTTCAGTACTTTTCTTTTATTTGAGTCTTGGAAGTCATTACTACTATAATTACTGCTCCTTATCTTGTTTATTTTGTTTTTGTGCCAAGAGAAGCCTCTAATTCGAGTGAGGTAAAGATTTGGGGATCTTGCTGTCCAGAAACTGTTTTCGGTGCTGCACCGTAAAAATTCGTATAAATTCTCTGTATACCTTTTGGACCTGAGATTTCTTGTGCATATGACCCAGGTTATATCCAAACTTTCGTTAGTATAACACTTTTTTATTTGAGCAACAGAAAATCCCTCAAAAATTCGGCCTTTGTCAGCTGTTCTGTTTTGACAGATTTCTGCCAATATTTGTGTTTGCCGCTTTATCGCTTTCTTTTGAGTTCTTTTGATCACGGAACTTTTGGGAAAGTTGCTACAGTAGTATTTGCTATATATGTGGTGGTTTTGAGTTGAAACCTGAAGCAAAAAGAGGTTGATTATATGTTATGCTACACTAATGTTGCTAATAGAATTGTGTTTAGTTTTGTATGAAGGAAGTTTTCAAGTGTAGGGATTGGAGAATGATGAGATGAGTTGAAGAATGGACAAAAGCTCAAGCTTGGGGATGCCCATGCATCACCCCAAGAAATATCCAAGAGGTACAAGCATCAAAGCTTGGGGATGCCCCCGAGGCACCCCTTCTTCATCGGCAAAAATCAGGTCACCTTTCAAGACACTATATTTTTATTGCTTCATGCACTATGTGTTTTTCTTGGAGCGTCAGTTGTTTTAGTTTTCTTAGTTAGTTTGTTTTGTTTGCTGAAATAAAGGGTTGGACCCCAACAAATTTCTTTTGGAGAAGTTGCCTTGCTTTTCATTTGCCAAGAACACTCGTTGAGCGATAAGAGTGAAAAACAGATTTCATCGGGTGTTCTTCCTTTTCTGCTACTGCTTTTGGTTTTCGTTTTCGCCTTGATTTGCGTTCAGACCTTGTCATATCTTTTCATCAAGGTGTATTTTTTCCTCTGATCTTTATTGGTTTTCATCAAAAGAGGTGTCTTTAAAAATTTCAAATGGTGTTGGAAAAGAGAAAAAGCTTTATGCAAAAAAGTGGTACAAGAAGGAGCTTGTGTAGACTGCGGCTTAGGCTTTTTCATGTCATGCTTGATGTATTTTTGATAGTATGCTTAGTGGTTTTGCTGTAGCATGACTTGTCTCAAATAACTGAGATTGCTTAATGAGCCTTTGAAAAAATCATGCGTTGTTTTTAATTATTTGGAAGCATTATTTTGGTTTTCTCCTTGATGCTTTATTTGGGTTGACTTGGCGCATGCTCACACATGTTAGACTCTTACAAAGTTGCCAATAGCCTCTATGATCATTTCGTTTTTGACTTTTGATGTCATCTTATGCTTCTTTTAATGTCGTTTTGTCGCTTTGCATGATTATGGCCATTATTGCTCTCTTAGTTGGTCGCTCCCAGTCTTTTGCTAGCCCTCGCCTTGTACTGAGTATGAGCTCTACTCGTGCATCCAACTCCTAAAAGCCAAAGTTTTCCAAAGTGTCCACCATACATACCTACTAGCAATTTGCTATTCCAAGTAAATTTGACTTGCATTTATTTTCTCTTCAAATTAAACTCTTACCAGTGTTATGCGAAATTCGACCAGTAAAGCTCTCACGAACCGGAAGGCACACTTTACTTTTTCCTGTTCTAAAAAATTTGATATTGTGGTCTCTTATGTTGAGTTTTTATGCTTGCAAGTTGTAATTTGGAGACTAGCCCAGCCATGCAGTCATGGGCAAGCTTTCAACATTGCACTTCTTATTTGAGTTGATATCTTGATCTTTTGTTTATGGATGCCCGCGGTGTGAAATGAATTGGGAATCTTGTGGGGATCATGGAGTTTGTATATGTGTTAGGGAAACGCCGGGCCGCTAATCTAAGCCATGCATAATTCATGGTGGAAATTTGCAGCATACCCATGGTGAACATTCAACGACGCATCTCACAATAAAAAGCTAAACAAATGGCAAATAAAAGAGATGTCGAGGTGTTCATTGTCTGCTTGTCCTGTCATTTTGATGTGGGCTTGTTCCATGTCATCGGGCACGGAGGTACCCCATTGGCGGTTCTCAATGATATGTATATATTTACAATGACAAGAGCCTTGCTTGGGACTCTAAGTAAAGTAGCATGAGGTTTGGGTACTCATATTCATGGGACACGAGGTTTTCAACTTATGATTTGTCAAGCATATGCATCATAATTGTTCTCGCATTAACTTTAACCATTCAAGATGCTTATGATGGGGGCAATGAGAGCTCAAAGCCGGTAAGTACCATAATTTTTGAAGGTTATAAAACTTGCAATCACTGCTTCCCTCCGCGAAGGGCCTTTCTTTTACTTTTATGTTGAGTCACCACCTTCTATCTTGATGCACCATTAAGAGAGCATAGTTGTCATTCTTAGTATAATGTGCATTGTCCCAAAGTTTTCATTGATTGATTCATATTGTTGGTTTCACTTGTTCTCAAATTATTTGTATCTAGTCGCCCTCTTAAACTTGAAGGTGTCCTATGCATTTATGTTTTGCTCTCTTTGAAGGACAAGCTGAAAACCATTTGTATATTTTTCCTTATGATTTGAAGACACGTTTGAATTTCATTGTTTCATTTTCATGATCTTTTGTTTGTGTTCATTTGCATGTTTACAACATGGTTGCTAAGTTTCTATTGTCAAGATTATATCTTTCATGCCCATGTTTTAAGTTCTTATGATCCCAGCTCACAAATGCTTACATATATGATCCAGATTGTGTCGGTGCATGTCACCTCAAAAATTATTCTTTTGTTATCACTCACCTACTCGAGGATGAGCAGGAGTTAAGCTTGGGGATGCTTGATACGTCTCCAACGTATCTATAATTTTTTATGCTCCATGCTTGTTTTTACACCATTTGCCCAATGTTTTGTTACACTTAGTGGCACTTTTATGCATTTTCCGGAACTAACCTATTAACAAGTTGCCACAGTGCCAGTTCCCTGTTTTCTGTTGTTTTTGTGTTTCAGAAGTGATACACAGGAAATATTCTCGGAATTAGACGAAACAAGTTCCTGAAGTCTTATTTTGTCCGGGAACTTCCAGGGATCCGAAGAGAAGTAGGAGAGGGGCCACAGGCCGCCCTCACACCAGGCTGGCGCGGCCCAGGCCCTGGCCGTGCCGCCATGGTGTGAGGAGGCCTAGGGCCACTCCTGACATCGCCCCTTCGCCTATAAAGACCCCCCGACGGGAAAAACCTAAGTACCCCTATCAATTTTCCAGAACACATCGCGATCTGCCGCCGTCGTCGACCCGAGATCGGGAGGGTCCAGAAGCTCTTCCCAGCACCCTGCCAGAGAGGGGAATCACCATCGGAGGTCTTCTTCATCGCCATGCTTGCCTCCGGAGCGATGAGTGAGTAGTCTACCTTGGACTATGGGTCCATAGCAGTAGCTAGATGGTTGTCTTCTCCACCATGTGCTTCATGTTTAGATCTCATGAGCTGCCCTACATGATTGAGATCACTATTATGTAATTCTACATGTTTGGTTTGTTGGGATCCGATGAATATTGGTGTTATGATTAAGTTGCTATACTGAAATATATCTTATGTTATCTATATGTTGTTTATGATCTTGCATGCTCTCCGTTGTTAGTAGCTATCTTGGCCGAGTAGTTGCTAGTGACTCCAAGAGGGGGTATTTATGCTCGATAGTGGGTTCATGCCTCTATTTAACCTGGGGGAGTGATAGAAACCTCTAAGGTTGTAGATGTGTTGTTGCTACTAGGGAGAAAACAACATTCATATGCTCAAGGGCATATGCTTTGTTTACATTACACACTTTGCTTAATGCAATTATCTGTTGTTCACAACTTAATACTCATGGGGTGTTCGGACGATATCCCCGTGAGTGGATTATTAGTCATAGATACAGTTGGATGGCGGTCTATGTATTTTGTTGTAATGCCCAGAGTAAATCTCATAGTGATCTTCTTGACATATCACGTTTATCTTTATTCTATCAATTGCCCAACTGTAATTTGTTTACCCAGCATGTGTTATTTATCTTATGGAGAGACACCACAAGTGAACTGTGGACCCCGGTCCTATTTCCATCATATTGCTATCATCTGTTTACTTTACTCGCACTGTTTACTTTACTCGCATACTCTACTGTTTTCCACTCGATATGCTCATAACCTTTGTTTCAAGCAAACTGGTGAGATTGACAACCTCATCGCAAGTTGGGAACAAAGTACTTGGTTGTGTTGTGTGCAGGTTCCGCATTGCAGCTAGCAAGCAAAGATTGGACGAGGCGCCATATATAAATTGTCCAAAGCTGTCGCAAACTAGCAAGCATCACCTTCAGTCGTAATTGTCTGCTCTTCTCCTGAACGATTAAACCTTGGTTTCTTAACTGAGGGAAAACAAGCTGCTATACTCATCACACCTTCCTCTTGGGGTTCCCAACTGGCCGGTTATTTACTTCATCAAATCGGTAGCATCAGATTGTTGTAAGGAACAAGGCTCGTTTGGTTGCTCAAGGGTACTCTCAAATTGAAGGCATTGACTATGGAGAGACCATTGCACCCGTGGCTCGCCTTGAGTCCATCCGTATCCTTCTTGCTTATGCATCACATCATAATTTTAAGTTGCAACAAATGGATGTGAAGAGTGCTTTCTTAAATGGTCCTTTGCATGAGTTAGTGTATGTAAAGCAACCCCCGGGCTTTGAGGATCCTAACTTTCCGAACCATGTCTACCAGCTCGATAAGGCACTCTATGGCCTTAAACAAGCCCCACGTGCGTGGTATGAGCATCTTAGAGATCTTCTTGTAGACCGTGGGTTTGAGATAGGCCTCATTGATCCCACTTTTTTTACTAAGAAAGTCAACGGGGAGCTTTTCATATGCCAACTTTATGTAGATGACATCAGTTTTGGTTCTTCTAACAAATCTTTCAATGATGAATTTGCAAGACTAATGACCGACAAATTTGAGATGTCTATGATGGGGGAGTTGAAATTCTTCCTAGGTTTTGAAGTGAAGCAATTGAAGGGTGGCACCTTCATCAATCAAGCCAAGTACACCCATGACATGCTCAAGAAGTTCAAGATGGACACCGGAGT
The DNA here is from genome assembly GCA_007115705.1 of Dactylis glomerata. Lineage (NCBI taxonomy): Eukaryota > Viridiplantae > Streptophyta > Magnoliopsida > Poales > Poaceae > Dactylis > Dactylis glomerata. The sequence goes on from QXEO01000048.1 coordinate 602,089, forward strand.
GAAGGGAGCCAAGACTCCAATGCCTACAAAGGTTACTCTTGATCTTGATCCTAATGGTAAAGAAGTGGATCAAAAACTTTATCGCTCTATAATTGGGTCTTTGCTCTATATTTGTGCATCTAGACCGGATATCATGCTTAGTGTGGGAATATGTGCACGATATCAAGCCGCCCCTAAGGAAAGACATCTAATGGCGGTCAAAAGAGTCTTTCGATATTTGATTGATACCCTAACTTTTGGCCTTTGGTACCCGAAAGGAGCAAGCTTTGAGCTTGTTGGGTACTCGGACTCGGATTGGGCGGGAGACAAAGTGGATATGAAGTCAACTTTCGGGGCTTGCCAATTTCTTGGTAGGTCTTTGGTTAATTGGTCTTCTAAGAAGCAAAATTGTGTGTGTCTCTCCACCGCCGAAGCCGAGTATGTGGCGGCCGCGAGTTGTTGTGCTCAACTTCTTTGGATGAGGCAAACTATGGAGGATTATGGTATTCACTTTGACAAGGTGCCACTCTTGTGTGACAATGAGAGTGCCATCAAGATTGCCCATAATCCGGTTCAACACAACAAGACCAAGCACATCGAGATCCGTCACCACTTCATCCGTGACCATGTCAACCGAGGTGAGATTAACCTATCTTATGTAGGTACACAAGACCAACTCGTTGACATTTTCATGAAGCCTCTTGATGAAGCAAGATTCCGAGAGTTGAGGCATGAATTGAATATCCTAGACTCTTGCAATATGGCTTGATCATGTGAACTCATTCCTATATTATAGTGTGTTTTCTCTAGTCTAGATGTGCATAATTGAGGATAGTCATCGTGTCAATTCATGGCACGTTGCATACTCAAGTGTGCGACATCATAAGATCACTAATGTCACTTGAGCCCAAGCATGTCTCTTCGCGGTGTCACGACATTGGTGATCACACATAGGGGGAGAAATCCCCCACCATTGCATGTCTTCAAATCTCGTGTTTTTGATGCTTTTCTTTGGAAGGCATGCAATCTAAGTTGATTTTCTTGCAAACATGTTTTATGGTTGTTGATTTCTTCCGCACACCATATTTTTCACATTGATACATGTCACATCTTGTCGTGTTTGAATTTCCATGCCTTTTTGCAAATTCGTCAAGTGCTTCGGCGGTCTGCCCGGCGAAACCGGACCTGGCGCCGGACCGCCCGGCGGCCGGCCGGACCGTTTCGGCGGACCCACCGAACTGGTGTTCTGAACGCCAGTTCGGCGCGTCACTGGAATGGCCCGGCGGCCCACCGGACCGTCCGGCCGAAGGCCCGGTCCCGCTGGACTTACCGCCGAACCAGGTCGGCCTATATAAATTCGTGGGGAGGTTTTTCCAATCAGTTTTCTCCACTCCTCCTCCTTCTCACGCCCGCCCCCATCTCCATGGTCGCCGCCTCCTCAAGCTTCTCCTCCCCCTAGCCTCTCCACCCAACCAATCTCTTCCAAACTTAGATCGGGTGTAGATCGGGTGGTTTTGAAGCTTTCCACCGAAGATCTTCGCGTTTCGTCAACCGCATTGGGAGATCGGGACTTGTCCTCATCTTCTTGTGCACCATGTCTTCGGGTAACTCCCTTTGATCTTCTTCTTCCTCTAGCCCTTGCCTCACACTCGGTTTGTTCATGCTCTTGTATGAGTAGATCTAGGGTGTATCTAGGGTTAGATCCAATTTGTCTAGGGATAGATTGTTTAGGTTTTCGTCCTTTGGTGGCCTAGTGATTGTTCCTTGGCGTCCTTGTATCCTTAATGTTGGTAGGGACAAGTTTGTTTGAGTCATGATTGAAGGTAGCTTAACATTGGGTTTCGGTGAAAGTTTTGGCGGCCGCCGGACCTGGCGCCGGACCGCCCGGCGGACCACCGGACCATTTCGGCGGACCCACCGAACTGGTGTTCTGTATGCCAGTTCGGCGTGTCGACCGGAATGGCCCGGCGGCCCGCCGAATAGTCCGGCCCCAAGTCCGGTCCCGGCGGACCTGGCACCGAACCTCTCTGTCAAGCTACCCCTCCATCGTGCACTTGTTCTTCTCCGACCTTGAGTTCCTTTTTCTGTGACATGTATCTTTATCTGGTGTTGCTTCTGTTTGTTTGTGTTTTCAGACTCTTTCTCGACTGAGGACAGTGATTACCGAATTGACAATGAAGAAGATGCTCAAGCTTTTGAGATCAAGAAGAGGAAGCTAGATGAGACTGGGGGACGCCCTCTGCGTCACACCCGTCAGACAGGGAAGACAGCAGCTGATGGTAGCAGTTCTGCAGCTGCCGAGCCGCCATGAGGACCAAGGTTGTTCACCCTCGTGGGACTCCTCCATCCCGGAAGGGAAAGGGGGCTCGTGGTCCGGTGGATGTGGAGCAAGAGGAGGAGATCACGGAGAACTTGGGTTCAGCTCATATCAACACTTGGCGCAAACTTTGCCTTGCGAACCCGCACCGCTTTCATGAGAGGCAGTACACAGGTAGTGACAAGAAGTTCTGGACTGATTCTCAGCGTGCTATGTGGGATGATTACTATGATGCGTCTGAGCACATGAAGAGTGGGTTCTATGTGGTGCCTAAATCCCTCAATGTCGAGCACTTTCAGCAGTATGTCTCCAAGGACTTTCGCTTCATCAACGAGGCTCTTCTCAAGATGGATTTGTATGACCTTGTCACCCTCTCAGAGCCTATTCAGCCTATGGTGGTCCGTCAGTTCAGTTGCACTGTTTTCTTCCATAATGACCCTGCAGAGTCCTTCTCTTGGATGACTGGCCAAGATGTTTTCACTGCCACGTTTGCTGATTTCTGTGATGCTTTGGGCTATGGTGGTGGTAGGGCTGGTGGTTTCAAGATTCACTCGGAGTCACCCTTTACTGTGGAGAAGATCTCTCGCATTTGCTATCCAGATCCGCCATCTCTACCTGCTCCTGCCATTTCAGGGATGTACTACTACTACAACGCTCTTGCCAAGCTCTTCCATCAGAATCTTGTGAGTAAGGCTGGAGGTGATGCTAGTGTCAGGGGCTATCACAGGAATCTGCTCTTCTATTGCCAGCCCGAGAAGCTTCGGAAGATCGATGGTTGTGACTTCAATTTTAGGAAATCAAGCGTGCTACTCTGAAGCGTATGACTCCCAACTATTGTTAGTTTGTACAGCGTTTGATCAACAAACAGCCCAGAACTCCGACTGCTCAAGTGCGTGGACAGATTCTTGACATGGAGACATTCACAGTGGGTTTCCACGGCGGTTTTGAAGAGGCTCCCAGCTTGCTCCGTGCCAGGGCTAGAGGTCGCACCATGGATGCTCCCGATCCTCACCATGCCTCTGGCTCTGGAGCTAGTCACCATCGTCATCATCGCCACCATAGGTCCTCTCGCAAGAAGGGTGTTGCTGCTTTCTTCAAGAATTTGTGGGATATGTGTCGCAGCACTTATGATGTGGCTCATAGGAGCATGGAGATGAGTCAGGAGACTCGGAGGAGGCAGAATGAGTTCTTGGCAGCTAGAGGCAGTGCAGTTCCTCCTGTTGGAACCGAGTTGGATGCGGTCCCGTATGTCAACTTTGTCATGCCGCCTCTTGATGATGACATGTTTGCCGGTGTTGAAGACTTTGAAGACTTTGATCCTCCCTCTGAGCCAGAAGGTGTTGATGAAGATGAAGGTGCCCGTGGAGAAGAAGATCGTGAAGCCTCTCCTGTCCCCAGTGAAGATTTTTGAGCGCTAGCATCTTCTACTCTCTTGTCCCTTTTTGGTGTTTCGATGCCAAAGGGGGAGAAGAGTGTAGAGTCTCTAGGAATAACATTGCATGACACAAGCCTCGCTTTCATTTTCATTGGTTCTTAAGTGGCTTGTGTCCATTTGTGCTTTTATTTGCCGTTTTATCTCTCAAAGTTCGTGGAACTTTATCTCGTGTGTGGACAAGTGTGTACCTTAATTATGTCACTATGCACTCTATGTTTATGTTTGGATATGTCTATGCTTGCGTATTTATTATTTATCCATGATATTATCTTGTCCATGCTATGCTTGGTTCCTATTGATGGTGGGGGAGCTCCCTATAATTTAAATTTTGCACCTTGCATTCCAAAAGCAAATTCTACCATGTGCATATGTTATGGGGGAGCACTCTCACTATTCTTTAGTTACCATGCTTTGTCACTCCTTGAGACTCTATCATAGTTTGTCATCGTAAATCAAAAAGGGGGAGATTGAAAGGACATTTGTCCGTTTCTACTTTTTTGATTTACAATGACATAACTATGTTTTGTGTGAACTAATATTTGAAATATATGCATACAGGTTTAAATTCACAGGTGAAGGGGTTTTCATGCACAAAAAGAAAGATGGTGGAATCACCTGCTGACGAGGGTTAACTCGACAAATGTCCTAGATGAAGGACTTAGGATCGGGGGAAGAGGGCGTCGGATGAACTCGAAGGTAAAGGTTTAGTCGAAATAAGTGTATATCGAAAGTAAACGTGGGTGTTCAACCTAGCTTGCTTTCCATCTGCCCCACACCGTCCCCTCCTGGCCCCTATATATAGATGGCCAGGTCTCGAGGATCGGGTAGGGTCCGATACAGATTACAATATCGACATACGGTAAGAACTCGTATTCGACTATCATCCTGATTGGGCTTAACTTAACGGGCCTCAGGGGTACTCAACTAACGGGATCTATTAACTATACCCTTGTCAGTAGCCCCTGAGATTCTACCAGAATTGCAGATTCGGGTTGAATCTCTAATCTTCAAATCTTCGACTTGATCAATTCTTCGATTTCTTCATATCTTCAAATCTTCGACTTGTTCTTTCGACTTACTTTCATGATATTTTCTCGCAAGGGGTTTTGATGAACAAGCCTGACAACTCTGACGGATCAAGAGGTCAGTTAACTGCCGGAACAGATACTTGTCACCTACTTCAAATTCAATCCCCTTGGATTTGAATTCGGGATACCGGTCAAACCCATTCTTTTGCCGCATTTAGGACTTACAAAGAATGAATCCCAGTGGTTCTCAGGGTACCCAGTGCGTCCACCAGGATTTTCTTCGCGTCGTAGACACGGATACATACCAGCAGAGCGCATCCATGTGCGTATACCAGGCCACACAAGACGGATCCCGGGGTCTTACCTTCGTGACAAGTCACGGCATTCGAGTTGCGTTGCGATAACATAACTCGAGAATCTTATGTCGCAGTCAAATTTTGACTGAAAATATTCGGGTTTCAACAACCATAAAACTCGCTCCCGATGGGAGTAACACTCCTGCACAATGCTTTACCAAAAAATATCGTCGGGTGCACGCTCAGCGCTCCCGATGGGAGTAGCCCCCGAGGCTATAGTCGAAAAAAGAATTTTTCGAGTATAGGCTCAAAATATAATGTAGTCCATCATACTTCAACTCGAGATACTTTAATAACATCTTGTCGTCGAATACGAGTCCACCACTCCAGTAAAGAGTTGCATTCAATATCTTCGAAGGTAGTAGCCCCCAAGGCTATAATCGAATAATCTTGTCTATAAATTTTGCACTTGTCGGCGCCATCCTTCTTCTTTCTTATATTATCTTCTTTATGATGTCAATGAATACGTCAATCTGTATGAGTGCGAACCGTTTTATGGGCAGCACTATAATTTTCGCGATTTTTGACCGTTAGTGGGCTGCCGTTTCCGCTCCTTGCGCCACGTTTCAGCCCACGATCCTTCTCTCAGAAGGTATATAAGGGGCGTAGTGGGGGATTTTACTGTTTACCAGCTCGTTCCCTCTGCCGCCTCCATTGCCGATCTCTTCTCCTCTCTCCATTCGTGCATAGCCCCCAAGCGCGGTGTGATAGATGCGCGTGAAGCACCTAGCCATCAAACACCATGGCCAAGAACTCCTCTGCCACCAACTGGGTACGCTCTGCCATCACGCCGAAGGAGGTGGAGAAGGCCAGGACGGACGGCCTCATCTCCGCCTAGGATTCCATCAAGTTTCCCAGTACCGAGCGGATCCCGCAGCCCCCAAGCGGCTATCGGGTAATGTTTCTTGCTTTCCTCCTCCGAGGCCTTTCTCTTCCTGCCCACGAATTTCTCTGTGGGCTCCTCTTTGTCTACGGTGTGCAGCTCCACCAGCTTACACCAAACTCCCTTCTTCACATTGCTTGTTTCGTGACTCTCTGCGAGTCATTTTTGGGCATTGAGCCCCACTTTCTTCTTTGGAGGTCAATCTTTCGGCTTCGCCCCAATGTTGCTCTGGCTAGAAAGCCTGAATTGGGCGGAGCTGTTGTCTCTGTTCGCCCTCAGGCGCAGTACCTCGAATTTTCCTTTGCCGCATCTGTCCAGGGGTGGAGAACCAAATGGTTCTATATCAAAGATCGCAAAGCCTCCCCTGAAGACCAATATGGTTTAGCCCCTTTTGAAGCCTCCAAGGAAGTGAAGAAATTGGCGTCGTGGGATGCGCTTCCCTCAGATGCGGAGATAGCACAAGTTCTTCCTCTTCTATCTCGTATTCAGGCTTTGAAAGGAGGCCAAGGAGGAGCTTTGTCGGGTATCCAACTCATGGCGTTCTTTGTGCAACGTCGAGTTCAACCCCTGCAGCACCGCCTCACCAAGCTCTGGAATTACTCTAGCTTGGAAGATCCTACTCGCGTCTCTGAAGATTTGATAGAGAAAAAAGATGTCGACAAACGAGTTAGGAGTCTCACCAAGCTCACCAAGGATCATGCGGTTGCTGACTTGACCGCTGACTACTTCGACTCCGTGCACCCTTTGCCCGAGGTATATATCTTTGTGTTCGCTTGTTGTCGAATTTTGTTTGCTTCGACTTACGTTATTCTTTGCCTTTGTACTCTGCTAACTTTATTTATATGCAGGGTCACCAATTCCTTGTTTCGCACCCTCCTCTTCCAGAGGCAGGGCCCCTTCCGGCTGACCTGGCCTCATCTGCATCTGAAGCCCCCGAGGCTGACGAGAATCAGGACAGAGATGATGCCGAAGAATCGGAAGAGGAAACTAGCTCGTCGACATCGTCTCCCCCCGTGCTTGCTGAAGATGCTGGTATCGACAAGAAGAGGAAACGAGTCAAAGAATTTGCTTCTTCGAGTTCTGCAGCGGCTGATAAGGCCTCTGTTCCTGCAGAAGATACGGAGTACTTCGACCTCCTGGCGTCGTAAGTGTTTTTATTCGAGTTCTTCAATTGCACTGCTCTTGCCTTGTTTCTGTTGTGTTACACATAACTTATTTTCTTCGTGTAGAGATGACGAAGAGGCACCAAAAGTTGCTACAGCTACTCCTTCAATTCCCCCTGCAGTTGATGATGAGCCCCCTGCCCAAGAAATGGCGCCTAGGGTTACCAGGGCCTCTGTAAAGAAGGTTCCTGCGCCCCGAAACCTCAAGCGCCTGAAGAAGGCCAAAGAACCCGATGTCTCTCTAGAAGCCCATGAATCCTCGGCTTCCCCCCATGACGTGAGCAATTTTTCCTGACTTGTTTCCCTTGCATACACTTGTGCTCTTACACACTCTTTCTCTCAGGCATTATTGAAGAGATTCGTCGCCTTGGGCACCGAATGCGCTGAATACCTAAAGGTTGCGAAAGCTTCCGAAGGTATGTTCTATATCCAGTCATGATCTTTCCTCCACGCTTATCTTTTGCTGTTTATCTGACTTCCTTTCTTCTTCTACTGTAGCTGCTCTAGCAACAGCCAATGCCCGAATTGCGTTATTAGAGGCTGAGCTTAGTGCCTCGCAGAAGGCATATGATATTGCGGCCGCTGCCAAAGCAAGCACTGAGAAGTCGCAGAAATCAGCGCTTGGTAAGGCGAAGAAAGCTGAAAAAGCTTTGGCCGACGCCAACAAGGAGCAAGCTCAGCGAGAAAAAGGCGTGACAGAGCATCTTCGCACAATATCTGCTGCTGCGGAAAGTAAATGCTTCGCCTTGTCTCTCATTTCGACTCCTATTGCCTTGTTATACTTGCTGATACGTTTCTTTCCTTGTCTCCTTTGTCCTCCTTTGTTGTGCAGGATTTACCGGGGTATCTTCATCGTCTTTACAACCGGGCGATGATCCTCTGCTGACCGCGGTTAACCTACTCGAGGCGAACTGGATATCTATCCAGGAGACTCTTGAGTTGGTTAGCCGCGTTCTGTCGCCGTTGTTCGTCGGGTTGTGGCCGAAGAAGAAGGCAGAAGTCCTGAAGGATAACTTGGAGAATCTTGCCAAGTCCTTCGATACAATTGAAGACCCGACCCTCCAGCTGAAGGGGCTCTCTCTGAAACGTGGCGCTGAGGGTGCTATTGCACTTTCTTTTGCGCACGGCGCGGACTTCGACTGGGAGAAGGTGAGCTCTCCCCATGGCCGCACCCGCGATGAGATGAAGGTTTTCTTCGAGAAGGCGAAGAAGTTGGCGCCTGCACTGGCGGCGATTATTTCTCCTTCTGCAGCCTCCGCGGCATCTACTGCTCCGGCCCCAACGACGGAAGAGCCTGCACCTCCGTCGACTTCTAGCGACGGATTTGTCATGCCCTCTTCTGCCACGGAGCAAAATGCTGAGGTGGCGTAGACTTCGGCTCCTCTGTAGCTTTCAATTTCTCCTTTTGAATGTAAAAACCTTTAGTCGCGTGCAACCCGAGAACTTTAGCCAAAGGGTTTTGCACTTATGTAAATATATTTCCTTCTCATGAGATCTTGTGCTGCCTCTCTGAAATGTTTCTTCTTTCTTTTCTTTTGACTTCCAGTCGATGCGTACCAACGATCCTTGACTGGCGGACCTGCTCCTTCCGCTGCCCGCACGTTCGACTCGACGATTTTGTCGCCTCCTAGTCGATGCAGTCAATGCGCAGAATACTCTTTAAGGATTTCTGATCTTGAAGCTCGCTTGACTTTAGCCAAACGCCAAGCACAGATGGCTGTGAGCAAAGCTAGTAAAGCTTGTGGTTATCTGAAGCAAATATCTTCTCTTGATGAAAAGGTTTCCAGTTTGACGGCGAAGATTGTCCATAATGAAGAATGCGAATCTTTTATTCTTGGCATTGTCGAGTCTGCCTACGAGATGTTGCGATGTGAGTTTTCTTTCGGCTTCTCTTTTCCCTGTTTCTTCACTGCTGTTTTTGTGACATCCTTTGCCGTTATAGGCACTTGTCTGGATTTTGCTGCTGAAGATCGTCGGGTTACCGAGCGAAATGTAGCTTTGGAGAGAATGTCGGAAGGCTGTGAGACTTTATGGTCTGATCCTCGGCGTCAAAGTGCCATTGTACTGCTTCAGGACCGTGCCCAACATATTGGCGAGTCAGTTGATGGTTGCCGACGAGCTCTGACAACTATGCACTCTGTCATGCTTCCTCGCAATCCTCTGCCTCCAACTTTCCCGCTTCTTCTTGATACTTTTAGATCCAGCCACCGTATTCATAGATTGATAGAGCTAAACTTGGTGGCAGGTGCCAATTTTGCTCTTGGGTGGATGCGGAAGTGGCACCCAAGGCTTAATTACAGCACTATGTCCCTGAGTTTGGCTCCTGGTGGAGCTAGTCTTCGAGTTCATATGGAAAATACTTTACAGCCTGCTCGGAGGCTTGTAGCTAGGCTGCTTGAAGCAGACGCTGGGTTTTTCCGCGAGTATCACTATTTAGATCCTTTAGGCGTAGATGATTCTGATAACCCACTGCATTGACCTTTATGTATATACTGAACGCGAGAGTTCCTGATTTCGCGACTTTATGTCTGAAATTTGTTCTCAAAGCGTTATTGTATGATTCGTGCGTTTGCCGCATTTTCTCTTTGAAAGACTCGTAAACTCAAACATGAGGAACGTTTTGTCTTTATTATACTTGTAATGTAAGATACATGGGGTGACCCAAGAGATCCGGCCCGTGACCTGTGTTCTGGATCTAGAGGGCATTGCCCCTAGTATAACTCGTGGCTTTTATAGCCTTATTCTTCTACTCTACTCTGTTGCTCTTGATGTTTATGTCGTCGTGTCCTTCTCCTCTTCTCCTGCTTCTTTGTCTTCTCCTGATGCTTCTACTCGTGGTTTCTTCATCTCTGGCTCCACAACGCGTCCTTCGAGTAGCTTGACGCCTTCTGTAATCGTACTTTTCACTTTTTCTGCATGGTTGGCTATCATGCCAAAGTTTTACGCCATCTTGTGGAACTCCCTGTCGCATAGATCTGAGATTTCAAAACTTCCTTTTACTGTGATTACTCCCTTTGGTCCTGGCATTTTGAGTACCAGATATGTGTAGTGAGGTACTGCCATGAATCGCGAAAACACGGGTCGCCCGAGGATCGCGTGATACTGCGATGGCCAGTCCATGACTTCGAAGTCTAACTTTTCTCTTCTGTAGTTTTGTCGGTTGCCGAAGCAAACGTTGAGTGCTATTCGACCTAATGGATAGTTAGCGCTTCCTGGTACTATCCCATGGAAGGAACAGTCTGTTGGCTTCAAGAACTCTAGTGATATATGCATTGCTCTGAGTGTTTTTGCATATATCAGATTGATTCCACTTCCTGCGTCCATAAATATTCTGTCAACATCGTACGTGCCAATTTGAGCTTTGAGTACCAAGGGCGCGTTTCCTGGCCGAGGTACTGTTATTGGGTGATCTTCTCTATTGAACTCAATTGGTTGTTCTGACCAGTGTAGATATTCCGTTGCAGCTGGAGGTGAAGTGATTGCTAGGTTGATTTGTCGAGTAATGCTTTTTTCTTCTTTGTTCGACTTGGGCACGGGCTGTATCATTGATATGATGTGTCCCTTGGATGGAACGTATCCTTCATCGTCATTGTACTCCTAGTTTGGGTGGTCTTGATTTTGAAGAGCTCCATTGTTCCCTTGCTGATTTGTGGGAGGTTTGTTGCTTCCCTCGTATCCTTGCCGCCTTGCTTCGGTTTGCTTGTTTAATGATGCCTCCTGCAGCTTCAAGAATGTTGTGCAGTCTTTCATTGCATGCCTAGATACTCGCTTCCCGTCGACGAACGCTGAGTGTATGTGACAAGGTCCGTTGAGCATATCTTCTGGCGAAGGGTTGTACTCTCTGGATTCTCTTGCGGGAAACTTTTTATAGTCCTCTTTTCCGTAGCTTCGATATCCTGAACTTCTGCGATCGCTTCCTTGGTAGCTGTTGTCTTTGTACCCTGCGGCGACTTGGCTATGGGAGCCGTAGTTGTCGTAATTGCGGGACCGTCTTCTTTGATTTCCATACCTGTTTCTCCTATCATCTTGTGGGGATCGCGTACGCTTGTTGTTGCACGCGTCCTCTCCGTCCGCAAATCTGTTTGCTACGTCCATGAGGTCTGACACTGTTTTCGGCTTGATTCTGCCCATCTCTTCGACTAGGTCTCTTCGCCTTAATCCAATGATGAACGCATCTATTGCTCTTTCGTCTGAAACTTCGACTGCTGAATTTTTGATAAGACTCCATCTTTGGATGTATGCCCGCAGTGTTTCGTCGTGTTGTTGCACACACGCTTTGACTTCTTCTATTGATGCTGGCCGCTTGTATGTCGACCTGAAGTTGCTTGTAAATTGCTTTGTGAGGTCTTCCCAGCTTCCAATAGTTTCCTTCTCTAATTTGCTCAACCATGACCTTGCTGCGCCAGTGAGGTGTAGTTGCAGACTTTGCATTGTTGTTTCTTTGGTTCCTCCCAATATTTGTACTGCTTGTAAATAATCTGAGAGCCATGATTGTGGTTCCTGTGATCCGTCGTACTTTTGCTGATCATGAGGTAACTTGAATCCCTTAGGAACTGGAGTGGTGCGAACCCTGCGGGTAAAGCACGACGCCCCCATTTCTTTTTCGTCGTCTTCATAGTCGCGTTTTTCATTTGGGGATCGCGATCTCTGGGTTCCTCCGTGTTGTTTTGGTGATGGCGATCGAGATCGTTGATTGCTGCGCCGAGGACTGTTGTGACGGCGAGGTGACCTTGGCCTGTGCGTTTCCTTATGGTGGTGTGCTTCCTCTCCTTTTGCTGATAGCTTGTGGCCCACCATGTTTAGTCCGTTCAATGCTGCTCTGTGCATATGTTCTCTAGGATCTCCCGGATTTGGTCGAGTTGTGAGCAGATAAGCTTGAGCTGCCACTAATGCTGCTTCAGGAGTTTTTGGTATGATGTTTCCTTGTTCGTCGACCGATAAAAAGGACGAGTCGAGGTTTTTGGAAATGCTTTGCCTATCGGAGTACTCGAGGTTATCGTACCTTGAACCATGTCAATGATTTTTTCTTGCGTTACTATATGATGCGTCGCTTCGCGCTTTACGAGCGGCGTTGCTAGCTGCAATGGCTGAGTCTTTTCTTCTCTGTATCGCTATTTTCTCCTGTGCTAATTGCTTCGCTTGCTGCCTTAGGGCATAATGATACCCCAACAGCATGTCTTTGCTGGAATTTGATGGTATCGGCATGCCGTGTTCTACGGCTTCTCTTATTATCCTCCATTCGTCGACTGATAGTCAAATTTTTTGCCTGGTTGTGAGGGATTCTGCTGTTTGCCCTTCTGCTAGGTGATTTGCTCCTCTGTCGATATTTGCTGGGTTTAGCAGTGGATTGTTGTTTTCATCGAATTCTTCTGAGTTATCTCCCACAATGGCGAGCACATGGCATTGTTTTCCGATGTTACCATTGAAGCTTGAGAAGATCGAGTCACCGTCTTCAGAAAGCTCTAGCCCTGTCTTGCATGTGTCTGTTGATTTGTCCGAGATATCGTCGAGGCAGATCATGAGATCGTCGAGTTGGACCCCTGCGTCGAAATTTTCCCTTGCTTCTTTGTCTTCTACGATCTTTCCTTTTTGCACTTCTTCTAAGCTGACCGGCGAGTTTACCTCGCTGGAAGAGCCGTCAGAATATTCCATCATTGCTACTGTTTCGGGCTCACTTGCCGACGGATCTTGTTTCGTCGGATCCGAAAGGCGAGATGAACCCGATGGCCCGATGAGGATGCTCAAACTTCCAATTGTTAAATTCATCTCTTGACTTCCGTCGAGTTCTGAACTACTATTAGCTAAAAGCGAAAAAGCCGTCGAATTCATGACTCCAACGCCCAGGTCCCCACGGTCGGCGCCAATTGACGAGGGTTAACTCGACAAATGTCCTAGATGAAGGACTTAGGATCGGGGGAAGAGGGCGTCGGATGAACTCGAAGGTAAAGGTTTACTCGAAATAAGTGTATATCGAAAGTAAACGTGGGTGTTCAACCTGGCTTGCTTTCAATCTGCCCCACACCGTCCCCTCCTGGCCCCTATATATAGATGGCCAGGTCTCGAGGATCGGGTAGGGTCCGATACAGATTACAATATCGACATACGGTAAGAACTCGTATTCGACTATCATCACGATTGGGCTTAACTTAACGGGCCTCAGGGGTACTCAACTAACGGGATCTATTAACTATACCCTTGTCACCTGCCAAAAGTGGGCGAGTTCGGCCCAGAGGCCGGTCTCAGGCCGGACCATCCGGCGGCAGACCGGGCCAGTCCGGCGGAGCCACCGGACCGGTATTCTGAACAGACTTTCGGCGGGCCGCCGAATCAGCCCGGCGAGCCGCCAGACTCCCGGCGAACGGTCCGGTCCCACCGGACCTACCGCCGGAGCGTTCGGCCCAGAAGCCGGCGGCGCCGAACTTACCGCCGGACTGCTGCTCGGGCAGCCTCCAACGGCCAGATTTCCACCCACCTATAAATACCCCTTCTTCCAGCTGGGGTAGGGTTAGAACTTCACCAACCATTGTTCATCCTTGAAGCTCTCACCTACCCCCATTGCAAAAACACCAAATTCCATAGATCTCCCCTTCTAGCCAACAAAAGCTCTTGATCTTTGGAGGATTGAAGGAGGAGGCACCGATCTACATCTTCACCGAAGGAATTTCATTCCCCCCTCCATTTGCTTGGAGGATTTGCACCTAGGGGATCTTGTGACCCTAGGTGTTGTAATTGGTTGATTAACTCATCTTTGTGGTGATTCTTGCCTCCGTGGCTTTCTTGAGAGCCTCCAATTGAGTTGTGGAGTTGTGCCCCAAGCTCCGTGTAAGGGATTCGTGGTTCCCCCAATACCACCGCTTAGTGGAAACGAGCTAGCCTCCGTGGCTTGCTCACCGGAGAACAAGGTGAGCCTTTGTGGCGTTGGTCGACTCCGTGTCACCACACCTCTCCAACGTAGACGTACTTCCCCTCAAAAGGAAGGAACTACGGGAATACATCCTTGTGTCTCCGGTCTCCACTCTTCGGTTATTTCTTTCCCTTACTTGTATCTTGCTAGTTACTTGTTTACTTACATGCTTGCCACTCATAGGAAATTCACCTAGTTGCACATCTAGTTAATTTACTTTGTGTCAAGCCTTAAATTTGAAAAAGATTAAAAATTGACTTAGCGCCTATTCACCCCCCCCCCCCTCTAGTCGCCCGTACCGATCCTTTCAATAATGTTAACAAAAAAATAGTTTACTTGAGCTAAATCTTTAAATTAATGGATAGAAAATGTATGGATGTCTCATGTGAAAGAATAACAACAATGTAAAGTGATACATGAGTATATCATAGCTCCAAAGAATCAAATTTATCACATGTAAGTACCCACCAGCACTATCTTTCCTTTCCTCTTGCTGGCCCTCTTCGTGGTTATAGACTGGTTGTGTGAGCACCCATCAGCTCTGACCATTCTATAAGCCAAAAGATCTCGTAGTAGGATTCCATCTTCAAAATAATTAAATCATAATAAGTTATTCTAGTAAGGCAAAAGATACGGTTCCACTGTATAAGAATAAATGTCAAATTTGATTTTAAGAGTTGACTCTAAAATCTTGAGGAATACACAGATAAGATTTTCAACCGTTTTTGTTATTTACATACCAAGTAAAGAACCTGTCAGAGCAAACTGAATGACTACTTTTTACTGGTACATGCACAGCAGTACGTACTACATGATCTTGCTATCTCTAACACTTAATGATCAGGTCTAGATACTACTGATTGCACACACTTGTTTTGCAGAGACGAATTCATCAGAATAATTGCACCATTGTGAATAAGAATTTATGTGCTATGACGAATATGTCGCTGGAATTGCTTCAAATATCTTGACCACATGGCGAATCTGAACGCCACCAGAATCAACATATTCAACCGACAGACTGAAACAGACTGGTATATCGAACTGGTGCTGCTCCTCCTGATTCAATAATTGCTCTTCCTCGTGTCGCTCGTGCTGGTCGTCCCCAACCACGAACCCATCTAGATACTGCTCCCCCAATCAACAGCCCTCGCCACCATGGCGACTGGGCAACTTCACTGCAGCGGGCGAGGTCGTGCGGCTCCTTGTCCACTTCCGCAGATTCGGAGGGTCTAACCGCCCGTCGCTCCTAGCCCAGCCACCATGGCCATCACCAGAAGGGACACGAGTAGGCGATTAGCTAATCCAGAGGAGCGTGCAACGAAAGAGTACCTCAGCAGCGGAGATGGGGGACCTCCTCGGGAGTGGCCTGATATCAGTTGTAACCCACATGCAACTAGAAAAATCATAGTTGCAACTCGCTTGCAACTAGGAAAATCTCAGTTACAACCCGCTTGCAACTAGGAAAATCTCAGTTAATAACCCACATGTAACTAGAAAACTCTCACTTACAAGCCACATGCAACTAGGAAAATCTCAGTTGTAACTCGCTTGTAATTGATAAAATCTAACTTGCAACTGAAAAATTCTCAGTTAAGTTACAATCCACATACAACCAGAAAAATCTCAGTTACAACCCACGTACAACTAAAGAAATCTCATTTGCAGCCAATATGCAACTCCCTAGACTAGCACAAATCACATTGTAATCTAAAGATTCTAGATATTTTTCTCCGTTGCAACCCATGTGCAACTGAGAATTACTTAATTATAACCTATGTGTATCTGTAAAAATATAAGTTTCAATTAATGTGCAATTCCTAGGTCAACACAAATCACAATACGAACTAATCATCTCGGACATTTTTTTCTCTGTTGTTGCAACACACGTGTAACTGAAAACTCCTTGTTGCAACCCTAACCCATATATTTTCAGTCACACGTTTTATCAGTTACACATTTGAATGTAATTAACCCGTAGTTGAGTCTAGAATCCACACCTTTTTTTTTTGCAAAAAAGACAACAGCGAAGCACCACAAAGCAACAAACCCAAAAATAATAATTAAAAATACCACATGCCACAAAGCACGGCAATAAAGCAAGGCTAGGAGCCCACAACAAAGCAGCCCAGCGCAGCCCATAAGAGCATATCCACCGGCGTTTCCAAAACGTCTCCCAAAACATAGACGGCGCGGATTTTGGGCTCGGGGCCCAAAAACAGCCCGCATCGGCGCCCCCAAAATTGCCTCGGCGCGTGGGCGAGCCCAAATAAATGAGCCTGTGCGGAGGATCCTATCGGGAGCGCCGGCACACCGCGGCAGCGCCAATCCGACGCCCAGGGCCCCCTTGGCAGTGACACCACCGCTTTCCCGCTGGTTTCTCCCGCCAGAAAGTTCCCGCCGCTGTTTCCTGGCGCTTCCTTTCCCGCCGAGGAGTCGGCTTCCCGCCGGTCGGCAGCTATAAATAGAAGTGTCATCGGTGGAGGGGAGACACCCAAAAACAATAGCAATGGCAGACCACCGGGCGACTTGGGTGAGGCTGAGGGAGGTGGCGCGGCAGCGCTACCCCGACGACGACATGGCGGCCGAGGCCGCGACGAGGGCGCTCTTCGACGCCGAGGTGGCGGCCTCGTACGCCGCCGACCTAGACGCGTGAGCAGAGGAGCAGGACGTCCTCGACACGGTGCGCGCCGCCACGCGCCTCAGGGGTGAGCTCTGAGAGGAACTGCGGGCGGAGGGCTCTGGCGCCGGCGCCGGCGACAGTGAGGAGGAGACAGGCAACCATGGGCGCTCCGGCCATTCCGGTGCGGGCGGCTCCGGCGCCCAGTAGCAGTAGGTAGTATAACTGATGTTCTAGCGGTCTATACTCCGCTTGAATACCAGTTTTGCCTGTTTCTGCTCTGAACTCAAATATGTAAAATATGTCTAATTCTGATGAAATCTAGCAAGTTTAATGAAAATTTCGCAAATATAAAATTCTAATTTTTTGAGGGCCGGCGTTTTAGGGCCGCCGGTTTGAGAGTCTGACCCCAAGATTTTTAAGAGGACCTGCCGGTGCCTCCAAAATGGCCCGTCCAACGCCCTGCCGGTCATCATTTTCGGAGCGCTGGTGGAGATGCTCTAAATAGAGAATCGCTTATACAGGAAGCTCGCCTAGTCGCGTGCAATGCAAAAGGCCAGCTAGGCTACACAAATCTTAGAGCACCTAATCTAACGGCTGATTAGATGACTGAGATTTAGATAAATCTCAGACGCATGAGAACTAGTAAAACTGAAAAACAATATAACTAACTCTTGAAACAATAGCGAAACAATCCTTGATCGCCGTCGTGATCACGTGACTATTTCCAAATTGCTGGATAAAGATTACGAAAAAATCTAGGGAACACGGCGTGACGGAGAAAGCAATGGGAATGGGTAGGCTCTGATGCCTCAAACCGATACCTAGGTAATTAACAAATAAGACTACGAGCAACGGTGCTAGCTATACAGACAGTAAATTATACAAGACTAGGACGAAGCAGCGATGTTGACCATGGCCATGTGTAGAACAGGACTGACTAACACGCTAGTTATACCATAATTTATCCTGGAGGGAATGTTCTCGCAGGTTGCTGGGTGAAACAACCGAACGAATTAGAGTTTAGTAATCGCTCCACGCTTGCATGAGCAACACATGCTTAACAACCACAAAGCTTTTGTACGCGCACAGGCACAGATGGGATGCTGCTTTCACCTGTATCGAGGATACGTGTGTTCCCACTCACCTTTTTCTTCTTTTGCTATACTTTATGGGCAGCGGCAGCAAGGGTCGACGAAGCTGTCGATGTACACGCCTCGTAGACGCCTAGTGTGCATATATACTACACCACAGTTCACTTCTCAGTCCTCACTCCTCACCACCTATCTTGCCGTCTTCACCAATCAGCAGAATCTAGCATCTTGTTCTACAGCCTTCAAGAGTCATTCGATGGCGGCGGAGTCTTGGTGGTGCTGGCCGCTGGCGGCGTGGCTCAGCTCCGGCACGGCGTGCTTCCTCTTCTTCAACGCCATCGTCTGCGTCGTGGCCGTGCAGTCATGGGGGCGTGGCGGCGGCGACGCAACACTGTCGGCCAGGCGCAAGAGACTCACCCGGAGCGCGTCGTCCATGGTAATGGAGCGCCTCCGGTCCATGTCGACCATCTTCTCATTCCACTCCCCGGACGAGTACGACAGCATCACGCCGCCGGCGTCGCAGCTCCACCACGTGCAAGGGTACTACCACGCGTCTCAAGAAGAGGGGAGAGAGGAGATGAGGCCGGCAGCAAGCGAGGTGGAGCCGGAGCCAGCTGCCGAACCGGCGGTACAAAGCATGACGACGGCGACCATTGCTCGAGCGACACCGAGCGCGCCTGTTGCAGCAGCAGTTGAAGTATGCGCAGCGGCGTCGACGTCAGGAAACGGGAAGGAAGAGCCGGAGAGACGGGAGGAGATGCCAGCGCCAGACGCGGCCTCCGCCAAGGGCGCTGCTACGTCGGAAATGGCGAGGAAGTGGAAGTTGGCGGGTGTTGCCGAACGGCGAGCGTTTGCAGAGATCGAAGCGAAGGCGGAGGTGAACGCGCGGGCCGAGCGGTTTATCCGGCAGTTCCGGGAGGATCTCAAGCTCGAGCGCCTCAACTCCATTCTTACTAGAAAATGTTGATTTATTTGCTTAGCTAGATCAATGCTTCCCTAAACGAAACGAGTTGGAAGGACACGCAATTTTTTAAGGCCTCATGTTCAATGTGTGCTGGTTCCGTTCAGTTGATTGCCACAACTTTCTCTCTATCTCTTTCTCATCTGCAAATTTCAGCTTAACTGTTGAAGTTTCATATCAATTCTTGATTAGGAAAGCTTCAATTTCGAGTATAAAGTTTGGACACATGCACTTTGTGGGGGAACGGGTTGAGTCAGCTTGCACCCTCTCTTCCCTGCTTTTGGATGACTTTTCAAACAAATTGTATTCCATAATTGAGAGAAAATAAAATTTATACTTCTCTAAGAAATATTTATCACAAAATAAAAAGGGAAAATAATCAAATAATTATAACAAAAAAATTAAAAATAATAAGAATAATGTGTCAGAGGTTATAAAAAAGGATTAAGTAAAACCGTCGCAACTTTCCAAGAAGTATTCTTGTTTCTCAAGATTCAAATGTATAAAAAATGTAAAATATTAAACTAGAGAAGATATAAGTAATTAGTTTACTTACCCGCAAAATAAATTACAAATTGAATAATAATGTATTTTGGAACCTAATGTTGTGTATATAAGTAAAGTATTCATGACTGAAAAACATCTATGCATGTACCTATTGATCGTTTGTTGCATAATATAGGGGTATGACGCCTGAATCATTTTTACATAGGCTGCATCTGGCACAGCTAATTAACATGACTTATCTATATAAACCCTGAAATCCATAATAGAAAATATTCTTACGAAAATTATAATTTTAGAAATTGAGCAAAAATATTCGTATAATTCAAATTTATGTACATGAGGTTCAACATATGAGAAAGAAATGTCCACGCAATTTCAAATAAAATGTTTACATATTATAGAAACATAAAAAAATTCATAAAAAGAAAACTAAGAGAAAGATAAAAATGACATAAACATAAACACAAAGGGAAAGGAAAAGAAAGAAATACGGATAATAATAAGAAAACACTAAGGTGAAAATAAATTTAAGAAAAATAAAATAGAACGAAATCACCTAAACTGGCCCACCAGCAGGAGAATATGGCCGCCGTTAATCAAGGAGCGCCTATAGCACGCCCAACGTGTGCGTGCCAGCTCAGGTAAGTTTCCTCTTGCATTTCTTTCTAATTTGAGAAAATCTTTAAAACCAAAAAAATATATTTGGAAACATGTTAAAATTTGAAAAATGTTGAAATCTTAAAATTGTTCGAATTTGAAAAATATTTAGATAAAAAATTGAATTTTGAAATGTTCAGATTTAAAATTTGTTTCGATTTGAAATATGTTCTGATTTGAAAATTGTTCCGATTTGAAAATTATTCTGATTTAAAAAATGTTCCGATTGAAAATGTGCTGGTTTGAAAAGTTCAAAACGAAAATATGTTCATATTTTCAATTAAAAATAAAACAAAAAAGAAATTGAAAAAAAATATGTGAAGAACCAGAAAGAAAAAGAACCAGCGCATTTTTTTTTTTAGACAAGAACCAGCGCATTTGTGTCTCTGCAGTCTGCATCCTCGACCTGCTTAGGCCATTGAAGGAAATGTCGGGCCATGGCCCAGACTTGCGAGGAAACACACGCTATCTCTCTTTGTAATCCAGGACTAGGTTAACTGAATCAGCCTGGCAGAGCTACTAGGATCAGCATTGCTAATCCTCTGGAAGAGGCATTTAATATTTTTTATTCACCTCCCCATTTGCATAGTACCAACACTTTGTTCAAAAATACTTTCGACAGTAAAAAAAACATACTCCCTCCGGCCCGAATTAGATGGCCCCCCTGCGGCCCAGCCCATTAAACTTAAATTTTGCAAAAAAAAACCTCCCTAAAACGTGTCTTCTCCACCGGCGGTCCTGATTTCAAAATCCAGGGGACGGGAGCGAGCTGGTCTGGCGCCCCCGCCGGCCGGACCTGGGCTCGTGCGCTAGAGCTGGGCTCGCGCCCCCGCCATCCGGCCGTGCCGCTCCAGGAGAGGAGGCGGGCCCTCCAAGAGCGGAGGAGAGGTCGAGCTCCCCCGCCGGCCGTCCCCCGCCGGCCGTCTCCCCATCGTCCTCCCCGGCCGTCGCCGCCGCCGTCCGCTCCCTGGCGGAGGGTGGGACCCCTCTGCTGCTTGGGATCCCCGTGCAGGTGGGGCGGAGAGGATCTCCCGACCGACTCGACTCAGCCGGCTTCCCGCCGCCTCCTCCACCGGACTCGTGATCAATTCCATGACCAGCTGATCATATCCTGAATAACAAAAAGGTAAAGGGTAACTGAAAATCATTTGATTGAGTATTTACCAGTGACAGGAATGAATTTTATTTCCTGACAAGACAAGAAATGCAGCTCACGACAACATTAAAATTCAGTTTTCAACTCAGCAAGCAGCTCACACAGAGGGGTTGGTGACATAGTAGAAACAAAATAATTGTGACAGAAATTTAGTGCTAACTTGATGGTTGACAGTGCTCATCTAAATATTCATGCACTGATACAGTAAATTCAGTGAGTTCCGTTGCCTCCAGATTTGGTAGGATAGATGTGCTGCCAGGAAGAGAAGTTGCAGACTTTGTATGACCTACGGTGGAAGAGAGGTCTATCAGTTGCCTAACTTGTTCTTGCCATAAGATACAATTTTGAACAAAATGAAGAGGAAGCTCAGTAGCACTGCATCGTTTTGTGCATACTGGAACTGTTACTCTTCAGTCTGAGTGCATCAGTGCATGTATGACAGTTCTTATCCTCTCTATTATTCAGTAACAACTCACCACAACAGTATTCTATTGCTACAAACAGTACACGAAGGAGACACAAAAAATGGATAGAGCTGACTATTCAGTAACTCTATCAAATGCTACTATGCGAACTGCACACAGATATGTGTATATATCAAGTGTTAATTCTGAGGTACTGTTATTATGTAGTTTCAGATTTCAGAAACACTAGCTGACAGGCTTAGTGTCAAAAGACTAACTACTTCTGCAGAACATAACAAATTGTTATCAGTCATGTACACTGAATGAATGAATAGAAGAATCAGCGGTTTCTCTAGTTAGCACACTGGATAAATAATATACCTGTGGACCGTGGTAGCCAAGTTATTGCCATGCTTCCTGCATATTTTACAGAGATAATAAACCAACATGCCGCTGCTATATGAAGGAAACAATGAAATTAGGAGTGTAATCAGGCCGCAAGAAAACACCATCAAATATTTGTTCCTTTCAAGGCATAGAGCTCCAGAAAGAGCAATTGTCATCTAAAGTTCATTGATGTTACAGATGAGCCCTTGAAGGCAAGCACAGTAAGGGTTGTATGTATAGAGGAGGCAAGGATCAAGCCCTCTGGAATTCAATTGCTATACTGCACTTGATCAGCAAACACCGTAAGGGTTGTATTTATAGAGGAGGCAAGGATCAAGCCCTCTGGAATTCAATTGCTATACTGCATCATGCATGTACTCCTATGCTTTCCAGGTCTTTTTCCTCCTGCCAGTCATTGAGTACCAGATGAAGGGCTACCATCCAATGTCGCCTCTAATTATCTACTCAACCATAAAATGAGTTTGTGTGCAAACAGGAATGGCACAAAGCAAAGAAATGGGGAAAATTCACTGAAGCGTCTTGTTAGAGTACCGATCCGTATCTCATACAAGCAGCGCTATTGTGGCTATAATCGGTTACAGGATGAACTGGAAGAGAGGAATTGCTAGCCTATTACAAGGAGACAAACTCCTGCCGCCGCCGGTTCGTCCGTGATCCCGAGGATTCTTCTCTCCGTCAGAAGGTCGAGGTTAAGTAGTGTCGCCCTCAGGTTGTCCACTCCGGGCCCAGGTGTCGGCGGTTGGGCTGGATCAATCTTCTAGGCCGAGCTGGAGTCTTGTTGAGGCCCATGTCATCGTCAGGTGCAGTTGGGACGCTAACATCCCCTCCCTCTTGAGACACAGCTTGCCCCCAAGCTGGTGCTGCCGGGAAGCGTTGCTCGAGCTCCAGCTTATCTTCCCACGTGATGTCACGAGAAGCTGTAGTGGACCATTGAACCTGCACTCGGGCACGACGCCCAGACGGAGTGCGTGTCCACTTCTGTGCCAGGATCTTGACATGTACAGCAATGTCGTCAGTCGGAGTGGGAAGAACAAGAGAGGGTGTTGTACCTGGAAGTAGAGCCCGACGAAGCTGGGAGACATGAAATACTGGATGAATCCTGGACTCTGCTGGGAGTGTCACCTCATACGCTGTAGGGTTAATGATGCGTTTGATCAAATAAGGGCCAAAGTACTTGAACGCGAGCTTGTGATGTGAGCGTGGAGCAACTGATGACTGGACATAAGGTTGGAGTTTGATGAAAACAGGATCATCGACAGAAAAGGTTCTGTCAGTGCGGTGCTTATCTGCTTGGGTCTTCATCCTTTGCCTAGCATAGTTGAGGTTGCTCTGCAGGAGTTGTTGCATCGACTTCCGTTCTGCAAGCCAACCAAAGACGGAAGTATTGTTGCAAGTGGAAGCGGAAGAGATGCCCCAGTGTCGTGGCTCATAGCCATAGAGAGCCACAAATGGGGAAGTCTTCAGAGCAGAATGTGTAGATGTGTTGTACCAGAACTCCGCTAGGGACAGGAATTGGCTCCAGCGACGCGGGCAAGCGTGGGAGAAGCATCGCAAGTAGCATTCCAGACACTGGTTTACTCGCTCCGATTGCCCGTCTGTTTCTGGGTGATATGCTGAGCTCATGTGTAATTCACTGCCCAACTGCGTGAACAATGCTTGCCAGAACTTGCTAGTAAAGATAGGGTCACGGTCAGAGATCATCACCTTGGGTAATCCGTGGAGTTTGAACACATGGTCCAGGTATGCCGTGGCCACTCTGGCAGCTGTGAAAGGATGTCGCAAAGGAATAAAGTGTGTATAGCGTGTGAACTTGTCGACCACCACCATAATACAATTTGCTGTGCCTGAGACCGGCAGACCCTCGATGAAATCCATTGTCACAGTAGTCCAGGCGCCATCAGGAATGGGCAATGGTTGCAGTAATCCTGGGTAATTGATGCGTTCAGGTTTTGACTGCTGACAAACCGTGCAAGTCTGGACGTGGAGTTTGATATTGTCCTTCATCTTGGGCCAAGCAAACAGACGACGAATGCGCTGGTAGGTCACTGGGAAACCTGAATGACCCCCAATCACACTGTTATGGAATGCTGTCATGATTTGGTGTTGCAGCTCTGGAGAACCCCCAAGCCAGATGCGATTGCGAAAATACATAATGTCATCATGTATAGTGAAACGATCTTTGGCGTCAGGTGCGGTTTGCAGCTTCTGGATGAGAGCTTGAGCATGAGGGTTGGTTGCATAGCTTGCCCGGACGTCAGCTATCCAAGCTAGTTGGCATTCGGTGATGGTAGCCACCGTTGCCAGTGATTCGTGCGAGCGGCGGGAAAGAGCGTCGGCTGCTCTGTTCTCAGCACCCTTGCGGTAACAGAGTTTGTACTGCAAGCCGAGAAGCTTGGTGAAAGCCTTATGCTGCCAGTTAGTCGTCAGACACTGATCTTCTAGATGCACCAAACTCTTCTGGTCAGTCCGAATGATAAATTCCTTGTGTTGAAGATAAGGTCTCCATTGTTCAATGGCCATCAACACTGCCAGACATTCTTTTTCATAGGTGGATAGACCACGGTTTTTAGGGCCCAAGGGTTTGCTCATATACGCTATTGGATGACCCTCCTGCTGCAGCACTGCGCCAACCCCTGTATCACAGGCGTCAGTATCAATGGTGAATGTCTTGCTGAAATCAGGGAGTTTGAGTACTGGTGCTTCCACCAGTTTCTGTTTAAGGATCTGAAATGCTGTATCTGTTTCACTTGTCTAGACAAACGGTGCACCTTTCTTCAGTAAGTTGAACAATGGGCGAGCCACGATGCCAAAATGCTGTACAAATTTTCTGTAGTATCCTGCGAGTCCCAGAAAGCTACGGACAGCCTTGCTGGTCTGCGGAACTGGCCAGTTAGCTACCTTGGTGATTTTCAGTAGGTCAGAAGCGACGCCATTGGAATTGATTACATGTCCCAAGTAGTTGATCTGTTGCTGACCGAAAGAACACTTGCTCAATTTAACTTGCCAGTGATCACGACAGAGCAAGTGGAGGACCGCAGACAGGTGTTCGATGTGCTCTGGCAAGGTTTGGCTGTAGACGAGTATATCGTCAAAGAAGACGACGACGCATCGCCGTAGCAGTGGCTTTAAGGTTTCATTCATGGCGCCCAAGAAGGTGGCTGGGGCACCAGCGAGACCGAAAGGCATGACTTTGTATTCCCAGTGTCCTGCGTGCGTCTGGAAAGCAGTCTTGTACTCCTCCCCCGGTGCCAATCTGATTTGGTGGTAGCCGGCGCGGAGATCCATTTTGGAGAACCAGGTGGCGCCGGCGAGCTCGTCCAGGAGCTCGTCGATGATCGGCACTGGGTACTTGCTTACCACCGTCATCGAATTGAGAGCGCGATAATCCACGCACAGACGCCAGGTTCCGTCTTTCTTCTTGACAAGGATAGCAGGAGAGGAGAAATGGCTGGTGCTTCGTTGAATCACCCCAGACTCAAGCAATTCTGCTACTTGGCGCTCAATTTCTGACTTCAGCTCTGGTTTGTGGCGGTAGGCTCGCAAGTTCACCGGTTGTGCTCCGGGAATCAGCGGAATGCGATGGTCGCAGGCACGCACGGGTGGCAGACCGACCGGTGCTGCAAAGACTTCAGGGAATTGATCAAGAATTGTCTGTACTTCAGGTGGTGTTAGTTCTGCAGTGTGAATTTCTCCGTCTAGTGCATACACCTGAATGAGATGTGCTGCAGATCCTTGACGGCAAATGCCGGCCAGTTCGGAGGCTGAGATGGCAGTACACTGAGTATCACAGTTCCTGTGACCTTGCAAGAGTATATCACCCTTAGGTTGTTTGATCTTCAGAGTTTTATTGACCCAATCGATGTCCGGGTTGTGGCGTTCTAGCCAATCCATGCCCAGAATGGCGTCAAACGAGCCGAGAGCTAGAATTTTCATGTCTGTGGTGAATTGATGCTCCTGAACTGACCATGGACACTGTGGTATGTATTCTGAACAATGGTGTTGGGTGCCGTCAGCTACCTTGACCTTGCATGGTTTAGGAAGAGGGGCGATACCTTTCATAGAGGTGGCCAGGTGCTCATTGATGAAAGAAGCCGAGCTTCCTGAGTCGACCAACATCAAGATTTCTTTGTCTTCAATGAAAGCATGCAGTTGTATCACTCCTGGAACATTTGCTGCAGATCCAGTGAGAGCATGAATCGAGATGGAACAAACAGCTTCTGATTCCAGTAGTGCAGTATCTTCAGACTGATCGGACCATGTTAATTCGTCAGAGGAAAACAGGGCCAATAGCTCCTCCACCACATGCATCTGAACTGAAGGTGGGCAAGTATGTCCCTCCCGGCTCTAGTTTTCACCACATTTGTAGCACAATCCCTTGGCTCGACGGTAAGCTCGTAGAGCATTGACACGATCGTCAGTAGCAGCTCTTGTCGACTCGAGGCCACGCTGATCCT
Organism: Dactylis glomerata; assembly: GCA_007115705.1. Taxonomy (NCBI): domain Eukaryota; kingdom Viridiplantae; phylum Streptophyta; class Magnoliopsida; order Poales; family Poaceae; genus Dactylis; species Dactylis glomerata. Next base: position 628,415 of record QXEO01000048.1, read on the forward strand.
CAGAACGAGATGGTGGTCGAGAAGGCCCAATGGACTGAGCTGTGACAGTTTTCATGGGAAACCTGACATACCGTTGGTCAGGTGGTCTTGGTGGAGACAGGTGTTCACCCTCACAGACTTCCTCCTGGAGCAGAGCCAGAGAACAAGCAGAATCGAGGTCTGCAGGTCGTTGAATCATAACCACAGCTCGAATGTCCTGCCTCAATCCCTCGATGAAACGAGTCAAGAAATAATAGGGGTGAGTATCCTCATGGTACGACATCAAATGATTCATAAGGATATCAAAACGCTCTATGTACTCAGCTACTGTGGTGATCTGTTTAATCGCATAAAATTGACGAATGAGTAATTGGTGTCTATCTCTACCAAATCTAGTGCAAATCAGTGAGGTGAATGAAATCCAATCTAAGCCCTGCAGCCGCTTGTGAACAGCTTGCAGCCAAATGCCCGCAGGGCCCTTGAAATGCAAGGTGGCCATAGGAACCCAGTAAGACTCATGCGTGGAGAACATGTGAAAATATTGTTCAGCGAGTGTTTTCCAGAGGTTTGGATTCTCGCCAGTGAAAATTGGAAACATCATCGACGGAGCAGTTGCACCCATGGCGGACATCAACTGGTTGGTAAGAGCGGTGGAATCGGCCTGAGTAGCGAGGGGATATTGGAGAGCGGTCATACCCGTGACTGGGAGCACCGGGGATGAAACAGTGTTCATCGCCGGGAAACCCCCGGGTTTGTTGAGGTCGCCGTGGCCATCGGGCCCGTGGAACTCCACCGGTGCGGCCGGAGATGGCGCGACGAAGGCGGTTCCACCATCTGGGTCGGCGTACTGAGTGCGCTGGAGGTCCGCGACCGCTCCCTGGAGCTGCGAGAGCCGCGCCTCCAGATCGGGGCGCCACTCAACCAGATCACGGAGCTGGCCAGATTGGGCCGCGATCTGCTTCGAGAGGGTTTGTTGCGTTGCCACGATCGAATCGGTGCGGGCGGTGGCGTTGAGCTCCATACGATCCAGATACTCTCGGAGGGCCGGATCCATCGTCTCGAGGAAACGCCGGCGAATCTGGGTCTTGCTGCGAGTTTCCAGCCTGAGATCGGAAGTGGTGGGTTGTGGGTGGGGAATTTTTTTGGAGTAGTTGGATCGGAACGGCTCTGATACCAGATGTTAGAGTACCGATCCGTATCTCATACAAGCAGCGCTATTGTGGCTATAATCGGTTACAGGATGAGCTGGAAGAGAGGAATTGCTAGCCTATTACAAGGAGACAAACTCCTGCCGCCGCCGGTTCGTCCGTGATCCCGAGGATGCTTCTCTCCGTCAGAAGGTCGAGGTTAAGTAGTGTCGCCCTCAGGTTGTCCACTCCGGGCCCAGGTGTCGGCGGTTGGGCTGGATCAGTCTTCTAGGCCGAGCTGGAGTCTTGTTGAGGCCCATGTCATCGTCAGGTGCAGTTGGGACGCTGACACGTCTTAACAACCTGATTAGGTCAGACTAGCTACTTGTCATACAAATCGTGCCAGAATCTTGCACAAACAAAATAAGGACCATATCCAAATTCCAAAGTGCCGGTGAAATCTTGGAGTACTGTGCCAGTTGGTCGTGAAGCTCTGAATGAAGTAGCCGAGTTAGTGTTGGCAGGAGTACTCTGAACTCACCATCTAAGTCGGAGAGGGAGAGGTCGAAGTTGCCAGATGGGTTGAACGCGACGCGAAGGGAGAATTCGTACGCCCTCGCCGGCGTCGACAGAGACTGGAGCTGGACGCCCGGCGTCCTGAGACCGGAGCAGCAGCGGAAGGCGGCAGGTGGGGACGCCGAGCTGCTGCTGGCGCTGGCGCTGCTAAGCCGCCTTGGAGTAGGGCGGAGCGGAGCCGCGGGGAGGTGGTGGTGGATGGCGGTGCCGGTGGCGGCACCCATCTGCGAGGAAGCCGTGTCAGGAGCGGATAAAGGAGAATAATTTGGGGGAGGAAGAAGGAGCAAAGGGGCGACCTTGAGCGGGAGGCGGGATGGGGGCCTGGAGGACGCGGAAGGTGACGGGGAGGCTGATGTCGCCGGCGCGAGGACCCTCCCTATCCCATCCTGCGCGCTGCTGCGGCAAGGATTTACTCCTTCCTACCTTAGCGCTGCTGCCACGACGACTCCTTCCCCTGCCTCCGGCTCCGAAGCTCCGGCCTCTTCCTCCCCCGGTACAAGTTACGCTCCTGAAAAAGATGGCTGACGCCCCTCCCCACCTGGCCTGCTGGCTGCTGCTGGCGGAGGGAATCTATGGGGCCATGGCCCGGATGTCCGAGCTAGAGGGCGCCGTTCCGGCCCGGGACCTCCTACTTCGCTCCGTTCTTGCCTGCCGGCGCCGCCCTCGATCTCATCGAGCTCGGCACACGCGGCGGAGGGAGTGGGGATGCTGCTGCCCTGGAGGCACGGAGGGGAGAGAGCGGCGCGGTGGCAGTGAGCGGCGCAGAGGGGAACGAAGTGCTTGTCGGTAATTCCTTGGGGTTTTTTTTTAAAAAATATAGGGGCCAGGTAATTCGGGCCTGAGGTAGTAGTAAACACAATACTTCTTTTAAGAGATGGCCACATTATCTTTTTATAATTATCAATAATGCTTACATAATAAAAATTTCTATGAACTGAACATGGTGTTGGACCTGAACATAGAACACTGGTTGAAGGCCCCGCTTGGCTGCCCGTATTTCAGTCAAAATGGAGGGGGGTTTTCACGGACGTGCAGACCTCATGATAATAATCCTATCCTACGCTGGCCGGAGAATTTGACGGAATAGCAAAATTAATACTAAATTCCAAGCGGGCCCAAAGTGGTAAAGTTATGTTATTAGACTTTGGATAGGGAAGTTGATAAGAGTACAAAATGGCTCTAGTCTATGCCTATTGGAGCAAAGGAGCTCACTATTTCAAAGAACTCGTTGCACTATGGCAAAATGCGGATATCCTAGGCACTTAGTTACCTGATATTGGTCACTGCTGCCTCTTTTCCTAGTTGGTTAGTTCACTGCACTTTTCACTTTATTGCCTGATATTGGTCACTACAATCTCCTGGTCTCCTGGAACTCGTTACAAATAGTGTGATAAAATAGCATTTGCAACGGCTGGCAATGTCACATGAAGCATAGTTTCATTCAAAGCTTCCTGTCCTCCTAAATACTCACTATAAGTAGAAAAAATATTGGCAAGCATCCGGATTAACACAATAGTTTCTATGAGCTTTAACTACTTTGGAAAGAGTTGCCATAGCTTCAAATATGCAAAAGAAAATATTGAAAAACATGGAATAACAAATGAGAAGTAGCTACGTGTAAATAATAGCCTAGACGCCAAAGGGCGCGTCTCCGGGAGTCTAGGCTGCATCACCGATAAACTCGCTTCCCCACCGTGATCGTCCCTTTGTGCACAACCTTTTCAATCTCCATCCGTGTGGAGGCCCAGCAACGTGTGCTGCCCAGGATCGCTCGACGCCATGCTCGCAGTCCTGGTCAGTGGCCCCTGCTGGGCTGCTCGAGGATGGTGCTGGGCAGGTTGGGATGCCTTCGTCGGCGTCCCCTTCTGCTGCAGGCGTGGTGTCTTCTGCGCCGTTGGTGGAAGCCCCGGGTGCTGCAGGCGTGGTGCCTTCTGCGCCGCTGGTGGAGGCCCCGGGTGCGGAGGTGGCCTCATCGGGTGGGGGTTCTACGCCATCATCACCCCCACCTGCTTCATCTTCTTCGCCACCTCTGTGTCCGCCGGTGGAGGAGCCCTTCTCGCGGGATGTTGGGTGTTATACACCGCCAACATCTCCCGTTCAGGCTTCCTCACCATCATCTCCAGCTCCTTCCGCCAGGACCTCTTCTACATCATCGTCGCCACGCTCTATGCCTTGTGCGCCTATGGTGAGGCGTAGTACTAGGCATGTGGTGGCGGATGATGGATCCTCTGCGACTGATGAGGACACCTTACAGAAGGCAATGCGGCGCAAGGCCGCCATGAACCTCGACTTCTCTGGTATGAGCTCTAAGTCCTCTTCTTTTATTTCATTATCTACTCCAGTTATTTCTTCTAAGTTAAATGCGGTGGGCATTAGACTAGGGAACAATGCTAGTGAGGTTTGTATGTCTGCAAATGTTCTGAGGTATATGGAATATGACCGTTTAACGGTTTGTCCTAAGCTACAGAATATAGTGGAGAATACCGAACCAGACAAAGAGGAAGCGATTGCCACAATGGATGGTCAGCTTCTCTCTAGTCTGGTTGGTGTAGTTTCTGAGATTGACTTGGACGAAATCATGCCGGGTTCATTATATGACCTGTGTGCATCTGGCTGTAAATCTAAGTCAACCTCTTCTTCTAGAGCCTCCAAGAGGGGCAGAGTTCCAAAATATAAAATTGTGTCTTAATGAATGGTATGCATACGAATAGCAGAGGTCTTGGTGACTTGGCTAAACATCTACATATCGCTCATTGTATTAAAGACCATAATTTAGATTTTTTGGCTATTTCGGAAATAGGTAGAAGGGATTTCTCCCAACGTCTACTTAACCATCTATCCGGTGGTGTAGACTTCGAATGGACATCCCAGCCCCCCCGAGGCCATTCAGGGGGCATTCTACTTGGAGTACGGAGAGACACCATGGAAGTTATTGCTCGTTCAGGTGGAGATTATCATATTAAACTCCATATACGTAACAGAGCGGATAATTTCATATGGAGTCTCGTGGCCGTTTATGGGGCTGCTCAGGATGAATATAAGGCAGATTTTCTTCGTGAATTGGTAAACTTAGCAAAGGATAACCCATATCCAATCTTAATTGGGAGTGATTTCAATTTGCTGAGATTCCGTCATGAGAAGAGCAAAGGCCGGTTTGATGATCATTGGCCCTTTCTATTCAATGCTGTTATAGACAGTTTGGATTTGAGAGAGGTGACAATGATAGGAAGACAATTCACCTGGGCAAATAGCCTTCCGGATCCCACATACGAGAAGCTTGATAGAGTGCTAATGGATGCCAACTGGGAATCTAAATTTCCAATGGTTTCCGTTCGTGCTCTTGAACGTATCGAAGGATTTTCGGATCATGCACCTATACTCTTGACTACAGGAATCCCTAAACCACCTGGTAATCACCGTTTCAAGTTTGAGCTTGGATGGTTACAACGGGATGGGTTCCTTGACATGGTCAAGAATGTATGGGATAGACCAGTTACTGCGATGTCTCCAATACAAAGGTGGAATTTCAAAATACGTGTTTTACGTAGTCACCTGAGTGGTTGGGCACGTAATGTAACGGGTGTTCTTAAAAATGAGAAAGCAAGGCTTTCTTCCATCATAGATGGTCTAGAAGCTTTAGCTGAGGTTGGCCCTCTATCTGCACAAGAGATTGAATTAAAAAATCAATCGAATGCGAAGATAGCGAGCCTACTCCATGAGGAGGAACTCAAATGGTACCAACGCTCCAAGAGCCAGTTCATCCTTGAAGGAGACTCGAATACTCGCTACTTCCATAGTGTGGCCAATGGCAGACATAGGAAGAAGCGTATTCATACTCTTGTTCAGGATGAAGGTACGATTGAGGGGCTGGACAATCTCAAAAATTATATTACTAATTACTACAAAAATCTGTTTGGGGCACCTGAAGAAGGTAACTTCTCCATGGATGAGTCTCAGATAGATGATATCCCCCAGGTTTCTGTTGAGGAAAATAATTTTCTTACGGCTGAGTACTCGGAAGAGGAAGTGAGAAAATTTATTTTCCAAATGGAACACAACAAAGCACCGGGTCCCGATGGTTTTCCAGCAGAGTTTTATCAAACTTTTTGGGAAACTATCAAAGAGGACCTTCTAGAGTTGTTTCGCCAGCTTCATGCTGGACAACTAGAGTTGTTTCATCTTAATTTTGGTGAGATTGTTTTGTTACCTAAGGTTAATGAAGCAGAAAGGATCCAACAATGCCGACCAATCTGTCTTCTTAATGTTAGTTTCAAAATTTTCATGAAAGTGGCCACCCTAACACTAAACACGGTTGCTGACCATGTCGTTCGTCCGTCTCAAACTGCCTTCATGCAAGGAAGAAATATCCTAGATGGAGTTGTTACCTTGCATGAAACAGTTCACGAACTACACTCGAAAAAGTTGAATGGGGTTATTTTAAAGTTAGATTTTGAAAAAGCTTATGACAAGGTTAATTCTCCATCAAACACTCAGAATGAAAGGTTTTTCTGCTGAGTGGCATTCCTTGATTAATTCTTTCGTGTCCGGAGGTAGTGTAGCCATCAAAGTTAATGATGATGTTGGCAAATACTTCCAGACATTGAAAGGGTTAAGACAGGGTGATCCATTATGGCCAATGCTATTTAATATAGTGGCTGATATGCTCGCCATCATGATCGAACGCGCAAAGAATGATGGTCTCATTGAAGGAGTTATTCCTCATCTTGTTGATGGTGGATTATCCATCCTTCAATATGCCGACGGTACTATTCTTTTTATGGAACATGACCTTGAGAAGGCTCAAAATTTGAAACTTATACTTTCAGCTTTTGAGCAATTATCAGGTTTAAAAATTAACTTCCATAAAAGTGAATTGTTTTGTTTCGGTGAGGCTCAGGACGAGGTCAATGCATACGCCAACTTATTTGGCTGTGGGTAGGGATATTTTCCTATGCGGTATTTGGGGATTCCGATTCATTATCGGAGGCTAACAATTGCTGAATGGAAACTTGTCGAGGAGAGATTACAAAAATGTCTTAGTAGTTAGAAAGGTAAATTGTTGTCCCTAGAAGGGAGATTGATACTTATTAATTCAGTACTATCTAATATGGTGCTGCATATGATTTCAGTCTTCCTCCTGCCTAAAGGAGTCTTGCACAAACTGGATTATTACCGGTCTAGATTCTTTTGGCAAGGGAACAACGAGAAAAAGAAATATCGATTGGCTAAATGGAGTGTAGTGTGCTCTCCTAAAGACCAGGGTGGGCTTGGTATTCATGACCTTGAGGTTAAAAATAAAGCCTTACTGGGGAAGTGGCTTTTCAAGCTACTGACGGAGGAGGGGACTTGGCAAACCATTCTTAAGAGGAAATATATTGGTCAGAAAGCGTTATCTCAGGTTCTTTGGAAACCGGGTGATTCGCATTTCTGGGATGGACTTATGGCAACGAAGAAGTTTTTCTTTGGTCTAGGTTCTTTTTCCATTAAGGATGGTACGGAAATACGTTTCTGGGAAGATAAATGGCTTGGTAATGCCACTTTTCGGGAACAGTATCTAGCCCTTTATAGCATTGTACGTCACAAAGGTGATACCCTTGCCAAAGTTCTAGAAAGTTATCCACCATCCATGACATTTAGAAGGAATTTGTCTGGACAAAGACTTGTAGCTTGGAATGTCTTACTTTAACGTTTGGCAAACATTCAATTACAAGATGGACACGATGAATTCCGTTGGAATCTACATGAAAATGGAAAATTTTCAATAGCATCCATGTACAATGCTCTTATTTTACCTGATGTGCCAATCGATAAAATTAGCAATAATAAACTCTGGAAGTTGAAGATTCCATTACGGATAAAGGTATTTGGATGGTACCTACGTAAAGGAGTGATTTTAACGAGAGATAATCTTGCAAAACGGAATTGACATGGAAGTAAGGAGTGTGTTTTTTGTCATCGGGATGAAACAATTAAACACTTGTTCTTCCAATGTCGATTCGCTAGATCTATATGGTCAGTCATCCAAGTAGCTTCAACCTTGTTTCCACCATGCAGTATTACCAATATTTTTGGGAACTGGCTAAATGGTATAGACAATAGGTTTAAAAAGCTATTAGGATGGGAGCGATAGCCTTCATTTGGTCGCTATGGCTATGTAGAAATGATAAAGTGTTTAATGATAAAAATTCTTCCATTTTGCAGGTTATCTACAGAGCTATTGGTACACTCCGTTTGTGGTCTGCTCTGCAACGCCCACAGGATCGAGACCTCTATACGGAGGTCTGTGCACGACTGGAAGCTACGGCGATGGATACTTTTTCCCAACATGGATGTCCGCATAGCTTACGGATCGGTGCTTCTAGTTAGACAACTTTACAATTGCTCATTGTGATATGTAATCTTGCCTTATACTTTCAGATATGTTTAAATTTTGGGCTGTGTGCATCTTAGTTATGCAGAGGCCGGGTATAAGCTTAACATTAAGTAATAAAGCGCTCTTTATCAAAAAACATGTAAATAATAGCTTCCAATACCAACAAGATCCCCAGATCTAAATGCACAAGAAGCCAACTACAAAGATCAGACATATATTTTGACGTAGTCACCATTATCACACTACTGCTTACTAGATTGGTTGCTTTCCTTGCGGGGAGTTGCTCGGTTACACAAGTGTACAGTAATGCTACATCTATGGGATTTATATACGGATTAGGCTTACGGATGTGAGGCGATTCATCCCGATTGGAAGGTCCACGGCAGTTGGTCCCATAATTTCTCATCCCGTTGCACGCTCGATTGCCACAACAGCCCGTAAGCTCCCCGTAGGAGAATCTGCCTGTAAGTCCAGCATTTTCGCACAAGTGTATTATCCTCTTTCTTCCAAATAAAGAAAAACTGAAAATCAATGCAGTCGATTATTCTGCCGCATACGTCGCCATTATCAATGCAGTGGTTGCTCTAGTAGTACGGTTTCTCTGGTACACAAAACCCCCCAAGGGAAATCACAGGGCTCCAGAAGCGTTCACTGTAGTGGAGGAGAAGACATGGATCAGATCTCTGGCCACATAACCACCGGTATCATCTCAAATCTCACTGTGTGGCTTAAATGATTTGCTGGAGAGTTGCTGCCATAATGAACGGCGGCCAATAGGCCCAGCTCAACCACATCGATTGATTTCATTGTTTCTGTCCTCTCATGTTGTCTGCTTGCTGCTTAGCTCACCGCCATCGTATTAACATAAGCATTTGTAGAGGATGTTAAGACGCCCCCATCAGCTCCGGTACACAGTCCAGTTCGCTAGGCACTGGGTAATCATCTCATAACAGAATTGCTTTCTTCAATGACGGACAACCTAGCCCTGCCCAGCGGAGGATGGAACAGCCAGCCATCATGTACTCATTTTGCGGATGGAATACAAGTCCTTGCTGTGACCACACAAACATGTTGCAAGTTGCGATCTATACACAAGTATTTAAGTGCACCATCTAGGTTCATTCTGAGTTCTTGCATTCAAGAAGTATTCTTGGCATAGTGTATCCAGACAGTTATCTAGAAGACACCAAATGTAAAATATCTTCGAAATTGCTCTGTGTACGATGTTTGGTGTACAATTCACGTCCGACGAACTGATCCCACGATCCCTGGTTGATATAGCAATTTAATCAAGGGTGATTTCGCACTGTCGGACAAGTATCGTACGAATTTTCATCGTACGTGTAGCACTGCTCAAATATCTTTCTGTCATCAACGTATTTTACTTCTGTTGAGATGTCCGCAAAAAACTGAGATAATTGTTAATCATATGAACAGACGGATATCAGATATAAAAAACTTGCAATTTAGTGCGTTTAGTTTCATAGTTTCTTCTTACAGATTCCAATTGGACACTTAAAATGAGCATGCAACAAACAATTGCACCGTTATGGATTAGGAGTTACTACCTCATTATAAGACCGTAATTGCTTAGCTTAGCCTACCAAAACGTCTTATAATTTGGAAAAGAGGTAGTAAAACCTAAAACAGTTCTTGTGTGAACTTCCAGGACCTCCCTCATGCAGTCCTGGCATGGTTACAAAAACCACAGGAATAGGAAAAACACAGGAATTGAGATGACATAACTCACAAATCCTATGGAATGCAAAAACACAGGAATTGAGAAAGGTTGCTATTTGAATCGCAGGATAGGAAAAATGAAGGAATGTTCTCAGTTTTAAACGCATAAAACAAGCTTCTCGATGATTGTTGTCTGTCGTGCTCGCAAGACGGTCACAGTCTCCCGCTCTAGCCGACCGTCGTGCTGCGAGAACCCTTGTGTCGGTTGTTGCGTTACAATCTCCCGGTGTTGCTCTGCTCGACGCTCGGTCGCCGGCTATTGTCTCGGACAGCTAAGTGATCGTAACTTGATCTTTAATTCTTGGGAAGGAGATAATTCTTACAGACAATCGACGTGGTGCAGCAATTGGAAAAATTGGGAGTTTGCCTTGTAAGTTTAGAAAGAAAAAACTAGCACCAGCCGGTTGTTTCCGTGTCAGCCCGTAATATCTAGTATGTAGAAATTGCTTCCCTGAGCGTGGAGTTAATTAACTCCGGTCATAAGCAGGGCCTTCACAACTCTTTGCAAGCAAACGAGCGTAGGAAAATTTCCATTGGGTCGGACTACATGTTTTTTTCCAGTGAATTGTGAAGCAAAGGAAACAATTCCTGTAAACTACTGGTTCCTATTCCTACATTCCAAAGGGCATCTAGGAAAACTCCTGTAGAGTTCCTACAAAAAACCTGCGTTCCAAACGACGCCTTAAGAATTTACGAAGTAATATCGCTGGTTTTGAATGTGCATGTTGGAGGCAAGTTGAGAAAGACCAGGTTTTCGTGACTCCCGGTTGTATAAGGTACTGTAGAAGGTTCTCACGGTTCCCTACAAGTTTCAAGCAGCATAATTGAAGGGTAGATGAGGCTGTGAACTTGTGGTCAAGTTCAACCCCCCACACAAATTAAGGATGGTAGGTCACTATGCTGTGCACCCAAACTGGTATAGTGACAGATGACATTACATTATGAACAGAATTACCATCATTGGTAAATGATTCATGACAGTTCCCCGGCAAGACAGATTTTTCATCTTACCCAGATCTCATTGCCTGTCAGGAAGTCCCAGTCCACCAACCAACAGAAACCTTAAAAGGAGGCGATGCCATTTTTTGTATGCTGACAGTTTTTCCAGGCACATAAATCTCATCATGGCTGAAAATGATGCGATGAAAACGACACAAAAAATTGTATACAGTTGAAGTAGTAATACTTGGGATTATTCCTAACCTTTATGTTATCGACTTGTTGCAGCGTATCCATTATACCATTCTGGTATTTGATGTGACGGGCATAAATGCTGTACCTTCTTGCATAGCATTGTCTCAAAGGTGATTTGGATGTCCGATCGCGATTTCTTTTGGTACTACATTGTACTGTCAAGTTGACATCAAGAATTTCAACCAATAAAAGACATCCATACCTAGCGGACTGACAATGCCTATGTAATCTAGCGTGTACGCTGATATGCTAACCTCAAACTTGCTAACCAACTGAGGGAGACCATTCAGCATTACTGCTATTATAAGACAATGACAGGCATATTGGTATAGCACTCTTCAGAAGAAAAGCTCACTTAATTCCTCTGATGTATTGACCTTGGAGCACATTTTTTATAAAAAAGGCATCAAAATGGGTGTTATTTTTGTATTTGGAAAGAACACAGCTAGAAGAGAGCTGGTACAAAGCAAGAAAAAGGGCTCCACTCGTAGCCGGTGTTCTAAAGTTCCAATGTCGGCGATGTTTTCTAAAAAAACAAAAAAGAAGTCAAAAGTTGCAAGGGCCCACATGGGATTTACCCTCGCAACTTGTTTGTTAGGTCGCGCTGAGAGGCTTCAGGGCGTACGTTCTCCCAGCATAATATTCAAAGAAAAACAGGGTGACAGCTAGCAAATATATGAAAAATGGAAAGGGAAGTAACAAAAAGTCTAGGCGGTTAACTAGAAAAATGAAAAATTCCATTGCAAAATTCGCGCAAGGAATGGACCATCGCGCATCCACAAGAACTTCCAGTGTCAGGGTGGTTAACGAGCACAATCCTTTAATCGTGTCATTGCGTCTACCACCCTCAGAAACCAATCATAGAACCCGTCTCCCGGCTGCAGATAGATCGCTGTGAGCCTGTGTCAGGAAAGGACATGTGCCAAACCTGCCTGGCAAGATCTGGCAAGATCACATTTTGTCAAGAGGCGCAAAATTGTCTCTTCCTTTTGATCAGAGGGGACATCGCTCAGGATGGTCCAGCCTTTGCTCTATTGGCAGTCCAACATCAACTCACGGAAATCTGAACAGTTAATCCTCCGAGGTGGTACAGACGTAAGCAACAAAGTCACAAAACTTATTTAGGGATCAAATATATCACAAAACTAAGTACTATAGCAACATTATCACACCGCTACAGGGAAAAACTGTAGTATAAAAACTACAGTGCAGTAAACATGTACTCCCTATGACCCATATTACTCTTCGCTAATATGGATGTATCTAGACACATTTTAGTGATAGATACATCCGTATTAGCGAAGAGTATTATGGGTCGGAGGGAGTAGTCAGATTTGATATTTCATACATTAAACCAGTATTTATACAAATTTAACTCTTTAAATTATAAAATAAATAAAAAGTGTTGTGTATCACTTCGGGACTATAGCTCTTGCTCAAATCATACAGTCAGATTCGACACGTAGGTCGGTACTGCCTCTTGCATAACACTACCACACAACTCCCTACGACTATCTCAGCCAAAGCATGATAATTAGCAAATACTCATGTTCTCTCTTCCAATAGATAATATGTACCCTCTCTACCTACGACCCTTCTACTTCTCTTCCCAGGCAAACAAGGTTCCTAACAATTTGCCAAGGCGATCATCTGTTGTCCACAAGACCATAAGGTTCCATGCATTGTTAGTTTTTATAAATTGTCTCGGCTGCCATGGCCATCTTGTTTTATGCATGTTCAGTTAGGACAAAAGTTATACATAGGCCTTATGGGGAAGAGAGAGTATCTTCTCTATGGACGCTGACAAGCTATCACACGGCCTAAATTACAAAAGGTTGTCATCCCACGACTAATTCTAGTACTCCGTAGCTTATTTGTACTTGTGAGGATTGGCGGTACATACTAGCTGGAACCAGTACTGGTCTACAGTCTACTGGAACGCTGCAAGGGGCTCAAAATGCCTATAGGCACATCCATTTTAATATGAAACAAGTAGAGGAGAAAAAAACACACTGGCTCAAACTGCCTATAGGCACGAAATATTAGAAAAATCTTATTAAATTTTGAACAAGTTATGGGGAATTACTATGCTTGTCATGCATCTAAATCAGGGGTGGTGGGCATATATATATTCACAGAAGTATAGTTGTGGTTGGTTGGCTGATAAGACCATAAATCTGAGTTGTACTGAACAGTGCTGCCTCTGCATTGAAAAGCAATTAATGGTGTGGGTGAGCGCCCTTGAATGAATGTACAAGGTGGCACCCCCAATCCCCTAGTGCTGCTACTATCTACATAAACGAGTGAAATGCATTGGGCATGGTTGCGAGGTGGAAAATTCAGAGGACACAAGACAGAAAGGCAAGTCCGCAGAGTCAGAGGTGTCAGGCTGAAAGAGAGGGAAAGAAACAGAACCAAGGGGAGCTGGCGGAAGGAGTCGCCTTATACTGGAATCCCACCTAGGCACCCCTTGGGTTTCAATGGGTTTGATCAGCGGAGGGGTGTTCTTCAAGATCTTGGTGTTCCTCTGCTTCATCAGATTATCTCAAGGTACATTCCACCTACTTCATTCTATCTACGCTTCTCAAAACTGCACTGTGAATTGTCTCCGTTAAAGAAGAACACAAAGTTTGATCCCTCGATGATTTCTCTGTTGTTTCTGCCGATCAACTTGTTATGCCCACCATAGCTGACTAGAGATTATGACGACACTGAGGAACATGGGCCTTGATAACAAAGGTCGCTTGTCAACTATTTCTACTTATCCTAAATTCTGATTTTGGTACTGTTTGCTTAGTCCTGAAGTGGCATTCCATCTATTGAAAGCAACGTTTGTATATAACATACATAAGAAAGCGTCATCCAAGTCAAAGACTGGAAAAAGAAAGTGTTGACAAGGTGTACCTTCCTTTTTTCTCTCAGCCTGTAGTACGGAAACCTGATGAATAAGATGAGTTCAGCATAACCGATTGAGATATCATTATATATCAAGACATAATATAAGAGATCTGATTGACAATATTAGCCTGAAACCATGCAGCTTCAGGTAATAACATGGAAAACTTGAACTTGCAGGAAGAAACCATTCGGCCACACCAGATCTCCCTCCCCTCCGGAAGGCGAGCAGTTTCTCCAAAATGCAGCATGAGGCATATGACTACATCATTGTCGGTGGGGGCACGGCCGGATGCCCATTGGCAGCGACGCTGTCCAAGAAGTACAAGGTGCTCTTGCTGGAGAGAGGTGGATCTCCTTATGGCAACCGCAACATCTCATACCTTGAGAACTTCCACATTTGCCTGGCCGATGTGTCTCCGAATTCACCATCTCAGGGATTCATCTCCACTGATGGAGTCATCAATGCCCGCGCAAAGGTTTTAGGTGGAGGAACATGTATCAACGCTGGCTTCTACAGCCGAGCCAACCAAAGGTACACAATGTGTCATGTATCTGTAGATTCCATCCATCTAACCTAACTTAAGTTCCTTCTTTGTAAATGAATTTATGCCGAAGTTCAACAAGTAGTTAGCTTTACAGCCTAAAAGGAAGCACAGCTGATCAGACATACCCGGATGATTAACAGCTACTTAAGCTTAGCTCCCCTTCTAGGTGTGTTAGTATGTCACATCCACAAACCAGTGTTTCTAGCTTCTGTATTAAGCAAGATTACACTAGTCTCAACACTAAAGATCCAACAAAACAGACAAAAGGAGAAGCCAAGTTAGGTCGGACAAGCTTTTTCTGGAATGTTTGCTGGTAATTTGTAAGTTAGTTACTACTCCGAATGGTAATGAACTAACTAGCCCAACCTTAAGTACTATTTCAGTTTCCGCTTCCACCCATTAAAGTACAAAACATTGACCTTATGAGGCAGTAAAAATTACTATGCCAAGAGGCATATAAGCTTTCTTTTACCACTATAAAATATTTCAACCTCATAACTGTACCTGGTCCCAGAAGACCTTAAGCTTTCATTGGAGATATGTCACACAAGTTTTTACATGGATTCTCGTAGTGTTGAGTACCATAGTCCTAAAATTGATTTTGCAGTTTCAGGACAGACATCAGACGTATTAATGGTAGCTCAACAGCATTAGATATTGTGGCCAATAATGCATCCAATAAGTTAGCTTGGTAGTACAGAGAAGTAATTAGATCAGGTAAGCCGGTCAGGCTGTCTTACTTCCATACTGGAATACATTATTGAACTTGTTTGGAACATCTGAGTGCCAAACTAGAAAATTACATTCCAGTTTTTTTTTTCAGAAACCTTACGAATAAGCATAAGGACGCCTATATGGGTCGGCAGCTGTCCCTATTGGACTAAACCTATCATGTCAACATAACTATTAGTAACTGATTATCATGCGCTTGTCCTGCAGATTTGTGCAGGATGCAGGATGGGATGAAGAGTTGGTCAATCAGTCTTACCCTTGGATCGAAGAGAGGATTGTTTATTGGCCAAAGATTGCACCTTGGCAATCTGCCCTTCGTGATGGGCTACTTGAAGCAGGGGTCTCGCCTTACAATGGATATACATATGACCATCTCTCTGGAACTAAAGTTGGGGGAACCATCTTTGATGAGGCTGGGTACCGGCACACTGCTGCTGACCTCCTAGCTGCTGGAAATCCTAACAACCTCCGAGTGCTGCTTCATGCTAGTGTGAACAAAATAATATTCAAGACGAGAAAAGGTAAGATATAATCCAATTAAGGCCTGGGTCTTATAATCACGGAAAAAGTTTCATGGTGAAAAAGAACTGAGCACCCAGTGAGAAATCTGGTAATTATCACAGAAATATTAGGAAATTGCTTCGCAAAATTTTGTTACAAATTTGATTAAATCATTGAAAAAGGAAAACGCCAGAAATGTGATGCTTTAAGGATTCAAACCCACGAGTCCCCGTTGACCACTTAGAAAGAATGCGCTAAAAGACCACATGTACCTTTATGGTGAATACAATTGTCGATAGTTTTTTCTTTTGGCTGAATCTAGTTAATCTCAGCAGTCGGCATCCACTGAGAAGTCCAGTTACCAGCACCAGGCACACAATTTCCTCCACACATAATCTCTATCTACTTCCACAAGAAGGAAACTATGGAATAGAGATACTTCGAACAAAAAAGTAGGTACTGCATCATCACTTTGTTATAGTAACCTCATCTCTTGCACAGGGTATCAGAAGCCGAGTGCTATTGGAGTTCAATTCAAGGATGAGAATGGTGAACACCAACAAGCCTTTCTCAGCAAAAAGAGAGGCAGTGAGATTATTGTCTCTGCCGGTGCAATTGGAAGCCCCCAGCTGCTATTGATCAGCGGCATTGGACCAAGAAGTGAACTTCAGAAGCATAACATTTCTGTAGTCCTTCGGAATGAACATGTGGGTAAAGGGATGTCAGATAACCCACTGAGCTCCGTATTTATACCCACCAAGAATCCCCCAAAGCAATCTCTTATTGAGACTGTTGGAATAACTGATGGTGGTGTGTTTATCGAAGCCAGCAGTGGTTTCAGTCAGACAGACGACAGCATCCACTGCCACCATGGAATCATGTCTGCTGAGGTTTGACATCAATTTTGATTGTTTACTTGAAACAAAATTCAATGACTCAATTACAAGTATAATGATGCATCAGTTCAAAAAAGTATTATGGTGCATCATAAAGCTTTTGTGCAAAATATAGCATGTTGTATGAGCAATCTTATATGAAAAGATGCACCCTAAATTCCCTTTTTGGGAACCAACTCCCAGGTTTTCAAGCACCTTTTTCCTTTGGTAAGCAATTAAGCATATAGACAAATCAGAATATATACTAACAGTTAAACTGATGTACACTTACCTACTTTTCTATCATGTTGCAACGTCTTCAACAGCATGCTCTTACTTCGTCTTTCCCTTAGTGAGTCAACAAATTAGGTGCTTTTCGTGTAGCACATAACAGAAAATTCAGAATTTCTTATTAGTAGTGTTATAAACCAGAGTCGTCTTCCGAAGTTATTTGTTGACTAGTAGTAAGATTGTACAATAACAGAATGAAATGTCTTCAAAAAATTAAGCATGTGTCCACTTCCCTTTTGAGAAGCATGACAGCTTTGATGCTTATCTCTAACTATTCATCATTCCAATGCAGATTGGGCAGCTGTCGACGATTCCTCCAAAGCAAAGAAGTTTAGAAGCAGTCCGTAAGTATGTACAAAACAAAAATAGCCTGCCCAAAGAAGTATTCCATGGGGGATTTATTCTTTCGAAGATTGATGGCCCGCTGTCTAATGGCAATCTAGTTCTTGTGGACACTGATGCCAACAGCAATCCTAATGTCACTTTCAACTACTTCAAGCATCCACAGGATCTAAGAAGATGTGTTTATGGGATCAAGACCATTGAGAGAATAATACATACAAACACTTTCTCTAACTTTACTCCCGGAGGTGCTGCATATCCAATGGAAAAGCTGCTCAACATGAGCGTAGAAGCTAACATAAACTTGATACCGAAGCACACCAATGACAGCACATCCTTGGAGCAGTTTTGCAGGGATACAGTGGTCACCATCTGGCACTACCATGGTGGATGCCATGTGGGCAAGGTGGTTGACCAACAGTACCAAGTGATCGGCACCTCAGGCCTCCGGGTGATTGACGGATCAACCCTATCCAGGTCGCCAGGAACAAACCCACAAGCAACAGTCATGATGATGGGCAGGTACATTACGAAAAGAAAAATAAGTTCATTTTTTAATAAGATATATTTTAAGTCCAGGGTTTGATCTTTATTTGTTATGCCTGACGTGCAGATACATGGGAGTTAAGATCCTAAGGGAAAGATTAGGACCAGCCGCTGGAGTATAATAGATTCTTGGACCTTATCCACTTTATCATGTAAGAATGTGACTTATAGGAGAGAGGTATATAGTAATTTTTGAAGAGATTCATTCATGAAAGAGCACCAAAGAAAGAAAAGTTAGGAGTATCATCTGTATTTTCACCATTCATTTGGAAATATATGGCCTACTAAAATATTATGTTGCATCCACAATCCGACCCTTCTTGCTCCATTTGGTCTTTATAAAGCATTCATATGATGGTTCCCTAAACTGTGGAGTGTGGACAACACAAACTTTACTGAGTGTAACCATAGACCTCAGGGACGGAGCTGCCTTGAGGACAATGGGGTCAGCTGACCCCTATGAAAAACTCAAAATCCTTCACTAATTAGTGCTAGCTAGTGTTGATTTATAGAGAATGACACCAGTGTAACAGAGTGATTATAATGATGACCCCAATGCCATGTTTTTTCAGCTTCGTCCCTGATAGACCTGGAACATGTCGGTTAATGAAAAATCGATGTGCAATGTCATGCTATCTAGCATTACAGTAAGTGACTACAACATAAAGGCAAGTGCGCAAGTCGACAACTATTTGACAGGATTCAAAATTTCTGTTATCTAGAGAGTTCATATCAACTAGACAACTACTATGAGAAATGGACATATCAGCTCGTAGAAAGGAAGTGTACCTTCTCGTCAGCGTGATGAAGCTTGCAGTTTCGCACCTCAAAATCATGTTCCGCTGAATCCTCCGCAGTTCCAGAACAAATCTGCGACAGGAGGAAACGAGATGTTACGAGACGCTAAAGGCAGCAGGCGGGACAGGTTCGGCACTACGGCCTACGTCGTAGGCCGCAGATATCTGGCTTCTCGTCAATTGGCTCTACCGAAGCTACAGTGCAGCAGCGACGCAATGGGATAGGATTTGGCCGACCAGTTGACGAGCTGTGGTTGGGACATTACCACGAGCACCTACGGCGCATCCGGCCAACCAGCGGTGTCACCTCACAAGAGAAGAGTGGAATGGAGCCTGTCAGATCGATGCGGTCTTGACGGCGGGCTGGACGGGACTGCTGGTTGGCGGCCGCGGCAGCGAGTTGATTCAGGGCGCCGTTGCGACCTTGAGGAGAGCCGACGACGACGAGGCTTAACGGTGAAACCTCCCACGCGCTGCAAAACGGCGGCTTCCATGGAAACGGTAAATATCCCGGTTGCCGGAAAAAGAACCCGTACAATAATGGATTTCCTCTGCGCGTCTTTCAAAACGTTCCTCGCGGACCAAAAAAAACACGACCATAATAGCTAGGATGTAGTATATGGATACGATAATTTTCGTACCAAATCCGTCGCTGAATTTATTTTTAAAATTTATATCCGATTTATAGGACTCTGATGATAAGGATTTCCGATTCCGAACTGAACACATGGATACGGTATAGGATATGGTATGCAAAATAGCATCAAATATGGATTATTCAGAAATTAATTAGGATAATCTGATGTTTTTTTACCGAATAATCTATTTTTCCCGATAAAATTAAGATAATATAGCATAACTAGTAGTTAGTAAGTTGCCAAGTCATTCGGTAATCATTCAACTCACTTATATAGTCACCGTATGAAATGGCCGTGCATAAACTAGTGCTAGCTCATGTGCTCTTGCGCTCGCTCTCCGGGAGCAAAGCAGGGGCCTGATACGTTGCAAACGTATCTATAATTTTTGATGTTCCATGCTTGTTTTACACCAATTGCTATATGTTTTGTCTATACTTTGTGGCACTTTTATGATTTATTTGGACTAACCTACTAATAGTTGCAAAAGTGCACAATGTTCTTATTTTACACTTTGATGTGTAGGAATTACCAAGAATACAAGTGGAAACCTTGTTGGAGTCAAATTGGGACTTTCCAGAAATCTGTGCCAGAACTCTTTTTGAAGATGGTCACGTTACGGGTCGAAGACAGCATCAAACGGAAAACTCTTCAATTACAAAGTTGTACGGAATTTCACGGCGAACATTCTGAACATAAAATTCACCTGATTCTGAGTCCAGACGGCCGAGATAAGCCCGCTCCATTGCAGCCCAAGATGGGGAGACGGGAATCCGAGAGACTATATAAAGGGGGGAACCCTAGCTCGTGGGAGACACCTCCACCCACGAATTTGCAGCCACCAGAGCCACGTTTTTGCCTCCCCCATGGATCCCATCTCCATGGGGGAGGGCTCCCATGAAGCCATGAAGGAATGGGGCTAAGGGGCGGCGCTCCCCCATGATGCCGACGACGGGGAAGGAGTCCCTCGTGCCATCGCCCGCGCCGCCACCACCGCCCGCGCCCTCGCTGCTCCTCTCCACCATCTTCACCGCTATCTCCATCACATATGCAGTGGTTCATCCTCCCACACACCTCTGTACCGTCCTATGTAAACATGGTGTTTGATGCTATAATATTTATCCTATGATCTATGTCATGTTTCCATAGTTTATTTGTTCTTAGATTAATTTGTTGAATGTCTTTGGTTCATTAGAGTTGTATGTTGATATGGTATTGTCCTTTGGTGTTCATTATATTTATGTGCGCATGGATTAAATATCTTAGGGTTAGTAGTATGTGCAAAAGGAAGGCGATAGTTCTGCCAGAGTGACAGAAACCTGAGGACGCGAACCGAAACGTTGCACGTATGGGAGTAAGAGGACCATTAGTTTAAGGCTATGGTTGGGGAAACCTTAATGCATTGTGATACGTCTCCAACGTATCTATAATTTTTGATGCTCCATGCTTGTTTTTACACCATTTGCCTATTGTTTCGTTACACTTAGTGGCACTTTTATGCATTTTCCGAAACTAACCTATTAACGAGTTGCCACAGTGCCAGTTCCCTGTTTTCTGCTGTTTTTGTGTTTCAGAGTGATACACAGGAAATATTCTCGGAATTGGACGAAACAAGTTTCTGAAGTCTTATTTTACCCGGAAGCTTCCAGAGATCCGAAGGAGAGTCGGAGGGGGGCCACCAGGGCCCCACACGCAGGGGCGGTGCGGCCAGGCCCCTGGCCGCGCGGGCCCCGCGTGAGGGCGCCTGGCTCCTCCTCTGACGACGCCCCTTCGCCTATAAAGACTCCCCGACGGAAAAAACCTAAGGACCCGATCAGATTTCTAGAACACATCGCGATCCGCCGCCGCCGTCGACCCGAAGATCGGGAGGGTCCAGAAGCTCTTCCCGGCACCCTGCCAGAGAGGGGAATCGCCACCGGAGGTCTTCTTCATCGCCATGCTTGCCTCCGGAGCGATGAGTGAGTAGTCTACCTTGGACTATGGGTCCATAGCAGTAGCTAGATGGTTGTCTTCTCCACCATGTGCTTCATGTTTAGATCTCATGAGCTGCCCTACATGATTGAGATCACCGTTATGTAATTCTACATGTTTGGTTTGTTGGGATCCGATGAATATTGGTGTTTATGATTAAGTTGCTGTACTGAATTATATCTTTTGTTATCTCTATGTTGTTTATGATCTTGCATGCTCTCCGTTGTTAGTAGCTATCTTGGCCGAGTAGTTGCTAGTGACTCCAAGAGGGGGTATTTATGCTCGATAGTGGGTTCATGCCTCTATTTCACCTGGGGGAGTGACAGAAACCTCTAAGGTGGTAGATGTGTTGTTGCTACTAGGGAGAAAACAACATTCATATGCTCAAGGGCATATGCTTTGTTTACATTACACACTTTGGTTAATGCAATTATCTGTTGTTCGCAACTTAATACTACTGGGGTGTTCGGATTGATATCCCCGGGAGTGGATTATTAGTCATAGATGCAGTTGGATGGCGGTCTATGTATTTTGTTGTAATGCCCAGAGTAAATCTCATAGTGATCTTCTTGACATATCACGTTATCTTTATTCTATCAATTGCCCAACTGTAATTTGTTTACCCAGCATGTGTTATTTATCTATGGAGAGACACCACTAGTGAACTGTGGACCCCGGTCCTATTTCCATTATATTGCTATCACCTGTTTACTTTACTCGCACTGTTTACTTTACTCTTATTGTTTACTTTACTCGCATACTATATTGTTTTCCACTCGATACGCTCATAACCTTTGTTTCAAGCAAACCGGTGAGATTGACAACCTCATCGCAAGTTGGGAACAAAGTACTTGGTTGTGTTGTGTGCAGGTTCCGCGTTGCTACTGGCCGAAGACGAGTCAACAAGTATCGTTAAATGGCGCCCTTGTTGGAGTGTTACTAAGCCAGTCCGCATCACCTTCAGTCGTCATTGTCTCTCCTCTCCTGACCGATATTAAACCTTGGTTTCTTAACTGAGGGAAAACTAGCTTCTATACTCATCATACCTTCCTCTTGGGGTTCCCAATGGGCTGGTTATTCACCACGCACAAGGACAGTCTGCTTCACATCAATTTGGCACCAGCAGCTAATTTTCTGGGCGCCATCAATAAGGGATCACATTGTTAGTAGTTACGGATGTTTGCTAACAATCCAATCATAAGTACTTGTAATCTCAAGTAGCGGAGCGCATGTAGATTTAGCCTCTCCCACATAGAAAACTGCATCGAAGACAATGAACCCGATTTATTCACTAATTGAACTTAGACAAAGCCACCACTATTACCACCACTTTTCCACACTCATGGTACTGTTAGTTTATGGTTACTTAGTATATTTTATTGCTGCAGCACTAACAATTACTTTCTTGTATTTATTATCTTGCAAAGCTATCTTTCATACCCGTATTGTTGCACTAGTTTTATTTCCTAGATAATGCAAACGTTTAGTGTGCGTAGAGTTGTATCAGTGGTTGATAGAACTTGAGAGAATATTTATCCTACCTTTAGCTCCTTGTTGGGTTCGACACTCTTACTTATTGAAAAGGCTACATACGATCCCCTATACTTGTGGGATATCAAGACCTTTTCTGACGCCATTGCCGGGGAGCTCTAGCGTGTGGGTGAATATTCTTGTATGCACTTGTTTGCTTTATTTCTAAGTAGTTTTTACTTTCAGTTTTAAGTTATTCTCTATCTTAGTATGGATAGGGAATGTGAATTACAAAAAAAATTAGTTGTACTTGTTACCTAAAACGTTTTCAAAAAGGAAAGTGATTGGAAAGATGAGTAATGGTTAAGTGGGGGTCGACCTTGAACACTTGTGTTCATGCCTATGAAACCGAAACAAATCTTTCCATGGAAGATTTTCAGTTAAAAACTTGTACATATTGTGTATATTGTATATATTGTACATATTCCTCTGTACCAAAAAAGTTAAGTGATAATTGTAGTTTCTAGTTACTTGGAAGTTGATAGTTTTGCTTTGCTGTCCAAAAACAGGTTTTCTATGCTTCACCGTATAAAATGTTTAAAATCACCAGAACGTGAGACCTGAAATTTCTTGAGTGCAAAGTAATGCTTATTATATTTCTTTCATTAGACTAACTTTTTCTTATTTGAGTTACGTAGCTGTCTCAAAAAATTCGATTTTCACCGACTGTTCTGTTTAGACAGATTTATGTGCTTCACTATAAAAAATCGTGAAAAATCTCAGAATA
The DNA here is from genome assembly GCA_007115705.1 of Dactylis glomerata. Taxonomy (NCBI): domain Eukaryota; kingdom Viridiplantae; phylum Streptophyta; class Magnoliopsida; order Poales; family Poaceae; genus Dactylis; species Dactylis glomerata. Next base: position 651,794 of record QXEO01000048.1, read on the forward strand.
GTGTTTTGATCTGAATTTTTTTTTGCATGAACCTGAGATTATGATCTGTCTTTCTTTAGTTTGGAGTTTTTCAATTTGAGCTACTTAACTATCTCGTTGAGTGTCATCTTTATAGACTGTTCAGTTTTGACAGATTTCTTAGTTTATTCAATATTATACTTGGTGTTATTAGTTTCATTAGTTTTTCGACGGACAACGGAAATCATGAATACCTTAGTGACGAGGGGTTAACTCGACAAATGTCCTAGATGAAGGACTTACGATCGGGGAGATAGGGCGTCGGATGAACTCGAAGGTAAAGTTAGTCGAAATAGGTATGCGTCGAAAGTAAACTTGGGTGTTTAACCTGGCTTGCTTTTAATCTGGCCTACACCGTCCCCTCCTGGCCCCTATATATAGGTGGCCAGGTCTCGAGGATCGGGTAGGGTCCGATACAGATTACAATATCGACATACGGTAAAGACTCGTATTCGACTATCATTACAATTGGGCCTAGCTTAACGGGCCTCAGGGGTACTCAACATACGGGCTCTATTAACTATACCCTTGTCAGTAGCCCCTGAGATTCTACCAGAATTGTAGATTCGGGTTGAATCTCTAATCTTCAAATCTTTGACTTGATCATTTCTTCGACTTCTTCTTATCTTCAAATCTTTGACTTGGTCTTTCGACTTATTTTCATGATATTCTTTCGCAAGGGGTTTTGATGAACAAGCCTGACAACTCTGACGGATCAAGAGGTCAGTTAACTGCCGGAACAAATACTTGTCACCTACTTCAAATTCAATCACCTTGGACTTGAATTCGGGATACCGGTCAAACCCACTCTTTTGCCGCATTTAGGACTTACAAAGAATGAATCCCAGTGATTCTCAGGGTACCTAGTGCGTCCACCAGGATTTTCTTCGCGTCGTAGACACAGATACATACCAGCAGAGCGCATCCATGTGCGTATACCAGGCCACACAGGACGGATCCCGGGGTCTTACCTTCGTGATAAATCACGGCATTCGAGTTTCGTTGCGATAACGCAACTCGAGAATCTTATGTCGCAGCCAAATTTTGACTGAAAATATTCGGGTTTTAACAACCATAAAACTCGCTCCCGATGGGAGTAATCTTTTTGTACTTTGTCGACTATATAGTCGAAATTTGTATGATATACTTCCTTCATCCTTGATATTGATTATCTCATCCTCTATCGGGTGCGCGCTCAGCGCTCCTGATGGGAGTAGCCCCCGAGGCTATGTTTGGATACTTGTAACCAAGCATAGGCTCAAAGTTCAGTTCTTCTTCCTCCTGTTAACATCTACTATTTGCAAGCCCCCGAGTCCAAGTCGAGGTTTTCATATCATGCGACCACAGTCTCCTCTTCTTGTTTTGTCTCTTTGGTATTATCGTCTGCTATGTGCAGAATTTAACTCCTATTGTAAAATATGTTTACGGGCCTTGTTTTAGCACGGGGGCCCGATAATACGTGTTTATAAATAAAGCACCCTCTAGCAAGGGTAAAAACCCTAATCAGATTCCTCCTCCGCCGCATCTTCTTCTCCCTCCATCTAGGGTTTTCCTTTGTCCACATGGCTGATGCAGATGGTTCTCGTCTAAACCTTGGCTCTCCGATGGCACCCCGAGGTCGAGGTCGCCCTCGTGGAAGCAAAAACAAGAACAATGCAACTCCGGCCGCCGCAGGATCGTCACTGACCGTTCCAGCCAAGCGTCGTCCCGGTCGCCCACCTGGGAGCAAAAATAAGCCCAAAGTGACTGGCGCTGCCCCAGGTTCAAGCGTCCCTCCTCCTGTTGCTTCCGCTGCTCCTGCTGCTCCTCCCGAATCTTTTCTTTCTTCTGCATTGCTATGGCACAGTGCCGCGAAATTCACCGCCTGCCGCTGAATTTCACCAAGTTCATGGATGGGCGGGAGCTGTGAGAAGCGGTTCTCCGTGAATAGTCTGGCAGTGGGACTCCATACGAGGTAGAGGTTTGGTATGACGGCGATGGCGAGCAGTACTTGAGGGGTGGCTAGTCACAATTTGCAGAAGACCACGACATCCACCAAGGCTTCTTTATGGCCTTTGACTTCCAGATCGGCACGTCGAAGTTCGACGTGAAGATCTATGACGGCACCCAGTGCCAGAAGAAGTACGAAGCTGAAGTCCATTTCTATTAGGATCTTCTTTTTATGTAATTTCGCTTGACAATGTCCTTGCCATCGTGTTTATCTGTAATGAATATTCGTACTCTACTTTGATGGTTTTACTAGCACTATGAAAACAAGTTACTGTTCTGAGGTATGCTTCAGATATATCGGGTTCTTTGCGAACCAATTGGTATGAATAATATCGGGTTCTTTTGTGAACCAAGTTGTCTGAATATTATCGGGTTGTCTGCACAACCTTTACAGTGAAAAAGGTCTCCATGTCGCGATAGAAATTTCGTTCGTACGACCCGAGGGTTGAAGCCCCCGAGCGGAGAAGTAGAAATACTTGTACAATTTTGTCGAGTTTAACCCAAAGAACCCGACCTATGGCCTCATGTTCTAGGTTCAGAAGGTTAACTCGAATTTAATGATACCACTAGATTTAGTCTACGCGTAAAAACGTCGTAGCTGCTCCGCATTCCATGGATTACTCTCGTCTTTTCCTGTCTTCTTGTCTTGTAGTCGATATGCTCCTCCTAGAATTACTTCTGTGACGATGTAGGGTCCCACCCAAGGGGACTCCAATTTGCCATGGCTGTCTTGCCTGAGTCGCAAAATTAGGTCTCCCACCACGGAGGATCATGGACGAACTCGACTACTGTGGTAGTTTCGTAGACTCTGTTGATACTGCGTGGCTCTTTCTAATGCCTTATCCCTTGCTTTATCCAGTGCATCGACATCGTTCTGCAGTGCTTATGTCGATGTTGTCTCGTCGTATGCCGTCACTCTTGGGGCCTCGTGTGTAACTTCGACTGGAAGCACGGCTTCTGCGCCATGGACCAAGAAGAAAGGAGTTTCTTGAGTTGCTGCGTTAGGCGTAGTTCTTAGGCTCCAAAGAACGGAGGGCAATTCTTCTACCCAAGCGCTCTTGGCTTTCTCGAGAGGTGCTAAGAGCCTCTTTTTTATCCCACTACATATCAGGCCATTGGCTTTTTCGACTTGCCCGTTCGTCTTTGGGTGCGCCACAGATGCGAATTTGAGCTTGATCCCTAGTCCTTCGCAATAAGTCTTGAATTCTTTTGAAGTGAAGTTTGTCCCATTGTCTGTGATGATGCTATATGGTACACCAAAACGGAATACTATCGACCTGATGAAGCTGATTGCTGCTGTCGAATCCTGTGTTGTTACCGGGGCCGCTTCCACCCATTTGGTAAATTTATCGACTGCCACTAGCATGTAAACATGCCCTCCTGGCCAAGATTTGTGCAACTTTCCCACCATATCGAGGCCCCATTGCGCAAAGGGTCAGGACAAAGGTATTGTTTGTAGCTCTGCTGCTGGTGCATGCGGTCTAGATGCAAATCTTTGACATGCTTCACACTTTCGAACTATATCTTTTGCGTCTTCGATGGCTGTTAGCCAATAAAATCCTGCCCGGAAAGCCTTTGCCGCTATTGCTCTGCTGCTAGCATGATGGCCGCACACTCCACCGTGTATGTCTTGTAGTATTGTTTGTCCTTCCTGGGGTGTTACACAACGCTGCAAAACGCCGGTAATACTCTTCTTGTATAATTTCCCCTGCAACACGACAAATGCCTTCGATCTTCGAGTTATCCTCCTGGCCTCCACTGCATCTTCTAGTAATTGTTTATTTATCATGTATGCAAGATATGGCTGCATCCATGTTTCTTCTATCATCATGACCTCCTCTGGCTCCGACGGAGCCCCCGAGTCTGCTGCAGTAGTCGAGCTTTTCCCACTTTTTATTGATCTTTCTATTATTTCTTCCCAAAATACTCCGGACGGCACGGGTAAACACTGTGACCCGATATTTGCTAAATTGTCGGCTTCTTCATTACTATTCCTGCTTATGTGCGAGACTTCGCATCCATCGAATGTTCCTTCGAGGTAATGATATAAATTCTTGTAGGCCATCATGTTGTCATTGATTGTGTCACATCTGTTCATAACCTGCTGGACAACAAGGTTGGAATCTCCAAATATTTTTAGGCGAGTTGCTCCACATGCTTTGGCCATCTTCATTCCATGCAACAAAGCCTCGTATTCTGCTTCGTTATTAGAAGCCTGTGGAAAGCTCATCCTTAAGACATACTTCAATTTGTCGCCGTGAGGCGATATCAAGACCACTCCTGCGCCTGCGCCTTGAACTCTCTAAGAACCGTCGAAGTACATTATCCAAACACTGGATAAGTCTGGTGGTCCCGTGCTTTGGAGCTCCAGCCACTCTGCCGTGAAATCTGGCAAGACTTGCGACTTGATCGCCTTCCTTTTTTCGTACGTGATGTCCATGGGAGATAACTCGATTCCCCACAAAGAGACACGTCCTGTTGCTGAAGGGTTGTTCAATATGTTTGATAGTGGTGCTTCATTGACCACTATAATTGGATGCACCACAAAGTACTGTCGCAGTTTTCGTGCAGTTGTGAAAACACTATATGCAAGTTTCTGATAATGCGGGTACCTCTGTTTTGTCGGAGATAACACTTCACTAATGAAATATACCGGCCTCTAGACGTCGTGGGCTTTTCCTTCTTTGCTTCTTTCGACTACTAACACTGTGCTCACCACCTGATGGGTTGCGGCGATGTAGAGTAGCAGTGGTTCTTTTTCTTTTGGTGCGACCAGCACTGGCGGCGTGGAAAGCACTTTTTTCAACTGTGCAAAAGCTACGTCTGCTTCTTTCGTCCATTCAAATTTATCATCTGACTTCTTCATAAGTGCATAGAAAGGAAGCGCCTTTTCTCCCAATCGAGCAACGAAACGACTTAAAGCCGCGACGCGCCCTGCAAGTTTCTGTACGTCGTGTAGTTTCGTGGGTTTCCCCATTGTCAAAATTGCTTGAATCTTCTCTGGGTTCGCCTCTATTCCTCGTGCTGATACCAGGAACCCTAAAAGTTATCCTGCTGATACGCCGAAGGAACACTTTGTCGGGTTAAGCTTAAGCTTGTACCTGCTCAGGTTGTCGAAGGTTTCTGCCAAGTCGCTGATTAGAGATTTCTCCTCTCTTGTGGTGATGACTACATCATCAATGTAGACTTGGATGTTGCGCCCTATTTGGCTTCCGAGGCAATTTTGCATCATCCGTTGATAAGTTGCTCATGCATTTTTTAGGCCGAACGGCATCACTTGGTAGCAAAACACTCCATATGGTGTGATGAAGGCCGTTTTTTCTTCATCTTCTTTATTCAATTTGATCTGATTGTAACCAGAATATGCGTCAAAAAATGAAAGCCTCGCGCATCCCGCTATTGAATCGATTATCTGATCGATGCGGGGTAGAGGGAAGGGATCCTTTGGACAATGCTTATTGAGAGATGTGTAGTCGACACATACTCTTTGTACGTCTGTGTTCTTCTTGGGTACTATGACTGGGTTCGACACCCAACTCGAAGTTTTGATTTCTCTGATAAATCCGGCATTTTCTAGCCTGTGCAACTCTGATGCTATCGCCTTCCTTTTAGGTTCATCAAATCGTCGCAATGGCTGCTTGACTGGCTTTGCCTTGGGATCTACATTTAATGCGTGCTCGACGAGTTCCCTGGGAACCCCTGGCATGTCTGATGGACACCAGGCGAAGATTTCCCAGCGCTCACGGAGGAACTCGACGAGCGCGCTTTCCTATGCGGGATCCAAGTTCACCGCAATTGATGTCGTCTTGTTTGCATCTGTAGGGTGGACCTGGATTTTCTTCGAGTCCTGAGTTGTGTCGAAAGCCTGATCTGGCAGGGATCGTCCAACGTCGGGTAGTACATTATGATCCGTTTCTCCTTTTAACCTCTCGTATTCTGCTGTCATGCCGAAGGTTTGGGCCATCCTGTTGAATTCTCTGTCGCATGTGTTGGCTACTTCAAAGCTCCCTTGTACTGTGATTGTTCCTTTGGGTCCTGGAATTTTTAATGTAAGATACGCGTAGTGTGGTACCGCCATGAATTTTGCAAATGCTGGGCGTCCCAGGATTGCATGATATTGTGACGGCCAGTCCATAACTTCGAATTCCAGCTTCTCTCTTCAGTAGTTGCCGCTGCTGCCAAAGCAGACATCGAGTTCTATTCTTCCCAAAGGGTAGTTTGCGGCTCCTGGTACTATTCCGTGGAAGGAGCAATCTGTTGGCTTCAGACTCGACAGCGAGATGCACATTGCCTTTAAGGTTCTAGCATATATTAAGTTTATGCCACTCCCTGCATCCATGAATACTCTTCCGATGTCGTATCCTCCTATTTGCGCCTTTAAAACCATAGGCGAGTGGCCTGGCCTGGGAACTTTTCTCGGGTGATCTGCTCTACTGAACTTAACTGGTTGTTCTGACCACTGTAGGTACTCTGTTGTAGCTGGTGGTGATGATATTGCTAGGTTTACTTGCCTGGATATGCTCTTTTGCTCTTTCTTTGACTTGAGCACCGGTTGAATCATGGCTGATATGTAAACTTTTGACTCTAGGTGCCTTGCTAGCCTTTGCATTTGATATCCTTGACTTCTGTGTTGTTCTCCTTGCCTCCCTCATTGCCTTGAGCCCATGGCGCTTTGCAGCCTTAGGAATGTTCTACAATCCTTCATCTGATGATTTGAAACCCTTTTCCCGTCGAGATATGCGTAGTGGATTCGACAAGGTCCGTATAGCATATCCTCGGCCGAGGGACCGGAGTATCTCGATTTTTCTACTCCTTTTGCCTGAAACCTCCTATTTTCATATCCTTCCTCTTCTTCTAATATGTACCCCGCGGCTACCTGATTTCGCCTTCCTTGGTTATCCCTGCTGCGATGTCGTCTCCTCTGTCTACTTATTCTGTCGACTTCTGGTGAACGTCCTCTTTTGTTATTGTATGCGTCTTCTCCATCAGCGAATTTGTTGACTTGCTCCATTAACTCGGCTACTGTCGTAGGTCTTGTTCTTCCTATTTCTTCCACGAGATCTGAGCGACGAAGTCCGGCCGTAAAGGCGTCTATTGCTCGTTCGTCGGAGACGTCCTCTGCTGAGTTGTTGATTATGCTCCATCGTTGTATATAAGAACGTAGAGTTTCGCCTTTCCTCTGCACGCACGCCTTAACTTCCTCCAGTGATGCTGGGCGCTTATATGTTGAACGAAAATTTCGTGCGAATTGACTTTCGAGTTCCCCCCAACTTCCGATGGATTTGTTGGGTAGGGTATTCAACCAGGACCGTGCTGCGCCTGTGAGGTATAGCTGCAAACTTTGCATTGCAGTCGCTTTTGTTCCCCCCAGTATCTGTACTGCCTGCAGATAGTCTGATAACCATAGGGTAGGTTCTTGTGACCCGTCATACTTATGTTGGTCGTGTGGCAGTTTGAATCCTTTGGGTACCCGCGTTTTGCGAACCCTGCGGGTAAAGCATAATGCACCCATCTCTTTATCGTCGTCTTCATAATTTTCTTCCCTCCAAGCATGACGTGATTTGTTTACTCGAGTTTGCGCTATTATATTTCTTGCGTCCTCTTTCCTCTTCTGTCGCCTTTCCTCTTCTGATGACTCGTTCTACTCGTTATCCGTGAAGTTGTATCTGAACTTCTCCTTTTCCTTGCAGCTTGTCGACTTTGCCTCTGGGCCTTTTTCCCTGATCTTGCTTTCCACTATTCCAAGACTTCGTATCGCGGCTTGGTGCATATCTTCTCGCGGGTCCCCAGGTTCTGGCCTTGTAGTTAGTAAATACGCTTGTGCTGCTACCAATGCTGCTTCTGGCGTTTCTTGTATGAAGTCGTCTTCCTCCTCTTCTGACTGTGGGGTAGGGCTCCTTGAGTACCTTTCTTCTTCGCCGCACGCCATTACCCTTCTATTGTGCTTTGGGTCTCCGTGCCTTTCTCTGCTGTACTCTGAATCTTCATTATAGTCTTCCCAGTACTCCTCCCTTGATATACTGTTGTTGTCTTGAAAAACCATGTCTCTTTCCTCCCTTAGTTTCTTCCTGTGTTGGTATAATGCATACTGATAGGCCATTAGAACTTCTCTTCTCGATCCTTCGGGTACTCCTGTACCATGATTGACAGCTGATTTGATCATTCTCCATTCGCCAACCGAAACGTGAACTTTCTCCTTTTCTTTTTTGTTGTGTTCTTTCATTTTGTCGACTTGCCTGTCGACCTTTTTACTTCCTTCGCTATTGTTTTCTTCTTCCGCCTCGGTGATAATAACGCATAACTGATGTACTTTGGAGACGCCGCTGCTTCCCACGGCGAAGTCCTTTGCGTTGTTGTGCGTCTGGCACGCTCTTTCTTCTGAGTCGAAATTTTCCCGAATTTTGTCGCCTTCTGTGATTGGTGCTTTGTCGAAGCTGACCGGCGAGTTTACCTCGCTGGAAGAGTCTCTTGATGATTCCAATGTTTCCTCTGTTTCGGGCTTGTTTGCCGACGGATCTGATTTTGTCGAATCCGAGAGGCGGGATGAACCCGATGGCCCTATAATGATGCTCAGACTTCCAATGGTTAATTCCATCTCTTGATTTCCGTCGAGTTCTGAACTACTGTTGGCTAAAAGCGAAAAAGCCATCGAATTCATGCTTCCAACGCCCAGAGTCCCCACGGTCGGCGCCAATTGACGAGGGGTTAACTCGACAAATGTCCTAGATGAAGGACTTAGGATCGGGGAGATAGGGCGTCAGATGAACTCGAAGGTAAAGTTAGTCGAAATAGGTATGCGTCGAAAGTAAACTTGGGTGTTTAACCTAGCTTGCTTTCAATCTAGCCTACACCGTCCCCTCCTGGCCCCTATATATAGGTGGCCAGGTCTCGAGGATCGGGTAGGGTCCGATACAGATTATAATATTGACATACGGTAAAGACTCGTATTCGACTATCATTACAATTGGGTCTAGCTTAACGGGCCTCAGGGGTACTCAACATACGGGCTCTATTAACTATACCCTTGTCACTTAGTATATACAGTGGCTAATGTTGAGTATAGATTATGAAACTTGTCAATGCTTGAAAATTAGTGGATTTTATTTAATGAGTACTAACCCTACTAATGAGTTTTGTGAAGTTTTATGTGGATGTAGCTTATAAGTTCTAATCAATATGGTGATATGAGATGAACAAGAAGACACAAGAGCTCAAGCTTGGGGATGTTTAGGTGCATCCCAAGAACATGTCCAAGAAGATACAATCATCTAAGCTTGGGGATGCCCGAGTCATCCCCCTATTCATCAATTAACATGAGGTTGTCTCCTTCATGCTCTATATTATGCATCCACATGATATGTATTGTGTTAACTTGTATTATAATTGCTTTTATATGTCTTGGTTTTATCCTCCTTAATTTTATTAGGCTCTTTATTTTGTTTTTATTGCTTCTTTACATTCACTTATAAATTGAAACAACAAAAATAGTTCCTTTTGTTTTGCTTCTTTGTTTGGTTCTCTATTCTGCGCCTAGCTCAAAGGCGTTAAAGAAAAGCACTCTTGGGAGATAACCCATGTTTTCTTTTCTGTACTTTTTCTTTTATTTGAGTCTTGGAAGTTATTACTACTATAATGACCGCTCCTTATCCTTTTTATTTTGTTGTTGTGCCAAGAAGAACCTCTAATTTGAGGGAGGTAAGATTTGGGGAAGTTGCTGTCCTGAAACAGATTTCAGTGCTGCACCGTAAAAATTCGTGAAAATTCTCAGAATATCTTTTTGACTTGCAATTTCTTGTGCATATGCCCCAGGTTATATCCAAACTTTTATTAGTTTTGCACTTTTCGAAAAAATCGACCTTTGTTAGCTGTTCTGTTTTGACTGATTTCTGCCACTATTTGTGTTTGCGTCTCGATCGCTTTCTTTTTGAGTTCTTTTGATCAGGGAACTTTTGGGGAAGTTGCTACAGTAGTATATGATTTATGTGTGGTGTTTTTGAGTTGAAACCTGAACCAAAAAGGGTTGATTTACTATTATTCTTATGCTAACGTTGCTAATAGAATTGTGTTGAGTTTTGTATGAAGGAAGTTTTCAAGTGTAGGGATTGGAGAATGATGAGATGAGATGAAGAATGGACAAAAGCTCAAGCTTGGAGATGCCCATGTCACCCCAAGAAATATCCAAGAGGTACAAGCGTCAAAGCTTGGGGATGCCCCCGAGGCACCCCTTCTTCATCGGCAAAAATCAGGTCACCTTTCAAAACACTATATTTTTATTGCTTCATGCACTATGCATTTTTCTTGGAGCGTCTGTACTTTAGCTTTCAGTTTTCTTTTGTTTTGTTTGCTGAAATAAATGGTTGGACCCCAACAAATTTATTTTGGAAGAGATGTATTCGCTTTTCAATTGCCAAGAACACTCTAGTTTTCACTCTTATCATTCAACAAGTGTTCTCTTACTGCGTTTAGCTTTCGTTTTTCGCCTTGATTTTTGTTCAAATCTTGTTATATCTTTGCATCAAGTTGTATTTGGACCTCTGGTCTATGTTGGTATTCATCAAAAGAGTTGTTTCAAAAATGTTTGAATGGTGTTGGAAAAGATAAAAAGTTTCATGCAAAAAGTGGTACAAAAAGGAGTTGTTTAGACTGTGGCTTAGACTTTTGCATGCCATGCTTGATGTCGTTTTGATAGTATACTTAGTGATTTTTGCTGTAGCATGACTTGTCTCAAATGACTGAGATTGCTTAATGAGTCTTTGAAAAAATCATGCGTTGTTTTTATTATGTGGAAGCATTTATTTGGTTTTCTCCTTTGATGCTTTATTTGGGTTGACTTGACGCATGCTTACAACATGTTTGACTCTTACAAAGTCGCCATTAGCCTCTATGATCATTTGTTTTTTGACTTGTGATGTCATTTTATGCTTCTCTTAATGATGTTTTGTCGCTATGCATGATTATGACCGTTATTGCTCTCTTAGTTGTTCGCTCCCAGTCTTTTGCTAGCCCTCACTTTGTACTGAGTATGAGCTCTACTCGTGCATCCAACTCCAAAAACAAGTTATTCCAATGTGTCCACTATAAATTCCTATGCATGGTATTTGCAAGCCATTCCAAGTAAATTTTCATGTGCTACCTTTCAAAACACCTTCAAAACACTTCTTGTTTTGTGACACTGTTTTCAGCTCATGGGGACGTAGTGGTCGGATTTCCTATCTTCCATATTGCTAAATTCCAAAAAGAAAAAGAAAAAGAAAAAAAAGACACTCCTCCATGGTATGTGAATGTTGGTGGGCACCTGATGGAATCGGTTAGCCATGGTTTGTGAAAGGAAAAAAGGTGGGAAGGAGTGCTAAGCTTTATAAAAGAGCACTAAAGTGCCAATCTCTCTCTCAAAAACTTGCTTCATTTTTGTATGGAAGATAGTAAGAACCCCATTGCTAGTCGTTGACAAAAACAACCACCTCTCAAAACCCAATTTTTATCTCTCTGTTTTACAAATGAAAAGCTCTAGCACATGTTCAATCACTGCTTCCCTCTGCTAACGGTCTTTCTTTTACTTTTATGTTGAGTCTCCACCTTCTACCTTTATGCACCGTCTAAGAGAGCATAGTTGCCAGTCTGAGTATAATGTGCATAGTCCCAAAGTTTATCATTGATTGATTCATGATTATGGTTTCACTTGTTCTTAAATTATTTGTATTTAGTCGCCCTTTTAAACTTGAAGGTGTCCTATGCATTTATGTTTTGCTATTCAATGAAGGACAAGTTGAAAACTACTTGTTATGTTTTTCCATATGATTTGAATACACATTTGACTTTCATTGTTTTATTATTCATGATCTTTCGTTTGTGTTTCTTTTCATGTTATAACATGGTTGCTAAGTTTTTATTGTCAAGATTATGTCTCTTATGCCCATGTTTTAAGTTCTTTGATCACAACACTCAATGCTTTACTTAGATGATCAAGATTGTGATGGTGCATGTCACCTCAAAAATTATACTTTTGTTATCACTTACCTACTCGAGGACGAGCATGAGTTAAGCTTGGGGATGTTGATACGTTGCAAACGTATCTATAATTTTTGATGCTCCATGCTTGTTTTACATCAATTGCTATATGTTTTGTCTACACTTTGTGGCACTTTTATGATTTATTTGGACTAACCTACTAATAGTTGCAAAAGTGCACAATGTTCTTGTTTTACACTTTGATGTGTAGGAATTACCAAGAATACAAGTGGAAACCTTGTTGGAGTCAAATTGGGACTTTCCAGAAATCTGTGCCAGAACTCTTTTCGAAGATGGTCACGTTACGGGTCGAAGACGGCGTCAAACGGAAAACTCTTCAATTACAAATTTGTAGGGAATTTCACGGCGAAAGTTTTGGACATAAAATTCACTTGATTCTGAGTCCATACGGCCGAGATAAGCCCGCTCCATTGCGTCCCAAGATGGGGAGACGGGAATCCGAGAGACTATATAAAGGGGAGAACCCTAGCTCGTGGGAGACACCTCCACCCACGAATTTGTAGCCACCAGAGCCGGAGGGCTCCCATGAAGCCATGAAGGAAGGGGGCTAAGGGGCGGCGCTCCCCCATGATGCCGGCGGTGGGGAAGGAGTCCCCCGTGCCGTCGCCCGCGCCGCCGCTGCCGCCCGCGCCCTCGCTGCTCCTCTCCACCATCTTCACCGCTATCTCCATCACATATGCAGTGGTTCATCCTCCCACACACCTATGTACCATCCAATGTAAATATGGTGTTTGATGCTATAATATTTATCCTATGATCTATGTTATGTTTCCATAGTTTATTTGTTCTTAGATTAATTTGTTGAATGTCTTTGGTTCATTAGAGTTGTATGTTGATATGGTACTGTCCTTTGGTGTCCATTATATTTATGCGCACATGGATTAAACATTTTAGGGTTAGTAGTATGTGCAAAAGGAAGGGGGTAGTTCTGCCGGAGTGACAGAAACCTGAGGACGCGAACCGGAACATTGCACGTATGGGAGTAAGAGGACCATTAGCTTAAGGCTATGATTGGGGAAACCTTAATGCATTGTTAGTAGTTACGGATGTTTGCTAACAATCCAATCATAAGTACTTGTAATCCCAAGTAGCGGAGCGCATGTAGATTTAGCCTCTCCCACATAGAAAACTGCATCGAAGACAATGAACCCGATTTATTCACTAATTGAACTTAGACAAAGCCACCACTATTACCACCACTTTTCCACACTCATGGTACTGTTAGTTTATGGTTACTTAGTATATTTTATTGCTGCAGCACTAACAATTACTTTCTTGTATTTATTATCTTGCAAAGCTATCTTTCATACCCGTATTGTTGCACTAGTTTTATTTCCTAGATAATGCAAACGTTTAGTGTGCGTAGAGTTGTATCAGTGGTTGATAGAACTTGAGAGAACATTTATCCTACCTTTAGCTCCTCGTTGGGTTCGACACTCTTACTTATCGAAAAGGCTACACACGATCCCCTATACTTGTGGGATATCAGGGCCCAAACCCTAGCCGCCACCTACTCCAACCTCTTCTTCTCTCCTCTCCCTCCTATCGCCGGGCAAAGCCCACATGGTGCCGGCGGCGGCGGGCTCTCTCCTACCCGCTCTTAGAGGTGGTTGCACGGGGCAGGCCCAGCCGGAGGTAGTACAACATAGGCGGCTCCATGGCGCCCTATCTGACTGCGAGAGCAGGGCGTGGCGGCGACACCCTCTAATGGAGGCAAGTGGAACGATGGGGCCAGGTGGTACGTGGTGGCGGAGGGCGATGTCCGGTGGTGCGGCCCAGGTTGGGACCAGGCGGGGCCCGATCTAGGCTAGGAGGGGCCTGACCTTGGCCAGGCAGGCCTCGGTGGGGCTGCGCCGGCGTCCCCTCTCTGTTGGCTGTGACCAGGAGCCCTCTCTTGGTTGCAGCGCCGCTAGCACCAGTTATGGTCCCAGCTGGCCGAGATCCGGCGTCCGCTGGTTGTAGGAGCTTGGTTCCTGCACTGCTCTCCTTGAACTCTTGGTCCGGAGGGTCGGACGGTTGCGTTCTACTATCATACAGAGGTAAGTCATTGGATGCCACAAGAGACGCGCTTGACCGGCGATGGAGCGGCTGTCCTCGGGCGTTGTGGCTGTGGTGCTCCTTTGCGGTTTGCGGTTTTGTCCATGGGCTGGTTCAAGAGGAGTGAGGCGGCAGCGACGTCGCACATGGCTGCAGGCGGCAGCGACGTCTCACCCCAGGGCCGTCGTGCGGCTTGATGGCTGCTAGCTATGGTGCCTCCCAACCTTGTTCAAACCGTCGGCTTTGCGGTGTGATGTTGGTCGGGCCATGGGCTCAAGTGCGTGGAAGCCGGGGCGGCGGCCCTGGAAGGTGTACTTCATAGACAGCTTTACAGCGAGCGACGTGGCGGTGGTGGTTGTCTCTCTCATTGGTCATGTGGATGGCTGGAGCGGACGGTGGGAGATCCTGGTGTTGGCGGCGCTTTGGATTTGGCAGCTCCCAGATTGTGTTTCGGAGGCCTAACTCGGGGCTGGCCGGCGGCCGAGTTCTCTGGAGCGGTACGAGGATTTTTTTGGATGAAAGCTCAGCGCATGCGCACCAACGGCGGCAATGCCTACGGGTGCCGTAACCCTCTTGAGGGTGTCATTGTGGTCATCCTCTCCGTGCTATGGCTCCGAGTGAAAACCCTTGACCTCACGGTCTTGTCGGTGGTGGTGGTGTACGTCGTTACCCTCTTAGGGGCGTTGTTTTAGAGCGCTGATTCCTCTAGGTCGTTCAATGTCTTTGGTGGCAAGTTTTGGTTTTCCGTGTTTTATTTTCTTTATCTTTGATCAGCTTTGTAAGAGGTTCTTCTCTCTGCCTTGTATCGGTTTGGCCGTTATGGCTTTATTTATAAAGCGGGGCGAAAGCCTATTTGGTATGTGTTATATAGCCATTGTACCATAGAGATTACAGGTTTATTTGGTTACTAGGCTACTCAAACATGTGCGGATATTACCTAGGTCATGTGTGCATATTATTATTCATCTTATATTTATTCATTTTAACATGTTACCATTTTTATTCTTTGTATTATTGGTTGTATGGTTATTAACTACTTTTAAACGTACCGATCCGATTAGTTTTGTTTCTGCCCCAAGTCCGCTCTACTTCCGCTTTGAAGACGCAATTAGATATATCCATTCCCAAATCCACAAGCAAATAGCCAGAGGCTATTGCAAAGCCACCATGATATCAATTAAACCTAGCTTCACTGCTAGTGAGTAGTCAAGCTCAACAGAAAAGGGGTTTGCATCACTGAAACCAGCACAGCAGTAGCTCACTGCAAGAAAGTGCAGTGAAGCTATTACTTCAAAATTTAAATGAATCATAGCATCCAGGAGTAACTGCAAACCATAGGTGACATCAGTCACAGAGTAGATTCCTAGCCAGCAGCCAACAAGCAAAGAACTGCAAGCATGAGTCAAGCTAAAGCTTGATCACCAATTGCTCCAGTATACAAAGTGGATAACAAGCTAAATTGCATAACTGACAGTAAGACAGAGAGTATTGCACACATAGTTATCCATGCACTTGGTGTTAGTAAACAAGATAAGCTACTAAGCAAAATCATGAGCTTAGCTGCTAGCATCAAGCATCTGGCCAAGCTAGGAGAAGGATAGAGTCACAGCATCAACACAAAGAATAGGCTAGCCGGCAAGCTAAACAAGCACCAGAGCATCATCAACATGCCTTAGCCACAGAGCATCAGAGGGTCAAGAAGAGGCGGAGGAGATGAACACTTATCTTACCCGAGGTGAAGAAGGTGCCAGCGGCACCGTGGCACAGCAGCATAGAGGCACAGCGGCGCCGATCTGCGCTAGGCCGCACCTGCAGCGCCTGTCGAGGCTCCTCACTAGGAGCCAAGCCACCGAGACCCCAGCACGGGAGGCCATGGTCGTTGAATCGCCTCGGCACGGGGGCGAACTCGACTGGGTGGAGATGAACGCGAGACGAGGGAGACGAACGGAGGCGAGGGAGGCGATTCCCCTCGGTCAGAAGGAAGCACGCGAGGCGGTGGTTCGCTTGCCCCACGCGGCGGCGGCGGAGACCGCCGGAGCTCATCAGAATCGTGCGGCGACGCCATTGGCGACGCGCAGTCGCCATAGTGCGAGGGGGATTATGGTTAGGGTTTCGTCCAGGGGAGTGAGAAGGGGGCTGAGCCCGACTGGGCCAGCTGGTTCGACCTAACCCGCTCGGGTGGGTCTGACCAGTGGGCCCAGATATTAAGATTTTCTTTTAAAATAACTAAAAAGCCTACAACAACCTTAAATATAATTTAACAGCACCAGAAAAAATATATATAAATAGCACAAGGCTAAAATTAACTATTCCCAGTCTGTATGTGAACTCTGATATTTAAATTGGGATTTGAAATAATCTTAAAGATTATTTGTGTGAAAAAGGAATTTAAAGGCTTTTCTAAAAAACTTAAACTTGTGAGATATCTAAGAAAAATCTGCTTTAAAATCTTAACTCCTTATCAAATAAACTCCATTCAAGAATACTTAGCCATTATTCTTGAATGAAGATATTATTAACATATATTCTTTAAAATCATAAAAGAAATATATAAATATCATCAAATGAATAAATCACTTCATGAGGTTATAAAAAGAACACACACCATAAGGCATGCATCAATTGAATCTTTAACCATTGCCCTTATCGGACAATGATGTTGTTTTCCAGAACCCGAGGTCCCGGGTCACTCCAACACATCCAACTGCACTACCTTGCAGTTTGCAGGCAAGTTCACTCTTGCTCATATCTCTTGTTTATCTTTAGAAATTTACTTGCAAATATACCTGTGGTATTACTACTGCATTAAAAGCAAAAGTTCTGCTTTCTCAATTAACATGATTAGTGGTTAGCAACCACGGTGGTTGTCGACCTAGGATGGTGGGCAGTGGGACCATGGTATGAGTAATAGTGGAGATCCCACTTCAACTGGAATGTTCACCTAGGTTTAATAACCAATGTCGCCTGTGATTCTAGTGCCGTAAAATACGGTCAACCATAGGATCTATTATGGGACGGAGGAGTCAGCTGTACCAACTTCCTCCTGCATATCAATGGACGCGCTGTTCCGTAGCAGTTGTCGTCCTGCTGGGAGCAACAGGAGGGTGGAATCCCCCTCAAGATTTCACAATTCTTGCGGTCTATGATGAATTGTAGCAACAACAGGGGTAGTTTACCGAGGTCGGAAATTACCAAAGTGTAAGACGACCGGCGGGGGTAACTTATTGTCGAGGTCGGAATACTACCAAAGAGTAGAGTGCCCGACAAGGACAAGTATACCGAGGTCGGAAACTACCGAAGGGTATGACGCCCGGCGTGGGTAGCGTACCGAAGTTGGAGCTACAAAAGGGTGGGTATGCGGGGTCGCGGAGGAGGACAGTGATTGGCTCGGATCATAGACTGGGCCCCATACCAAGGAAGTATGGACGGGAAAGTACGCTCGGTCGTGCAGCAAGGCGTTGATCTCCTATGGGTACAAGTGACCACCTCTGCAGAGTGTACGAAAGTATCAAGATACTCCCTGTTCCGGGAAGGAGCTACGAACACGGCAGGAAAGGAGCCCATCGAAGCTCTAATCAACCTGTGAAGACTGACGGGCATAGTTTTCTAAATAAAATCAACCTTTGAAGAAATGGTTATGAAAACTTGCATTTGACCTAAGACTCTCGAGTCTACGGTCGTAGCTAGTGCATCAAACACAACTATTCTTTTAAATGAACTTGCTGGATAACGCTCGTTACTCACCCCACTCCCTCTTAACCCTTGCTTAGACTCGGAGGGCCAGCATGAAGAGACTAAAGGAGCCCTGGAGGACTTCGAAGAAGTATACTACGAGGAGCCGGACCTCTCCGGTGGAGTTGAAGGCGTAGACTACACTATTGCTTATGGTATAGGCGAAGGACTCGAGGAGGAGGCCGACAACTAGAATCATAGAGTAGCAACTTTAGTCGCACCGAACACTTAGAATAAAGCGACTGGAGTGGAACATCATGTTTATTTTACTGCTTTCATTTGTAACTAAGGTTTGTAGTTGTAAGTTAGAACCTGCTAGTGTTCCTCTTTGGACCAAGGAGGAACTGGAGACCTTTGTACAATTATGGCTTGTAATATTTAGTGCTTAAATAAAGACCACTATGTTTCTATTGTACCACTTCGAGGGATGTAATATTTGTGAAATTGTACTTCACGAGTGTTATATCAACGACTTGCGTACTACAACATGTAGTGGTATGCTGAGTCACCACATAACGGCATCTCTGTAAACATGGAACTAAAAGAGGCGAGTAAAGATTACTGCAAACGTGTTTGCAGTTTGCAAAGCTGCTCGCATAGATCAGTATCTGTATTTAAACATGTAAATTTGAAAAAAAAACTTTCGTGCTTGAATTTTTTTTGTCGTTGTGCAACACAGTTCATCGCAAATGAAAAAAGTTCAACGAAATTCATCGAGTTCATTCCATAGAAGTTTTCTCAAAAGGATGTGGTAGTTCATACACTAGCTAATGTTTACAAAATACGGCCCCGAGATACCTCACCGGGGCCTATGGACGCGGCGGCCTAGAGATCGAGCTCAGCGCTCGAGTCCGAGAAGACCCCAAAGGCCTCGATCCACTCCGCCTGCATCTAAGCGCGGTGGGCGGCGGCCTCCCTCGCCTGGAACTCCGTTCCGCCTTCAGCACAGTGCACCATTCCGCCTCCTCATGTTGCTCCACCGTGGCGGCGGCCTCCTGGGACTCGCGGATTGCCTCATCCGTCACGCACGCCTCCTCGGCATTGTCGTTAATGAAGTCCTCAGGCCTGATGACACGCTCTGCCTCGGGCTCATCGTGTTCGGAGGAGGAGGAGGAGGCAGGTAGGGTTAGGGAATGCCAGCGATGGTGGGAGGGGGAAGAACCCTCACCGTAGCTCGCGTATGTAGTGAGGGATGGCGGTGGGGGGTCATGTTTGTCCACTTGCGGACGACGTGCTTCCTCGTTCCCTCGGAGCGGATGTGCGCCCACCGCCCCTCCTTGAACTCATCGGCGCCTCATCCGTCGTGGCGTCCTGAACCGCCACCTCCGCCTATGCGGCCACCACCCTGGCCACCTCAAGAGCGCCGGGAATACATAAGCGGATATGTCGATCTGTGCGTGGGGCGCCGCTGATTTATCGCCGGAGAAAGGCGGCGCAAGAGGCGGAGAGACCGGTGTGCGGCGGAGTGAGTAGGGTTTTGACCCAAAAAATCACCTCTAACCGCTACTTATGATGGTCGCGGGTGCGCGAGTATGTTTCATGTAAAAAAATTATGGGTAGGGCCATGAGTAGGGACTCTGATCGGCGCCGATTATTTACTGAAACCGAAACTCGCCGGAAAAGTATGGGTTTGGACCTATTTACAGTCATTGCGAGAGATGTTGTAAGCATCTCCAACAACCGCACTTAATTGGAGCGGCACCCTAAAAATAGCTAGTTTAAGTATGCAGGAGGAGTGTTTGGGAGGTTTACCAGGCGCACTTAACTAATCCGTGCTGAATAAGTTATCGCGCGTGCCTAAAATTATGTGTTCACGTGGGGCAAATATGTAGCGCCAGGACGCGCGCGCGGCAAAAAATTTCACGAGGCAACCGCATCCAACCGCTATCCAAACCTCCACGCATGCACTAAAACCTCCCCACCTCTGCCACCGCCCTGGTGATAAAACACGCGGAAATCTCCCCCTTCCCCCCTCTTGCCGCCGCGCGCCCTCAGAAACCACTTTTCCCTGACTCGCCGCCACCGGGAGCCCCTTCTCTGCCCCTCCTTCGCCGCCCTCCGCTACCTCAGGAAGATGCGCACCTCCACCGCGACATGGCTGCATCTGACGGACAACGCCACCTGCTGCAGTTGCGCACCTCCACCGCGCACGAAAAGTGTCCAAAGGTATGCCTCCGCCGCGACAAGCTATAATTGTAATGTTTCTAGTTTTTAAAAATAGGTATATTTATTTGTCGATGAGTTCTTCTTATGATTTTAGTTCCGATGATGAATGAGACCTCTCCGAAGAAGAGGACATCGCCATGATATTAGCTTTGCGTGCGAACAAGAGGCCAAAGCACGACGGCTCTGTTTTGGACGGAAGAAGTTTTGGAGCGAGATGGTCGAAGGGCACAACGAGCTGATGCGGAGCAACTTTGTGGATCATCCCATTTACCCCCAAAATTATTTTCGACGGCGTTTTAGAATGGGAATCAAGTTATTGGAGACCATTTATGAGTGTGTCACGAAGTTTAACACATTCTTCGAGCAAAGGAGGAATGCCGTCGGAGAGCCTTTCCATAACACCGTCCAGAAGGTCACCGCCGTATTGCGAATGTTGGCATATAGTATTCCGACAGATCTTGTTGATGACCACTTGGCTATGGGTGGAGAGTCAAGCCATCAAATGTGTGAAGCGTTTTGCGGTTGCTTCGTTCGAGTGTTCAGTGAAGAGTACTTGAGAGCATCCAATGCTTAAGACACGGTTAGACTTTTAGAGTTTAACAAAAATCATGGCTTCTCAGGTATGCTTGGTTCAATAGATTATGCATTGGAGTTGGTTCATCAACTTTGTATGGTTTCCTGTACTCCGAATTCATAGGATTCCCAAGCAAGATGCAACTTCCTCTGTTTGTGAAGCACAGCAGAATTATGATATCATAAAGAATTCTCAAACTTCATATTAACTAAAGCTGTAAGCTTAGTGGTGACCCAGCGTGCTGAGAGCTATCCCGACACGTGCATTTGCAGCCGTCAGATCTCCACCTTAGATAATCTAAGTCGTTGATTAGCTCTTGTCGGTAAGGTTCTTTACACTTTGAGCTGTGTTTCACACCCGGCTGACATTGGGGCCCCACTTTGTATTAGGTTTCACTTCACAGTGAAGGGTAAACTTCTTGGTGTAAAAAATAAATTATTTACCTCCCGCAGCCGCACCTCCCCTCGCACCCCCCAGACCCGACCCCGAGAGTCCCCAGCCCACTCTTTCTCCCTTTGTCCTCTCCAAACCTAGGGTTTAGCCGCCGCCCTCACCGCCCCCGCAACCGCCGCCTCTGCTCTCCCAGACCGGCCGCCCCTGCAGCAGCGCGGAACAGTCCCGCTGAAGCTGCCGCCGGTCTCTTCCGGACCACCGCCGCTCGCTTCCCACCAATCGACATCCACCACCATAACCTGAGACGCCGCCGCACCACCACGTTCTCCAAATCGAACGGGACCTTTCCAGCAAGGGGCGTAGAGCAGGAGAGGAAGCGAGAATCGGCAGCGGTGGCAGCGGGGGTGAAAGATCATATCGAGCCCCATGTGTGGTTTTGGTAATTAATGACAATCCCTATGGACTAATGGTTGCATTGAGTTATATGTGTAGGACTTGTCCATAGACAATGCTTGAACCATTTGTTGGAGTCAAGGTTGTAAGAAGAAGATTATGTGTTGACCAAGGTGTTATTCAAGGAGTGATCCAAAGATTGGTCTTAAGGGATTTGAGCTTATGTGAAGTGTGTCTTGAAGAATAAGATTGAGTGAGCTCTCATGTGTATCCTCAAGACACCATCATTATGGAGAAAGAAGAATTGATTCAAGGATTGATCAAGTCAAAGCGCAAGTTCAAGATGAGCAACTAGAAGAGAACATATGCTTGAAGCTTGCCATCTATATTGTGATCATGGATATGTGAAGATATGCTTAAAGAGAGTCTCTTCCATAGTAGAGTATGGGGGAGCAATCCGCAAGACTTCACCAAGCAAGCTCAATCAAGAAAGGTGGTCCAACTTGAGAAGATCAAGATCGTCTTTATCCACCTCAAGTGGAATGCTCAAGGCAAAGGTATGATAGTGTTAGGGTTTCTTTCTTACCGGTCTCATGGTGTTATTTGTGAGACCGGGTTATAGGATCGGTAGCCGTACTATCAAGAGGGGCTCTCGAGTGAGTAACTTAATTGTATCGTTCGGAGAGAGCTCAAACCTTTGCATACTTGGCATCATCTTTCTTGGTTCGTATTTGGGTTTTATCCATGTGTGGTTCTAGAGCTTGTGGTTATTTATATGACAAGCTCTAGCTCATCAAAAACGGATTTCGCATGAAGCTCTTATTGCGTTTTTGATGTTTGGAGGTTTTACCGGTTTGCCTTCAAAGTGAGGTCAAACCTTTCATCATTTGGTTTTATACTCCCTTGTTGGACTATGATGTTTCTATGGATGAAGTTGTAGAGCTCGTTGTGGTGATTCCAACGAGCCCAAGATCATCGAAAACGGAGTCCGGATGCTCAAGTTATTGCCGTTTTCGTTTTGGTATTTCTGCCAGTTTTAGGAGGGGCGGCTTTAGCCGGCCCAGGGCCGGAAATAGCCGGACCGGGGCGCTCGATTGCCTCTCTGTTTCAGTCCGGAATTTTGGCCGGCTTTAGCCGGTCAGGCCGGCTTTAGCCGGTGTTAAGTCCGGCTTTAGCCGGTCTAAATGACTGTAACGGTCAGATTTCGTGGGGGGCCTATAAAAAGCCCCCTTCTTCCTCCTTGGCCTGGTTGGTTGCTTGTCTCTCTCTCCTCCATTGTTTTGACCTTCAAGAGCTTGCAATTACTCTCTATCCCTCCCATATTTCTTGAATCTTGTTGAGGGATTTGAAAGAGAAGATCTAGATCTACAACTCCACCAATCAATCTCTCCTCTAAGTGAGGGGAACATCTTGGGATCTAGATCTTGGAGACTTGTGTGGTTTTCCTCCATTTGTTCTTCCTCTCATATCTCTCCATAGCATTAGTTGCTTTGGTAGGATTTGAGTGAGAAGGATTTGAGCACCTTGTGTGCTCTTGCCATTGCATAAGTTGTATCGGTTTGAGTTCTCCCCGGAGATTCGAGTAAGTGAAAGTTTGTGAGCTTATTACTCTTGGGTTCTTGGAACCCTAGACGGCTTTGTGGATTTGTGGAGCCTTTGTGGCTATTCTTGGGAGCCTCCAATTAAGTTGTGGATGCGTGCCCCAAGCTTTGTGTAAAGGCCCGGTTCCGCCTTGAGGAACCCCTTAGTGGAAGAGTGAGCTAGGCCTTTGTGGCGCAAGCTCACACCGGAGAATAGGGTGAGGCCTTTGTGGCGTTGGTTAGGCCTTTGTGGCGATACCACACCCCTCCAACGAGACGTACTCTCTTTCAAGGGAGGAACTCGGGAATACATCATCGTCTCCGCGTGCCTCGGTTATTCCTATACACGAGCTCTTTACTTATGTACTTTACATTGTGATAGCCTTCGTGCTTGAAGTTATATATCTTGCTATCACCTTGTTACTTGTATTGCTTAGCATAAGTTGTTGGTGCACATAGGTGAGCCTAGTTTATTTAGGTTTTGTGTGCTTGACAAAATAAACGCTAGTTTAATTCCGCTTTTGTTCAAGCCATTCGTAAAATTTGATATCGCCTATTCACCCCCCCCCTCTAGGCGACATCTGTGTCCTTTCAATTGGTATCAGAGCCCGGTCTCTCATTTTAGGCTTCACCGCCTTGAGAGCAAAGATGTCGGCTAGGGGATTAGTGCACAATAACACTTCTATATTTGATGGCACAAATTATGATACTTGGAAAATTCATATGCTTAATTATTTTCGGGTCATGGACCCATCTATGGAGCAAATTGTAGATGCGGGTTTTTCTCCTCCAAAAGATACTCAAAATCTATCTTTAGAGGATGAGAAAAACTTGTATCTCAATGCTCAAGCTACTCATGTGATTGTTAATGCTTTGAGCGATGTAGTTACCTTCTCCATCATGCCTTTTCGGAGCGCTCATGAGATATGGACAAAGCTTCAAGAAAAATATGGTGTGTCCAAGATTATTGGGGATGATTGTATTCCTTCCACTTCCGGCCGCGATGAACTTTCATCCACTTCACCAAAGTGTGGCAAGACACAAGGTAATGATATGGTGAGTGGTGATGAAACTTGCAATGGTGATAGTATGCTTACTTTTGATGATCCTTCATCTCTATCTCATTGCAATGTTTTATCTTTGGACTTAAACACTTGTAGCCCCATAAATGTTTTACATGCTTGTGTTGATAGTCCTTGCATATCATGTGTATGTTTCTTGAATAAATATCATGATGATATGCTTGCTTTGTCTAGTTGCCATAATATAAATGCTTCTATTTCCTCTAGTTGTTGTGTGTCTAACAATGTAGAGGAAACCGAAGATTCTATGGGTCAAGACAAGATCTTGAATGGAGCTTCAAGTAATTCATCATTATCATCTCATGTCACCCACCTATGCCTTATGGCTAGGGGTTCAAAGGTATCCCCTACTTTGGAACCCAATTCCTCTTGTGTTGATGTGGATGAGGATAATGATGATCAAGAGGATGAAAATATATATGAAGAGGAGGATAGCATAAGAAGGGAAGGTGAGATTATCTATAATGCTCTTCCCAATGATATGAAGGTTCGCTCCCTTCTTGTTAAACTTGTGTCTAGTGCTATTGAGAGCCAAAAAATCATTGAAGAAAAATGTAGGCTCGAAAGAGAGTATGCTAATGATATTGGCTCCTTAGAAAATTCTCTTGAAGAAGAGCAAGAGCTTCGGGTTTCTCTTGAGGAGAAGCTTGAATCCATTGAGGAGTCATGTAATGAAATAATTTCTAAACTCACTAAAGAACGTTACCTTGCACTTACCAAGTTATCTTCTCCTATTGCTCATGATAATGATGCTTGTGCTACTAACTCTATTTCTTGTGAAGCATCTATTGTGAAGGAGAATGTTGAGCTAAGGTCTCAACTTGAATTGCTAACTAGCAAGTATGGGAAATTGGAAGAAAGTCATGAAAAGCTATCTAGCTCTAATGAGGATCTTTTAGTGTCTCATGCTCGCCTAAAGTTAGCTCATGAGGCTATATCTATAAAGGTAACATCTTGTGAGCCTCATGTGGACACTAGCACTATTTCTCAAAATGCTATATTGACATGTGCTAGTCCTAGTAATTCATCCACTCATACTATTGCTACATCTAGTGATGAATTACCCTCCTTGCCTTGTTGCTCTAACAATGTAGCCTCTACTTCCACTAGTACTTGTGTTGTCACTAACCATGTAGAGGAAATCAAAGAGCTCAAGGCCCAAGTTACTTCATTGAAGAAAGACTTGGAAAATTGTCATGAAGGGAAGTCCACACTCAACAAGATCTTGAGTGTGCAAAAATCCCCCAATGACAAGAGTGGACTTGGATTCAAATCCAATAACAAGAACAAGTCCAAGATAAACAAGAAGAAGAAGGGCCAAGAACAAGTCAAGAATTTGGCCAAGATTGTTTGCTTCAAGTGCAAAATTGAAGGGCACCATGTTAGATCTTGTCCTTTGAAGAAAAAGGCACTTAGTGAGAAGCAACAAGGGAAGCGGTCTCAAGTTCAAGCCCTTGCTCAACCTCAAGTTGAAGAAAGGTCACTTCCCAAGAAAAATCAAGCTAATGCTCCCCTTGTGGAGAAATCAAGTGAGAAGAAGGTGAAGAAAAGAACTTGCTACATATGCCATGAGAAGGGTCACCTATCTTCTTCATGCACTAGTGGTAACTCATCCAACCCTATCATAATTGAAGATGTTTATTCGCTTTGCAAGGATAAGGTTGGCAATGTGTTTGCCAAATTTGTTGGTACTCAAAGTGGTGTCAAGAAAAGAACCATTTGGGTTGCCAAACCTATTGTTACTAACCTCTTAGGACCCAACTTGGTTGGGGACCAACAAGCCATTACTTGAACAATAGGTGTTGTTGGAGGGCATTGGAGACTTGGCAATATCATGAAGAATTAAGGGATCTTCATCAATTATATTTTCTCAAGTCAAGTCAAGGGATTATCTTGTGTCTATCATATATCCAATGTTCCTCCTTGCGGTAACATGTATTCAACTTATCTACATTGAAAGTTACTCGCCCCTTTGCATGTGTTGGGTTTTGTATCTTGCATATGTTTGTATATGTTGTGCTTCCTACTTGCTTCATTTTGAGTAATCAAGCATGTGCATGTTGGTTTGCACACCATGTACGGTTGTTCTTGTTGAGCCTTTTGCATATTTCTTGTATCTTGTTGGCTCTTGTGAGAGATTAATGGTTCATCCCATTTTGGGAGAGTGATATGCTTTTGCACTTCATAATCCTAAAAATGTGTGTACATGAGGAATACCACTTAGTGTTGATATTTAAAGATTATCTAGTTTCTATGTGGTATGTCATTCTCATGAGAAATTCAAATTCTATAATGTCCATTAATCATCTCTTGTTGGATTTTATTTACCTCTTGTGAAAAGAAATGCTTTATCACATTAAGGGGGAGTAATATGCTTTGTGCATACTACAAACCAATAAAATGTGTATATTTGAGGTTGTGTCACATAGTGTTGATATTGTAAATTATCTTGCTTCTATGTAGCATGTTTGCTCAAACAAGTTCCAATTTGCCAAATTATTTTATTGCTCTTGTTTTGGATCTTGTTTGTGAGATAATTTCTTGATAGGGTTTTCCTAAAATGTGGAATGCTACATCAAAGTTGGAAAACTATTTGCTTAAAGTTATCCCAACCATTGCCTTGCGTGATTGTTTAACTATTTGAGTCTATCAAGAATATCTTCTTTAGCATGGTTTTTAATTCTTATCCTTTTCTGTATGCTTCTTTGTTGTGAATATGATCTTGGATTTATATGTAAACTACCACCGGGAAATAAATCCAAATACCTCTTGTTCCTGGACAATTGGTACTATATCATGTGGGATATGTATATTGATCATCTTCACATTGGCTATTGCTTTTAATTGCCTTATCTCTAGCCAAAAATGTATTTGTTTTAGCTCCCATTGTCTTCCTTGACTTTTTGTTCTTCCATTTGATTTCGTTGAACTTGTTTTGTGTTTATTTCTATGTAGGTAGATGTGATGATCCCACTTGTGTGCATTTTGTATTCAAATGCAAAATCATAAATAATGCACTAATCTTGGGGGAGCTCTCCTATATTTGTTATAACACACTCTTTGTGCTTATTTCAATTGGTATTGTTTTTTTTGTAAGACAAATCTTTTCTTTTTGGTACTTAGTGTGCCATCATAAAAAGTGTGGAGAGTTTGGTTTGTTTGTTTGAACCTTGCTCTCTTTGGGAGTTGGTGATCTCAGTCCTTATTATTTATTTCTTACTCTTAAAATGAGATATGTCTTTGAGCATGTGTGTTTTAGTTATGCTTTATGCTCATTGGCTCTTGCTTGGTTCACTAATTGAACTTTGGAGTCAATCTTGTGTTGATTTGATTCATTGATATAATTTGGACAACCTTTTGTCGCTTCACAATTTTGTGTGCTCTCTTGTCCTTCTTGGTGTTTTGTCCAAATTGTATCTTCTTTGGCTCTAGAAAGTCTTGTGCATGCATATTTACTAAATGTATACTTTATGGCATGCTTTTCTTTCTTTAATCAAATATATAGGAGAAGCTCCATCAAATCCTAAATCGGCTAAGATGTGCATGAAATTCAATTTCATATATATATGCACATATTTATGTGGAGTTTGTCCTATATGTTGTAGTTTCTAACTACTTTGGACCCAATGAGTTTGGGGACCATCTTGTACTTGAACTTTGTTTTAGGTACATGGAGATATATTGGTGCTTGTCTCAATAATAAGGATGAAGTGATGACTAAATGATAATTTGAGGCAAGCTAGGATTATTGAAGAACTCCTATCTACTACATCCTACCATTATATCTCGGTAACAAGTATCTTCTTCATGCATACTTCTCTAGTATCCAACCTTGTGTAGGTTGTTTTATGGCATTGAAAATCTTTATTTGCAAATGTTGTGATTTTTGCAAGGATTCTAATGAAACCTCTTTATTGCAAATGTGAGCAAGTTGAGATGAGGACATATTATTGGGAACATATAAAAATCATGCTCATGATTCTCCTATCCCATATATGTCAACTTAGCAATCTTTTTTGCATATCAATTCCTCAATAAGCTCACATGCGCAATATTGATGAAATTGCAAATTTATTTCTTTTATTTGGTAGTCTTCATTATGATACTTGTTGCTTGTCTCAAAGCATCCCAACTATCTACTTTCCCTTGTTGATATTTGTGATGTCTTTGACATGTTTTTCGTTGAAGTTCATCAATATACAATAAGAAAATTTGAGCCTTTGGCCATGCTTTAGAAGCAAAAATCTCATTGGTATATTGCATGACTTCATTTTGGATATCATGTTCTATTCTTAGTATCTATTTTGTGTGTACATGTTTTTTTGTGATAATTATCTTTGTGATATTGTCTACTTAGAAACTTATACACATGAGAGATGATATCTCATTATTTGATATCTTATTTGAACCTTATGTGTTGGGATGGAATGCTAAGCAATATCATTCATTGAAGACTATGTGGATGCTCTATGCTTATCCTTGTGTTAGTCTTATAATATTCTTTGTTATTCGTATCACACATTCCTTTGGTTGAGCCTTTTAATATATCGCCCCTTGCTTGTTGCTCAACCATTTGTTTGATGCAAGTGTTAAGCTTAATTTCTTCTCTATGATCTCTTGCAAATGGTTGCGTTTTGAATGTTATTGAGGGAGTGAGGATTCCATGTTGTGCAAATTGTATTCAAATACAAACATTCCAATTTTTGCACGTACCTTGGGGAGCTTCCTCATTTCATTTGAAGCACCATTTTGCGGTTAGCATAGTATTTAATTTCACTTGGTATCATTTTGTTTTGAATAATATTGAGGGAGTGATGATTCCATGTGTGTGCACCTTATACTTCAACTCAAATAGAATATTTTGTGCACACACCTTGGGGAGCTTCCTCATATTATTTAGAGCAGCTTTTCGATCTTATCATAATATATCTATTCAATTTGTTCTTTGGATTGTTTGATTGCTCTCTTCATTTGTTGAAGTTTATCCATCGTGTTATCTTATTTTTTTTGCAATCTTTGATCCTCAATATAGTTTGGTTTCCTTCACATATTTGTCTTTGTATATGTGCAGGTGTCTTCACTTATTTCTTTTGGATATGCACACCGTTTTGGAGGAACTCACACTATATTGGCCTTCTAAGTTTTTCGCCCATTTTGGCAATGGATGCCAATGGGGAGAAGTTTCGAGGGTTTAAAGGGAATTGGCTTTTATGCTTTGGT
Organism: Dactylis glomerata; assembly: GCA_007115705.1. Taxonomy (NCBI): domain Eukaryota; kingdom Viridiplantae; phylum Streptophyta; class Magnoliopsida; order Poales; family Poaceae; genus Dactylis; species Dactylis glomerata. The sequence continues at coordinate 681,007 of QXEO01000048.1, forward strand.
TTGTTCTTAAGCATTTGCCTTGCATGCTTTGCATGGTTGAGTATATAGTGGAAACTCCACCAACAACCTTGGTTGGCAATATATGCAATGAAATCAAGATCATTCACACATGCATAGATTGTGGGGGAGTTTGCTCTATATATGGTGGTTTTACTAACATCACATACTTTTGTAGTATTTGATGTTAGTACAACCATTTTGGTTCTTTGAATTCATTATATAAACCCTCTCAAAGAGATTGTCATCAATTACCAAAATGGGGGAGATTGAAAGATCATATCGAGCCCCATGTGTGGTTTTGGTAATTAATGACAATCCCTATGGACTAATGGTTGCATTGAGTTATATGTGTAGGACTTGTCCATAGACAATGCTTGAACCATTTGTTGGAGTCAAGGTTGTAAGAAGAAGATTATGTGTTGACCAAGGTGTTATTCAAGGAGTGATCCAAAGATTGGTCTTAAGGGATTTGAGCTTATGTGAAGTGTGTCTTGAAGAATAAGATTGAGTGAGCTCTCATGTGTATCCTCAAGACACCATCATTATGGAGAAAGAAGAATTGATTCAAGGATTGATCAAGTCAAAGCGCAAGTTCAAGATGAGCAACTAGAAGAGAACATATGCTTGAAGCTTGCCATCTATATTGTGATCATGGATATGTGAAGATATGCTTAAAGAGAGTCTCTTCCATAGTAGAGTATGGGGGAGCAATCTGCAAGACTTCACCAAGCAAGCTCAATCAAGAAAGGTGGTCCAACTTGAGAAGATCAAGATCGTCTTTATCCACCTCAAGTGGAATGCTCAAGGCAAAGGTATGATAGTGTTAGGGTTTCTTTCTTACCGGTCTCATGGTGTTATTTGTGAGACCGGGTTATAGGATCGGTAGCCGTACTATCAAGAGGGGCTCTCGAGTGAGTAACTTAATTGTATTGTTCGGAGAGAGCTCAAACCTTTGCATACTTGGCATCATCTTTCTTGGTTCGTATTTGGGTTTTATCCATGTGAGGTTCTAGAGCTTGTGGTTATTTCTATGACAAGCTCTAGCTCATCAAAAACGGATTTCGCATGAAGCTCTTATTGCGTTTTTGATGTTTGGAGGTTTTACCGGTTTGCCTTCAAAGTGAGGTCAAACCTTTCATCATTTGGTTTTATACTCCCTTGTTGGACTATGATGTTTCTATGGATGAAGTTGTAGAGCTCGTTGTGGTGATTCCAACGAGCCCAAGATCATCGAAAACGGAGTCCGGATGCTCAAGTTATTGCCGTTTTCGTTTTGGTATTTCTGCCAGTTTCAGGAGGGGCGGCTTTAGCCGGCCCAGGGCCGGAAATAGCCGGACCGGGGCGCTCGATTGCCTCTCTGTTTCAGTCCGGAATTTTGGCCGGCTTTAGCCGGTCAGGCCGGCTTTAGCCGGTGTTAAGTCCGGCTTTAGCCGGTCTAAATGACTGTAACGGTCAGATTTCGTGGGGGGCCTATAAAAAGCCCCCTTCTTCCTCCTTGGCCTGGTTGGTTGCTTGTCTCTCTCTCCTCCATTGTTTTGACCTTCAAGAGCTTGCAATTACTCTCTATCCCTCCCATATTTCTTGAATCTTGTTGAGGGATTTGAAAGAGAAGATCTAGATCTACAACTCCACCAATCAATCTCTCCTCTAAGTGAGGGGAACATCTTGGGATCTAGATCTTGGAGACTTGTGTGGTTTTCCTCCATTTGTTCTTCCTCTCATATCTCTCCATAGCATTAGTTGCTTTGGTAGGATTTGAGTGAGAAGGATTTGAGCACCTTGTGTGCTCTTGCCATTGCATAAGTTGTATCGGTTTGAGTTCTCCTCGGAGATTCGAGTAAGTGAAAGTTTGTGAGCTTATTACTCTTGGGTTCTTGGAACCCTAGACGGCTTTGTGGATTTGTGGTGCCTTTGTGGCTATTCTTGGGAGCCTCCAATTAAGTTGTGGATGCGTGCCCCAAGCTTTGTGTAAAGGCCCGGTTCCGCCTTGAGGAACCCCTTAGTGGAAGAGTGAGCTAGGCCTTTGTGGCGCAAGCTCACACCGGAGAATAGGGTGAGGCCTTTGTGGCGTTGGTTAGGCCTTTGTGGCGATACCACACCCCTCCAACGAGACGTACTCTCTTTCAAGGGAGGAACTCGGGAATACATCATCGTCTCCGCGTGCCTCGGTTATTCCTATACCCGAGCTCTTTACTTATGTACTTTACATTGTGATAGCCTTCGTGCTTGAAGTTATATATCTTGCTATCACCTTGTTACTTGTATTGCTTAGCATAAGTTGTTGGTGCACATAGGTGAGCCTAGTTTATTTAGGTTTTGTGTGCTTGACAAAATAAACGCTAGTTTAATTCCGCTTTTGTTCAAGCCATTCGTAAAATTTGATATCGCCTATTCACTCCCCCCTCTAGGCGACATCTGTGTCCTTTCAGGGGGGTAGCGGGGGTAGCGGTGGTGGTGGTGATGATGTGTGGATCGGGGGTGTCCTCTGCACCAAGCAGGCGGCGCGCATACCACGAGACGGCTAGCAAGAGGGTCTCCTCTTCCATGATAGGATTAGGTGCAGCGGTGCAAGTGGACAGGGAAGCCGCACCACGGGGCTGGGCGGTGGAAGGGGCCGGCCATCTCGCCGGTCGGTAGTGCAACAGGAGGACTGGGGAAGCGGCAGCGCGAGCTGCATCCCTCCCGCCGACCCACTCCTCTATTCCATAACATCGCCTTCTCTTTCTCATTACCAATCCCAAATCGAACTGAAATCGTTACTTCTTGGTTGCAGCAAGGTGGTGGGCATATATGCAGTGTGCGTCCTGACAGTGATCTCTCGGAAATAGAAGGCCATGCTGCGGGAGATGCAGAAGACAAGAAGCTACTTCCCCTCCACCACGGCCCCAAGAATACCTGCACCCTGCACTGCTACTCCACATCCCTGACTCTAATGATTGCCGGTAGCCCACCCCCTGTCCCCAGAACCTTGCTATATTTTCTCTGTATCTTCCGTATGCCTCCCCCTTGGGTAGTAACAGTGCTCTTTATTCTGATCATATCAAAGACTAATACACATGTATTGTTATTGTTTCTAATTTATATAAGTTTAATGTTCTGGTACACTTCTCAATTTTGTGTTGCAGTTAACAACTAAATTATCACATAATTATTTTTCCTAAACATATGTTTTTTCCTTTGAATATTCCTCTATTCACTCCATCTTAGAATCTGTTGCTTCGTCATGTTTGATCAGGTCTGATAGTCTGACATCTTAATAAGGCATCAGTTGTGGAGACAATGCTATAGGGAGGACATTACTTTCAAAAAGGGTGGTTGTATTGAATATCGTAGCGAGTATCGATGGAGCTTCATATGGAATATTGCATTACAGGTTTGTGCTTTTCCATCTCTGTCAAGTTTGTTTGTGACCTTATTTAGATAGTTTGCAATTAGAATTTAATATAAGATGGATTTTGCGAAGTTCTAGCTGTATTAGCGCATTATAGTAACGACATTGTGTTCCCTGTTGCTTGGATGATGGTAATGCATTTATCGTGATTTGGTGAAAAACTAAGTTCTCAAATTGCAAGCACTTTGAGTTTTGTGCAAAGGTAGCAAGAAGATATCTACTCTATACATATTGAACTACAAAGCCTGAAAGATGGATGTATATATATCAGCATGCCTATTTTCTTTTGTATAGATGGATGTCAGTTTCCATGTTTTTTTGTGTGGGTAGTTTCCATGTTTTAGAAATCTATTTTTTGAATTGATATTTACATGGGTCTGTAGGTTGTAAGTTGTAGCGTAATACATTAATTTAAATTTGCTTAAATATGTTGGTATGTAACTTAGTCTGTAGACGGTTGTTAAAAGTAGCAACCCTTACTTTGAACTTTGTGTTTTGGTTAACAATAGCCGTATATCAATTTGCCTAACTGCCTAAGTTGACTGTCATTATTGAGCACATCACATTGTAGTTTCTGTCCCTAGCATTTTATAAAGCTAGCATGTCCCTGGCATTTTTACAAGGCTAGCAAGGGAATGATCTGCTCAAAATGCTCATAGATTACCTTTGCAAACACCGATCACAGAGATGCACTGGTATTTTCAGGGTCATGCGGGTTAAATTATTAGCATTATTGCTTCACAGGAAATGAGAAACACATTATTCACTAATAGGGACAGGGAAACAAATGAATCACATTCCTTGATTTTGATCCTAAGAACCCAGTCTTTGCAACCAGTTGGCATTGGCATTATCTTTGTTTTTATGGTCACTACACTAGGTGTTGTTTATAAATGAATGCTTTTTCTCCCTAAATTACTATGCTGCGAGCAAGCTTGATGCCAATCTTGAAGATCAATTATTGTCAATATGTCCTAACATAGTTTAGGAAATCTAATTATTGAGATTATACATCCTAAACTATTTGCCAATATTTGCTGTTGTGACATAGTTTATTTGCTGTTGTGATAAATTCACACGGAGTTGATTGAATTTGTGATTCGCTTTTTGATAAATTTCGTACCAAACATGCTTGGAAGCAATTTCATATCGGGCAATAAAAAGTGATAATTCCTTGCAAATTAGTGTGCAGAGATTTTTTATAATCCTCGGTTTCTTCAGGCAGGAGATGAATGCGATTTTTTTCATGCGAAATATGGCACCATGTATTTTTTTTAAATGTAGTGGAAATCAGTTATTTAAGTCTTGTAGGGGATATCCAGTGAGAATATCACATTTAGATGTTAAAAATCTTCTAGATTCTAAATAATGCCTCAGCCTACATTCGAAGCTCTTGGTTTTGGTGAAAGCAAAATGCTTCTTTGAGATATTGCCTCTGCTATAGGTGTAACTACTTCTTGCTAGCGTATTTTCAGTTTTGTGTGTCTCCATGTGATGCTCATCTTTGTAAACTAGGGAAGGTCATGTCGCTACCCCATGCATGTGCAGGTGATGCACTATGCGGCAGAGGTGTTTGGGATGGCATGTCGTGTCGGCACACCGTTGTTTTAGAAGAAGGATTTTGCAAAATACTGGAATGCTCAGCGGATGATGAAGTTCTATTCTTCAGGTTACCATTTTCACCTGAAATCCCCTTTCACCTGCAAACATGTCTGCTTTAGTGGTCTTGAGGCTTATATTTTATAGTGAACAATTTTGTTGTTCAAATATATCTCCACATATCTTCAACATTTTGTGTTCTGAATGTAGTTGCATACTGCCGGCACTGTTAATGACCCCAAAATCCTAATTTAAAAATTCCATACGTGTGTAATTTTTTTTGACAACTCATAAGATGATGTAATAATGGAATATATATCATAGCTCCTTTGCTGATACAATCCATATAATGGTAAAACATACAAACATTGTTATAGCTCCTGGTAGCAGTACTTCCTTGGAAACTGAATGACATCTTGACAGTCTGAAGGAAGTAATCTTTGGTATCCTTAAAATCTTATTCTTGTGAATTTGTAGCGTCAAAATTATACCCACTGGTAGGTTAAATTGAAATTGAACACATATAATTGTTTGTGTTTTTATTTTGCAAATTATTTTAAAAAAAATGACGTTTTAAGAAAATCAGAAGTTTTAAACAATATTGTGTTGAATAGTGCTTTTCTCTTAGGATTCATTTTTTTTAACACTTAGTATTCATTGTTTGTCTTACATCAATGTGTCCCTTTGTTGTACTTTCAGATGAGCGCATATCTGAAGTTCAAAGTTTTCAGCATAGTGAGTCCATCTGGACAGTTGTTACGGGTGAGGCTACACTGACACAACAAGAACAAGTCATTGCCTAATGTTAATTCTGCTTAAGAGTTATTTAAAATAAGCATGTGTTGAATAAAGATGGCTCTTCTATTTTTTATTAGGATGGTTATAATTTAGCCAATCCCATGTTGATCTTCCAGCCAGAGGCAGATCATCACATTCTCTCAAATATATTATATATTGTTTCTACATTTTTTGCTGAGTGAGAATATTTTTAAGAACTATTTGTCAAGTGCCTTTGGATGATGATTTGAAGGAACCTGTCTGGCAAGGTAGCACTAGACAATGGCCAGCTGAACCTAGGTTTTTTTCACTAGACATATACTATGTGCGTTATAGTGACAAAAATATTCATATACTGTTGGTCCCACACGCAAAAACATTCACATGCTTTAGAATCTAATTTGGTTGTTGCATCTTCGCAATCCAATTTGAGGTTCAATTTTTTGTATTTCTATTTATTCTGTGGCAATAAAGTTTTTGTTCTTTTGCACAGTATCAACTCAGTTTTTTATATAGAAGAATAGCGAGCCAGCAACACATGCTATCTACTTTTTAGCACACGGAGATCTAGTAGAACACCACGATCGAACATATAAATATGTAGTCAATACAGTGCCGTTGTTGTTTGATACAACAACACCAAGACAAAACTGCATGTAAGCACCTAAGCAAGCGCCACACCTATCTCTCCAGTATGAAATAGAGTAACAATACATCATGCAAACACACGGGATGAAACAACGCCTGGCAACAACGTCTTGCAGGCGGGCGCGGTGAAGCGCGCCGGCCCGTCTAGTTACAAATAATTATGTTTACTCTTCTTTTTGTATGGTTTGTGTGTGCCGTATGTTCTTTTTTTCTTCTGACCTTGTAATATGTCTCCCTCCGACGTGTGTAGTATCAGTTTTCTTTCTTACACGGAGATGATTTTTTACAAAGTGCTATTTCCATTTCGAAAACTCAAAACAACATCACACATATTGACATATATATACAATATCCTTGCCTTCTAACCACCACGGTTTCCAAATCAACAGATTCTGGGGTCTATTGACTCTTTCACTCTGTTCCACATCAAAATATTACATTACTACTTGCTTGGCTATTAGAGAATTTGTGAGGTGAACTAGGAAAACTCACAACATTGGCAGGAGCCACCCAAGAGTCCAGCCAAGAAGCAAGCCCGCACCAGCAAGACCTAAACCGAACGCAAATAAGAGGGCGTCGCAGAAGCCACTTCCCTTCTTCTGCCTCTTGCCTTTCCGCTTTGTCCAATCTTTTCCATCTTGATCCGGCACGGGCTTCTCGTTTAGCGCCAGCCATGGAATTTCTTTTATCAGCGTTGCTATCTGATGCCCCTTGTGCTTGTGCTTGTGCTTGAGCTGAAGGCATATGTTCTCCAGCTGCAATATCTTCAACCACTGTTTGCACGCAAAGAGATGTGAGGCCTGTCGGAGCAATAGCTGCATGGCGTCGTCTTTCTCATTGTATATCTCCTTGGCAGACATCTCAGCTTCCCTAGCGCGTGTTTGTGAATGACGAAGTGCTTCCAAGAGTTGGGCCCGCTCTGATGGATTCGAGCACTTACGTTTGCTCTCTGGTTCAGTATGGCCATATCTAGAAATAACATTTACGTCATTGTATGAATGCGTAAAGAAATCAACATGAAACAAAAGAAGCAGCAAACTATGGAAGGCATCTGAATGTACAAATATTTAGGTGCAATCAAATCGACTGGCACCAAGCAATTCCCAGATAAGAATGTACAATACTACTCCCTCTGTCCCATAATGTAAGCAGTTTTAGCTAACTAAAATAGTTAGCTAAAACGGCTTACATTGTGGGACAGACTGATACTATTTAGTGAATCGGGAGGGGTTTGTTCCTGTTTTCTCGGCACTAATTCTACTTGTAGTATCTAGTGGGAAGTGATGACTGGTGAATCTTCTAAACTTCAATACTGATAAACAAAAATAATAATATTTAGGTGTGAGGAATACAAACCTGTATGCATTATTTCTTTCATGCTGTTGCCAAACTCCATCATTAGAAAAATCCAACTCATCTGTGCTGCTATAACTGGACCGAATATTTTTAAACTTTCCAGGATAAGAATGTGACACTCTACCTCTGGGGGATGATGACCCTGCACAGTCGACCATATTTTCTTGCTCGTGTGATTTTGTCCCGTGCACATGAACTGTTTGGGCAGGTCTTGGCAGATCACAGTTCTCGATGTTCTGCATTGCTCTTTCTGCAACCAGTGAAGCTAGCTCATTCTCATCAGTGATCTGCCACCATGGTTGAGCCTTTTCAGCTTCTTTGCAAGATGTGTCAGTGGCAAAATCAGCCTTCAGTTGGTTCTTCAAAGGCGGAGGACCAGAACTTTTGAAATCAAGGAATTTTTTATTTTCACACAAACAGTGGCTGGCACTGAGATTTCCTCTGCCCTTGAGAGGAACTTCAAAATAGCCATCAATGATCTTCAACTCCTCCGAGTTTATCTCAGAAACATTCTTCCCAAAATCTGTTGAAATCATCCATGGAAACCCAAAAACATCCTCACTATTCTCAGGGTTAGTGTAAACAGTTTCACAAAGGAACGGTTCCTCATGTTTAGACTCCTTTGCTGAATCCTCCACTTCCTTCTCATCAATATCCCTGTCCAATAAATATCGTTGGTCACTAGCAAGATCCTTCTGGATCCCGAAATTTGGTTGTAAATGAAGCCACCATCTGATATCTTGTGGCAGATTAGGATTAATAGGATTACAGCTCAAAGGCACAAAGTTGGAGATAGGGCGGTCTTCTGAAGTTGTACAATTCCCATGGTTGGTACCATGTTGCTGTTCGGATGGTAATGGACAGCAGGCTAGTTTGGGGGCTCTCTTTCTGTCCTCCTGAACTACACAACGGTTCGCAGCACGTTGCCAAGCAGCCCTTGCTTCAGCAGCAGCCATTGCTTTCACTGATCACAAAACTGCCCAGAGGAAAATACTTGGTCATACACAGTGGTCGACAACGTTGCACCGCAAAAGAAAGGACAAAGACCCTACCTAAAGTGCAACCATATGATCCATGCTATGTACAAATTGATACATTGAAGACTACAAAATTACAGCCTTAAATTTTTTAAGAAATTGCATTGACATGGTAACATTGTATAGTGGCTCTGTATTTTGATAAGTAAACAAGGAATCATAATTATCGCTAACTAGAAACAAGTTCTTTAAGATCTTTCTAGTCACCAAACTGGAGCTTACAACAAATATATATTTATCAGAAACTTATATAATGAGATTCACGGTGACATTATGGACCGAATATTTCCTGGTAATGCTACTGCTAATGAGAATTCAGCAACTTCCATTTGGTCAATTAAATTTCAGAAACACCCATAATGTAAATAAAATGCCAATCAGCAGAAATTTCTTAAAACTGAAAAAAACCCTGAAACCCATGTTCATTGAGGAAATATGGCACTCTTGTATGCACTTTATTCATACTTGGCTCTACCTTCTGATTTCAACAAGATTCATAAGAAAGGGCTACAGTGCAAAATCTAGGAAAAGTCAACTATGTAAATAAGAAGAATTTACAGCCTAGCAAACTGACAATGTGTTCGTGCATGACATATTTGACATTTTTACTCCTATTTCATGATTTCATAATCCAAAAGCACACTCGATCCTGGTTCTAACAAACGACCCAAAAATATCCTCTCTGGAAGAGACTGGTAGTGGCACCGACTAAACTAGTTAGCAAGTACTAGCGCACACACACTCGTGGCATTTAATCGCCATAAAATAGATAGCGCAACGCAGTTGGATCTGTCCCCGAGCAAACAGCCATGAACAGCACCGTGACCAAAAGAACCGTTCTTCCTGTTCTTGGGCAACTCGCCATTTCGACGAGAACCCCTGAACTCGATCAGACGAACAGCCAAAGAGCCGCAGCAAACAAATTCCATTCCACAGGGTACAGAGAGATGGATGGGTGAGACGTGAGAGATGCGTACCCGGATGGATCTGCTAAACTTGAGCTTCAAGCGGGAACAACGGAACTGATTAGGATAAGATCATACGGCCCTCCTGCAGGTGGAGATGGCGCCACCCTGCCAGCCCTGGATTCTTGCTAAGTTGCCCCTAGCTGCGAGGTTGGGGCGGGGATCCCTGATCCACCTGCCGCTATATGGGGCCAAGGAAAACAAGGGGTGAATCCCACAGAAAAAATCCCGCGAGAGATGGCGCAAACGATGGGTGACGGATGCTGTTGCGGACTGGACAGATAGATAGGTGGAGTGGGAGCTGGGGTTTCTCTCCCATCTCCCCTGTCGTTTCTTCCCTGCGGATAATGACGGGTAAACCACGCCTTTAATTATATTTTGTTTCTTGTTGCTTTGTGAGGTTGTGCTCCTCTTCTACTGCTGCTTTCTCTCGGTAACTAAGTAGTAGTAACTTACATGACATATTTACTGCGCGATTAAAAATGACACGCACATCGCCTCTGGTCTTTGTTTTCTGTTGGTATTTTCATCTGCTGACTCTGTTTTCTCCTCGTCAAGTGTGTTTGGTTGTCTTGCGATAAGACGCCATGGCTTATCTAGATTTGTTGCCAAGCAATGATACATTAACTAAGTATGCGCTTAGTGGGACTAATGATTACGAGTTTATCTGTCCCAGTCGAACTTGCTCACCTGTGCAAATAAAAGCTAGCCTAAGAGAACCAACTTGGCCTTACGTATGCAATATTTAGATATGATTGATCACCAATTTACAAGACCTTGTTTATCACAGAACAAATATTTACAGGTTAAGAAATTATCCAACGTATAGCGGTTTTTTTTTTCATATCAGAATTTCCTTGAACTGATTGAATACTACTTTCTCCCACCAGAAAAGGTTGTCGTATGATTTAGTACAACTTTGTATAAAATTGGACTAGCTCACCGGCCACCTTCTCCGATCGGAGGGAGTACTTGATAAAAAAGAATAGGTCTAATGGAAAAGTATAAAATTCGGATATACTACACAATATTGTTATTACTGATGTAAGATGTTGGTGGTGGTGTTATTGCTGTTGGTATTGTTTTATAAAAATAATAATAATAACCATTGTCATATAAGTCGCACTTTTTTGCTTGAAGCTTAAACACGTAGCTTTACTAACTTTTGTTCCTTGCTTTGCTTAGCAAAACAAGGTGGGCAAAGTGAGTCACAATTACCGGCACTTACAACGCCACTTAGGTAGTGACAGTAACAGAGGGTTAAGTTGAGACACAACCGCCCTACTCCCACCGGCCCACCAGTGACGTACTGACCGCCTGCAGATCGATCTGAATATCCGATTAGTCCTAAGCTTATCCAATTCGCTATCGGCTCTCCCGTCACTGGGAGCGAGAATACGAGGAGGACCGGCTCCACCGTGGAAACAGTTGCTCTTGACCGCAAATTCATCAACTGCTACTACCTTTGACTAATTAACGGGATAACGAAATCCCTTGATGCCGCAAGCCTGCCCTGTGCGTCTACGCAAGGCAGATACGTACAAGCTTCCCTCAGGCATCGGAATCTTGTATGGATCCGCGCACCCTGGTGACACTTTCTTTTTTTCAGTATTTTTTTTCTTTGAAACGCATGCAACTAACTTCTTCAGTTGGTGACACTTGGGTTTCCATCTTAGTCAGGTCGCCGTCTCCCGATCTCTTGATTCCGCCCAAACTTAACTATGGGCTGCCGGTGGCGGATTCGCGGCACTGTCACACACAGATTCCAGAGAAACCAGCAGCAAGAGATACAATTCTGGTATAAGATCACTTTTGGTCGTCCTCTCCGATAAGCGAATCGTCCATCCAGAAGCTTCAGGCCTGAACTGAATGCAGACCACCTTGCCATCACAAAGTGTTCCGCTTCCAGCAGCCCACCGGTTTATCAACAGTAGACAACCTAAAGCCATCCAAGTTTCAAAAAAAAAAGACATCCGTACCGTCCTCTCTCCCACTCATAAGTAGACAACCTAAAATAAGACTGCCCGTTTTTCTAGGGTTTGCCTTTCTGCTCTGGCGATTGGCGATCTGGGAAACTCGAGGCTCTAGTGGTGCCCCTGACCTCCGGCGACGGTGCACCTGGTAGTTTGTCGATCATCGGAGTCCGCGACCCCGTTCTCCCCCCTCTCCTGCCCTAGTCTCTCCGTTTGGTGTCTTCGTTCGGGGTGATCAAGGGGTAGACCTGGTCTACTGCCCACCCTTGGCGGCGGCGGCGATCGGATCAGGGGTTTTGGATTGATGGCGGGGAAACAGGTAGCGTCGGTGAGAGACGAAGGGGAGGCGGCAGGCGAACCCGCAAGGGCGCTGCCTGCGCCCATGGTGGTGGATTCCAACCGCGGTAAAGAAAAGGAGGAGGCTGTCCCGGATTCCAGCGCCGGCGACGGCGTGGCGGAGATGCTGGGAAAGCTGAAGCTCACACAGAAGGAGGCGAAGAAATTCGTTCTCGATGCGGCGGACGAGGAGGTCCGAGATTGCCCCGATTGGGCACTGATGGGTAAGGTTCTGGCACCGAACACCATGCACGTAAACACGATCTCATCTGTGGTGAAGCCTGCATGGGGGAACCCTAAGGGGCTGAAGGTGCGTCCAATGGGACCTAATCTGTTTATGGCGGAGTTCGAATCAAAAGCTGATATGCAGAGAGTTACATCTGGATCGCCGTGGGTGTTGGGGAAGCACGCTATTCTCCTGAAGAGCTTCGACCCGCTGGTGAGGCCTACTGATGTGGTTTTTGATCGTCTACTGCTTTGGTTGAGAATCTATCGTTTGCCCTACCCGCTGATGAACTCTGAACGGGGGGGTGCTCTGGCCGGCATGATCGGCAAGGTCGAGAAGGTGGAGACCGATGAAAGGGGACGTGCTTGGGGCAGTTTCCTGAGGGTCAGAATTGATGTGGATATTACTGAACCTCTCATGCGTTGGGTTGGAGTGGAGTCTCCGACCTCACAGGAGACGGTATACTATGAAGTGAAATATGAGAAACTTCCCATCTACTGTTTTTCTTGCGGATTGTTGGGGCATCCATCGGTTACATGCCCAAATCCTGCGAGTAGAGATGAGGATGGACAGCTACCCTGGAACAAAGATAGGGTTTGTGTACCAGAGGAGTGGAGGAAGACAAACTCTGGGCAGAGTTCTCAGTCGGGCCAGGGCTCCAGTAACCAGCCTGCGCCGCGACAGGGGAAGAAGAACCCGGAGGTCAGCTCACCGGTTAAGCCAAGGAAACCATGTGCAAGGAAGAACGCGGCACCGGGGACTGCTAGGGAAGGGGTGAAGGCTGCTGGTCTGAAGCGCAAGCAGGTGTACATGCCTAAAAACCCTGTGCTAGCCATCGAGCACCAACCGACAACTACTCCTGTTGAAAATTCTGGGGAGGTGCGTAGTGATGGCTCGAACAAGAAACAGAAGAGTGACTCAAATGATCGATCGGCGGATCCGGCGGAGGCTGTGGAGCAGCCCCGCCTGACGCAATGAGCTCCCTAGTGTGGAACTGTCGAGGCTTAGGGTCGGACTCGATAGTAGGAGAGCTTAAATGGCTAATCAAGAAAAACCGACCTGATTTCGTTTTCCTCTCTGAGACGAAAATGAAAGATAGGAGAGCCCAGAATTTCATGTGGTCTTTGGGATTCACAAACAGCCTGGGCGTGAGCAGTGTTGGCCAAGGAGGTGGCCTTGTGCTGTTCTGGAAAGTGTCATTTTCTGTGGAGCTGCTGGGGTACAATTTGAGCTGCATCGATGTTGTGATCACGGCTGAATCAGGGAAGAAGTGGCGTACCTCCTTTGTCTATGGTGAACCTCGTAGGGAGAAGCGGCATGAGTTCTAGAACTTTATGCGCGATCTGAAAACACAGTGGGATGGTCCGTGGATCTGCTGTGGAGACTTCAACGAGGCCCTTAGTCAAGATGAGCATTATGGCTCGTGTGATCATTCTGAAGCTCAAGTCCTTTTATTTAAGGAATGCTTGGATGATTGCAGTTTAGTGGACTTGGGTTTCACGGGTCCTAAGTTCACGTGGTCGAATAAGCAAGATGGAGACCGCAATGTGCGGGTGCGCCTTGACAGAGCTGTAGTCAATGCAGCCTTTTCTCAGCTGTTCGATGATTGTCGGGTGGAGAATGTTATTACGACGACATCCGACCATTATGCTCTGGCAGTGTCCTTAGCGAATTTCTGCGAGGAGTAGGTAAACAGGCCAATTGCGGTGGGCTTCCGCTATGAAGCAGCCTGGCAGCGGGCGCCAGACTACAAAATGGTGACAGAGCGGGCTTGGGCTGACAACTCTGATGGGCCTCCGTCACTGCGTAGCACCTGGGCCACTTTGAATGGAGTGGCAGTGTTGCTGGGCCAGTGGAGCCGCGATTCGTTTGGTAAGGTGCGGCGCCAAATTCAAAAGCTCGAGCGCCGTTTGAAATATCTGAGGTTGGCGCCTTGGGGTCACTCCCTTGATGAATCACAAGCAGTGGAACGAGAATTATGTGAACTGTTTGAAAGGGAGGAAGTAATGGCGCGACAACGCTCTCGTGTTGAGTGGTTAAAGGAAGGGGACCGTAACACGCCCTTCTTCCATGCACGGATGTCAGCCCGTCGACGAGCTAACAGCATCAAGGCTCTGACTCGGGAGGATGGCTCACGGTGCACTGATGCGGCAGAGATCAAAGGTCGGGTGGGGAACTATTACTCTGGCCTTTTTAGTTCTGAACCTTGTGATCGTATGTCGGAGGTGTTGGATTCCATACCTGGGAAGGTGACGGACGAAATGAATGTTGATCTTTGTAAGCCGTTCACCAATGAAGAGATCAAGCAGGCTCTTTTTCAGATGGGTCCAACGAAGGCTCCTGGCCCTGATGGCTTCCCAGCTTTGTTTTACCAGACACACTGGGATTTGGTCGAGGAGGACATATGCACGGCGGTGAGAGGTTTTTTGGCGGGCGAGGCTATTCCTGAAGGTTTCTGCGACTCGGTTATTGTCCTGATCCCTAAGGTAACACACCCGGATAATCTCAAGAACTTCCGTCCTATTAGTTTGTGCAATGTTTTGTACAAAATTGCATCTAAGGTGTTGGCTAACCGGCTCAAAGTGCTCCTTCCTTGTGTCATCTCGGAGCAGCAGAGTGCCTTTGTGCCTGGGCGCTTAATCACGGACAATGCCTTAATTGCTCATGAGTGTCTACATACCATCCGTAAGCAGCATGCCAAGAAACCCTTCTTTTCTTTGAAAATTGATATGATGAAGGCTTATGACAGAGTCGAATGGGCCTATCTACGGGGTTGTCTTGAGAAGCTTGGTTTTGATCCAGCCTGGATTAATTCGGTGATGAGGTGTGTCACTATGGTCAGATATGCCGTCAAGGTTAATGGTGAACTCACTGATCCTGTTATTCCTACCCGGGGAATTAGACAAGGAGATCCTATTAGTCCTTACTTGTTTCTCTTGTGTACGGAGGGACTCTCTTGTCTTCTGCATAAGCAAGAGGAAAATGGCCAATTGATGGGGATCCGTAATGGGAGGCAGGGCCCAAGTATCTCACATCTCCTCTTCGCTGATGACAGCATTTTCTTTGCAAAGAGTGACCAAAGAAGTGTGCTGGCCCTACAAGATACCTTGCAGCTGTTCTGTGCGGGGTCTGGGCAGAAGATTAATCTTGACAAATCTACAATCTTCTTTGGTAATCATTGTGAAGAGCTTATAAAAGAGACAGTCATGGATTTGCTGGGGGTGCACAACGAGGCGTTGCAAGATACATACCTCGGTATGCCTACTGATGTTGGCAAGGCACCTGTGGCAGCTTTTCGTTTTCTCTTAGACCGAGCTTGGGCGAGACTGAATAAATGTTCTGGTAGACCGCTGTCTCGGGCTGGGAAGGAGACTTTTATCAAAGCAGTGATTCAGGCAATTCCTACTTTCATCATGAGCTGCTTTTTGGTACCTATTTCCAACTGCACTGCCCTCAGGAAGGCGATTGTGGACTTCTGGTGAGGGGTGGAGGAAGGAAGGAAGAAAATGCACTGGAAATCCTGGGATTGGTTGTCGACACCAAAGAACCAGGATGGTATGGGCTTTCGGGATTTGGCATTGTTTAACAGGGCAATGCTAGGACGTCAGGCATGGCGTCTGTTGACGGATCCTGATTCTCTTTGCGCGCGGGTGCTGAAGGGGCGTTATTTCCCTGACTGCAGCTTCTGGGAGGCGCCTCGCCCGCGCTCGTCTTCTTATACGTGGCGTAGCATCCTGGCGGGGAAGGAGCTAATTCGTCAAGGTGTTTGTTGGGGCGTTGGCAATGGCCGCAGCATCAAGATCACTTCCGATCATTGGATCCCTGGAATTGCACCGGCAAATTTAACCACACTGTTGCCTATCCCGGCGAGTGCAACAGTGGAAGCGCTGATCGACTCGGAGGCGCGAACCTGGGAGGAGGACGCTGTACTCAGTCTGTTCCCCCCTGAAATTGCAAGCAAGATTCTCAGAATTCCATTGAGCAGATATGAGGGAGAGGATTTTGCTTCCTGGCCAATGGGGCGACACGGTATCTACACTGTGCGCTCCGGTTACCACATGCTGAGAATGGAGGGTTTATCAAGCGTGGGCAGCACGTCTGGCCATGGTGTTGTCTCGGACCCCTCTGAAGTTTCGAAGATGTGGAAGAAATTGTGGAGAATTAAAGCACCAGGCAAGATGCTAATAAACCTCTGGCGGGCTGCTCATGACTGCCTTCCAAGTGGCTATCAGCTCTTGCGGCGCAGAATCCCAGCGACTGAAGGGTGCATCCACTGTGGCAGAGAGGAACGTATTGAGCATGTGCTCCTGTTCTGCCCCTATGCTTATTCAGTTTGGAGCGAGGTGAAGAAAGACTTCTCTATACATCTCTGTCGGAAGACGTTCTCGAACATCAAAGTGTGGATCTTCGATTTTCTGCAGAGAGAAAATGACCGTGCAGCGGTCATCTTGGCTGTTACTGTGTGGCACCTATGGACGGCTCGTAACTCTGTTCGCAATGGAGAGCCGAGGAAGCACCCGGGCAGTCTAGCTATGCAAATCAAAGCTTACATAGAATTGATCTGGCAGCATTTATTCATCCAGCCGGCCGACCACACGCGTGAGTCCACTCAGGTTCGCTCCGCTACCGGAAGGCACGGCAGTGCTCAACGTGGATGCTGCTTTGTTCGCGTCAACAGAACGAATGGGGGTCGGTATTGTGATCAGGGACCACAACAGTTTATTCTTGGCTGCTTGCAGTCAAGTACTTGATAAGATCACAGTGCCTGAGTTAGCAGAAGCACTCGCTATCCGAAGTGCAGTCACCCTCGCTCGGGAAGAAGGCTTGGACAAGATTACTCTGGTGTCGGATTGCTTGTCCGTGATTCAGCGGCTGAAGGCTCCTTCGCGTGATCGTTCCACCGTGGGAGTGGTGGTGGAAGACATCAAGATTATCGCGCAAACTTTTTCTGCCGTGGCCTTTCGTCACGTCAATCGTCAGTGTAATAATTCAGCACATACCTTAGCCCGCCAGGCTGAACTGTTTGGCTTTGCTTTCTTTCGTAATTGTGCTCCGGATTTCATCCGAGACAAACTTTGTATTGACATTATTTGATCAATAAAGTGTTGAATTGCTAAAAAAAAAAGTAGGTGTTCCTTTTTGTTTGTTGGAACAATACACGAGCGATTCATTTCAGGATCTCCGTACAGACTTCTTGTAGACGGTGGTTCTACATAGTTATCCATGTGTACTAGAGAACGCAACACCTTATTCTGAACAAGACAGTAACAGATTGATTACAACACAGCATTAGTAGCCCGGAATCAAGTAGTATCTGTCAATTATACTGTAAAGCATAATTCTAGCTCCTTTGTGATCTTAGTCCGTTCATCAATTATAGTAACAAAGGCCTGAGCTAAACTAAAGGCTATCCAGATAGGATAATTTGATTCCATGAGAAATTCCTTAATTGAGCAGTAGTTTGGTTCCTTAACAGAGTCATGTATTATACCTTCAGCAAACATGTTGGTACTTGCCTGATCCTAGGGGAACAAAGAAAAAATTGAACAGGCGAAAGCGTCACCTTAGCAAAGTTTATTACGTGACACAGCAAACTCCAAACAAGCAAGAGTAAATTATAAGATCAATAAACATGGATTCCAAGATGTCCATTGCTGTCTTGCTAATTCAGCGTTGGGTCTTGCAGATATGGACAATCATTCCGCAAATTAAGCCAGAGATCATAAGATTTTCCACAGAATGATTGGTGCATGGTACATACTGTGTATTATTTTCAGGCCTCAGGTCAACAGGGAAATTGGAATATTTACCTCAAGGATGGATTAAAGGCATCAGTATTTGATGTAATATGTTCATGCCCTACAAACTGAAGCAAGGATGTAATAAATGAGGCTAGTTGCATCTCACATTCTCACTACAAATAACGTTCATGTATTACATTAGCATGACTTGTCACCAAAGCTGATGTAGTTACAGCTTGTATAGTGAAACGGCGCAAGAGAAACTGAAACTAATTGAAGATTTCAAGCGTGGCAAACGGACGACACACAAGAAACCCAAATGACAAATCAGCCAAAGAAAACGAAATGTGCAGACAATTCTGATGCACTGAAAAGTAATCCTCCTGCACTACCTCTGCCAGCTTCAAACCTTTGGTTTTCATAGTGACAACATTTGTTTCCTAGTTTATGGCCACCAAATTACTACACCATTGTTCTCTGAAGATGCACTAAAGGTTCTGTAGTAGCTGAACAACAGAATAACCGAATCACTGCCCATTTTACCCATATCAACACTTCACATTATCTACATATTACTTACTAGGATTCCAGTGTAAAGAAGGTAGAAAATGAAGCAACACATACCAAAGGATCTTTTCTGGCAAGGAGAACTCCTAGTACTAGCAGTCATCCATTCCTTAATAAAGTCTGCCATGGCACTGTGGAGAACCGCAATGGCAATATTTAACTTTGACTCCGCCATTCAGATCCTGGACATGACCTATCTCGTAGTTATAGTCATAGGTCAGCTCCTGCAGTGGTGAAATATTCTCATCGGCAAACAACATGATATGGGGCACCCTTTTGTCATCATGATCCCAGAGAACATTCTGTGCGTAGAGGTTAGGTGAACAGCTATGGTTGATGAATCTTCCAATATTTCCATACTCAGCTGCATCTATTGTGAAACCCTCATCATCTTCCATGGTCAGAGAGCGAGACCCAGAAGAATTCAGACCTGGAATAGCTGATGGCATCTCTTTCCAGATATCATAGTTCTGTCCTATATCAAACAGGTATTCGTCATTACTTCTCTGGTTAGCTTCCTCGCCATGTAATAGCTCACCCACATACTCGCATATAAAGCTTCCAGCAGAGATGGACCTTAGGGATCTTACACCCCATCCTGTCTTGGCTGTTCTGAACACTTCCAGTGGTATCTTCATACCAAGCTGACTGACCCTGTTGTGGCATGAAGGAGGACACTTACAGGATGGACCACACTCAAATATGAGAGGCTTTGCATGGACAACTGCACCGTTGAAGTTGAATGGGATTTCTCCTCCATTCTTCACAATACAAGTGCAGGTAGCAGAATTTGAGCAGCCATCGGTGCAGTCACAACCCTGACTTCCTTGTGCAGTCAAGGATGGACCTCTATTTCTAGTGATGTATTTAAAAGATGTTGGACGTGCATTATCGATATTATTGATCACACAGATGGGAGTCTTCTCCTTGCCTTGTGATATATCAGCTATGCAGAGGCCTGGACGCACTACAGACTTTCTCAACCCTTTAGCAACATGCAAAGGTAATTCTGGTTGTCCAGGAATCCTTTGTAGCCTGTATTTGAAGACCCTCGAACCTGGTAGACCTTCTTGCCAGGACTCCACCACATTATAGAGACCATCATAAGTAAATGTTGAGACTTCTTTGGCCTTTGAATGGCTGCCTTCCTCTCTATTTGGACCTTTAAAACCATGAATTACCCGGACAGGCGTCTTTGTGTTGATACAATTCTTTAGGGCCAAGTTCCCGCGCACAAGCTTTTGATCCTCATTCTCCTTCTTCCCAGCAGGCTTTCCCCCAGAGCCAGTGTATATTACTTCACCTGAGCTCGACAATTCGTCAGGGTAACCTCCAGAAGCAACAATGCTTATGGCAATAAGCGTATCATTGCTATCCTTCGTGGTGTCAATGCCTCCTTGGTATGGGCGGTGGAGACCAACAATGGCCAACTCTACTCTGTATAGAAATTCATCACCAATTTCAACACCAGGGACTTTACCCACAATAGGGCCGTGTTTGGTAAAGTCCGGGAATTTTCTGATTATTTTATCAGCTGCAAGATCAACTCTAGAGCTCTTAACAGAACGCTGTTCCACATCTTGAACGAGAGTCCTGCATATGAACTGAAACTGTCGGCAAATCATCCTGACTTTGCTCCAAGAATCAGCAGCCTGGCCACCATGTTGCATGTGACGCCTTATTGATGGAACAGATGAGATTGCCTTCCAAATGTCATCATCTTCCAAGGCAGAAGACCCTTTGTCCTTCAATTTCTCCTTGTTAGGTAATGCAGATTTAGATGCGACATTCACGGGAAGATGTTTATTTTGAACTGGACCTATTACCTTCAACATCTTCCTGGGGACAAGGGATTCCCTCATAGTGGCAACAGACTGTGTCTCCTTGCCGGTAGAATAGGGTCTATCCAGATTAACCAGCCTGGGCTTATGATTTGCTTCAACAGGTAATTGAACTGCTTTTCTAGCCGTGAATGTCACCTTACTTCTCATGATACCTTGGCCTTGTACCCCTGCTGCCACATTAAGAGATGCCATATAACTTTCAGAGACTTTCTTATCCCGAGGATAATCTTTCGGAGGACCTTCAGCAGAAGGTTTAGTGGCAACCTTGGGTGAGCTGCCTTCAGATTTGTTAATCACCTTGACATCTTCAGCAACGGCCCCTGATACAGTCTTCCCCTTGCGCTGCAACATATTCCCATGGATCTTCTCATTAGAAGAATGTCGTATAGCAGGTTTCGCAGCTACGGTTGGCCGAACAGCATTCTCATGTGTACCAGCTCTAAGCTCATGCAGGTCATTGCTGAGAGTAACTTGAGACTCTTGGAGGACATGGTCAGTTTTTGTAGGAATATCATCATCCTTTTCTGTAGGAATCTCACCATCCTCCTGTTCGCGTACGACATGGCCAGTTTCTATAGGAATCTCATCATCCTTTTCTGTAGGAATCTCACCATCCTCCTGTTTGTGTACTACATGTTCAATTTGTGTAGGAATCTCATCATCCTTTTCTGTAGGAATCTCACCGTCCTCCTTTTCGTGTACCTCTACTATTCCATCCAAAGCATTCTTGCTCACAGTCACAACTTCCATAGTGTCCATGGCACACAAATCAGAACGAGCACCGTTTGTAGCAACTACTACCGCCTCCAATGCACCCAAACCACCGTCAGCAGGCAGGGCTTCCAACTGCAGACTAACCTCACTGCCTCCTCCGCTAGCAAGTGGAACCACAACGTCCCTTCCGCAGCCAGGAGGGAAGCGACGATTGGCAGATACCATCCTCCGCTTTGGTGGCGGTCGCTTGACCGGCGCCAACTCTTTCATCCCCAGTTCAGCACTTCCAGCTGTTCTTACCCTATCTTTCACCACCAAACCATCAACTCCTGCTACCCCATCTGACCTCGATGCCACCACCGCAGCCTCCGAACCATGATGATACCCATTTGACAATGGAGCAGCGGCATCTGCAGCCGTCACCTTCTCCGGCACACCGCCCAAACAAGCATTGGCAGGCGCAGCTTCAAGCCGCAAGCCACCCTCCTGGCTGCCACCGGTACCGGAAGGACGACAAACAAGCACCTTCACCCCCAACTCACCATTCCCAGCTGTTCTTCCCCTGTTTTTCGACACCAAACTAGCAACTCCCAGTACTGCATCTGACGATGACACTGGGGTAGCACCATCTGCAGCCGTCAACTTCTCCGGCATACCAAAACCAGCATTGGCATTGGCAGGCGCAGCTTCGAGCCGCAAGCCACCCTCCTGGCTGGCACCGGTACAGGCAGGACGAGGAGGAACAGACGCCTTCATCTGTAGTTCACCATTCCCAGCTGTTCTTCCCCTGTCTTTCGACACCAAACCAGCAACTCCTTCTACCCCATCTGGCGATGACACTGGAGCACCACCATCTGCAGCATTTGCAGGCGCAGCTTCCAGCCGCAGGCAACCCTCGCTGGCACCGGTACCCACAGGACGAGGAGGAACAGACGCCTGCTCTGGTATTAATGTACCGATATCACCACCGGAAGAAAGTGCGGCTCCAAGCCGGGAGGACCCGTGGTCGCTGTCGCCCAGGACCAGAGACGGCGCGTCCCTCCCGCAGCCAGGCGGAAACTGTCGCTTGGCGGAGACGGCCCTCCGCTTGGGCGGCGGGTGCGCGGCGAAATCCAACAACCCCCTCTTCCTGTCCGGTCCACCGCCTCCGCTTCCCATCTCCGTGGTGCCCCCGACCAAACCTCCCGCATTCCCTCCCGCCGCCACATACCCGCGCCCCGCCCCATCGCCGCCCCCTTGGCGTACACCGCGGGGCGGCTCCGCCTCGCCGCGCGGCCGCACGACGCCCCCGCCCGCGGCGCGTGGATGAGGAGGAGGAGGACGCGGCGGCAGAGGGCGAGGAAGCGCGGCTGCGCGTCCGCAGGGCTGCGGGAAGGCGCGGATCGCGGGGACAGCCGTCGGCCTCGGCGGCCGCGCAGCGTGGAACTGGAACATCGCGTTCGCGTCGGTCGATGTCGCCGCTGATCGATCGACTCACGCCCCTGCAACCCTGTACAGACTGCTCCGAACACCAACAAAAAAAAACCCGAATCACTGGCGGCGAGTTGCGACGGCGCGAAATCGAAGCGGAAGATGGGGAGGGGGTGCGGGGCGGCCGGGGACGTGCTCACCTCTGGGACGGACGGCGGCCGACGGCGAGAAGGGGGAAGGACGCCGGCGAGATTAGCGGGGGGCTGGGGTTTTGTGATTAGGCGAGGGAATGGCGTGTGATTTGGTGGGGTCGGGCTCGAGTTTCGAGAGAAGGCATTGATCTCTCTCCGGTGATCGCTTGGCCTGGGTTTTGCCCGGTAGACACGTGTCAGGCAGGGACGCTGCCTGTGGGTCGGAGTGTGGACGTGAGTCCGGTCTGAGGCGGACTGAAGTGGACCGGGTCGCGTCCGTCACGGTCACACACACACACACGTCCAGCGTGCTCCGCAGTCTGCGCATGGAGCTGCAACGGCTAGCCTTGTAGTACTGGGCAACATGTGTGTCATGACCCAACGATTTCATCACCCAGCCAAGGTACCAACTAAGAGCATCATTGTAGATACCGCAAAATAGTTGAAATCGTAAAAGTAGCCTTTCATTATGGATATCTACAATTTTTTGGTCGAATATGGGAAAAACCGAAAAGCTTTACATGATGAAAACTTTTGGTCAACGTTCACCGGACCGGTACCTACTCCGGTTCCACCACACGTCCGGAGTTCAGCCAAATCGTCGATGTATTCCAAACATTTAGGCCTATTTGGATTGATTATGGCGAGAAAACACTGCCAACGCAAAAGTTGCGATGGCCGGATTTCATGGAGACTTGTGTGAGTGGCAACGGCTAGGCCAGAGCTCTGGCCATTGGAGGAGTGCGGGTGGCCAGAGCTCGGGCAGCCAGACCTTAGGCGGCGCTTGACGGGCGGCCGCGCCTTTATCAGGCGGCCCATGGACGTTGGACATAAATTGTTGTACGAGCGAGGAAGAAGATGAAAAGATAAGAAAACTTGAAAAAGGAGAAATAGGTGGGGCCATGCATGTTCCTAGTTTTTTAGGGTTTTTGTTCTATCTGGTCTCTTTTTCTTAATTTATATTGTAAAATGTTCTGCATTATCGGCTAGAGGTGCCCTAACTGCTTTGCGGTGAGGTTTTGATTTTTTTTAGTTAAAGCACTCTCTTCGTTCATAAGTACTACTCGTTCATAAGTCTACTCAAAAAAAGATCACCCTCCTACATCTAAAATTGATATTCAAAACTTCGGATGCTACATAGGTACGATAACACAAAATAAAATAAATTAAATATATTCAAAACATTTCACCATAAAATAAATGAAATATGAAAATATAATTCACACTACTGATTTTTTTAAAGAAT
Source organism: Dactylis glomerata (assembly GCA_007115705.1). Classification (NCBI taxonomy): domain Eukaryota; kingdom Viridiplantae; phylum Streptophyta; class Magnoliopsida; order Poales; family Poaceae; genus Dactylis; species Dactylis glomerata. The sequence continues at coordinate 705,028 of QXEO01000048.1, forward strand.
TTCATACTACTGATTTGATGTTGTAGAGGTTGAAGGGTTTTCTAAGAATGAATGAATATAGTAGCACATGTGTGCAATCCAATAAAATTCTAGAGCCAAATTCGGGCCATGAATAGATAAACAACAAGAACGGTAGAAAGTGCCTTTGGCACATGGGCACAATAGATCCTTCACTTTTAATTTTTTTTTAAAACATTTGAAATCTCATATTCTATGTCTCAAGAAATTATGGTGTTAGATATATAGAAATATATGAAAAAAAATCTTGTTAAAAAATACTATATATTTTGGGAAATATGGAAAAAAGACAAATTTCGGACAAAGAGATATAACATAATTTTTTGACAAAAGATATGAAAAATACAATATGACAAAAAAGACAAATTTCTAAAAAAAATTGTCTTTTTTATATTTCCCAAAATACAACGTATTTTTAACAAGATCTTTTTGCATACACTTTTCCTGTATATCTAACTATATATTTAACACCATAATTTTTAGAGACATAAAGTATAAGATTTTAAAAGTCTAAATGTGAAGAGTGTTGAAAATATAAGCAATTTACCATAAGATTTAATCCGAAATAACCAATGATAAAGCATGATGATAATTGCAGAAATTAACCTAATCATGCATACTAGCAGAATAGACGAACAGATCACATCTAACACAGATAAAGAGATCACATCTAACACAGATAAATAGATCACATCTATTCCAAACGCTAGTACAAGAAACTGTAACATAAACTGTAAAAGATGGGTACAGATTGCATACGGTGCTGCAGGAGGATTCACGTTCGCGTTCAGATTCGCGTTGGCGTTAAGGTTCGCGTTGGCGTTGGCACCAGCGTCGTCAGCCATGTCGTCGATGTAGAGGCTGCTGATATCCGGGAAGAAGTCCTCGTCGGGGAAGGAGTCGTCGGTCGACGTGATGCCTTCAGTAGTCGCGCAGAAGCGCTCCCCAAAAACCTGATCGCCCCTCACCCGTACAGGTTCACAAGAGGCGGGGTTCCGGAGGCCTACTGTCCCGTCGTCCGGTGCACGCCGGAAGAGGGGATGGAGAAGGTGTAGCGGCGGCGCAAGGCTCTGGTGGCGAGAGACGGGATCTGATACAACGTTATTAGGGTTCGCGCCTAAGCCTGCTTATATAGCGCCGCTCGGGTAAGACGTGGGGCGCAGCCCACGTCCGAGTTAGTAACAGCCCACGATCCGGAAAAACCGGAAACGGCTAATAGAAAAAATAACTCGCACGGTAATTTTCCCGAACAGCAAAAAGATAAGTAAGCTCGGCACCGAGGCACAATTCCGCAAACCGCGGCGCGCGCGCGCGTCGTGACGAGGCGAGGCGAGGCGAGGCGGGCGGCGGAGGAGGAGGAGCGCGCGTGTAAGTCTCTCCTCTTCTCTCACTTTAGGAGGTAGTAGAACACCCCACTATATATATTGCTGCAACTCCCCTCAAACTAGCAAGGTGGGACTAAACTTTGGTGCTATCCCCTGCTAGGCATGAATGGGCCAAGAGAATTTCTGAATTTGTATTGGGCCATGGACCAAAGCCAACAGCCAAATTCCAACAATCCCCCACAAAGTCTCATTGGCACATCACATCAAATATTTCCAGAACATTGTTTATATACCGGTGTGAAGTGGAGACTGTTAAGTTGAACTTCCACTCAGAACTTTATGCTATACTGGATTGCAACTTGAATAGTGGACTATGCCTTGAACTACAAGTTTGGTGCGCACTAGTTTCACACAAAGCCTAGACCGATACTAGGCTGCCGCAAGGCTTCCCCGCGGTTTGGAGCTTATGCGTCATACTCCATGGCCTTTCATGAGTTTATTAGAGAGCACCCAACTCCCATAGACTGCGACGTTTGACAGTCAGACTCATATAGGTGTGTTCTTCAAAAGATGTTCTGCAGGGCAACATCTTTGCTATAAACAAGCCAATTAGAACACATTAAGATAAATATCAACCTGCCATGCAGATTAGGAGAGTATTGCATCTATATGGAGTGGTAGTATAATGTAAGGATACTCTCCTCTCAGCTGCCCAACAGCTTGTCTCCCAACTCTAATTCACGGGATCTCCGATCACATAGAGTGGGTTACCACTGTGGATAACTCAAAGTGTGGGTCTCAAACCCATCTCCCTCGATGCATTATCTATCACATTGCGTGATAGACCCTTTGTGAAGGGATCTGCCAGATTTTTAGATGTTTGGATATAATCCAACGCAATAACTCCGGAGTTTCTCATTTTCCTGACAGATTTTAGTCTCCTCTTCACATGTCTTGATGACTTCATATTGTCCTTAGAACTGTTTACTTTGATGATCACAGTTTGATTATCACAGTTCATAGGAATTGCGGGTATAGGTTTTTCAACCACAGGCAAGTCCATCAAGAGCTCTCGAAGCCACTCTGCTTCAACAGTGGCTGTGTCTAATGCTGTGAGTTCTGCTTCCATAGTTGACCTCGTTAAGATGGTCTGCTTGCAAGACTTCCAGGAAATAGCACCACCACCAAGTGTAAACACATAACCACTTGTGGCCTTAGTCTCATCAGCATCAGAAATCCAATTCGAGTCACTATACCCTTCAAGTACCCTTGGATACCCAGAGTAGTGAACTCCATAGCTCGCAGTGCCACTCAAATAACGCAAAACCCTTTCAAGGGCCTGCCAATGAACATCTCCAGGATTTGACACAAACCGACTCAACTTGCTAACAGCAAAAGAGATGTCAGGCCTCGTAGCGCTGGCCAAATACATAATCGAGCCAATAATCTGAGAATATCTCAGCTGATCTTTAGCATCCTTAGGATCTCCCTGATTCTTTCGAACCAACATGCTAGGATCATATGGCGTAGGAGAAGACTTGCAGTCGCTATACCCAAAACGACTCAAGATCTTTTCCACATAGTGAGATTGAAGCAGTGTTATCCCACCATCGTCATCTCTCAGTAGCTTGATGTTCAAGATCACATTAGCCACTCCTAGATCTTTCATCTCAAAACAATGAGATAGAAAGTCTTTGACCTCCTTGATAACATCAAGACTGGTCCCGAATATCAGTATATCATCAACATACAGACATAAGATGACTCCTTGGCCCCCACCATGGCGATAGTACACACACTTGTCAGCTTCGTTAACAACAAAGCCTACAGCAGTTAAAGTTCTTTCAAACTTCTCATGCCACTGCTTAGGTGCTTGCTTAAGACCATACAAAGACTTCAGCAACTTACACACCTTTCCTTCTTGACCACCTACCACAAATCCATCCGGCTGATCCATATAAATCTCCTCATCTAACTCTCCATTTAGGAAAGCCGTCTTAACGTCCATTTGATGAACGAGAAGACCATGCGAGGCAGCCAGGGATAGTAGTACTCTGATAGTGGTCAACCTGGCCACAGGTGAATAAGTATCAAAGAAGTCTTCCCCTTCTTTCTGGGTATAACCCTTACAACAAGGCGTGCCTTGTACTTCTCAATAGTACCGTCAGGTCTAAGCTTCTTCTTGAACACCCACTTACATCCTACAGGTTTGCACCCATAAGGACGATCAGTAATTTCCCAAGTTCCATTTGCCAAGATGGAATCCATCTCACTGCGAACGGCTTCTTTCCAGTAGTCAGCATCTTGAGATGCATAGGCTTCTGAAATAGAAGTGGGAGTGTCATCCACGAGGTATACAATAAAATCATCACCAAAGGTCTTTTCAGTCCTCCGTCTCTTACTCCTAGTAGGAGCTTTATTGTTATCCTCCACAGGATTATCAGAGTGTTCTATCGAAATGGTGGGTTCAGGAATTGTAAATAATTCTTGACTAGATGAACTAGGCATCTCCTGATTTGATGAACTAGACGAACCTTTCATTGGAAAGATGTCCTCAAAGAAAGTCGCATCATTCGACTCCATAATAGTACCAACACGCATGTCAGATACTTCAGATTTTACTATCAAAAATCTATAGCCAATGCTGTGAAACGCATATCCCAGAAGAACACAGTCCACATTTTTTTGGTCCAAGCTTTCGCTTCTTGGGTACTGGCAAGTTTACCTTTGCCAAACAACCCCAAGTCCGTAAGTAAGAGAGTTTTAACCTTTTCTTTTCCCATTCCTCAAATGGTGTAATTTCTTTGTTCTTTGTGGGAAGCCGATTTAGGACATGACACGCAGTCAAGATCGCCTCCCCCCACCATGCCTTGGAGAGACCCGAAGTGTCTAACATGGCGTTAACCAAATCAGTTAGAGTACGGTTCTTTCTTTCAGCCACCCCGTTAGATTGGGGCGAGTAGGGAGGCGTCCTCTCATGGATTATACCATGTTCCGTACAAAAGAATCAAATTCATTGGAAAAGAACTCTCCGCCACGATCGGACCTAAGCCGCTTAATCTTTCGATCAAGTTGATTTTCTGCTTCAGCTTTATAGATTTTGAAATAGTTCAAAGCTTCATCTTTAGATTTCAGAAGATACACATAACAGTATCTGGTGGAGTCATCAATTAATGTCATGAAATATTTCTTTCCACCTTTTGTCAACTCACCATTCATCTCACAAAGATCTGAATGTATGAGCTCTAGTGGTGCCAAATCTCTTGCCTCCGCAGTCTTATGAGACTTGCGAGGTTGCTTTGCTTGCACGCACACTTGGCACTTAGAGCCCTTGACATTAGTAAATTTCGGAATTAAACTCATGTTGGCTAGCCGCGTCATGCAACCAAAGTTAATATGACAAAGTCGTGAATGCCAAATATTGGACTCATTATCATTGCAAACATGATTAATAACTTTAGTGCATAAGTCTGACAAAGAAAGGCGGAACAAGCCTCCGCACTCATAGCCTTTCCCAACAAATTGTCCATACTTAGATATTACAACTTTATTGGACTCAAAAACCAACTTAAAACCATCTCGACACAGAAGAGATCCGCTGACGAGATTTTTATTGATGGAGGGAACGTGCTGCACATTCTTCAGCTGTACGGTCTTCCCCGAAGTGAACTTCAGATTTACCGTACCAACACCTTGAACAAAAGCACGTGAGCCGTTTCCCATCAGCACGGAGCCAGCCCGTGCGACCTGATAAGAAGAAAACATGGAAATATCAGCACATACATGTATATTGGCACCTGTGTCTATCCACCATTCAGGTGAATGACAAACTGAAAGGATAGTAGGAAATATACCGTACCCAGCATCCTTCATATCGGTATCACCAACAACAACATTGGCAGAATTGCCGCCGTTTCCATGTGAACGCTTATCAAAGCGTTTAGGGCAGCTAGGAGCCCAATGATTCGGATCACCACACACATGGCAGGATCCTTTCTTCTTATACTCAGTCTTCTTCTTGAAGTTGGTAGTCTGCGAGGCCTTGTTCTTGCCATCAAACTTTCCCTTGCCCTCAAACTTGTTCTTATTCTTTGACTTGTGGGACTGGAAGTTATTTTTCTGCACCACATGTGCACTAGAACTTCCATCAAAGCCTCGAACACGTGTATCCTTTACTCTCGCCTTTTCCTCAACATGAAGAGAACCAATGAGATCCGAAACGGAAAACTCCTGTCTCTTATGTTTTAGAGAAGTAGCAAAGTTCCTCCAAGAAGGAGGAAGCTTGGCAATAATGCCACCGGCCACGAACTTGTCCGGTAAGGTACACTTGAACTGCTCGAGTTCTTTGGCAAGAGACTGTATCTCATGAGCCTGCTCCACAATGGGACGGTCATCAGTCATCTTATAATCATAGAATTGCTCCATGATATACAGCTCAGTGCTAGCGTCAGAAACACCAAACTTGGCTTCCAACGCATCCCACGCATCCTTGCCATTATCAAATGACATATAGGTGTCAACAATGTTGTCACCAAGAATGTTGAACAAAGCCCCCATAAACATGGTGTCGACTTTCTGAAAAGCTTCCTCCTGAGCAGGAGAAAGATCTCCCTCAGGTCTGCCAAGAGTGGCGCTATAGCAGCCTAGGTTTTTCAACCATAGAACTGCTCTCGTGCGCCATCTCTTATAATGGACACCATCAAAGGGAGGCGGCCTGGTAGCCGCGGCCAAACCAGTTGGACTCAGTTGCCTATAATCAGGTTTTTGGATTGTTGAAAATATAAGCAATTTACCATAAGATTTAATCCGAAATAACCAATGATAAAGCATGATGATAATTGCAGAAATTAACCTAATCATGCATACTAGCAGAATAGACGAACAGATCACATCTAACACAGATAAAGAGATCACATCTAACACAGATAAAGAGATCACATCTATTCCAAACGCTAGTACAAGAAATTGTAACATAAACTGTAAAAGATGGGTACAGATTGCATACGGTGCTGCAGGAGGATTCACGTTCGCGTTCAGATTCGCGTTGGCGTTGAGGTTCGCATTGGCGTTGGCACCAGCGTCGTTAGCCATGTCGTCGATGTAGAGGCTGCTGATGTCCGGGAAGAAGTCCTCGTCGGGGAAGGAGTCGTCGGTCGACGTGATGCCTTCAGTAGTCGCGCAGAAGCGCTCCCCAAAAACCTGATCGCCCCTCACCCGTACAGGTTCACAAGAGGCGGGGTTCCGGAGGCCTACTGTCCCGTCGTCCGGTGCACGCCGGAAGAGGGGATGGAAAAGGTGTAGCGGCGGCGCAAGGCTCTGGTGGCGAGAGACGGGATGTGATACAACGTTATTAGGGTTTGCGCCTAAGCCTGCTTATATAGCGCCGCTCGGGTAAGACGTGGGGCGCAGCCCACGTCCGAGTTAGTAACAGCCCACGATCCGGAAAAACCGGAAACGGCTGATAGAAAAAATAACTCGCACAGTAATTTTCCCGAACAGCAAAAAGATAAGTAAGCTCGGCACCGAGGCACAATTCCGCAAACCGCGGCGCACGCGCGTCGTGACGAGGCGAGGCGAGGCGAGGCGGGCGGCGGAGGAGGAGGAGCGCGCGTGTAAGTCTCTCCTCTTCTCTCACTTTAGGAGGTAGTAGAACACCCCCCTATATATATTGGTGCAACTCCCCTCAAACTAGCAAAGTGGGACTAAACTTTGGTGCCATCCCCTGCTAGGCATGAATGGGCCAAGAGAATTTCAGAATTTGTATTGGGCCATGGACCAAAGCCCACAGCCAAATTCCAACAATCCCCCACAAAGTCTCATTGGCACATCACATCAAATATTTCCAGAACATTGTTTATATACCGGTGTGAAGTGGAGACTGTTAAGTTGAACTTCCACTCAGAACTTTATGCTATACTAGATTGCAACTTGAATAGTGGACTATGCCTTGAACTACAAGTTTGGTGCGCACTAGTTTCACACAAAGCCTAGACCGATACTAGGCTGCCGCAAGGCTTCCCCGCGGTTTGGAGCTTATGCGTCATACTCCATGGCCTTTCATGAGTTTATTAGAGAGCACCCAACTCCCATAGACTGCGACGTTTGACAGTCAGACTCATATAGGTGTGTTCTTCAAAAGATGTTCTGCAGGGCAACATCTTTGCTATAAACAAGCCAATTAGAACACATTAAGATAAATATCAACCTGCCATGCAGATTAGGAGAGTATTGCATCTATATGGAGTGGTAGTATAATGTAAGGATACTCTCCTCTCAGCTGCCCAACAGCTTGTCTCCCAACTCTAATTCACGGGATCTCCGATCACATAGAGTGGGTTACCACTGTGGATAACTCAAAGTGTGGGTCTCAAACCCATCTCCCTCGATGCATTATCTATCACATTGCGTGATAGACCCTTTGTGAAGGGATCTGCCAGATTTTTAGATGTTTGGATATAATCCAACGCAATAACTCCGGAGTTTCTCATTTTCCTGACAGATTTCAGTCTCCTCTTCACATGTCTTGATGACTTCATATTGTCCTTAGAACTGTTTACTTTGATGATCACAGTTTGATTATCACAGTTCATAGGAATTGCGGGTATAGGTTTTTCAACCACAGGCAAGTCCATCAAGAGCTCTCGAAGCCACTCTGCTTCAACAGTGGCTGTGTCTAATGCTGTGAGTTCTGCTTCCATAGTTGACCTCGTTAAGATGGTCTGCTTGCAAGACTTCCAGGAAACAGCACCACCACCAAGTGTAAACACATAACCACTTGTGGCCTTAGTCTCATCAGCATCAGAAATCCAATTCGAGTCACTATACCCTTCAAGTACCCTTGGATACCCAGAGTAGTGAACTCCATAGCTCGCAGTGCCACTCAAATAACGCAAAACCCTTTCAAGGGCCTGCCAATGAACATCTCCAGGATTTGACACAAACCGACTCAACTTGCTAACAGCAAAAGAGATGTCAGGCCTCGTAGCGCTGGCCAAATACATAAGCGAGCCAATAATCTGAGAATATCTCAGCTGATCTTTAGCATCCTTAGGATCTCCCTGATTCTTTCGAACCAACATGCTAGGATCATATGGCGTAGGAGAAGACTTGCAGTCGCTATACCCAAAACGACTCAAGATCTTTTCCACATAGTGAGATTGAAGCAGTGTTATCCCACCATCGTCATCTCTCAGTAGCTTGATGTTCAAGATCACATCAGCCACTCCTAGATCTTTCATCTCAAAACAATGAGATAGAAAGTCTTTGACCTCCTTGATAACATCAAGACTGGTCCCGAATATCAGTATATCATCAACATACAGACATAAGATGACTCCTTGGCCCCCACCATGGCGATAGTACACACACTTGTCAGCTTCGTTAACAACAAAGCCTACAGCAGTTAAAGTTCTTTCAAACTTCTCATGCCACTGCTTAGGTGCTTGCTTAAGACCATACAAAGACTTCAGCAACTTACACACCTTTCCTTCTTGACAACCTACCACAAATCCATCCGGCTGATCCATATAAATCTCCTCATCTAACTCTCCATTTAGGAAAGCCGTCTTAACGTCCATTTGATGAACGAGAAGACCATGCGAGGCAGCCAGGGATAGTAGTACTCTGATAGTGGTCAACCTGGCCACAGGTGAATAAGTATCAAAGAAGTCTTCCCCTTCTTTCTGGGTATAACCCTTAGCAACAAGGCGTGCCTTGTACTTCTCAATAGTACCGTCAAGTCTAAGCTTCTTCTTGAACACCCACTAACATCCTACAAGTTTGCACCCATAAGGACGATCAGTAATTTCCCAAGTTCCATTTGCCAAGATGGAATCCATCTCACTGCGAACGGCTTCTTTCCAGTAGTCAGCATCTTGAGATGCATAGGCTTCTGAAATAGAAGTGGGAGTGTCATCCACGAGGTATACAATAAAATCATCACCAAAGGTCTTTTCAGTCCTCCGTCTCTTACTCCTAGTAGGAGCTTTATTGTTATCCTCCACAGGATTATCAGAGTGTTCTATCGAAATGGTGGGTTCAGGAATTGTAAATAATTCTTGACTAGATGAACTAGGCATCTCCTGATTTGATGAACTAGACGAACCTTTCATTGGAAAGATGTCCTCAAAGAAAGTCGCATCATTCGACTCCATAATAGTACCAACACGCATGTCAGATACTTCAGATTTTACTATCAAAAATCTATAGCCAATGCTGTGAAACGCATATCCCAGAAGAACACAGTCCACATTTTTTTGGTCCAAGCTTTCGCTTCTTGGGTACTGGCAAGTTTACCTTTGCCAAACAACCCCAAGTCCGTAAGTAAGAGAGTTTTAACCTTTTCTTTTCCCATTCCTCAAATGGTGTAATTTCTTTGTTCTTTGTGGGAACCCGATTTAGGACATGACACGCAGTCAAGATCGCCTCCCCCCAACATGCCTTGGAGAGACCCGAAGTGTCTAACATGGCGTTAACCAAATCAGTTAGAGTACGGTTCTTTCTTTCAGCCACCCCGTTAGATTGGGGCGAGTAGGGAGGCGTCCTCTCATGGATTATACCATGTTCCGCACAAAAAGAATCAAATTCATTGGAAAAGAACTCTCCGCCACGATCGGACCTAAGCCGCTTAATCTTTCGATCAAGTTGATTTTCTGCTTCAGCTTTATAGATTTTGAAATAGTTCAAAGCTTCATCTTTAGATTTCAGAAGATACACATAACAATATCTGGTGGAGTCATCAATTAATGTCATGAAATATTTCTTTCCACCTTTTGTCAACTCACCATTCATCTCACAAAGATCTGAATGTATGAGCTCTAGTGGTGCCAAATCTCTTGCCTCCGCAGTCTTATGAGACTTGCGAGGTTGCTTTGCTTGCACGCACACTTGGCACTTAGAGCCCTTGACATTAGTAAATTTCGGAATTAAACTCATGTTGGCTAGCCGCGTCATGCAACCAAAGTTAATATGACAAAGTCGTGAATGCCAAATATTGGACTCATTATCATTGCAAACATGATTAATAACTTTAGTGCATAAGTCTGACAAAGAAAGGCGGAACAAGCCTCCGCACTCATAGCCTTTCCCAACAAATTGTCCATACTTAGATATTACAACTTTATTGGACTCAAAAACCAACTTAAAACCATCTCGACACAGAAGAGATCCGCTGACGAGATTTTTATTGATGGAGGGAACGTGCTGCACATTCTTCAGCTGTACGGTCTTCCCCGAAGTGAACTTCAGATTTACCGTACCAACACCTTGAACAAAAGCACGTGAGCCGTTTCCCATCAGCACGGAGCCAGCCCGTGCGACCTGATAAGAAGAAAACATGGAAATATCAGCACATACATGTATATTGGCACCTGTGTCTATCCACCATTCAGGTGAATGACAAACTGAAAGGATAGTAGGAAATATACCGTACCCAGCATCCTTCATATCGGTATCACCAACAACAACATTGGCAGAATTGCTGCCGTTTCCATGTGAACGCTTATCAAAGCGTTTAGGGCAGCTAGGAGCCCAATGATTCGGATCACCACACACATGGCAGGATCCTTTCTTCTTATACTCAGTCTTCTTCTTGAAGTTGGTAGTCTGCGAGGCCTTGTTCTTGCCATCAAACTTTCCCTTGCCCTCAAACTTGTTCTTATTCTTTGACTTGTGGGACTGGAAGTTATTTTTCTGCACCACATGTGCACTAGAACTTCCATCAAAGCCTCGAACACGTGTATCCTTTGCTCTCGCCTTTTCCTCAACATGAAGAGAACCAATGAGATCCGAAACGGAAAACTCCTGTCTCTTATGTTTTAGAGAAGTAGCAAAGTTCCTCCAAGAAGGAGGAAGCTTGGCAATAATGCCACCGGCCACGAACTTGTCCGGTAAGGTACACTTGAACTGCTCGAGTTCTTTGGCAAGAGACTGTATCTCATGAGCCTGCTCCACAATGGGACGGTCACCAGTCATCTTATAATCATAGAATTGCTCCATGATATACAGCTCAGTGCTAGCGTCAGAAACACCAAACTTGGCTTCCAACGCATCCCACGCATCCTTGCCATTATCAAATGACATATAGGTGTCAACAATGTTGTCACCAAGAATGTTGAACAAAGCCCCCATAAACATGGTGTCGACTTTCTGAAAAGCTTCCTCCTGAGCAGGAGAAAGATCTCCCTCAGGTCTGCCAAGAGTGGCGCTATAGCAGCCTAGGTTTTTCAACCATAGAACTGCTCTCGTGCGCCATCTCTTATAATGGACACCATCAAAGGGAGGCGGCCTGGTAGCCGCGGCCAAACCAGTTGGACTCAGTTGCCTATAATCAGGTTTTTGGATTGTTGAAAATATAAGCAATTTACCATAAGATTTAATCCGAAATAACCAATGATAAAGCATGATGATAATTGCAGAAATTAACCTAATCATGCATACTAGCAGAATAGACGAACAGATCACATCTAACACAGATAAAGAGATCACATCTAACACAGATAAAGAGATCACATCTATTCCAAACGCTAGTACAAGAAATTGTAACATAAACTGTAAAAGATGGGTACAGATTGCATACGGTGCTGCAGGAGGATTCACGTTCGCGTTCAGATTCGCGTTGGCGTTGAGGTTCACGTTGGCGTTGGCACCAGCGTCGTCAGCCATGTCGTCGATGTAGAGGCTGCTGATGTCCGGGAAGAAGTCCTCGTCGGGGAAGGAGTCGTCGGTCGACGTGATGCCTTCAGTAGTCGCGCAGAAGTGCTCCCCAAAAACCTGATCGCCCCTCACCCGTACAGGTTCACAAGAGGCGGGGTTCCGGAGGCCTACTGTCCCGTCGTCCGGTGCACGCCGGAAGAGGGGATGGAGAAGGTGTAGCGGCGGCGCAAGGCTCTGGTGGCGAGAGACGGGATGTGATACAACGTTATTAGGGTTTGCGCCTAAGCCTGCTTATATAGCGCCGCTCGGGTAAGACGTGGGGCGCAGCCCACGTCCGAGTTAGTAACAGCCCACGATCCGGAAAAACTGGAAACGGCTGATAGAAAAAATAACTCGCACAGTAATTTTCCCGAACAGCAAAAAGATAAGTAAGCTCGGCACCGAGGTACAATTCCGCAAACCGCGGCGCGCGCGCGCGTCGTGACGAGGCGAGGCGAGGCGGGCGGCGGAGGAGGAGGACCGCGCGTGTAAGTCTCTCCTCTTCTCTCACTTTAGGAGGTAGTAGAACACCCCACTATATATATTGGTGCAATGATGTCTACGCACTTCTATTCTTGTAGACACTTGTTGGGCCTCCAAGTGCAGAGGTTTGTAGAACAGCAGCAAGTTTCCCTTAAGTGGATCACCCAAGGTTTATCGAACTCAGGGAGGTTAGAGGTCAAAGCTATCCCTCTCAAGCAACCCTGCAATTACGATACAGAAAGTCTCTTGTGTCCCCAACACACCCAATACACTTGTCAGATGTATAGGTGCACTAGTTCGGCGAAGAGATAGTGAAATACAAGTGGTATAGATGATTATAAGTAGCAAACGTAGTATGGAATAAGTATCGCTGCGAGCAAACATGTAACAAAACAGCAAGTAAACGGTGTGCAATGCTTGGAAACAAGGCCTAGGGATCATACTTTCACTAGTGGACACAGTCCCAACAATATAACATGAATGAACAAATAAATAACTTCTCTCCACTATGGTACTCTGAATTGCTCTCCTATTGAATAACACTAATCATTGCGTAGTGGCTACAGAAGCACCCCTTAAAGTTCATCAAGTACTTGACAAACACCACTCATAGAGACATCCAAATCAGATCACAATTCAAGATAGAAATCATTGCAACTTAGACCAAGTACTAACACGGTGCACACACTGTCAACATTACACCATGAAAGGAGGAATAGATCACTCAATACTATCATAGTAATAATTACTCTCATAATCCACAAGAGATCACGATCATAGCCTAAACCAAGTACCACCACGATGCACGCACTGTCACCGTTACACCATGGCAGGAGGAATAGATTACTTTAATAACATCACTAGAGTACACTATAACAATTAAGCATAGGAGTAGCATAATATCTGAATAATAACATCTACTTGTTCAACATGATACAAAGCTCACGATCACATAAAGATCACATCATGGGAGAGAGAGGTGAACCACATAGCTACCGGTAGAGCCCTCAGCCCCGGGGATGAACTACTCCCTCCTCATCATAGGAGACAGCAAGGTTGATGGAGATGGCGGTGAGGTCGATGGAGACGGCGGAGACGGCGATGGAGACCGATGGAGATGGCTCCGGGGGCACTTCCCCGTCCCGGCAGGGTGCCGGAACAGAGACTTCTGTCCCCCGAAATTCGTCGGTGGCGGCGGCGGAGCTGCGGAACTCTTTCTGGAAAATTGCCGAATCCCTTAGGGTTTTCCGTCCCGAGGCTTTATATAGGCGAAGGGGCGTCGCGAGAGGGCAGCCAGGGGCTCCTCACACAGGGGCGGCGCAGCCAGGGCCTGGGCCGCGCCAGCCCTGTGTGAGGGAGGCCTGTGGCCCCTCTCCTTCCTCTCTTCGGATGTCTGGATGCTCCCGGGAAAAATAAGACTTCTGGCTTTTGTTTCGTCTAATTCCGAGAATATTTCCTGTGTATCACTCTGAAACACAAAAACAGCAGAAAACAGGGAACTGGCACTGTGGCATCTTGTCAATAGGTTAGTTTCGGAAAATGCATAAAAGTGCCACGAAGTGTAACGAAACAATAGGCAAATGGTGTAAAAACAAGCATGGAGCATCAAAAATTATAGATACGTTGGAGACGTATCAGCATCCCCAAGCTTAACTCCTGCTCGTCCTCGAGTAGGTAAGTGATAACAAAAGAAATAATTTTTGAGGTGACATGCACCTACACAATCTTGATCATATATATAAGCATTGTGAGCTGGGATCATAAGAACTTAAAACATGGTCATGAAAGATATAATCTTGACAATAAGGACTTAGCAACCATGTTGTAAACATGCAAATGAACACAAACAAAAGATCATGAAAATGAAACAATGAAAGTCAAACGTGTGTTCAAATCATAAGGAAAAACATACAAATGGTTTTCAGCTTGTCCTTCAAAGAGAGCAAAACATAAATGCATAGGACACCTTCAAGTTTAAGAGGGTGACTAGATACAAATAATTTGAGAACAAGTGAAACCAACAATATGAATCAATCAATGAAAACTTTGGGACAATGCACATTATACTCAGAATGACAACTATGCTCTCTTAATGGTGCATAAAGATAGACGGTGGTGACTCAACATAAAAGTAGAAAGAAAGGCCCTTCGCAGAGGGAAGCAGTGATTAAACATGTGCTAGAGCTTTTCATTTGTAAAACAGAGAGAAAAAATTGGTTTTGAGAGGTGGTTGTCTTTGTCAACGACTGGCAATGGGGTTCTTACTATCTTCCATACAAAAATGAAGCAAGTTTTTGAGAGAGAGATTGGCACTTTTGTGCTCTTTTATAAAGCTTGGCACTCCTCCCCACCTTTTTTTCCTTTCTCAAACCATGGCTAACCGATTCCATCGGGTGCCCACCAACATTCACTTTCCATGGAGGAGTGCCTTTTTTCTTTCTTTTTTTTCTTTTTTTTTCTTTTTGGAATAAGCAATATGGAAGATAGCAAATCCGACCACTACGTCCCCATGAGCTAAAAACAGTGGCACAAAATGAGAAGTATTTTGAAGGTTTTTGAAAGGTAGCACATGCAAATTTACTTGGAATGGCTTACAAATACCATGCATAGGAATTTATAGTGGACACAATGGCAAACCTGGTTTTTGGGAGTTGGATGCACGAGTAGAGGTCATACTCAGTACAAAATGAGGGCTAGCAAAAGACTGGGAGCGACCAACTAAGAGAGCAATAATGGCCATAATCATGCAAAGCGACAAAGCAACATTAAAAGAAGCATAAGATGGCATCAAAAGTCAAAAACTAAATGATCATAGAGGCTATTGACGACTTTGTATGAGTCTAACATGTGTGAGCATGCGCCAAGTCAACCCAAATAAAGCATCAAAGGAGAAAACCAAAATAATGCTTCCAAACGATAAAAACAATGCATGATTTTTTCAAAGGCTCATTAAGCAATCTCAGTTATTTGAGACAAGTCATGCTACAGCAAAAATCACTAAGCATACTATCAAAAAGACATCAAGCACGACATGCAAAAGCCTAGGCCGCAGTCTACACATGCTCCTTCTTGTACCACTTTTTTTTTGCATAAAGCTTTTTCTCTTTTCTAGCACCATTCAAACTTTTTAAAGACACCTCTTTTGATGAAAACCAATAAAGATCAGAGGCAAAAATACACCTTGATAAATAAATATAAGATGATCTGAATGCAAATCAAGGCGAAAACGAAAACCAAAAGTAGTAGCAGAAAAAGAAGAACACTCGTTGAAATGATAAGAGTGAAAAACAGAGTGTTCTTGACAAATGAAAAACGAGTTCATCTCCTCCAAAAGAAACATGATGTGATCTAACCATTTATTGCAGCAAACTAAACTAAACTAACTAAGAAAACTAAAACAACTGACGCTCCAAGAAAAACACATAGTGCATGAAGCAATAAAAATATAGTGTCTTGAAAGGTGACCTGATTTTTGCCGATGAAGAAGGGGTGCCTCGGGGGCATCCCCAAGATTTGACGCTTGTACTTCTTGGATATTTCTTGGGGTGATGCATGGGCATCCCCAAGCTTGAGCTTTTGTCCATTCTTCAACTCATCTCATCATTCTCCAATCCCTACACTTGAAAACTTCCTTCATACAAAACTAAACACAATTCTATTAGGAACATTAGTGTAAGCATAGCATTGAATCAACCTCTCTTTGCTTCAGGTTTCAACCCAAAACCACCACATATATAGCATATAATACTGTAGCAACTTCTCCAAAAGTTCCATAATCAAAAGAACTCAAAAGAAAGCGATAAAGCGGCAAACACAAATATTGGCAGAAATCTGTCAAAACTGAACAGCCGACAAAGGTCGAATTTTTTAGGGGTTTTCTGTTGCTCAAATCAAAAAGTGTTCAACTAACAAAAGTTTGTATATAAACTGGGGCATATGCACAAGAAATAGCAGGTCCAAAAGATATACAGAGAATTTATACGAATTTTTACGGTGCAGCACCGAAAATAGTTTCAGGACAGCAACATCCCCAAATCTTACCTCACTCAAATTAGAGGCTTCTCTTGGCACAACAACGAAATAAAAAGGATAAGGAGTGGTTATTACAGTAGTAATAACTTCCAAGACTCAAATAAAAGAAAAAGTTCTGAAAATAAAACATTGGGTTATCTCCCAAGAGTGCTTTTCTTTAACGCCTTTGAGCTAG
This sequence comes from Dactylis glomerata, assembly GCA_007115705.1. Taxonomy (NCBI): domain Eukaryota; kingdom Viridiplantae; phylum Streptophyta; class Magnoliopsida; order Poales; family Poaceae; genus Dactylis; species Dactylis glomerata. The sequence continues at coordinate 721,753 of QXEO01000048.1, forward strand.
GCGCAGTAATTTGCAAAGATGCTCATGTGGGCGCCATATAAGAGCTTGAGGCAAATGCGCCATATAGGAACTTAAAGCAATAGAGAGCATCAAAAATCAAGTATGGAACACATTTAAATCTAAACCACTTCCTATGAAAAATAGTCTTGTAAAGAGACAAGTCATAAAAGCGCAAAGCAAAAAGCATAGGAAGGCAAAGCAAGTACAACTTTAAGAATTGCAACACAAAGAGGGGAAAATCAATATTGTTGAGATCCATCAAACCATGTTTCCCTCTCTCATAGTAACTTTCAGTAGCATCATGAATAGAACTAACAATATAACTGTCACATAAAACATCCCTATCATGAGCCACATGCATAAAAGGATTAATACTCCCTACATGAACAATAGTAGTAGGAGCAGATTCAACAGAATAATTATTGTCATCACCATAATCATCAAAAACAGGAGGCATATTGTAATCATAACTAATTTTCTCCTCAAAAGTAGGTGAACTAAAAATATTATACCCATCATCACAACCTAGAGAACTACTATGTCGCAAAGCATATTCATCAAACATATCATCATAAGAAGGAACATGGATAGCACTAATGGTACAACAATTATTAACCTTAGAATTGGTACCAAAAAGATTTTCAATATCAAAAGTAGAGTGCTTTTCCCAATCATGATCACTAACATAGGTAACAGGCATAGGAACATCATCCCAATCAGAATTATCATAATCTATAGCAGGATCATAACGCTTAGGGGAAGATACCGTGTCCTCTCGCCTTTTACTCCTCCTCTTCTTCTTCTTCTTCTTCATACTCTTCTTACTTTCTCCTTTTGGAGGGAGAGACTTGAAGGGCATCTTCTCCACATATTCTCTAGGAGGGAAAGGCATCTTCTCCACATAATCTGGTTTGCTGATAGGAACAACAGAAGAAACTTTGGAGGATTCCTCCTCTCTATTAATAAGATAAAAACATCTATCAGTCCTGTCATAGCTTGGCAAAATATCAAGTTTTATAAGATTCTAAATGTAAGTATTTGCAAGGCAATCTTTAGCACAATAGAGACGACAACCACGAAGGGTGCTATTAATATCAACATCATTCATATCTATCAAAGCAATCTTTCTAGATATCTCTTCACACGCCAAGAACAAATTGAGCTCATCATGCTGATTGGGAGTAATCTTGTCATCACAATACAAACTTAAGGTACTAGAAGAGTAACTATTAGGGCTTGAACATTGGAAATTAAAATGACCTATGTCATCGCAATGTTTACAAAGAAAAGGATAAAGCTCACAAACCTTTTTACCGATCTCACCTATATCCTTGTACCACATACTGGTTTCTTCATTTGCGTGGGTGATGCAATAATCTTCCTTGTTGTAACTCTGTTCACAAGGTCTATGTACTCCACAAAAATTAACATGCTTATAAGAAATAGGACTTTTAGAAGTTTGAGCATGTTTATTGCAATCATCAATAACAATATCACTTTCTATGCAAGTGTCCTTAAAAGGTTCATGATACACGTCCCCATTTCCTTTAGGAACATTTATATGGGAAGCAAAGGCTTTAAAGCAATCAACCATAATTTGAGGATCAAGACCATACTTAGCACTAAGCTCTTGAAAATTAGCAGTTTCAGCGAAAGACTTAATGCAATCAAACTCATAATTCATACTTGATCCTTTACCTTTGTCGCTATCCCAACCTTCAATATTATTTTGAATTGTCTCAAGCAGCCCCCACTTGGTGTCGACATCCTTGCTTGTGAAAGACCCATCAAAGCATGCATCTAGATAGTCCTTGTAATGTCCTGAAAGCCTTGCATAAAAATTATTAATAACAATATTATGGGGAAGATCATGAATAGGACATTTATGCATTAGTAACTTCAATCTTCCCCACGCTTGGGCAATGCTTTCTCCCTCATGAGGCCAAAAGTTATATATTCGATTACGATCTTTATGAATTTCACTTGGAGGATAAAACTTGGAATAAAAGAGAGACACAATTTCCTCCCATGCAATAGATGGACCATCTTCAAGCAGCCGATACCATTCCTCAGCTCTGCCTTTCAGTGACAAAGAGAATAGCTTCTTCTTAACTTGGTTCATTGACATACCTGCACACTGGAACAACTCGCATAATTCATGTATAAAAAGCAAATGATCACCAGGATGGACAGTTCCATCTCCTAAATAGCAGTTATTCTTAACATGATCAACAATTTTCATAGGTATTTTAAAAGGATGAGGAGCACAAGCATCATTAGAAACATCACATATGGGAGATAAAATATCATCAGACCAAACTTTCTCCACTAAAGCTGGGGGACTAAAAATATCATACTTAACAAAACCAGCTTCCCCAAGCTTAGACTTTTCTATAGCCTTAGCATTAACAGTATTCAAAGCATTCGTACTAATAACATTGCTATGCGAAATAAGCTCCAAAGGATTTTCAATTTTCTCTTCAAATCTAAAATCAGGAAAAAGACTAAAGAACTCTTTGTTTTCCATTAAGCCTAACTAGTGAAAATAAAAACAAGAAACAAAAAGATGTAATTGCAGAATCTAAAGGAAATAACTCCGAGCACTCACACAGGAGGATGCGAGTACCTTTTACCTTACCTCCCCGGCAACGGCGCCAGAAAATAGCTTGATGTCTACGCACTTCTATTCTTGTAGACACTTGTTGGGCCTCCAAGTGCAGAGGTTTGTAGAACAGCAGCAAGTTTCCCTTAAGTGGATCACCCAAGGTTTATCGAACTCAGGGAGGTTAGAGGTCAAAGCTATCCCTCTCAAGCAACCCTGCAATTACGATACAGAAAGTCTCTTGTGTCCCCAACACACCCAATACACTTGTCAGATGTATAGGTGCACTAGTTCGGCGAAGAGATAGTGAAATACAAGTGGTATAGATGATTATAAGTAGCAAACGTAGTATGGAATAAGTATCGCTGCGAGCAAACATGTAACAAAACAGCAAGTAAACAGTGTGCAATGCTTGGAAACAAGGCCTAGGGATCATACTTTCACTAGTGGACACAGTCCCAACAATATAACATGAATGAACAAATAAATAACTTCTCTCCACTATGGTACTCTGAATTGCTCTCCTATTGAATAACACTAATCATTGCGTAGTGGCTACAGAAGCACCCCTTAAAGTTCATCAAGTACTTGACAAACACCACTCATAGAGACATCCAAATCAGATCACAATTCAAGATAGAAATCATTGCAACTTAGACCAAGTACTAACACGGTGCACACACTGTCAACATTACACCATGAAAGGAGGAATAGATCACTCAATACTATCATAGTAATAATTACTCTCATAATCCACAAGAGATCACGATCATAGCCTAAACCAAGTACCACCACGATGCACGCACTATCACCGTTACACCATGGCAGGAGGAATAAATTACTTTAATAACATCACTAGAGTACACTATAACAATTAAGCATAGGAGTAGCATAATATCTGAATAATAACATCTACTTGTTCAACATGATACAAAGCTCACGATCACATAAAGATCACATCATGGGAGAGAGAGGTGAACCACATAGCTACCGGTAGAGCCCTCAGCCCCGGGGATGAACTACTCCCTCCTCATCATAGGAGACAGCAAGGTTGATGGAGATGGCGGTGAGGTCGATGGAGACGGCGGAGACGGCGATGGAGACCGATGGAGATGGCTCCGGGGGCACTTCCCCGTCCCGGCAGGGTGCCGGAACAGAGACTTCTATCCCCCGAAATTCGTCGGTGGCGGCGGCGGAGCTGCGGAACTCTTTCTGGAAAATTGCCGAATCCCTTAGGGTTTTCTGTCCCGAGGCTTTATATAGGCGAAGGGGCGTCGCGAGAGGGCAGCCAGGGGCTCCTCACACAGGGGCGGCGCAGCCAGGGCCTGGGCCGCGCCAGCCCTGTGTGAGGGAGGCCTGTGGCCCCTCTCCTTCCTCTCTTCGGATGTATGGATGCTCCCGGGAAAAATAAGACTTCTGGCTTTTGTTTCGTCCAATTCCAAGAATATTTCCCGTGTATCACTCTAAAACACAAAAACAGCAGAAAACAGGGAACTGGAACTGTGGCATCTTGTCAATAGGTTAGTTCCGGAAAATGCATAAAAGTGCCACGAAGTGGAACGAAACAATAGGCAAATGGTGTAAAAACAAGCATGGAGCATCAAAAATTATAGATACGTTGGAGACGTATCATGCAACTCCCCTCAAACTAGCAAGGTGGGACTAAACTTTGGTGCCATCCCCTGCTAAGCATGAATGGGCCAAGATAATTTCAGAATTTGTATTGGGCCATGGACCAAAGCCCACAGCCAAATTCCAACAATCCCCCACAAAGTCTCATTGGCACATCACATCAAATATTTCCAGAACATTGTTTATATACCGGTGTGAAGTGGAGATTGTTAAGTTGAACTTCCACTCAGAACTTTATGCTATACTAGATTGCAACTTGAATAGTGGACTATGCCTTGAACTACAAGTTTGGTGCGCACTAGTTTCACACAAAGCCTAGACCGATACTAGGCTGCCGCAAGGCTTCCCTGCGGTTTGGAGCTTATGCGTCATACTCCATGGCCTTTCATGAGTTTATTAGAGAGCACCCAACTCCCATAGACTGCGACGTTTGACAGTCAGACTCATATAGGTGTGTTCTTCAAAAGATGTTCTGCAGGGCAACATCTTTGCTATAAACAAGCCAATTAGAACACATTAAGATAAATATCAACCTGCCATGCAGATTAGGAGAGTATTGCATCTATATGGAGTGGTAGTATAATGTAAGGATACTCTCCTCTCAGCTGCCCAACAGCTTGTCTCCCAACTCTAATTCACGGGATCTCCGATCACATAGAGTGGGTTACCACTGTGGATAACTCAAAGTGTGGGTCTCAAACCCATCTCCCTCGATGCATTATCTATCACATTGCGTGATAGACCCTGTGTGAAGGGATCTGCCAGATTTTTAGATGTTTGGATATAATCCAACGCAATAACTCCGGAGTTTCTCATTTTCCTGACAGATTTCAGTCTCCTCTTCACATGTCTTGATGACTTCATATTGTCCTTAGAACTGTTTACTTTGATGATCACAGTTTGATTATCACAGTTCATAGGAATTGTGGGTATAGGTTTTTCAACCACAGGCAAGTCCATCAAGAGCTCTCGAAGCCACTCTGCTTCAACAGTGGCTGTGTCTAATGCTGTGAGTTCTGCTTCCATAGTTGACCTCGTTAAGATGGTATGCTTGCAAGACTTCCAGGAAACAGCACCACCACCAAGTGTAAACACATAACCACTTGTGGCCTTAGTCTCATCAGCATCAGAAATCCAATTCGAGTCACTATACCCTTCAAGTACCCTTGGATACCCAGAGTAGTGAACTCCATAGCTCGCAGTGCCACTCAAATAACGCAAAACCCTTTCAATGGCCTGCCAATGAACATTTCCAGGATTTGACACAAACCGACTCAACTTGCTAACAGCAAAAGAGATGTCAGGCCTCGTAGCGCTGGCCAAATACATAAGCAAGCCAATAATCTGAGAATATCTCAGCTGATCTTTAGCATCCTTAGGATCTCCCTGATTCTTTCGAACCAACATGCTAGGATCATATGGCGTAGGAGAAGACTTGCAGTCGCTATACCCAAAACGACTCAAGATCTTTTCCACATAGTGAGATTGAAGCAGTGTTATCCCACCATCGTCATCTCTCAGTAGCTTGATGTTCAAGATCACATCAGCCACTCCTAGATCTTTCATCTCAAAACAATGATATAGAAAGTCTTTGACCTCCTTGATAACATCAAGACTGGTCCCGAATATCAGTATATCATCAACATACAGACATAAGATGACTCCTTGGCCCCCACCATGGCGATAGTACACACACTTGTCAGCTTCGTTAACAACAAAGCCTACAGCAGTTAAAGTTCTTTCAAACTTCTCATGCCACTGCTTAGGTGCTTGCTTAAGACCATACAAAGACTTCAACAACTTACACACCTTTCCTTCTTGACCACCTACCACAAATCCATCCGGCTGATCCATATAAATCTCCTCATCTAACTCTCCATTTAGGAAAGCCGTCTTAACGTCCATTTGATGAACGAGAAGACCATGCGAGGCAGCCAGGGATAGTAGTACTCTGATAGTGGTCAACCTGGCCACAGGTGAATAAGTATCAAAGAAGTCTTCCCCTTCTTTCTGGGTATAACCCTTAGCAACAAGGCGTGCCTTGTACTTCTCAATAGTACCGTCAGGTCTAAGCTTCTTCTTGAACACCCACTTACATCCTATAGGTTTGCACCCATAAGGACGATCAGTAATTTCCCAAGTTCCATTTGCCAAGATGGAATCCATCTCACTGCGAACGGCTTCTTTCCAGTAGTCAGCATCTTGAGATGCATAGGCTTCTGAAATAGAAGTGGGAGTGTCATCCACGAGGTATACAATAAAATCATCACCAAAGGTCTTTTCAGTCCTCCGTCTCTTACTCCTAGGAGGAGCTTTATTGTTATCCTCCACAGGATTATCAGAGTGTTCTATCGAAATGGTGGGTTCAGGAATTGTAAATAATTCTTGACTAGATGAACTAGGCATCTCCTGATTTGATGAACTAGACGAACCTTTCATTGGAAAGATGTCCTCAAAGAAAGTCGCATCATTCGACTCCATAATAGTACCAACACGCATGTCAGATACTTCAGATTTTACTATCAAAAATCTATAGCCAATGCTGTGAAACGCATATCCCAGAAGAACACAGTCCACATTTTTTTGGTCCAAGCTTTCGCTTCTTGGGTACTGGCAAGTTTACCTTTGCCAAACAACCCCAAGTCCGTAAGTAAGAGAGTTTTAACATTTTCTTTTCCCATTCCTCAAATGGTGTAATTTCTTTGTTCTTTGTGGGAACCCGATTTAGGACATGACACGCAGTCAAGATCGCCTCCCCCCACCATGCCTTGGAGAGACCCGAAGTGTCTAACATGGCGTTAACCAAATCAGTTAGAGTACGGTTCTTTCTTTCAGCCACCCCGTTAGATTGGGGCGAGTAGGGAGGCGTCCTCTCATGGATTATACCATGTTCCGCACAAAAAGAATCAAATTCATTGGAAAAGAACTCTCCACCACGATCGGACCTAAGCCGCTTAATCTTTCGATCAAGTTGATTTTCTGCTTCAGCTTTATAGATTTTGAAATAGTTCAAAGCTTCATCTTTAGATTTCAGAAGATACACATAACAGTATCTGGTGGAGTCATCAATTAATGTCATGAAATATTTCTTTCCACCTTTTGTCAACTCACCATTCATCTCACAAAGATCTGAATGTATGAGCTCTAGTGGTGCCAAATCTCTTGCCTCCGCAGTCTTATGAGACTTGCGAGGTTGCTTTGCTTGCACACACACTTGGCACTTAGAGCCCTTGACATTAGTAAATTTCGGAATTAAACTCATGTTGGCTAGCCGCGTCATGCAACCAAAGTTAATATGACAAAGTCGTGAATGCCAAATATTGGACTCATTATCATTGCAAACATGATTAATAACTTTAGTGCATAAGTCTAACAAAGAAAGGCGGAACAAGCCTCCGCACTCATAGCCTTTCCCAACAAATTGTCCATACTTAGATATTACAACTTAATTGGACTCAAAAACCAACTTAAAACCATCTCGACACAGAAGAGATCCGCTGACGAGATTTTTATTGATGGAGGGAACGTGCTGCACATTCTTCAGCTGTACGGTCTTCCCCGAAGTGAACTTCAGATTTACCGTACCAACACCTTGAACAAAAGTACGTGAGCCGTTTCCCATCAGCACGGAGCCAGCTCGTGCGACCTGATAAGAAGAAAACATGGAAATATCAGCACATACATGTATATTGGCACCTGTGTCTATCCACCATTCAGGTGAATAACAAACTGAAAGGATAGTAGGAAATATACCGTACCCAGCATCCTTCATATCGGTATCACCAACAACAACATTGGCAGAATTGCCGCCGTTTCCATGTGAACGCTTATCAAAGCGTTTAGGGCAGCTAGGAGCCCAATGATTCGGATCACCACACACATGGCAGGATCCTTTCTTCTTATACTCAGTCTTCTTCTTGAAGTTGGTAGTCTGCGAGGCCTTGTTCTTGCCATCAAACTTTCCCTTGCCCTCAAACTTGTTCTTATTCTTTGACTTGTGGGACTGGAAGTTATTTTTCTGCACCACATGTGCACTAGAACTTCCATCAAAGCCTCGAACACGTGTATCCTTTGCTCTCGCCTTTTCCTCAACATGAAGAGAACCAATGAGATCCGAAACAGAAAACTCCTGTCTCTTATGTTTTAGAGAAGTAGCAAAGTTCCTCCAAGAAGGAGGAAGCTTGGCAATAATGCCACCGGCCACGAACTTGTCCGGTAAGGTACACTTGAACTGCTCGAGTTCTTTGGCAAGAGACTGTATCTCATGAGCCTGCTCCACAATGGGACGGTCATCAGTCATCTTATAATCATAGAATTGCTCCATGATATACAACTCAGTGCTAGCGTCAGAAACACCAAACTTGGCTTCCAACGCATCCCACGCATCCTTGCCATTATGAAATGACATATAGGTGTTAACAATGTTGTCACCAAGAATGTTGAACAAAGCCCCCATAAACATGGTGTCGACTTTCTGAAAAGCTTCCTCCTGAGCAGGAGAAAGATCTCCCTCAGGTCTGCCAAGAGTGGCGCTATAGCAGCCTAGGTTTTTCAACCATAGAACTGCTCTCGTGCGCCATCTCTTATAATGGACACCATCAAAGGGAGGCGGCCTGGTAGCCGCGGCCAAACCAGTTGGACTCAGTTGCCTATAATCAGGTTTTTGGATACGGTGCTGCAGGAGGATTCACGTTCGCGTTCAGATTCGCGTTGGCATTGAGGTTCGCGTTGGCACCAGCGTCGTCAGCCATGTCGTCGATGTAGAGGCTGCTGATGTCCGGGAAGAAGTCCTCGTCGGGGAAGGAGTCGTCGGTCGACGTGATGTCTTCAGTAGTCGCGCAGAAGCGCTCCCCAAAAACCTGATCGCCCCTCACCCGTACAGGTTCACAAGAGGCGGGGTTCCGGTGGCCTACTGTCCCGTCGTCCGGTGCACGCCGGAAGAGGGGATGGAGAAGGTGTAGCGGCGGCGCAAGGCTCTGGTGGTGAGAGATGGGATATGATACAACGTTATTAGGGTTTGCGCCTAAACCTGCTTATATAGCGCCGCTCGGGTAAGACGTGGGGCGCAGCCCACGTCCGAGTTAGTAACAGCCCACGATCCGGAAAAACCGGAAACGGCTGATAGTAATTTTCCCGAACAGCAAAAAGATAAGTAAGCTCGGCACCGAGGCACAATTCCGCGCGCGCGCCGCGGGCGGCGGAGGAGGAGTGCGCGTGTAAGTCACTCATCTTCTCTCACTTTAAGAGGTAGTAGAACACCCCACTATATATATTGGTGCAATTCTCTTTAAACTAGCAAGGTGGGACTAAACTTTGGTGCCATCCCCTCCTAGGCATGAATGGGCCAAGAGAATTTCAGAATTTGTATTGGGCCATGGACCAAAACCCATAGCCAAATTTCAACAAAGAGAGCACTAGTGCCTATATGCATCAAATCCCTTCTCCAATAAAGGCGTCAAAAATCTAATTTGCTTGTAAATTTATGAGATTGTGTCCCAAAGTAGTTTGGAGATTCCTCCTCCTGCCACCTTCACGTGGTACGCGCAAACGGTGGACGGCCACAAGACGAACAGCTCTCGCACACCTGATTCGTGCTGAGCCCTGCGCAAGGGCGAGCATGCGCAGCGACCAGAATCACCACCCGGCAAGATAAATAAATTGGAAGATGGCAACGGGAAGTGGAAGTCTGTACTATCAGTTTCATCTCATCAATCAAATTGTGTGAAACAGAAGAAAATAAGTGCGTTCAGCACGTATCTGCGTCAGTTTGTTTACCCATCTAAAATGACCTTACCGCCGTGCGCAAGCGGCCAAATAGAACCTATGGCAGCTGGAGTTGACCATCTATTCGAAGAAGGACGGATGAGTTTGCGTCGAAGCAAATGCGTGCCTGAAGCAGCACAAATGGCGGAAGGGGTAATGTTCAGTAGCCAGGCAGACCTTCGTTTGCGTGCATCAATGGTTCGATGGGCCATTTGCTGGTTATAGCAGTTAGCCAGCATCATGCTTTTCCTTTGCGGCTCTCGTTTTAGAAGGAACGGGCCCATAGGTGCACCTTCTCGGATGACAAACAGAATAGCAGCTAGATTGACATTTTGATCGGTGGGGCCCGGCTTTCATCTACACGTGCCAGCCACTTTAGCGGTTTTTGTTTAATCAGGAAAGTGATTTACATCGCCAGACTGAATTTACAACAACGTGAGGAATGGCAATTAAAACATATACAATATAATAATAGAAGTAACATGCAAATCGATTTGTATTCTGTAATTTATACCAACTAAGAAAATCAAATAATCATCATCGCTTTTTATACCATGTTCACGTGCTCCATAATAACTTTTGACATCTAGTGCTCTTTCTTACCAAAGAGTGATACCTCTCACGAACATATATAGTGTTATTCAAGGTTTCGAGTTGGTGGTGAAGCCACCCACTCGACATACAACATGTAACTGACGAAAATACCCCTGACAAGAAAAACTCCAGGCAAACAGCCAATCATAATATTAATTGGACCATTAATCACCCCGACAAAAAAAGAAAGCTACTTATGACCGCGGCGCCAATTACGGTTATCAAGGTATGAAATCAGGGTACCAAATCACAATCAATAGAGGATATTCCATCGTCTTTCAATATCCCTTTGCCCGTAGTACATTTTTTGCAATTAAAGCCGCAATCCAGATCCTAAAAATCAATCCGCTGTGCACATCCCGCAAATCAAGCCACGATGCGCCTCAATGCCGATCCTCTCGGTCTAATCGCGCCGCCGCTTCTACCACCTACCTCGCCGCCCACCCGACGCACCGTCGGCCGGCCGATATGCTTGTGCTCGCTCCTGTGGAAGGAGATGCTACGACGAGCAGCCGAGGGCACGGGGAGAACGAGTCAAAGGCTGGTTAGGCGTGGCCCTGATGGCCGGCAGGGACGATGAAGCCTGTCCCACGTCCCGTCCCCCCCCCCCCCGTCGATTCCCTCTGCCGGTACTTGGGATTCGAGATCCCGGTCGTCCTCCATGAGAGCGGTGGCTGGCCGGCCGAGGCGCCCAACGGCGGTGACACGGCCATCGCAACGTGGACCAATAGCAAGGAGAAGGTCGACAACAAAGCGGCTGCCCATGTAGGAGGGCATGCGACTGATGTTGTTACTACTCGCGGCAAGGATATGGAGGCGTTCTGCAGCCACTGGTACTACTCCACCTCTAGCAGGGGATGAAGATCGCTCACTAATCAAAACATCGCCTAAATCGGTGGGTGGTAATGGATAATTATCCCTTTTGATGGAGGATATTCACCGCAGTGTGTTAGCTTAGCTGGTGGGCGTCAAAACATGGATATTTTCTTCATACATTGCACTGTATTTATCTGACTTCTTGTGCTTATAATGTATATGTGTACAGGGAACATCTCTAGGAGCCCTGAAGACATACTTCTATTTTGAGCCCCTCCGAGACAGTGCACCAAGGTCAGGATTATTGGTTTTATTTGTTTTCCTCCCTCGATCGTGCATGTATATCTTTGGCTATTCGCCTATTCCTACTTTTAAGGTTTATCGTCATACCCCTGACCTTCAGGTAATTACGCTAGAAACAAAAGGCGTCCTTGTGAACACGAGTATGATCTTAGTTTTGTTCCTGCTTTTTTCCACATATAATTGAATTTATGATATAGCATGTCCATACCTTAAAATGTGATGGCAAAAGTGAAAGAATGACATTTATTCTGCTACTCACCATCTTGATATTTTGGAAATCCCTTATCCTGTACCACTTCACCAAATGCAGTATCTGCTCGGCAAATGCCGAGTTCATTGACTTCATTTAGAAATTGTCTTGTGTTGCTTGTTTTTCCAAATTATGATGCTTATTTATTCAGGATCATGTGTGGCTAACAATGTCTCTAAGTGAGACTTGTCTCTATTGATTATAAACTCCTGACTTAATTCAGGATCCTGTGTGCTTAACAATTGATGACCCACAAGTATAGGGGGTGTATCGTAGTACTTTCGATAAATAAGAGTGTCGAACCCAACGAGGAGCAGAAGGTGTTGACAAGTGGTTTTGATCAAGGATTCACTGTAAATACTAGCAAACGGGTTTTCAGGAGTATTTGGTAATGCAAGTAAATAAAGTACGAGTAAATAAAAGACAATAGTAATAATCGCTGCCAGTGGCCCAATCCTTTCTAGAGCAAAGGACAAGCCGGTTGTGTAACTTATGATAACCAAACGTTCTCGAGGACACACGGGAATTTCTGTCAAGTGCTTTCGCTTCATACCGCTAAATAATCTTTACTGGTTTGATAAGTGTTATGGGGGTGAACCTGTGCTAGCGCACTACCCTTACTAGGATAAATACACACTTGTGATTATACCCCTTGCAAGCATCCGCAAATACAAGAAAGTAATTAAGATAAATCTAACCACAGCCTTAAACTCTAAGATCCTACGCTCCCTGGTGCAATGGTTTCCCAACACAGGTTTAGGTTTCTGTCACTCCAGCAACCCCACAATTAGTAGCCAAATACACAATGCATCTCACTAGGCCCATAAATGGTGAAGTATCATGTAATCGTCGTTCACATGACACCACTAGTGAAATAGCACCACAACAAATAAATATCAAACCATTAAATATTACTCAATATAATTCCACTACTAACGACTTGACTTCTCCCATGTCCTCAAGAACTAAACGAACTACTCACAAGACATCATATGGATCATGATCAGAGGTGAAATAATGGTAAATAACAATATGAACATAAACCTTAATTCAACGGTTCCACTCAATATCATCAACCACAAGAGTAATCAACACCGGGAAAGTTTCCCCTTAGAATTTAACAAGATTCAACTCAAGATGTTACAGCGGGATGGTGTGGGGATGGTGGAGATAAAGGTGCTGGTGATGGGGATGATGATGATGATGATCCCGATGAAGTCCGGTGCGATGGTGATGACGATGGTGATGACGATGGCGACGATCTCCCCTCTCCGGGAAGGAATTTCCCCGACAGATTTCTGCCTGCCGGAGAGCTTTTCTCTCTCTGGTGTTTTCCGCCCCGCAGAGGCGGCGGTGTCTATCTCTGAGCCCCCATTGACATAGGTTTTCGGGGACAATGAAATATGTGAAGGGGCGATGGCAGAAGTGGGCCAGGGGGCTCTCGCCACAGGGCGGCGTGGCCAGGGGCGGCGCGGCGCCCCCTGGTGGTGAGGCTGCCCTGTGGCCCCTCTCGCCTTCTCCTTCTGGCTTCTTCAGTCTTCTGATAAAATATAATTTTCTGGTATTTTTCTAGAATTTTCCTGATCTTCGAAATATGGTGTCTTGACGGCCCTTTTTCCAGCAGAATCCTGACTCCGACAGCAAATCCTCCAATGATCATCAAACATGTAAAAACTGAGGAAACAACATAAGTATCATCTCTAAATGTGAAATATATCAATGAATAACAGTAAATTATGATACAAAATAGTGATGCAAAATGGACGTATCAACCCCCCCAAGCTTAGACCTCGCTTGTCCCCAAGCGAAAACTAAACTCGGTAAACATGACCATAGGTTTATGGAGTGAAGTGTCGATAATCAAAATATGGACAAGAAGCATCACATTTACCAAGGCACAAATTATAATAGACAGCAACTTCCCTTTATATGATGTAGACTTGCAATAAGTAATAGGGAATCACAAATAAAGATGCACAAGGTAAACTATAATTGGTGATGGCAAACCTTAGTTCTTGATCAGAGAACAATGAACAAACTATACTAGCTTTTGAATGGAGCCTTTTTAAAATAGAGCTAATACAGCAAAAACCATATGCTCAATGAAACAAACTTTTGCATTCATAGAAAGCTTTCAAAGATATATTCCATCAGACAAAAGCATTGTACTAACAAAAGAAGTTAATAAACATGATTAAACGGATCAACATATGGATGAGTGAAACATAACAACTCAAATGCTTGCTTGAGATAGAAGGGAATAGGTTGACTCAACATGAAAGTAAAAGATAGGCCCTTCGCAGAGGGAAGCAGGGATTAAGCATGTGCTAGAGCTTTTCATTTGTAAAACAGAGGTAAAAATTGTTTTGAGAGGTGGTTGCTTTTGTCAACTACTAGCAACGGAGCTCTTGATATCTTCCATACTAAACAAGTGAGAGCGGTTCCGAGATGTTTGATTAATTGGCACATTAGTGCTCTTTTATAGCTTGGCACTCCTCCCCACCTTTTCCTTTCTCAAACCATGGCTAACCGATTCCATCGGGTGCCAACCAACTTTCACATACCATGGAGGAGTGCCCTTTTCTTTTCTTTTTGAGATTACAATGGTCTGACCAGCTCTCTTGCAAAATTAATGATGAGCAGATGAAGCTGCCTAGTCGAGGGGTACTTAATTTACTATGGAAGATAACAAACCCATCCACTATGTCCTCATGAGCTAAAAATAGTGGCACAAAATGAGAAGTATTTGAAGGTTTTTGAAAGGTAGCACATGAAAATTTACTTGGAATGGCTTGAAATACCATGCATAGGAATTTATAGTGGACTCTTTGGAAGTAACTTGGCTTTTGGGAGTTGGATGCACGGGAAGTATTTCCTCTCAGTACAGGTTTTTGGCTAGCAAGGCTGGGTAGCAAGCATAAGAGTTGCATGAAACAAACAAACATACATATAATAAGAACAATCATGCAAACTTCCTTGAAGGTACAACGATTTTAACTTTGAGAATAATAATGCTTATAAGCCAAACATGAAGGAAAACTGAAGTGATGTAACTACAAGCACTTCTTTCTTCTTTTCTACTTAAACCTCAAGGTAATGTTGCTACCGACCAAGCTAAGTTTGCCAAAACCAACTAAATTTACTCAAGCTCCCAAAGTGATACCAATACTAATCAACAAGACTAATCATATAAGAAACATTGCAAACTAAAATAAAGTGTGCGGAAAGTAAACGATAAAACTTCTCATTAATATTTCATTACCGCAACTCACACCAAGGGATACATAGATAACCAACTAAGGAGGATACTTCCACACTGCAAACTATTCTATAAGATAACTTCTCTATTCATGATAAGACTCTACTTGAAAAGTAAATGAGTAAAAGGTGATGATGTGATACCGCGGCACTCCCCCAAGCTTGGAACAAGCCAAGGGGATGCCTATACCGATGACGAATTACTCCTTCAGCGGTGGTGGGATCATCCTTGGGTTAATGAGATGTTCCAGCATCCTGCGAAGCCTGAGATTCTCTTCTTGAAGTATCTGTATCTCCCTCTCCAGAACTCGGTATTGGGCACAAAGCTCGTCAGTGACCAACATACCCTCTCTTATTATAGGCATGAAATTTAGATCCAAGACTGGAAACGTTGGTCCCCGCATATCATGAGAAAAGGCACGTCCGGCGTTCATTGACCCTACAAAAGTAGAGTTTCTCGCCCTTGATTTTCTAGCCTCATGTTCCTCTTTCAGCTTGGGGTCTTCTTCCCTAGGCCTCTTTCCCTTGTCGCCGCTTGAAGAAGCCATGGTGCTCTCAAAACTTAAGATCAACTCCTGACAGAAACAGCTCGAAACAAAACACGATGAGAAAATGATATATAGACCTCGGGTAATCTGGGGGGTTATATAGGCAAAAATTATACATCGAGACTAAATCATAGGAGGAAATCGGGACGGAAATGAGCTCCGGGGTGGTCTCACCATAGGGCGGCGCAGCCTGGGGTGGGCCCGTGCCCCCTGGTGGTGAGGAACCACCGGACTCCGTCTCCTGCCCGTTTTCATCTCGTGATTTTTTATATTTAGCAAAAACAATAAAAATATTAATAGAAAAGTTTTTCGCGAATCTTTTCTGACTAGAACTGTTACCTATTCGAAAATGAACTCTGCAGGTTCCTGCAAATTGTCCTTGATGAATTCTTCCAAAGAAACTGTTTGAATAACATCAACATCTTTATTATAAGAATCTCCAGCAATATAATGTTTAAGTCTTTGCCCATTCACCACTTGTGTAGTGTCATCTTTCAACGAAGCAATCTTTATCGCACCTGAGCGGTACACTTCCACAATAACATATGGTCCTTCCCATTTAGAGAGTAATTTTCCTGCAAAAAATCTGAGACGAGACCTATACAATAGAACTTTCTCACCAACATGAAACTCTCTTTTAAGAATTCTCTTATCATGCCATTGCTTGACTTTCTCTTTGAAAAGTCTGGCATTCTCATAGGCTTCGTTTCTCCACTCATCTAGAGAACTCAAATCTAACAACCTTTTCTTACCGGCAAGTTTAAAATCCCTATTAAGCTCTTTCACTGCCCAAAAAGCTTTGTGTTCTAATTTTAAAGGAAAGTCACATGCTTTTCCGTAAACCATTTTGTAAGGAGACATGCCCATGGGGTTCTTATAAGCAGTTCTATAAGCCCATAAAGCATCATTTAACTTGCTAGCCCAGTTTTTCGTAGATCTATTGACAGGTTTCTG